>CM044439.1:121980713-121993635 GCA_024363595.1 Xenopus borealis
TAATTGTTTTGTGATTTATTATACCCTAATGCTGCAAAAAGCCTGAATCCAAAAATCTGCCATCTCAGACCTGTCAAGGTCCTGTATAAGTCAATGGCAGATTGCCCTATCCAAATTTGAAGTTATTGTGGTTTGCTCTTTGTTTAGCCCGATAATTTGATATTTTTTAGCAAAACCACCCCAAAAAATCGAGCAATTTGAAAAAACCCAGAAAAAATTGCTATTCAATTATTCAAGTTATTTTATTAATAAATAGTGTAAATTAAGGGATGGCTTTTTGTTCAAGCTTTTGTTTTTATTAAAATTATGAGATAAATTAGCATTTTAGTAAATAACCCCCTTAATGTTTACATATTTAGTATGATATAGACAGTCTGAAATAATTTAAAACTGGTCTTTATTTTACTGTTTGCTATAAAATGTCAGTCTCAGCATTCTACCACTAGCAAATACATGTTTAAACTTTGTTTATACATCCTGTTCGATCTGTACCAAAAGGCGGGCTTAAAAAATCAGAATCCAGAAAACAGATTAGTAACAATGATTTTCTGTGTTAGGACAGGTCTTGCTCTCCCTGTGTATGTACAGTATACCAAAAGATCAGTTCTGCAATTGTATTCATTCTACCATAGATCACAGAATCGTTTTAGACTTAAAGAGTAACATTAAGTTCTAAGTAGCCCTTACTTGCCCTTTTCCTACAGACACTAAGGGGGTTATTTATTAACGTTCGAATCCTAAACCATTTTTTTTTTACAATAAAGCACACATTTTTAGTGGGAAAACTAAAATTTTTATTAAACCCCAAGGCTGAAAAAAGTCCAAATCCGAAAATACTCAATTTTTAACCTTTCGAAGTCCTGTATAAATCAATGGCAGAGGTCCTATTTCCAAATGATTTTCTGCACTGGTTTTATATGATAACCAGACAGTTTTAGGCATCATGCAACAATCTGGAAAAATTGTGTTTTCTGTGCAACAATCCAAATAAGTTGTGTTTTTTCCTGATCCAATTATTTTCTAGTTTTTTTCATTGATGAATAAGGGCGAATCATGGATTCTAGTTTGGTTGGACATTTTTTTTTTAAATTAAAAGAAAAAAGGGCTCCCTTATGTATCTGTATTTTGAGCTGTAAATTTGCTAAGGGTACTGGCACACTGGACATTTTGTAACCCATATAAATCATCTCCAGCTCAGCTCAGACAAATCGCCTGCAAATACTTCCGTATTTATGTTAATGGAACCAATACCAGTAAAACAGTTTACTTGTGTAGTCGCACAAAATTGCAGTGATGTTTTCACACAATTATGCAAATCACTTCAATATAAAGGTATTTTCAGATGTTTTGAGAGTTTTATAGGTTCTGGCAGTGCTGCATTTTTCTCTGATGAATATCATTTCACAGCAGTGATTGCTTGTAGTTGATTCTCATTCAAAGTGAATTGGGAGGCAATATCAACAATTTTGTCCCCCTCTCACATATCTGAAAAGCATTCTGCTAACAAAAATGCCCAAAATTACAGTGTCTACCTAATCCCTAATATCATCAGGAAGGTTTCAGTATCTGTATTAAAAAAGGTGCAGTATCATGATATTTATTTCTAAGTATAATGCCTGGTTAGGTATGTCTTGTAAACTAATTTTATGAATTTTTTATAATTTTGAATCTTTGAAATTAATTGGTGTGCTATCTCTATGATCATCCTGCTATAGCCAGTAAGGGACTTCTTTTTACATTGTCATTTTATGTGGCGGTTTTATTAAAGGTTGAGTTGTGTTTTTGAGGGTCCCGATTTGCGATGCCTGTCCAGCAGTCCTGGTTACTTGATAAGATGTCCCACTGTGCCTTTAAGAGTACTGGTTTTTAGGACCTTCCCTACTTCTTCTGGCAGGTGATCTTGGCTTCATTCTTGGCACTTGTCTTTCCGGCTTCTTCTGCCGCATTCTCTCCTTAAAGGAATTGCTCAGTATAAAAGTAAAAACTGGGTAAATAGATAGGCTGTGCAAAATAAAAAAAATGTTCAATATAGTTAGGCAAAAATGTAATGTATAAAGGCTGGAGTGACTGTAAGTCTAACAGAAAACTACTTCTTGCTTTTCAGCTCTCTTGGTTTATACTACCTGGTTACCAGTCAGTAAACAATCAGTGACTAGAGGGAGGGCCACATGGGTCATAACTGTTACTTTTGAATCTGAGCTGAATGCTGAGGATCAATTGCAAACTCAATGAACAGTTATGTCCCATGTAGCCCCCTTCAAGTCACTGACTAACTCAGACTTAGAGAGCTGAAAAGCAGGAAGTAGTGTTATAATGTTACACATCCAGTCACTCCAGCCTTTATACATTATAATTTTGGCTAACTAACTATATTAGAAACATTTTTCATTTTGCACAGTCTATCTATTTACTTAGTTTTTATTTTTACCCTGAACTGTTCCTTTAAGATGAGTCTTCTCTGCTCCTTCCACAAAATCTGGCGCTACTGTGTGAGCCGATCTCCACATGCCAGCATCTGTTCTTCTTCTGCTCACTGTGAAGCAGGGTTTCTGGCTTTCTGCTGCTGTGGGCATGGTTTCTGGCTGCTGCAGGCACAGTTTCTGGCTGTTTCTCTGAATGGTTTCTGCTGCTTTTTTTTTTTTTTAAAAGGATCAACTTAGGCATGAGTGTCAAAAACTTTGAGAAAAACGTAAAGGGGGTTATTGTATGTGGTTTGTAATTTCCCTTTTTCTTATTTTTTTAACTTTCAAAAGTACATATTTAACTGTTTGTGGACCTTATTCAGGCCAAAAGGGTGTGTTTTTGTAAAATAGACATGCATTTGTGGGTGTGGCCAATGAGTGGGTGTGGTCAAACTTTTTGGCGCTCTACACCAGGTATGATGATTTTTGAGTTCTTTTCAGTGGGTTTTACTTGAAAACTTGATCAATTAGAGTTTTCAGATTAGCCCTGAATTTTTTTTGTAAATTAGAAACCATTAGATTTTTGCATTCATTCATGGTCTAAAAAAGCTCACATGGCTCTAAAATTTGACCTTTAAATAATAATTAACCATTAAAATGTTTTACCTTTTGGTTGATTGGACCCTACTACTGTACATATCTAAAGCCTGCCTAAAAATTTTTATTTTTTTTAAATAAATATTTGGTAGATTTAAAATGCTGTCGAACGCAGGAAGTCTGGGGCAAGTATTGTGTGTTTTTATCACTTTTTTTAAAAACAATATTAAGGAAATATTATTTCTTAATTAACATAAGTCTTTCTGAATATTTTTTTCCTGCAATCTCTGTAAAGAACAAAGAAAGGTTAACAAACATGCAGGGTTTACGGGGGCTGTTCACCTATGGTTTAACGTTTGATATGGTGTAGAGAGTGATATTCTGAGACAATTGCAATTTTTATGTTATTTAGCGTTTTATTCAACAGCTAGCCAGTTTATGGTTTCATCAATTTGGTTGCTAGGGTCCAAATTACCCAGCAACCATGAGGTGATTTGGGACTGGAATGTGAATAGGAGAGGGCCTGAATAAAAACATGAGGGATTAAAAATGGCAATAACAACACATTTGTAACCTTGCGGAGCATTTCCTTTATAGAGAGGGTCAGTTATCCCCATTTGAAAGCTGGAATGAGTCAGAAGAAGGCAAATGAAAAAACTATAAATAATCATGACCAATTGGAAAATCTGCTATTATTATTATTATTGTATTGAGATGTAGTACCGTGTTAGCCATTCGAAAAAATATATAAAATGTAAAGTTTGGTGATACCTTTTATTGGCTATGTATTTATGTAGTGCCATAACATTTTGTGTAGCACTGCATTTTATAATGTACAGCGCTACGAAATATGCTGGCGCTATAGAAATACATGTTAATAATAATAAATACTAAAAGTTAGCATAAAGGTGAACCACTCCTTTAAAGCAAAGGCTTTATGTGTTATCACTTACTGGGCAGAGCAGATCCAGGCTCTCTCTTCTTTCATATGCAAATCAACTTCCTGCAGAAACTCAGTCTCACAGTCCCGTGACATCACTAACATTCCTCCCCTCTGCCTCGGGCACACAAGAGTCTCATTACAGACTTTTTCTACTTTCTGCCCCTGTGTAACCCGCCCACCAGCCAATAAGAATTGGCAAACCTGGTCTCCATGACGATGCTGGATTCCTTTCATTAGTACACAAAGCTGCAGACAGCAGGGAGCTGTGTAATATCTTAAGTGTATGTGTGTGTGTGTGTGTGTGTGTGAAATATTAGTTTAATATATTATTATCTTTATTAATAATACGTCTTTTTATAGTGCCAACATATTGTGCAGTGCTTAAACGTTTGGTGGACACCGTAAAACCAACTGTTGTTTGTAAAAGATTATTGATAGGAGAGATGCTGCGGGATTTTAGTGCTTGGCACTTTAATAACAATTTAACTTTCATTTAATTTAACAATTTAACTTTCTCTGCAGCTTAGGGTTTCAGCATCTGACATTTTTAAGCTGTGAAATGCAATATATTGTATTTAAAAATGTCAGCTTTGCCTTCAAAATAACCTTTTCATAGCTACTTTTTTTATTAGGATAGACATTAAACCTCTGAGCTGAACAAATACTGCTCACATTGAATAGTAATAGTACTTAACAACTGAATGATTTGGATGCGTATTTCATTTTCTTTGTTACTGGAATGCCACTAAACGTAACAGACCAGTAACCTTTTTTTTTTATTTACAGGAAGGATTACCTTTTTTGTTGTTTAAGGCAGAAGGGATAACTAAAAGGAATCATGAATACTGACTTTATAGTAGTGACAGCTGCAAAAAGTGGAACTTCTGTCAGGCTCAAGGCAAAGTAAGTTGAATGCATGATGGTTAATTCTGTAGTACAGGTGCACCTAAATATAAAGGGGATTACATCTAGATTTAAAGTGAGAGTAACTCATTTAAATATTTTTTGTTTTTCAAATCTCCAGGACCTCCAAAGCTTGACCCCACCCCCCTTACTGCCAAATAAACAAATTAATGAAAAGTCCTAAGATTAATTTTGGATATGAGAGATCTCTCTGTTTTAAAATATGTGCCTTTAAGAGCTTCTACTGATATCCCAATTGAGAATATTTATAAAAAAAAAAATGAAATGATGTTAAAAATAATAATGGCTTGGCATTTGTGGCTTTAAATTAACTGTCATTTCTGGCACTAGATGAACGTTCATCTAATTCTCTGTCATTCAGTGCATTAATTAAACAAGCTGATATCCACTGTACACCCTCTGTCCTTTTCCACCTTCTGTAATTAATATAACTAATTTCTCAATTGCCTGGATTTTCATGGAACCACGTACAAAATAGACACAATAAGTAACAACCAAAGAATCACATTTCTACTTCAGTTTGAACACTATGCATCCAAAATGATTAATTTTAAAGAAAAGCAATACAATTATCTTTGTTCACCATGTTTAGGATTAGAAATACTGTTTTCAGGTTTTGTTTTCTAAGTGGGTATCATTAGTCTTTTAAGTTTCAGGTGCTGACTCTGAGACATATTCATAATGACAGTGCAGCAAGCTACAGTTCTCATCAAAACATAATGCATAATAATCTCATACTAAAAGGAATAGTTCAGTGTAAAAATAAAAACTGGGTAAATAGGCTGTGTAAAATAAAAAATGTTTCTAATATAGTTAGTTAGTAAAAAATGTAATGTATAAAGGCTGGAGTGACTGGATGTCTAACAGAATAGTCAGAACACTACTTCTAGTAGTGTTGTGTTCTGCTATGTTAGCCATCCAGTCATTCCAGCCTTTAGAGATTACATTTTTGCATTACTAATTATATTGGAAACATTTTTTTTACAGCCTATCTATTTTCCCAGTTTTTATTTTTACACTGAACAATTCCTTTAATCTATAAAAAATTTTTTTTTACATTTGTCTGTTGCAAGAGGAGGTTTCAATGCATTGAAAGATGATCAATGTGATCCATGATAATACTGTATGGCTGTTTATTTTTTGTGTCCTGACCCAGAGGTAAAAAAACCTCTGAATTACAGCAACCAGTTTTAACTATGCTCTAGCCCTAACTTCAGCAAGAAAGTAACTGGATAATGTCCCCTTTGTTTAGGAATATACAGGCGTTACGTGTGGAAAATATTCAGCTTGAGATGCAAAATCAGGAAATGGAACAGAAGCTGAAACAACTACTAGAAAGCATGAGCAGGGAGAAAGAAGAACGAGAGTAAGTCGGAATTTGTGAAAACCATGGTCAACTTTATTGATATAATAAATGTAACTGATATTGTAATAGCCATTACTACACGTCTTTGCAAATTTCATTGATAGGATTAACTACTTACCAGTGGCATAACTATAGATAGGGTTGCCACCTTTTCTTTAAAAAAATACTGGCCTTCCTATATATTTATATTTTTTTCCTAATAACATCAGTGGGATTAACCACTAAAAATTCCGTCCAGTAGGCAACCCTAACTATAGAGGAAGCAGACCCCACAGGGTCTGCTTCCTCTATAGCTAACAAGAAACCCTCCCCTGTCCAGCCACTTTCTTACCTGCAGCAGGGATGTGCGCAAGTCGGCACGGGGTGGGGAGTAGGCAGGTGGATGGGGATCAGAGCGCCCCATCCCCTTCTGAAGATTTTTTTGCAAGGGGGTTTGGTGTACTCTAGTTATGACAATAATGCTTCCTTACATCCACAAATAGGACAAGGATTGGGTTTGACACTTCACCCTCCAAAAAAAATATTTAACGTATTTCGGGAATTCTAAAATGGCTGTTTTATCAAATTTCGAGTTTGCATATATTCACAATTCAGGAAAGCAGAAAAAAGCAGCAGCTTCTTTGGAACTTCAAATAGTCTGTATTTATTAATGAAAAAAACACATGAACACAGCAAACAAAATATGGCAAAGTTCAATAGAAGTCAATGGGAATTGTCTCACAACTTTATATATTTATTTATTTTCCCAGTTCATTAAAACATTTAAGTTTTTTTTTTTTGGCATACAACTTTTTTTCTGCAAAATAAAAAGCTCTGGAATACTCTGTCACTGATTTTTCTTAAATAAGTTAGTGTGCATTTTTTTTTCTCCCCCAGACCTTCAGACTTGGTAAATAGGTCTCCAAGCATTAAATGAAATGCATACCTTTTATTTTAAAGGTTCTACATCCCATGTATGTTGTCTTTTATACTGTAGTATAGGGCATAACATGCCAATTGCATAAAACATCTAATAATTTATGCTACTTGTATGAAGCCCTGTTTATGAGCCGGAGATGTAATTATTTTGCAGACGCAATTTTGTTGCCATAGGATGCTTAGTTGAGATCAATTTCCTGTTCCGTTCATATTCAAAATAAAACATCTATATAATGACAAGCAATGTGCACACATTAAACTACCGAGAAGACTATATCAGTTTCATAGGGTTGGGAATTCTAGTTATATAAATTGTTGTTAATCAGCTGCATCATACATTTATATGGTACATTCCAACCTAACAAGTTGAATTAATCATAAAGAGGAAAGGTCATATTACTGTTAGGCTTGGTTCAGTAAAACTTGCATTTCAATTTTGATTGAGGTTATAAGTAACCCCAAGAATGTGAGCTGAAAACAAAACCTTTGTACTATACACAAACTATTTATTACAGTACGGTGAGTTTAAAAATAAAGCACATTCAGCTGCCATGCTTTATTTGTTACAGGAGCTCAAAAGGCTATCATTGGAAGTCTGGCCAAGCTGGCAACCAAAATCAGGATAAAGAGAATATGGTAAAGTTACAACACTAATGGCTACTGGTATATTTCTTGGTGAGGAGGCTTCATGTGAGTTAAAAGACCAAGCAAAGAGTTTTAGCAGAGTTGTAATCTCAGTAATATGCAGCATTATAAATGACTTACATGTACAGATGCAGCCACTGGATTTGTGAGTTAAATGCGTCGCTACTCAGGGCTAATTGAAGAAACTGTGTTATCTAAAGTTATCTTAACTCATTTAATGCATTTAACCTTTTCATTAGCATACCAAAGCACCATTGTTTTCAATGGTGAACTCTTTAATTGGATGGGATGCTGTGACACAATATTCTGTGCTAAGTGGGATTAATGGGATAGATGAGTTAAGTTTTTCTGTGTCAAATGCACAGAAGTGGCTTCATCTGTATGTATACAGAACTACCAGTATAATGTAAAGCACATTGACTATATTGCTTACATCTCAATATATAGGATAATAAATATTTATTCTCTTCCGTATGAAAGTGAAAGTTTTTAATTTTAATAAATAATAATCTTGTAATAAATAATAATAACCATGCCTCAATGTAGTCTTCATGTTGTCCCTGTATGTCTCCAAGGGGTTGTTTATCAAAACCTGAGTTCTAGAGGTTTGTTAGGTTTTTTATACCTCAAATTAACTCACAGCTCAAATGTTTTTTTATTTAAGAAAAAACTGGAACGGAAAAAACTCGAAGGAGTGAATTCGGAGTGAAAAACCCAAAATACTTGAATCAATCAAGTTGAATTAATCGAGTTTTCGAGCTGAAACCCATCAAAAAAAAAACTAGACATCTTCAGATAGTTGAAAGGACCTCTGCCATTGACTTGACCTCGACAGGTTTTAGCATTTTCTCATTCAAGCAATTTCGAGGTTCGGTGTATAATAAATCTTGAAAATTTCTAATTTGCATTTCGATTGAAAAATACCCTCGAAACTTTTTCAGATAAAAATGAACTCTACCTTTAATAAATAACCCCTTGATGTTATATTTAATCCTACAGCTGCCCAGCTTTGATTTACATTAATAAAGTAAGCAGACAAATGCTTATTTCATATGTAATGCAGTCACAGGGGATTCAGGCAGCTTGCTTTGTAACTGTAGCCAAGCAGTATGTGTTGACAGCAGAACAGTATAGTGATTGTTTGTATATTCTAGGTTTCCTCTGGAAGAATAAAACTGAAAATCCTAAAAGATTCTATGCCAGGTAACCTATTCGCTGATACATTCAATTATCACAAAATAATTAGCAATGTAGTTTTTTAACATGTTGACACTTATCATGTTGACTAGTGAGCTACAATTCCTATCACCTCAGGCTGTTGATGATTTCTTTTCTCATGAGACTACTGATGACAAAAAAAAAACATTATCTTGTACACAATTTCCTGCAGAACTCTATTATTGTCTTACCAATTACATGCTTTGGTAAAACATCCTGTGTTTCATTTCTCTCTAAAAAGCACAATTTCTCTACATGTGTGTGTGTGTTATAAATCCTCATATGCTTTATATGGCCATAACAATAGTATCCAGACACTAGCATTTCATGTTCTCAGCAGGAACACTCAGCTCTGAGTTCCAAACTATGGACCTGATTCAGTTCAGTGAGAAAAAGGTTAATCAAGTGAAAAGTTGTGGAGGAGCTTCAATTTTAGATGCAATTCAATTCAAAGAAACATATCTCTGTTTGTATTGAAGTCTATTGGAATAAAACTGGTGACGTTTTAGGAATTAGGAGAAGTTTTTTCTCCTCAAATTCAATCTTGTTCATGACTTTTCATGTGATAAATTGTGATAAGCTTTTTTCCCTGAAATGAATCTGGCTCTATGCCAGAAAGCAATATCAGAACATGTTATGAGGTATGAATATGAGTATGAGGTTTCATTGAAAGCAAAAAGGTGCATAAATGCTATCTGCACTTCCAAAGAAAAACCTAAATATTTTTATACATACTACCCTGATACCTCTGGGACTATCCCCCCACCTGCCTCCCCATTAGTCTCACAATGATTCAACTTTCTGACCTTGCTCAGATCACAGAATCCATCACTTTACAATGTAAGAAGGTGAGGGAGGGTTTGCTTTATATTGTCAGCATAGGAAATGTATGGAAATGGTTTGTATCATAATTTCTTCATTCTGAGGAACCAGGTATGTCTGAACTTAAGACAATTTTTTTGTACCTTTTTCACATATTTTCAACTGAATGAGCTCATGCCAAAACGGGGGCTATATTTTCTATCCATTTAGCAGATTTATCAAAATGTGAGTTTGGAGCTTAATAAATAAAAACTCACCCACACTCTTTTCATTCCTATGGGATTTGTCACCCACTAATACAATTCTAAAAATCTCATAGGAATGAATAATACTGGGGTGAGTTTCTATTAATTAAGCTCTCAACTCACATTCTGATAAATCTGCCCCTTTGGGCACATTTATATCTCCCTTGCACAAAACAAGAGATTGCACAGATGGGAGTGGAATAACATGACCAGCCTGCACATGACACTGATCCTGGGATACACTGGAATAGCAACCATAAACCAGGCCTGATCCCCAGCATCAGTGCCCAACCTCACTATTTCAGCTGTGGCTAAATGAAAGCAAGTCCCACCAACAATTATCCAAAATCAACTAATTAGTGCACTTTGTTGGGGAATAAGCTTCTGGAAAGGCAGGTGTGTGTATACTTTCACCCATATTGGGTATACCTGTTACTTAAAATTATACATTTGTTTGCTCATTAAACCAATAATGCTTAGAACTGCATTTTATTTTCTACAGAGCCTTCGATGCAGAAGTTAGACTCTAGAATGACTAATGTTATGGGCCCTGATAGGCCTAAAGTGAAAGGCAAAGCCTGTGGACAATGTGAAGCAAAAAGTGCATTACTGGTAAGCAAATTCAAATTTTATCAAATCTTTACTGCAGGCAAGACAAGGCAAATCACAAAGCCCTAATTATATGATATGCATTCTGTAAAGTCAAAATAACATACCTTTCTCCCTCCATTTAGTTCATTTAATTTCTTTGATACAAGCAGCTGAACTGCAGCTCATACAGCTACTTCCATGTCTAGCATGAAGCTCTGCCCCTGAGCAGTCCTTATCTCTATGGGGTACATTTACTAAAGTGTGAATTTTCTTTTCACCTAAATTCACCACAGTTTGCCTCACTTCGCCAGGTGTATTTTCACAACACATCTCCATATTAACTAATAACTGTAAGTTCAGTTTTTCTAAAGAATTGTGGTGAATTTTCTCCTGTCAAAATTTCTCTGCGTAAATTGGCCAGTATATTTTCCCATAGTAGTAGGGAAAATTCCATAATTTTCTCTGACGAATTTCACTGTGGAGACAAATAGCATGGAAAGGGTAATTTCCATTGAGATTGAAAAATGGTAACTCTATTTTCATCTATCTTTATAATGGGAGTTTTCCAACCTGAACCTGGCAAAAAAAAAAAAAACTTTAGGGAAAAGGGTAGCGTTTGCACTGGATTTTCGCTAGATGATTTTCGCTGGCAAAATGGTGCAAAAGTTCTCTTGGGATGAGGTTTTTCACTTGCAAATTGCCCTTTTCACCATTTTGTAAATAGATGATGTTGTGGTGAATTGTCTTTTTGGCGAATTTTATCTGAACATCCACAATTCTCCCTTGAGATTGCCTTCAAAAGTTCTAACTATAAAAGATTTTTGTGTTAACATTTTTTTCCAACCATTTTAGGGACATGCCATATTTGTTTTAAGGTGGGCTCATGTCTAGGACATTCTTTAATGATATCCTTATGTACTGTAGTTAGCTCTCATTGGGGGTATCTGTGTAGGAACTTCCTGTCATTGCCAGGCTGATGTGCTGTGCCATAGTTTAAGAATGCTTTTATTGTGAATCAACACAAAATATGGAAATGATTCAGATTGATTTGTTTGTATTTATTATTGAAGATGAAACTCTTAAGGTATTAAGAAATTGCCACAGGTAGTTTTCCAAAGGCACTTTTGTTTTGTATTCTGGACCTTGCTTTGCTAATCAAAATGAATTAGCTAGTAAATGAAGACAATCATTGATCATACTATGCCAGATGGATTCCAGGCAGAATTGCTGACTCTGGAAAACCCACCTGATTAAGAGTTTACACTGTATTTCATAGAGGGCTGGGGAAGAAGCAGATAGAATAGAGAATAGAGATTCAAACAAACTAGTCAGTGCATGAAATGAAATAGTGCTAATCATTAAGGATGTCAGATTCTTTTGGAAAGGAGGCTAAGTTGTAGTTTACATGAAAGCCCCTCAAAAGAAGTGGAGATAATAGGTAATAATGAGAATAATGTTAATAATGTATTAAATTGGAATGGAATTTGATTTGTTTGGTATTAAGATCAGTAAAATCTAAATAGTTGTAGGTAGAAGAAAAGCAGAGTATATGCTAAAATAGTTTGTACCAATCCTTGGAGCTTATGTTTTATGCAAATTGAGTCATGTTCTCCTAATCACTGCACAGTTGAATAGTTAAAATAAGTAGGCTGTGCTGGAGCCTTCCCAGAGAAACCCTACAGATAAGGAATAAAAGCAGGAAATGAGACTTGTTTATTACTTGTGGAGAACATTAGGCACCATTAAATCTGAGTAATGCTTTGTGAAAGCTACATTGCATTTCAGAAAGACAACGCCTGATTATTACTTTGACGTAATTATGCCTGCTTTTTTTTTTGTCAAGCAGTATTGTGAATTGAAATGCACTATACCCATCTTCACCAGTTTTTAGTGTTTCGTGAGATCCAGTACTTGAATCTTCCTGCACAGAATATTTGAATGAGAGGATTTTCTGACAGTCCCACCTCTAATGAGCCATGTATTTGCTTAGCCATTAAACAAACAGTAACATCAAAAAATGAAAGTGTTTCAAAGGAAAGACAACTTAAATGACTGTTGCCCTGCACTGGTAAAAATGGTGTGTTTGCTTCAGAATAACAACTATAGTTTATAAAAACAAGCTACTGTGTAGTCATGGAGGCAGCCATTCAAGCACAGAACACATAGTAGATAACAGATAAGTTCTGCATTTTCACATTGTATGCTACAGAGTTTAAAGGGAAACTGTCATGGGAAAACATGTTTTTTTTAA
>CM044439.1:122009392-122034199 GCA_024363595.1 Xenopus borealis
GAACATTTTTGCCGCGGTTCGCGCCATCCCTATTTATTTTCTTGATAATTGCAAGTCTTCAACAGTGAAGCACATGATATTAATTTAGTGTATATGTACTTTAGCTTTTACTGTGTTTTTCTGTTATATCTATTTTAATCAGCAGAATGATGATGTATAATAAACTAGCACAGAACATTTTAGAGGTAGTCTATACAGTCTTATGGTTTCTTTGGTTCAGTGTCGGACTGGGACACCAGGGGCCCACCCAGAAACCTTAGACCAGGGGCCCACCATAAAACCTTATACCAGGGGCCCACTCTCAGTACTAATATTCTTCATCTCCTCAGTCAAACTCTATTCTCATAGTTTGTTTTATTTACATACTATAATCAATTATTCCATCTATTTAGCCTCTTTGTTCTCATAGAAATAGGGAATGGCCATGAAATAGGCCAAAAGTTTAGCAGCATGAGGGCCCACTGACACCTTGGCCCACCGGGAGTTTTCCTGGTATTCCAGTGGGCCAGTCTGACATGCTGTGCTATGGTTTCAATTATGCAGTCTTAAGGTTTCTGAAGTTTGAAAACTGAAATGATGTTGCATTGAATCTGATGGCAGGTTCTGTACCCAAATGTCAACCTAGGATAAGCTAGTGTGGCTTGAAAAAAGAACCTTATTGTTTGCAATGGTGACCAGTCTCAGCATGTTTCTAAACAAAGTGAAGCTTAAGACATGCTGTAGACCTAATGATCTGAAGCCAATGCCTAGCCAGCATGTACCTCTGCATTTATTGTCTGGCACTGCATTTCTCAGGTTTACTTGGCTCAGAGGTCATTTTATGCTCAGTATAGTCCCAAAGTAGTAAATGCTGAGTCTGTACCTTTCAAAATGTAGTTTACAAATGGTAAGATCTTAGTTTTGTTTGATCTGAAATGTATTTGTATTTGCTAATATGTTGCTAATTGCTAGTAGTTGGTGCTACTTATAGCATATACATTACATGTGCTGTATGAACCACATTTCTTGATTTATTAATCTACTCTTTTTATGTTTTACAAGTATTGTACAAATTAAAAAATGCCTTTGTGTTAAAAAGATTTTCCGAAGGAGATGACAGCAATTTGATGGTTGCTTACTATAAATAAGGGGTATTGGGATAGGGTAACCTGCTTAATGATTTGGTCAATGCGTTAAATATTTTAAAGGAACAGTTCAGTGTAAAAATAAAAACTGGGTAAATAGATGGGCTGTGAAAAATAAAAAAAAAATGTTTCTAATATAGTTAGCCAAAAATGTAATGTATAAAGGAGCAGATGTTCAACAGAACAGAACAGAACACTGTTTTTTTAACATAACAGAATCCTCCTTTGCAGCTCTCTATGAGTTAAGATGGCCATAGACACACAGATAATATCGCACAAAATACATTTTCGTATGCTATTCAGTGCATGTATCGTGGGATATCAGCAGAAGATTAGGATATTGGTCAACTCGTTGGGCTGGATAGTAAATTTTGACTTAGGAGGCACCCAAACATCAGCCATTGTTAGTGCTGAATCATCAGGTAGAATTCTATTGTTTCTGCATATGTATAGAAATACATTTTAATAATAATACCTGTTTATCTGACGATTCAACTCTACATGTGTGTACTGAAACGAACAAACTCTCTTGGAAAGATCTTTTCCAAGAAAGATCGTAATTGTTACATCTATGGCCACCTTTAGTGACTGGAAGATGAGCCACATGGGACATAATAATCTTATGTTTGCTTTGTGTTGTGCTGCAGCAATAACTGAACACAGCCCGTACCAAGCTTGAGATGTTATGTATAATGTTATTTGAGTGGCCTAGATTCCAGCAGATAGAAAAACTGCCAGCCATGTTCTGTTGCTAAAATTTAGTAATTTCAAGGTTTTTGTGTTCTATTGTTAATTTCAGTTTTTTCCCATTCTGTTGTTTGCTATTCACTTAGGTCAGAGTTGATTGAGTTGAGTTCTTGTGAAAGATGATCATAATGAAAGTAGGTTGTTTTTAAAAAATGGCTACTCACCCAACCAACTTGCTATACCAAAATAGTTAAATGTATGTATAAGTATGTATAAAACTATTATTCCCATAATTATGCCTTGGGTTGCATGACAACAGATGTGTATCCCCAAAAGTTATCATTAGGTCACTGAAATATACACTTTTATCCATAGATTGTACTGGAAATTCAGAATCTCAGACTGCAGTGACTGTGATTACAAAACCAATTGAAGTGGAGTTTGCAGAAAACAGCCTTACCTATATGGAGAAACTGATGCTTAAAAAACACAGAAGGTAAAGTTATTGCTAATATAATAAAATAAAGGTTCAGTTTGCTTCAAAGCTAATATGGTGATAGCTTGGATAGTTTAGGGTTCACCTCTAGGGGTTCAGTGTCTTATGTGGTCTGGATATCCTACATCAGAAATGGATCAGGGACAAGACTATGCCTTATTCCTTCTTCAGCACTTGGCCCAGGCAAGCAAAACCTAGGGGATAGCTACTCTGCTGTATCTCTCCTAGTTGGAGCACAGGCTTCTCTTGCTAACTCACTTTCATAGAACATGCTATAACATAAAGTAACTGTATCTGACTAAAACCTTGTTCACATGGGTTCTGCTCCAGACTCACTAGAGGTAGGGTCAATCTAGGGTAGAACACTTTACAGGGCCTTGTTCATCCCAGGTTCCCTGGACCACATCCAGTTGGTTCAGTAACTAAAGGACAAAGAGAAAGGACCACCCCTTTGCCAACCACTAAAATAAAGAGTGGCATGAAGTGGATATTAGCAAGGTTGACCAATGGCATAGATATGCTAATAAGCAATTGTAGGGATTTAAAGCCATAAGGTGACACAAATCCTATGGGTCCCTATACCACCTTTATTTTATACCCTGCTACATGGGTCTGTGACATCATGTGGGCAGAGACTAGGACTGATGAACATGCTAGAAGTTGGGATTCGTCTTAAAAGAGCATTAGAGATTGTGGGCATAACTGTTTAAATTTAAAAATACTAGGCACTGGCCACACCTTGTGATTTATTGCCTGGCAGGTGAAACAACAGCTGGGTGAAATAGTTGTGATAAATACACTTATGTTTACAATGCTGTAAGGAGGAGAGGGACAACATTTCATTAGTTTTGTGTGTTATTTTTTGTCATGTGAGATTAGATTAGCCAATTTAGGATTTACTGTAGAAAAAAGGATTTTAAGTAGCACCCTAGTACTGTATATAAGATGTGAAAGAGGCTGCACTCTTTTTTTCACATCACTGTATACCACTTTCAGTAATTGTGAAAAGTGTATTTTACTTGGGTAATAGGTATTTCTACCTTATCTGACACAGATAGAGTTGAATCATACATTAGATAGATGTAAGCAAGTCTTCTTTTGAAGAGCATTTTTCATTTTTTTAACAAGAAGTATTCTGTTTGCTCAGAAAGCTTTCACCTGTTACAAAGTGTATATTGTAGCCATTCTCCAGAGTAACTTTAACAGTAGAAAAACAGTGTGTTGCTAATGTGAAAAATAACAGCTCCATATATCTTACATTCTCTTACATTCCCATGGACTGATATGCACCTTCAATTAGTACAACTTGTTTTTTGTAAAGGAAATATCTCTATATTAAAAATGAAACATGGCTCAGTACAATCAGTACTTTGATGCAAAGATTTTATTACTGCAGTCCTTCAGTTGCTGCACTATAAAGCCCAACATCCTCTGAAATCAAACAGGATGAGGACTGTTACCTGTATAAATGAATACTTCATTCCACAAAACAATCTTCAAATGTACCAGTAAGAAATTAACAAATCATATGATGCAGTGCAATGAAAGTTTAGAAATGTACTTTCCATTGATAAACCTAGAACTATTTAAATATTCAAGTCATTCATTTGCTTTCCAGTCACAGCCGTGATGTGTTTTCTTTTCTCATTGCACTGGCACACAGCCCACTCAAACAACTGCTCTGAAATTCCCCCATGGATTCCCCTGATAGTGATGACTATCCAAGCACATAATAACTTATGCACTGGGCATGAAATTTGGGTTCTAAACAATGTTGTATGTTATGTAAAGGTTTTTGACAGTGTGATACGCTTAGAACTGAAGGGCAGCATTAGGTTACCCCAGTGAGGATTCTCATTTATATGTATTGTATGGTCAATGATTCTTTGAATTAAAAGCACAGTACCACCATAAAGTATTTGCAATTTAAGATGTATTTACTAGGGAAAGGTACAAGTACATGAGCACTATGGGCTTTAAAACTGTGACCCTTAGAGTCCCATGCACAAAGCACTTAAGCCTTTTTGTTATGGTTCTGTGTTCTGCGCTTGGTGCTTGTGTTTTGACATCTAAGAATTAGTAGAGTATAAAAGTGTTTTATTAGCAGGCTCATGCAGCCATTACACAACAGTAACATAAACTCTATCACTTTAAACATTATAGCAAGTACTGTGTATGCACAGTATAACTCATGCACAGTGACATCTACAGGCCATTTATATAAACACCACATATTTCCCCCTAGAGTAGGAAAGCATTTGGGCAGATGTAATAAACAATAACAATGCATCTTAAATCAATAATATACATTCTTCACATGAAATAGTCCTTGGTCCATGCAGGTAGTTTTCTGATTCTCTCAATACACCTTAAATGCTCACTTTCTTCAGGCCTATTGCATTTTGCATCAGGAGTAGGAAAATGCCCTTCATCAGATGTAGCTTCTCCAAAGTCATATCTCGCAGGAGCAAGATGACTTGCATTCCATATGTGTCCATCAGATAGTTCAAATGTTTATGGTCCTGCCTGGCATCTCACTTTAACTGGTGTAGTGTATTTAGATTGTCCTTGTTTCAGTAGTCCTGGTTTCTTAATTCTGACTAAAGAGCCAGGCTGAAACTTCACTTCTCTTGTACCATATTTTCGGTCAGTATAAGCCTTGTATTTGTTTGTTGATGTTTGACAATATCAGCAGTAGATGCTTTTGTAGGCACAGAATTTTCTGGAAGTTTGATGTCTGCAACATATAACTTGCGCATCTGTCTGTCATGTAATAATTCAGCTGGAGATGCTTGGGCTGTTGCATGGCACGTTTCTCTGTAGTTATGTAGGAATTCTGTTGAAAATACTTTCCAAGATGAGATTTACTGTCTGTAGTGCTTCTTTCAGACTTCGGTTGAATCGCTCGATTTCTCCATATGCTTGTGGGTAATACACTGAAGATTTATGCACAATATTCCTCTCTCTCAGAAAGAATTCAAACTCAGATGAGACAAACTGTGGTCCGTTGTCTGATATTAACTCTTTTCGATTACCTTCTCTGCTGAAGACTGTAGACAGAAATGTTATTACTGTAGCTGATGTTATATGAGAAAAAAATGCAATTTCAGGCTATTTACTGTAATAAATCCTTGTTAGATTATGGTGTGCCCTCACTCGACAAGTAGATGGTTTCTCAAACAGAGTTGTAGCACCGTCCAGCCACACTTCTTCGAAATCAGCATACAAATAAACTCAGCAGAACCATATTATGTTTTATGTGTCTTTTCTTTATTCGCACAACATGTTTCGGAGAGAAATCTCCTTCATCAGGTGCTTGTTACAAAGAATCAAATAAAATGTACAAATCCAGACATTTATTAACCCCTATTCACCAACAACAACAGGTCAGCTGCTTTACAGTATGTGGCCAGACCAACCGTAATAAATTACACATAAATACTGCCATCTAGTGGCCTATTAAAAGATTTACTTTTGCACCATAGAATGGTTGTATCACTAGTATTACAGAACCCAAAGTACAGATGCAGTCACTTTGGATTGTGAGTTAAATGCGTCGTGACTTAACTCATCTATCTCATTTATCCCACTTAGCACAGAATATTGTGTCACAGCATCCCATCCAATTAAAGAGTTCACCATTGAAAACAATTGTGGTTTGGTATGCTAATGAAAAGGTTAAATGCATTAAATGAGTTAAGATAACTTTAGATAACACAATGTCTTCAATTAGCCCTGAGTCACAACGCATTTAACTTACAAATCCAAGTGACTGTATCTGTATAATAAAGGTTATACACATATCAATCACAGTATATATGATACATACCTAGTATTGTACTATATTGCCATATTTTAATATAATAGTGTAAAGTATCACCGGGGATGTTTCAAGATCACATTTCACAGTGGATTAGTCAAAGAGCATACTATTCTAATTAATAAATGTCTGGATTTGTACATTTTATTTGATACTTTGTAACAAGCACCTGATGAAGGAGATTTCTCTCTGAAACATGTTGTGCGAATTAAAAAAAGACACATGAAACATAATATGGTTCTCCAGAGTTTATTTGTATGCTATTTACTGTAATAGTCTATCAGAGTTATAACAAATCTGCAGTCTATAGGAGCATCTGCAAAAGGACCCACAATATCAATAGCCAGTTTTTACACTGCTGAATCAGGAAATGGTACTGGCTGAAGTGTTGGTATATGTGTGATAGCTGTTTTGTCATGATACTGACAAGTAACACAAGAATGAATGGCAGTTACCACATCAGCATCCATTGCTGGCCACCAGTATAGTTTGTAGGATTTGGATCTCCGAGGGAAACAGAACTTTATAAGAGTCATTTACTATGACTTTGGACAGGTGTTGCATTTCTGTCCAGGCTCTTACTAATATTGTGCTCTCCTCTAGCTGGATAAAAAATGTGGGGCAAGGTGCAAAGTGCAGCATCAGCAGGGGCACAAGGCAAAGCTGTCCTTACCACGTGGTAAGTACAATGCCCCATTGTGGCCTTAGCACCCTCTGGTGCTGCCTACCCTGCACATCTGAATGACATTATAGCTCTGTTGAACGAGCTGAAAATGTGCTGTATTCGCATATTGCAACCGTTTTTGCACCCTCTCCTGCACATAATAAATGACTCCTGAGAATCACCACCTATTAAATTTTATGGGATTGACCAACAAACACAAGTGTACATGCTTATTAACAACTGATGCTAGGAAAGCTCACAGTGAGCTCCACTTTAGAGCTTAAAAGAACACAGAATTTTCTATTGGGATTGATGTGTATGATGTGTAAGCAGAATAGTTCCCTGCTACATAAATACAGGACACAAATATTTTTTACAAGTGCACAGTAATAGTACATTATTTATAAACTTGCCCTTGTTTAACTTGCCCTCTAAACAGTCTAAGTTGACAGTGAAGTTTAAACAAGATTCATGTCTGATTCATGCTATGTAGGCCTTATGGAAAATAAATCTCTGGTGTTCATTCTTATGACTCACACATAACACATGTAGGAATATTTTTAGACTTACTTTAAAGTTGTCCTGGTACTAACCTTCTAATTATGCTGGAAAGAGAAACCTTTAAATGTATTTGCACTTTGCCAAATAATACATTAACTATTTGTTATCATGCTGCCAGCTATGACCTGTCAAGTCACTTGCTCCATCAAATCAGCTATTCCTTGCAGAAACAGATGTATCTATATTCTCTGTTTTTAGAACTCCAGTGAGTCGTGCAAGCAGCCAGCAGCAAGATAAATGTGAATGTTTCCCGACCTCTGCATCAGAGCATAAACTGAATGAGAGCGATTGCCTGACAGGTTAGTATGCCTCTACTGTTTTATTATTGACCTGATTGAAAAAATTGGATTACTCATTAATGGTAATTGACTTTGCACTAACTTCCAACTGGCCTTTATTCCTTCAAGCTGAAGAAATGGAAGACCATGAGCATTGTGTAGCTTTGTTCAAGCCGGAGATTCATGCAAAGAATGATGTGAGGTATAACCCTGCTTTGAAGATTGTGGAATTAAATAAGGTAATAAAGGAACAGTTATGTTTAGCTGAGATGCTCTACAACGTACTGTATGTACAGTGAGCACAAACTTTGTTTTGGTATCTCGTAACACAAAATGTCACAATACATTGCAATGGAAATGTTGGTAATTATTTGTTACATTACAAAGAGTTACATGATGGGACATTATGAGCCAAATATTTATATGTATGTGCATTACATGCATTTAGGTGCATGGTCTGCAGACAAAGCAATGGAAAAATTTTAAAAATGGTGCTGATACAAGCCATCTCCTAGAGTTCTCAAAAATCTTGATTGCTAGCTTATGAAAAAAACATAATTTTATAAGACTGAGAAAAAAAATCAAATGCATCACTTTATGCCATTTATCTTGAACAATGGGCACAGTATGAATAACTCAAAAAATGAAATAGCTTGAAAGTCATTAATACAAAATCCTCATTTATGTTCAAGTTTTCAAGAAATTCTGATTCATATTGGTTTAATACCTGAGTCCCCAGGGCCTCTCTCTCCAGACTTATCCGGCTGTATGTGCTGTATCCGGAATTGATGCGCATGCACGTCCATTTTATTTGGCACACTGTGTCTGATGTCATCTTGCTTAGTGCAAAAGGGCTTGTGGTCAATTGTTCCTTGCCCAACGTAGGCAAGCCCAGAGTTTGAACTTGGGCCTCGCCACAAATCCGAGCCTGAACGTAGGCCTATTTCCTAATAGTTCCTGGGTGCTCTTATTGTTCTGATATATGTCCCTTGCCTGTCCCTGACTTGTGCTACTTCGCTGCTTGTACCAACCTCTGCCTGTTTACTGACTATTCCTGTGGAACCTTATTTTGAGATACAAGGGCTGTTTTGGGCTAATTATCATGAAAATATTGTACACCTTATATTATTTGGGTGTGTGGTGTCTGTTAATACAAGCAGACCTCTTTTTCTATACCAAAAGTAAAATGTATTTTAAAATGAGTCAGAGATCATGATTTAGAAATGCATGCTCAAGCAAGCAGGATTCTCCAATGTACCTATCTGAATTCACTGCAGTTGCTAGGCTACAACTTAATCAGTTACTATTAGTTTGAATAGTGAATATTTTATCAATTTCTTGTACAATCCCTTTGCCCATTTACATCATAGTAGATTTTCGTCATATATTAAATGAACAGTTTTTTCGTCTCTTAGATACTTTTCATTTCATGAATAATGAATTATTATGAAAAATAACTCATTTCAAAAGGATAAAATTGGCACCCAAACTTTCACTTAAGAAATATAAAATGCATGTTAATTATTTAAAATATTTTATATATTTAGTACTGAGTCCACTCAGTTTCTTGCAGTGAATATTGATTCATTTTATTTTTATGATGTTTAATTAGACTCCAGATGCAGAGCTTGAAGAATCTACAGCTTTTTTAGTTTTTGAGGATGACAATGAATTAAATAGCCAACAAAGGTAAGAGCTGGTGCTTTTAATGAAAGTATCACAACAAGCAGTGAGTGGAAACCATCAACACAGGGTATACTTTCAGCAAAGTTGGAAAACAAATAGTTGCTTTCCCATATTGTAGTTATAAACTAGGATTTTTAAAAGATTTTTGTAAAACCCACCCTTAGCTCAGTGTTATTTGCAAAAGGTGATATGACAACTTCCTACCACACTGCTATATAGTGTGTGTAGGGAGTGGCCTCTTCCTCTTTGCTGCTGGATGCTGATCCACCTGGGTGCAGCAAAGCCCAGCTAGCATGTGGCAACAGTGACAGTTTGGCGGTATCTCTCCCAAGCCATACTGCCTGTAGTATAGGGATCCCAGTGGAGAGGGAATCAGGATAGAGGATTTCCCTGTGGTTGATCCAGAGACTACTACCAGAATATGTCACTGAGGTGTGCCTGTATAGTCTACATCTACCCTGGAAGTTCTGTGTGAGTGGGGTTGTGACTATATGCCTGCCAAATCTGTCCTAAGGGAGTGTCAGCATGTGAGAAACTGCATGTGATGTGACTGCACACTTTTTTTCTTATGTGAGTAAACCTGGGGACCTTATCTTCGGATTAATAAACAGTTTCTTGTTTGCAACATAAGAACCTTCTAGTGCCCAATCATTTTTTATGTTTTGTATGCACAGTAGCCTTAGGGTGGTAGTTGCACTACACCACTTCCACATGGTGAAGGCCCTGACCCTGTCGTGTAAGTCGCATGTAGCAAATGCTCTATCCTGCTAGTGTTTATTTGTCTAAATACCACCAAATAGGTGCTACATTAGTAATGGGCACACACAGATCTGGGTGTCGGGTCACCAATTTTGGGCCATGTATTTTGTTTTAAATGAAGTCCCTGTGACACTGACCTTTTGCAATTTTTTTGTTTATTTTGGAGACTCTGTTCACTTAAAATTTTTGAATCTTCAAAACAAAAGATTGGCAATTGCTGGTCAGTGGTACTGTAAAAAACCTTAATGGCTAACTATATTCCATGGGTGGGACATATCTAAACAAATTACCCCATTAATTAATTTAAAGACTAGAGTGTTTGGTCCTTGTCTGCTAATTTCTATGTTATTCTAGTAAGCATTTAAATTAGGTCACTTTCCAGTGACTACTTCCATTTACCCTATGAAATGGCATGAACAGTGTCAGGGAAACCCGTAGGTCCAAAAATCAGTATTTTACAATATGTGTTCTAGAAAAGATAACTTTTGGTTCCTCAAAATGCCACAATTTTAATCCATTTTTAATTTAAAAGTGTCTACATTTTCGTCTTGTTGGACTGTATAATTACTTTTAGTTTCTGCCATTTTATCTATACTTTTGTCATGCCTTTTTTGACTTTGGCACATAATTGCTCTACACTGTTTTTGTGTATGTTCTGCTAAGATAATTTTGTTCTGACTTGTATTTAAATTCATGCCATTATTTTATTCTGTATTCTGACCTATTTTTACATATGTCAGTCTTTGATGGCTTGACAGGATATTATTTTTACCCGCTTCAACAAATAAAACAGAAAAATTTAAACTATGTTTATGGCTTTTTTTTATTTAAATTGCATTTTAAGTGAAGGGTACAATGTATTTGCTAAGCAAGTGACTTTTGTAGATTGCTTGCCTTGTTTCAGAGTATGAATTCATGATATACAGTAGGATATGGGACCAAAGTAGATTCTAAGACTAATATTCTAACTCTTATTCTATATTATTTGAAGATCATGTATAGGTGTATCACTGGTAGAAAATGCAAGAGAGTTATTGCGCTTGCATTGTTTTGAATTGATTAAATTTTTTTGCCTCATAAAGGACTTTTCCCCTCAATCATGTTTTTTCAAAAGGCAAAAACATTACCATTTAAAGGAAATGTCAACTATATTTCAGCTTTCATGGTGTCAGCATAGGGTGCCTTACTCCCACCTAAACCGCATTATTTTCGTGCCCCAATTCAGCTCTCACGTTCTGTACTGCTGCCTTATTCATCACTATGCTAAGAGTTTCACCCGGTGGCCATTTCCCTGACCTGACGTCATCTTTTCCCTTCTCCCTTGTCCTAATGCGCATGTGTGCATAGCCCCTCCCGTCTGATCTCTCTAAAAAGACACTTCTTTCGTCTGCTGTACTCACCAAACTCAAACTGCGCATTCTCCCTACGCCAAGCGAGAAGGAGAATTCTGAAGGGAGGGGGGAGAGGGACTTGTGCGAGCTGCTGATATGCAGAGAGAACAAGGAAACAAAGCAGCTTCCCTGTTTACTTTTCAGCGACCAGCGTGGCAACTATTTCAAGAATGCAGTGAGACCTTTCACTGATAAGATTTTCGTTTGGGGGGTTGACATGTCCTTTAAACCATGCTTTTTATTTGTATGAACCCACCCCCAAACTATGTAGATCTCTATAAAAATGTATTGCATAAAACTGCTCATATGACAAAAACCCTGCCTCATCTAAATAAACAATTTTCATAAAAATATTCATTTTAAGTACTATGTGCTATTGGGTAATCTTAAATAAAAGAAATTAAGCCCCTGGGATCAAAAAGGTGCACACAAACATGTTAGGTCAGATAAAAGATGAAATAGGGCAGTATTTACTGATATACACATATTCCAGTTTGATGAGCATCTTTAATATGCCACTTAATATATTAGCTGTCTATGGAGTTCGTTCAGGGGGTATAGCCTTCCTTTAAAGGGCAAGGAAAGTGTAAAACAGAATAAGGCTAGAAATGCTGTATTTTGTATACTAAACATAAACATGAACTAACTGCACCACAAGCCTAATCAAACAAATGATTTATGCTTTCAAAGTTGGCCACAGGGGGCTGTCATCTTGTAACTTTGTAATACATCTTTGCCTGACACTGGCACTGCACATGCTCAGTAAGGTCTGTGCTGCTTAGGGATCGTCATAAATGATCAAAAAACAAAAGCTATTTGAGTTCTGCATGGCTGGTAAGTAAGGCAGGGGTTCCCCCTGCTGTTCATAAGTATGATTGTTTCCCTGCCAGAAGTTAGGGACCGTCCGACAATTCCTATCCACAGCACTAAATGAAGGGAGAATTTCACTGCATACAGTCAAATTTCTTATAAAAACGGTACACATTTTAAAATTAAAGTATATTGGAGATAGATTTCTTTTTCATTAAAGAAAGTAAAAATGGAATTGTTCAGTATAAAAATAAAAACTGGGCAAATAGATCAGCTGTGCAAAATAAAAAATGTTTCTAAAATAATTAGTTAGTCAAAAATGTAATGTATAAAGGCTGGAGTGACTGAATTTCTAACACAATAGCCAGAAATCTACTGCCTGCTTTTAAGCTCTCTTGTTTTCCACTGACTTGTTTACTCTGGTGACCAGGCATTAACCAAACTGTGACTTGATGGAGGGCCACACGGGCCATAACTGTTGCGTTTGAATCTGAGCTGAATGCTAAGGATCAATTGCAAACTCACTGAACTGTTATGTCCCATTTGGCCCCCCTTCAAGTTGCTGACTAACTCAAAGAAAAGCAGGAAGTTGGATTCTGGCTATCATATTAGACATCCAGTCACTCCAGCCTTTATACATTACATTTTTGGTTGACTAACTATATTAGAAAATTTCTTTGTCTATTTATCCAGTTTTTATTTTTACACTGAACTGTTCCTTTAAAGGAGAAGGAAAGGCTGGAAGCACTTGGGTTGCTAAACATTAGGCACCCCCAAGTGATTCTATATACCTACCTAGCCCGGGGCTATCCGAGACATGAGGGCTTACCATGGAGAGATCTGCTTCTGTCTTTGTGTATGAGTGCTCACTTGTATAGCCCTGGGCTGGTGCAGATTTCTGCTGATAGGAGCACCGGCCCAGGGTTTCAGGTAGGTAGATTTAATCACTTGAGGGTGCCTAATGTTTGGCACCCCCAAGTGCTTCCAGCCTTTCCTTCAAAAATCCATAAATCTATCCATTTGTAGTTTTGAATCCTGTCATTTTGGGAAGATTTTTATGGGAAATTTTTGATTTATTTTAGCACCTTAATGATCTTAACTTTAAACCTTTAAAAAATTGTAAAAAAAAATATTCATTACATTTGATCCCTTAACAATCTCCACATTTTGTCCAGGTTTTCTGACAGTGAATTATGCTTTTAATTTGAGCAAGTTCATTTTAGGCATCTGCCAGCGTGACTTATTGTTTGATGTCTAGATTGATTCTAGATTGATTCTAAAAGGTCCAAGATTTTCACCTGCCATAACTTCCATTCCTCTCTGCTGTGTAGGTTTTCTGTTAAAGTAATTACAATGCATGAGAGTAGCTGTATTCCAGTTTGAGGTCATGCTAAGTGAAACCAATCATTCCCACAGGGCTCAAAGCCTAATTTAAATATGCAAAATGTTCTACCAGCAAAACAAATACATTATTTTTATGTTAACATTATGTCTTTGGGTTGTTTTTAGTTTTTGTCAGCTAAATCACGCTGCGGTGACAAACTACATGATATTATAATACAATGTTAATGGCAATATTTTTTTTAAATCTGCACCTGTCTTAAGCTTAGCTTAAGGTTAGTTCATTAGGTGAACAAAACCACTAGACTTCTGTGGATAGTTAATTCACATTCAGGGCTTGTAACTTTGTATTTCATGCTTAAGTTTCACAGATAAAGAAAATCAAAACAGTCGATATGTTGCAAAGATGTCAAGGACATCACCCATTCAAGCAGGAGCAACTCTATTGCAATCAACATCCTCCATTAAAGGAGACAAGGCGTTAAGGGCGTATTCTGCCCCCCAACATGAAGAAATGACACAAGGTAATATTTGCCAAGTTACTTTTCTATCAAACAGATGTGATGCTTCATATTTTGATGCAAATACCTTTTTTCATTGCTGCCACTTGAACCTTTCTGAAATGTGCAGTATTGCTGTTTGCTGATATAGAATGTCAAGGTGGAAGTTACCATGAGGCAGTCATTGGGTAATTTTGCCTTTGGCCATTGCTGTATGAAATTCTTATTGCTACAGTGCAGCAAGGTGGTAAATGCAAAAAAAATCTTGATTTTATCTGCTTTATAGTAGATGGCGGTTACAGGGTTCACAATAGGTATACACTGTGGGGCACATTTACTAAGGGTCGAATTTCGAATGCAAAAAAAAAAAATCGAAATTCGACCAGGGAATAGTGGGGAATTAAAAAAATTCAAATTCGAATTCTTTTAGCGCAATTCGATCGATCGAACGAACGAACGAACGAACGATCGAATAGGGAAAATTCGATCGAATTCGATTACCTGTGTGTAGCAGGTAATGTAACACACTATTCTTGATCATATGCTTTCCTGTAGATCAATACCAAACCACATCCATATATTTGTTTTGTTTTTTTTTTTTAAAATGCCTCTTGCTTTCTCCAGTGTAAAAAATCACTGGCATCTGACAGAACACCTGTCCTCAATGTTTGTGTCATTTTGACATTGTAGCCCCTCGTAATAGCACTGCAAGCACATTGCTGTGCATACCTGATATAAATTGCCTTTGATCACCTAATACTTGGACTTTGTCACCCTGTCAGTGTCTGCTGAATCCCTGAAGAGATGCAAAATCACTACCAGTGTCCAATCTGTAAAAAGTAATGCCAGTGTTCCAAACACTTATTTTGTCAGTGCATTACAAATTCATTGATGCTGTCAGCAGCTCTCTGGGTATAGTTACATAATTGAATTGGGTTGAAAAAAGACAAAATTAAGCAAGTTCAACCCCTCCAAATGAAAAGCCAGCATCCATTAACACACCCCTCCATACTTTCACATAAATTATATATATACCTATATCATATAGGGTTTAGTTTTATCACTGGTGCAGTGATCCTCTTTATGGGTAAAAAGGTCCCCTGCTAGTGATGGGCGAATTTATTCGCCAGGGGCGAATTCGCGGCGAATTCCCGCGATTTGCCGCTGGCGAATAAATTTGCGAAACGCCAGCAAAAATTCGCCAAAAAAAAACGATTCGCGCGTGAGGTATATCATTATCAATTATAGGCATTTAGAAAATGTAGTTAGTGGTTGTTTCTTTGTGAAGATCTACTAATCTCAGTAGAAAAAAATCAATTTAATACATTTCCCTGGGAATTTATGTATGTACTACTAACCATAGGTTAAATAGATAGCCTTTTCTCTGTTGTCTCAAGGGGGACACAGGGAACGAATGGGGTTAAGCTCCACCCTCTAGGAGGCAGGACACTTAGATTAATAAAGGGGCATGACCGGCCGACTGGCTTAACCCCACGCCCAACCAATCACATCAGCTTACTAGGAGGATAGTTTCTCTCCTATCAAGAAGATTTTGTGTCATGAATACTATAGGGGTGGTATCAGATACAGGGCTACCTGTATACTTAGATACACCTCCCTCGGGGGACACTGCACCGGAGTCATAATCTAGCCCCAGGCTATAACGACTAACCAGGCATGCCTGCAAAATCCGCTGAGGGATAGACAGAGGGCCTAACCGGCACCAGCACCCCCAGCGGAGGAGGTTGAACAGGATACTATAGCCGGTCCCTCATCAGAACCCCCGGCTCCTAGTTGGGCTCTTCAGCTCTCCCAGTCACTAGCCTCCTTACAGAGTCTTCCCGCCATTGCAGATAATATAGGCAGAACCTTGGCCAGAATCGGCGAGTCTAGTACTAAGCGCAAAAGAACAGAACCTACCAAGGCACACTTCAATACCCACACACCCTCTGAGGATTCATCGGTAGGAGAAGATTCGTCACACTCAGAGGGCGAGCTACCTCCTTCTGGTTATTCCTCAGGAGCAGAGGAGGACACAGAGGATGAGGCCAGGAGCCGTGATATACCACATGATGTTGGACATATCATCAAATCAGTGACGGAAGTGTTATAAAATTTCACATCCCGCTGAGCAAACTTCACAATCCACAAGTTTATTCAAAAGGCAACACAGATCAGCAGACTGTTTTCCGTCTCACGAGCAACTTCTCAGCATACTGTAATACAAGAAGAGTGGAACTGTGCAGAGAAAAAGTTCCAGGCTACCCGGAAGTTTTCCAAGTCCTATCCTTTCACAAAGGATCTTGTGGACAAGTAGTCAATGCCTCCAGCAGTAGATGCTCCCGTATCTCGTTTGTCCAGGTCTACAGCCCTACCAGTTACAGATGCTGCTGCCTTTAAGGACCCTTCAGACAGAAGACTAGAAGGGTTTCTAAGAGCAGTATATTCTTCCGCAGGTTCTACCCTGCATCCAGTACTAGCCTCAGTCTGGGTATCCAGAGCCATACAGTCCTGGGCCAATTCTCTTCTGTCAGACATTCAGAACGGAGTACCCAGATCAGAACTACTATCTTCAGCTCAATCAATAGCAGAGGCTTCGGCCTACCTATGTGACGCAACATAAGACACAGCACAAATTACTGCACACACATCAGCTCTATCTGTGGCAGCTCGCCGAACATTATGGCTGAAGAACTGGACAGCAGATATTAGTTCTAAGAAGTCCTTAACTTCTCTTCCCTTTAAGGGACAACGGCTGTTTGGGGAAGAACTGGAGAAGATTATCTCTCAAGCTACAGGGGGAAAAAGTACATTTCTACCTCAGTCAAAAAACAAACCATCTACATCCAGACGGGGCAGATTCTCTCATGGGCAATCCGGCCGTTTCACACGACGTTACAGTCCCCCACAGCGCTCCAATTTTCGCTCAAAAACTTCAGAAAAGGGGTGACCATCATGGAAGACCAACAAATTCCAGGGCAAGATTTCCTTCGAGAAGCCCGCTTCCGGTTGATGGGGCATCCCCTCCAGGATTACGGCAACCAATAGGGGGCAGGCTGCTGAAGTTCTGGGAGGTTTGGATACACCATTCCACGGACGCTTTGGTCAACGAGTGTCAAAGAAGGTTACCATCTAGACTTCGCTTGTTATCCGCTCAGAAAATTTATCATGTCAAGGATTCCCACCAACCAGTCAAAGGCACAAGCCTTTTTGAACTGCATCTGCAGCCTGGAACAGAGTGGAGTAATTGTCCCAGTGCCCCCATCAGAGAGATTCTCCGGTTTTTACTCCAATCTGTTCCTAGTCCCGAAGAGAGACGGCTCCTTCAGACCAGTCCTAGACCTAAAATTTCTCAACAGATACATCCGTTCTGTAAGTTTCAAGATGGAGACGTTACGCTCAGTAATACGAGGCATGGAACCTCGGATGTTTCTGATGTCCCTGGACATCAAGGATGCATACCTCCATGTCCCAATTTGGCCACCCCATCAGCGATTTCTGAGGTTTGCCTTCCAGAATCAACACTCCCAGTTCGTGGCTCTCCCTTTCGGCCTATCATTGGCCCCCAGGGTCTTTACCAAGCTCATGTCGGTAACAGCAGCAACGCTAAGACTACAGGGGATATTGGTAACACCTTATCTAGACGACCTTCTGATAAAGGCCAGGACAAAACAAAAGAGCGAGCAAGACCTTCAGACAGCAACTGCTCTTCTGCAAAGCTTCGGTTGGACCATAAATTGGGACAAATCCAATCTCCAACCCAGTCATCAGATGATATTCCTCGGTCTAGAATTCAATACAATCACACAGAAGGTGAGATTACCCGTGGACGAGCAGGAGAAAATAGTAACACAGACCAATCTTCTACTTCGCAATTCAAATCCCACAATTCACATAACGATGAGAGTGCTGGGTCTGATGGTCTCCTCCATAGAAGCGGTACCATTTGCTCAGAGTCACTTACGTCCTTTGCAGCCCAACATTCTGACATGCTGGAAGGGAGCACCCTTATCTCCTTTGGTGGCTCAATCCGAACAATTTAACATTGGATTAGTAATAACAACGGACGCAAGTCTACAGGGCTGGGGAGCGACATGGAACAATCTGTCCGTACAAGGCTTATGGTCTCCCAAGGAGTCCAAGTTACATATAAACATTCTGGAACTTCGAGCAGTGCGACTCTCTCTAAACCATTGGTCTCCCGATCTTCAAGCAAGTGCAGTGCGGGTACAAAGCGACGTAGCATACATCAACCGGCAGGGAGGAACTCGCAGCAGAGCAGCACTACTGGAGGTCCAACTAATATTGAGCTGGGCAGAATCCAGCTCAGTAAGGCTCTCCGCTATCCACATTCCGGGAGTACTCAACACAAGGGCAGACTTTCTCAGCCGAAATCTTCTAGACCCAGCGGAATGGGAACTTCATCCAGAAACATTTACAGAGTTAACAAAACAATGGGGAGATCTCCAGATCGACCTGATAGCATCCAGAGTCAATTGCAAAGTATCAACATTCTTCTCCCGGTCACGGGATCCCTTAGCAGCAGGAGTAGATGCAATGACTCAACATTGGCAGTTCGACCTTGCCTGTCATTACGCCTCTTCCCATGTTACCTCGGGTACTAAAGAAGATCAGGCACTCTCTTCTCACGGCAATTGTGGTAGCACTCTATTGGCCCAGGAGGACGTGGTTCTCCGACCTCCAGGAGATGTCAATAGCGCAGCCCATCCGGCTAACTCCCAGATACGATCTGCTATGCCAGGGTCCCATAATTCATCACAGTCCGGGTCTCTTCAGTTTGACGGGATGGCTATTGAGGCCGCCATATGGAGAAGAAAAGGCATAGAAGAAGACGCCATCAACACAATGTTAGAGTCATGTAAACCTACATCATCTAAGGCATATCACAGAGTGTGGCGCACATATTGGAACTGGTGCAAGGAAACATAAATAGATTGCAACATCCCAAGGATACTATCTTTTCTACAGAGAGGCCTACAGCTTGGCCTTAAGCTGCGTTCCTTAAAGGTCCAGGTTTCTGCTCTGTCAGTCCTACTTCAGTCACGATTAGCTTTAGAGGACTCAGTTCGTACATTCCTGCAGGGAGTAGCGCATATTGCTCCTCCCTTTCGATCACCAGTTCCAGGATGGGACCCCTACTAGATCATCCCTTTGAGCCCTTAGGTAAAATCTCGGAGGAATGGTTAACCCGGAAGGTGGTGTTCTTAGTGGCAATCTCATCGACCAGACGAGTTTCTGAAATTGGTGCACTATCCTGCGATCCATCGTTCTTAGTCTTTCACAAGGGCAAAGCGGTTCTTCGCACTGTTCCATCATTCCTCCCTAAGGTGGTCTCATCCTTCCACATCAATTAAGAAATCGTGGTAACATCCCTTTGCCCAGACCCCAAAAATGATTAGGAACACCATGTTGGAAAGTGTCTGTGACATTCACATGCTCAGTGGGCTCTGAGCAGTTGTTGAGAAGCTTAGCTTAGGGGTCGTCACAAATTATCAAGCAGAAAATGAGGTTGGCCTGTAATATAAGCAGATGCTACAAGGCTGATTATTAAATTCTGATGCTAACTGCACTAGTTTCTGTGCTGCTATGCAGTAATTATCTGTATTAATTACTAATCAGCCTTATACTGTGACAGTTATATTCCATGTGTACTGTATATTTTGAATCGGTCCCTAAGCTCAGTAAGTGACAGCAGCACAGAGCATGTGAATCAGTGAATCAGCAGTAAAGAAGATGGGGAACTAGTGGGGCATCTTTGGAGACACAGATCTTTACTGCTAAAGGACTGTGGTTGCCTTGGGCTGGTACAGAAGCCCAAAACATCATGTACAACATTTCTAGCTACTTCTTTAGTTTAACTTTCTTTGTCCTTTAAACCTCCAGGGCTTGGGCTTGAACATTCTCAGTTTTCTCCTCCCCTCCCTACTAGTAATCTGAACTCAGAGCTTTGAACGAGCAGGGACTGAGATGTCACAACAAGCTAATATGGCAGCTACTATCCCAAACAAATAGAGACAGTGTCTAGAGTGGTTTACTCAGGTATGGAAAAGCATTCTAAAGAAATATTATGTTCTAGCTTGCACTGTCATGGCTAATATATTGACAATAAACTGCCATGGTAGCTTTCCTTCTCTTTTAAGTTGCACACGATGCTGATGTATTAAACCAGTGCAGTTGTGCATGTTCTTTATCATCAATTGGACACAATAGAACTGAAAATGGAATGTCCTCGTTTTCAGCAATCAGCATCAAAATAAGTCTGTGCCCAAGTGAAAGTTCACAGTTTATCTTTAAAGAAAGTCATTTCTTTTCTTCCAAAAGCTGCACAACTGCAATTTCACTTGAAGATTGTACATGACCCCTGTACTAAATAAGGGATGCAATGGATATGAAATCATATTGCATTGCAAGTAGTTAACATCCCACCTTGCTTTAAGGTCTTTCTTGTATAAAACTAGTAGCTACTCCCTGATGCACAGTGTTTTTGACAGACGGTAAGCATCAAACAATAAACAGGCTCTGTTGATTAATGTGTCTGCTGTATATTCCAAAACTGGGCAGTGCTTACTTCATTTTCAGTAGGAATCTTAACAATGTAATTTCCATTGTAAATGTGCGAATGCCCTTGTTTATTGATTTGAAGGTACAGTTGGAAGAATCAGTGAACCAGAAGTGTGTACCTTAAACCAGCCAGCAGAAATGAAAATTCTTTACTGCAGCTAGGGCATTTTGACTAGCAATGGCCAGTTAAAGTAGATTTGTTTTTATTTACAACTGGTATTGTGCAAGTATTGAACAATACCATTATTATTTTCAACTGGTATTGGGAGGTCTTTTTTTTTTGCGGTCCATAAATATAAAAATATTAGCTACTAGGCCTTATTATACTGTGATATTAAAGTGGTAATAGCCAAATTCACTAAGATGCAAATTTTTGCTCAGGACGGTGAACGGCAGCACTACTGTTACTTCACCAGGCAAAGCGCATTTACGCTAGCGATGCCTAATTTGCATATGGTGCAAACTTAAGCGTATAATAGAGGTGTATGTTGCAGCCACTACATTACACTACACAAGCCCAGGAAACCTTTAATAAATAAAATAAAGTTGTCCTATTGCCCTAAACATGTGCCCACTGTATAGCTGAGTTGCCATATGTTAGGAAATGTAGGGGGGGGGATTTTTTTGTTCTTTTTCAGACTATCACCCTACAAAAGGTAAAAGACACTAGCGTTTTTTGGGACTTAGAAAAAATTTTAAGTTTTTTTTTCAAACTCCTATGTATTGTATTGAACTTCGCCAGGTCTGACCTGGTGAAGTAACATCTAACTGAGGTAACGTTCAGAAAAATGTTCATCTTAGTGAATTAGCATAGTTACGTCCCTTCGTCAGTGCGCAACTTCGCCTATCTACTTCGCTAGTTAGTTTTCGCTATAAATGCTGTATTTTGTATACTAAATATAAACATGAACTTATTGCACCAGAAGCCTAATTAAAGAAACTATTTTTCTTTTCAAAGTTGGCCACAGGGGGCTGTCATCTTGTTACTTTGTTAAACATCTAAGCAAGACCAAGACTACACACATGCTTAGTGTGATTTGGGCTTCAGTTGGGAAGTTAAGCTTAGGGATCATCATAAATTATGAAAACAGCACAAGTAAAATAATACCTGCCCTAGAAGCCGATACTGCAAGACTGATTAATAATAAGAATATACAGACTGCATTGAGTCTGTGGATACAAATCTCTACACAGTCGCTGACTGCTTTACAGGGAAACAAGATGCTTTTGTTCTGGGAAGTAAGGTAGGGGCTCCTCCCTGCAGTTTGAAAGTATGATTGTTTCCCTGCAGAGCAGTTAGAGACTGTCTGAAGTTTCCTATCCTCAGCCGTCACAGCAAGTTAAACGAAGGGGGAATTTCACTCATATAGCCAGGTTTTTTTTTATAAATGGAAGAAATTTTTTAATTAAAGTATATTTGAGATAGATTTCTTTTTCATTAAAGAAAGTCAACATGGGATTGAATTTTTTTGCCTTTACATCATCTTGCAAGATCCCCACTTGTGTGCTTCCATCTTCTTTCTGCTGTATTTACAGGGCAGTACTTTGCTTATCACTTTTTTAATTTTTGTTATTTTCTTTAATCCTTGGCAAATTGTTTTACTGTAAAGGTACAAATGTCTTACTCACATAGTTTATGAACATAACTGAAGTTCATTCAGATGAACTAACAGAGCTAATTTACCATATATTTTATTGTCAGACAATGTAGTTGAGAAGGCTATTATTACTAAACATGTTGATATAAGCAAGCCAGCAAATTGTGTTACTTTTACATGGGGGTTTATTGTACAAACTGGGCCAGTTAAGTGTGCAGTGATGTTTGGAAAACTGTAACAAACATTGGTAATGTTCTAACTGAAAAATTGTGAGATTGTTACTTAAGGTGTGAAGGGCTTAATGCAAAAAAATTCTTCTTCCATTCTGCAAAATGATGTTCCATACATAAATGTTCTACACCAAAGTCTTAATGACAAGCTGTGCAGTTATCTAGAGAGAAACTGAGGGTAGCAGCCAGACAGGAGAATTAAGCAGCTGACAGCAATATATAAACATTTCATGCTTTCTATACAGATCATCTGCTTACAGCCACACAGATTAAGGACAGCAAATCAATGGAATACAAAAGCTTTAATGAGAACCAGAGTTTGGATTCAGCCTCAGCTGGAAATGTGTCCGAGGTAAAATTCCAACTATTTTTTTAAGTATCTCACAGCAATTCTTTCTCGGTCATGTTTCTAAATATAAGGGTGGCGGGCAGCAAGTCTTATTGTTTTAATGACTGCATTGTGTTTTGAGTTTATCCATTGTAATGATGTTGGGTTATGCAGAAACACAGCAGTTAGCTTTTACTGAAATAGCTATGTTAGCATGATGAAAGCAAACATGCTATTAACTACTGTTGGTTACATTACTGGACTAGTTGTTCAGAATTTACCCATTACAGGTATGGGATCAGTTATCCGGAAACCCATAATCCAGAAAGCCCCAAAATTTAGAAAGTCCATCTCCCATATACTTAATTTTCTCCAAATTATCGTAATTAAAAAAAAAAAATTCCTTTTTCTTTATAATAATAAAACAGTACCTTGAACTTGATCCCAACTAAGATATAATTAATCCTTTTTGGAAACAAAACCAGCCTATTGGGTTTTTAATTTTAAAATTATTTTCTAGTAAACTAAAGGCATCCAAATTACAGATAGATCTGTTATCTGGAACATTCTAGTTCCAGAGCATTCTGGATAACAGGTCCTATACCTGTATTAATATTGGAACTGAGCATGCACAGAATCCTGTCCTGCTTTGAGCAGTTGAACTCCATTCTGTGCTATGCAGTTCTGGTGCTCTGCTGCGCCCCTGGGCATTAAAGTGGACCTGTCACCCCAAAAAAAAATTCAAAATCATATTTTATAACATTAGTCAAGCAAAATGAACATTTTGAACATGAACAAATGAACATTTGCATTAAAAGTAAAACAATCCAAGTTAATCAGGACGTAATGATTCCAAAAGTTGCTTTTAGAACAATCAATCAATGCAGCATTAACAACATTGTTGGCAAGAGAACAATGGTTTGAATGTCCTTATATACTATAATATTTCCCTATTTTAAGGTCAATGCAGTAATTAGCTAATGGTTGAAACACCTACATCTTACTTTGCTATGGAAAAAAATGCACAGCTTTAATAACGGTATACTTTTAATAGTAGTGAAAATTTGGTATGTATGTAAACAGCCATCATGTACCACTTTTTTCATTCCTTTAAAGGAATTGTTCAATATAAAAATAAAAACTGGGTAAATAGATAGGCTGTGCAAAATTAAAAATGGTTCTAATATAGTTAGCCAAAAATGTAATGTATAAAGGCTGGAGTGACTGGATGTCTAACAGATCAGAATACAACTTCCTGCTTTGCAGTTCTCTTGGTTTCCACTGATTGGTTACCCCGGTTACCAAGCAGTAACCAATCAGTGACTTGAGGGGGCCACATGGGTCATAATTTGCTTCTGAATCTGAGCTGCATGCTAAGGATCAATTGCAAAATCACTGAACAGTTATGTTCCATGTGGCCCACCTTCAAGTTGCTGACTAACTCAAAGTGAAGTGAGAGCTGAAAAGCAGGAAGTTGGATTCTGTTCCTTTATGTTAGAGACCCAGTCACTACAGACCTTAAAGATTACATTTTTGGCTAATTAACTATATTAGAAACATTTTTTTTGCACAGCTACATCTATTTACCACATTTCTATTTTTATACTGAACTGTTCCTTTAAAGCCACTGTGTACTTGGGATGTGAACTGCAGTCTCACGCATTCTTTTGCTTTTTATAATTTAAATATCATCTACTATCAGGCCATGAACATGAGCTAAATGTAATATTGGACTCATTGTACTATTGAGCCAAAGACACTCTACATGGTGCTTCATGCAACACTACAATTAAACAATTAAACAATTGATGCTCAACAGGGGAGACAGGTTTTTAAATCACAAATAAGCACACAGGTGCAAGGGACATCCCAGATAAATCCTATTTAGCAGTTAAACATGTCTCCATTATAAGACCCATCATTTTAATTTTAAATATGAATATATATATATA
>CM044439.1:122036947-122059929 GCA_024363595.1 Xenopus borealis
TCTGTGTCAAATGCACAATCCAAAGTGGCTTCATCTGTATATATATATATATGTTTTAATAAATATTATATTATAGACAGTGCCTAACAAAATCATTCACACCCTTGACTACTTCTCTAATTTTACAGAACAAAATATCCTACATTGAAATGTTTGATATTTGCTAATATTTGATTTCTAAAACTCAATATATGGTAGACATTAGCAGCAGTATAACAGCTTTACATTTTTGGGGTTAGTATATACCAGTTTTTACACTGTATGGGAGTGATTTTGTCCTATTCTTCCCAGGGGTATTTCAGGTATTAATGCTGCCTGAGGCGTTGTTCGAAATGAGCTTAATTTGCACACAGAGGGATATTGCGCTATCTGTGCTAGAAAAGCCAAATTCTGGTTTAATAACCGGAATTTCAGCTCTTAAAGTTGTCAGGAGGGCTTTTGCTGCCCCTGGTGAATTCTAGGGCACCTGGTAAATTCTGGGTTATTATATGGAAAGAACTTGTACAACTCCTCCCTCAGAATTTGGTAAAAAATTCAGGGTAATACTTTGATTCGAACAATGTGATCGAACAATTCTAATGATTTTTATTCGATTGAATACAGCCATTTTCTATTGAAAACGGCCATATTCGATCGAAGACTAAAAAATTAGATGGACGATTTTTGACGTTTTTTCACTTCGCAATTCAACCATTAGTAAATATGCCCCTAAGTGTTTGCATTCCTATGCCTGCTGTCTGATATTATTGGAAACTTTCACCCCCTCCCCCATATGATTGCATTTGAGAGATGTGCTCATTACTGGGTGCTATATTGACCACTCTTCAACAGTTAGCAGTTCATCAGCCTGTATATGGACCCACTATGATTGCATATTGATTGTGCAGAAAATCTATTTAGCTTTAGACTGCATATTGCCATATATTTTAGGGGTTTCCCAAGAAAAAAAAAGTTGTCTAAAAGACCAAAAAGGCAGATCTAGCTCTGAATGACAAGTTTAAGATTGACCAGATGCATTAGGTGGTGTGCTTTAAGTTAGTGATCATTTCTAAACATTTTTCAGCAGTGTATGTTGTCTAATTTTATTTTTAGAACTGCTTTTTTCTTTTCTAATAATGTATTCACTTTATACATCTATATACAAGTAAAGCTTCCTTATCTGTCAAATACACTGTTATCTGCATACCAAGGGAATAGAACAGTGACCTTAATTTGTGAGTTTGAAAGCTGCAGTGTTCATTCTTATTCCCACTTGCAGAGGATTCTGTGTAGACTCTGAGTACCACTACCATGCATATTGCTGTGTGACCTCCATCAATAATTATTTCAGCATCAGGAGACCAACTGGTTTTTATAATGCTCAGAGATTATATACTTAGCTGGTTAAATGCTTCAGGGAATTGTGAGAATATGTTATCTTGAATACTATATCAAAGTATATCCTTTTATTTTGTTCTCTTTTAAAGTGCAGTCATTAAACTGACAGCTGAATATGACTGTTTTATAAATAATAATGTATTACATGAATATATTTAAATGCCCCATGAACTCACCGGCTGATATTCCGTGTTTCTTGATATTTCTCCTGTAAGGACATTTATGATAACATGCCATTTTCATCCCTCATTAATATTATTACATTATTTGTGTACTAAAAATAAAAAGGTGTTGATTGTGCCTGAAAACAATGTGCAATGTTATATCAGTTTGTAAAAAATAACTTAAAAAAGTAATTCTTTCTTTATTGCTTGCAAAGCAAGTACATTATATAGCACTCTAGCATTGTTTTATATCTTAAACTTTACATATAAGCTATAAACTAGTAGGGTACAAGATGTATAGAAAAATCAATGATTCATTAGCTAAAAGGCTTGTTTACATGCAAACACTGCAAGCTAATGGGACTAGCTTCAACCTGAAGAATATAAAAGCTACATATGTAGGTGTGGCATTTTGCAGGAAAACCCCCCAAAAAGTTTCAAACACACACACACACATATGTATACCACATCTTTTGTGATAGATATCATATAACATTTAAGTTTCTGTAAAGATCAGAAGATAAATAAAGATTGATGAAATCAATTGTTTAATCTTTTTTATTCTGTTCCCTTTGCAGGACCTCAGAAGTATTGCTCTCAGAGAGAAATGTGTGGTAACTGACTATCAAGGCCTTAATGGCTTTTTTGTGCTGGATGTTGACACAAAGGGAGTGAAGCTAGACCACCGGTCACCACAATCTCCTGACCCCAAAACTTCAGATGAAAAGATCACCTGTATAGGTATGTTTAAATAAAAAGTATTTATTTTATATTTGTTAACTTTCACTAATACATGTTAAATGCACTTTGCTGTTGGAAAGATAGCCCTGGGGGTCGAAGTCAACAAAACAATAGCAGTAAGCGAGGTCAGATTTAACATAGGAGCTGAAGACAAATACCTGAAGAATACAGGTATGAGACATGAGGTTTTCTGGATAAGCGGTCTTTCCATAATCTTGAGCAACATACACCAAAGAGATACTGATACCAGAAAATAACCTTTTTTTTTATATCCATTATAACATTATCTTTATTAATATTTATAATTTTGTCATAAAAGTATTTGTCTGATGCTTTTACATAACCTTTCTTACCCCCATGATCCTCTATGCAGAGCTATGAGCAAAACACGATCAATGTGACCTATATGTAACTTTTTGGGGCAGATTTACTAAATTCACATGAAGGATTCGAAATTCGATTGAATTTTCAAAAAGATTCGAATTTGAATTTTCGAATGTTTTTGAAGACCACTTTCTACCAGTGAATTTTGAAAATTCGATCGAATCGAATGATTTGAATAATTAGAATAAAAATCTATTCGAACATTCGACTATTCGACAGTCGAATTACTTCCCCTTTAAATTTTTATTCAACAGCCTAGTTCGCCAGATTAAAGCTACCGAATTGGCTTTCATTAATTTAGATTGAATAAAAAAAATTTGATTCGGATGGATAAAATCGTTCGAATCAAATTAATTACCAATAATTAACTGACAGCAGATCAAAGCAAAGAGGGTAAAGCTATTGGGGCACAAATCACATTCTAAATGGCTGTAGTGGCTCATGGTCAGTGCAAAATCCTAAAACATAAGGTTCTAGCCTAATTCATTGAAGAATTTTAGATCTTCATTAAAGGGGAATTATACTTTTTGACATGCGTTATTCTGACATACAGCTTCAAAAATTTAGAGAAAGCCAATTTGGAAAGGAGAGGGACTTCAAGTCCCAGAAACCATGACTTCCCAATGGAAAGTAAGAGAGGTGTCATGGTAAAATGTGAACCTAACAATATGTTAGCACACTATAAATACATCTTAATATTAATAAGAGGGATTGTGATATAGTTCTTACTCGTAACAGGGCTTCCATGCAATCCATGGAATAGAGTATGTCTGCGTAAAAAATATATTTATATATTTATTTTTGTAAGTACGTTTTCAACATTTATGTACGTTTTCAACATAAGCCCAATTGAATGTCAAAAACAATTGTATGTTTTCTCTTTAACATAATGTAGACTATGCTGAGCATGTTATCACTGTTCAGATGTGTGTGGGGCAATAATTAAATCTGGACCCTCCTGCCATTTCACAGCAGTGAGTTGGATTGGTATGTGTTTTATCACAACAATGGGAATTAAACCAATACATTAAAAGAATAGAAGAGAAACAATACAATAACAGAATATAATTAAATAGAATAAGGCAATTACAGTCAAGATGAAGTGACAAGGGAAGGAGGTCCATGCACCATTACAATATAATAGGCAATTTTCCAGTTTTCAGGAAATCTAAAACAAATCTGTTATCCAGATATCAAAATACAGTAGGACTGAGGTAAGGTAAGGTACTGTGCACAGGTAGATAGTTATTTACTTCTGACAGCAGATTATATAATATTTTGCATAAATTGCTTTTTTGTGTTTAAAGTAAAAATCCATTGCTCCAAATATATTCAGAGTACAAACAAACTAAAACCTCAGCAGAATTTGTGTATTTTATACATCTTGCGGTGTATCTAAAAAAAATTAGAAGCTGAGGAAAGTTTAGTAGCCTTTATTTATATATTCTTTGTGAAAGGATTGCTTAGTAAAACAGTTTTCTCTTTGCCTTTTTATGACCCTTTTAAGTTAGGTTAAAATACAACATTTTATGGTGTTGTTCTTCCTTAAGCTTCTCATCTGCTTGATACTTACGTTAAGACATTTTTCATTCCAGCATTTTTAAAAGGATCATATAAAGGAAAATAAATCAATCATCTTTGTGTATATGAAACTGCAAAACAAGAAAATGGAATGCACAAACATCTACACTAAAGCAATAATAAAACAATATTAATAAAATTGAGTGATTTTTCTCCTGTTTCTGCCTATGGCTAAAATTTTCGGTAATTAGGTCTCAAACTACCAGCATGGGATACAGCTCTTTCAAAGTAACAAACAGAAAACATTTTTTTTCAACAAAAATAAATAAAGAATACCGGGAAGTCTCTTTCCTGATACAGGAGAAATATTATAATGAGTGCTTTATGAGCACTGCTGAACCAATTACCCAGCTTGTTCCTGTATTATTTCAATGACTTTCAATATTATTTCAATGACTTTCAATTATTTCAATGCCTGACTTTCAGTTCACTTATCATCGGAGCATAAAACTGAAAACATTGCCTCATACAATTTTAATTGTACTGTAACTTTAACATTTAGTTTATTACTGTTAATGTGCATCCGGCATCTAGTTTCTAAATCATAATGTTTCTACTTTACGGTACCATTTACAGAGTTTGTCTCTACTTTGGTTGGCCTACTGTTTTTTATCTTCTATCTTATGTCAATGAAATGCATATTTCAGCTATGCAAGGGATATTTTACCAGCATGAGGCTTTATTTATAGTTGGTAATTAAGCATGATGTTTTTTTAGCAACCTTTGAATATTATTTTGCAAGGCTGGGATGTAACTGAGAAATGAGCTCAGATTCACCTGTCTCACCAGATACTAAACATGAGAATACAGAAGAAGTTATCATGGGGTCAATGTGTTTTTGCTGACTCATTTTCTATTTATGTTGTTTAGACCAGTAGATATTAAGTTTGCTTTGCCTTTCTGTTTAATATCTGTGGGGATATTACATGGAATTCCAAACGAAAAAAGTTTTGTGGTTTTGCCTAATAAAAGAAAACATAATTCTAAGCAATATTGGAAAATGTATTAAAGGAATAACAACACCAAAAATGAAAGTGGTTTAAAGTAATGAACATATCATGTACTGTTGCCCTGCACTGGTAAAACTGACGTGTTTGCTTCAGAAATACTACTATAGTTTATATAAACAAGCTGCTGTGTAGCAATGGTTGAAATTGAAAAAAGGCTATATGGCACTGGTTAAGTAATGGATAACAGATAACACCTTTATGTTCTACAGAGCTTATCTGATACAGTATGTAGCCTGAGCCTTTTCTGCTTGGAATGGCTGCCCCTTTTCATACACAGCAGCTTATTTGTACAAAAATAGTAGTGTTACTGATGTAAACACAACAGTTTTACCAGTGCAGGGCAACAGTACATTACATTTTTATTACTTTAAAACACTTTAATTTTTTTGATGTTCCTTTAATTCATGTATTACATTTTTAATGTTTTTTGTTATTTTTATACAGTATGTAATGCTATTACATATACAAAAAATGTACAAGATTTTTCTGTTCTCTGCCCTGGTTGTTTAAACTATTGAAATGAAGTAAGGCAAGACAGCTGATTAACAGATTTGTCCTTGCTGGGGCAACTCAAACTTTTGCAACATTGTATAAAGTAACAAGCAAGAGTTAGGAAAACACTGCTTTCAATAGCAATTGTTTTTACAAATAACTCTGAAATCAAAAATGCATTGATGTCTAGTGATGGGCGAATTTATTCGCCAGGCGCGAATTTGTGGCGATTCCTGCGATTCGCCGCTGGTGAATAAATTTGTGAAACGCCAGTGAAAGTTCGCCTGGCGAAAATTCGCTGGCGTAAAAAAAAAAAAAAAAAAGAGTCACGCTCCGAAAATGACGCGCTTTGAAAACGACACGACGAGCGTCAGAAAGCGCGATAGATTCGCCCATCACTATTGATGTCAATGGGCATCAAAATAATTTTGACGTGCGACAATTTTTATGCACACAACAATTTTTATGCGCGTAACTCTTTTGTTCGAATGCATTAGAGTCAGTGGGCGTCAAAATCATTTGCGACAATTTGTACACGTGCAACTTTTTTGTTGCAACAAATATTTTTGATGGCAAATCCATGCTTGGTGAATAAAATCACCTATTACTATACAATGGATTTAAATCAACCTGTAGTATATGTAGTAAAAGACACCAAGTAGCAGTAGCCTATAGCAATCAATAAGGTGTTTGCTGTTAAACAGGTCACCAGTACATTCTACCTGCTGATTGGTTGCTATGAGTTACTGCACGAGGGCAACTTAGTGCATTTTATTACATAATGTCTTATAGATTCTAAACTCTAATATATGTTATGTATATGTTGCATTTATTCATCTATACAATGTTAACATTTTCCTTGTTCAGTGATATGTTCCTCACAGTAATCGAACAATGAAACATTCTGCTAACAGCACTAATGTTCTACTTATATGTAATTTCCATTTCAGTTTTACTGTCTAACTGCTTTAAAAATCTACATATGACAACACTGGGTTTATAAAAAAAACACAGTGCAACTCAACTCTGTATTAGGTTGCCCGTTAGATTGTTGTTTTCACCAAGGAGATATTATTGATATTGAGTTGCTATTTTTCAGATTAAATTTGGAGTAAATACAATATAGTAGAACAATAGCAGCAGGCCCCTCAACTCCATAATTGTACTAATTACAATGAGTATACTCAAGATATCAACACCATTATTATAAATTATTGTAAATGTGTGTGATGTGCAAAAGTGAATGGCACATTTTGTATGTATTTTATGGTGTTGTTTGCATTTTATGATGTTTGCAATATTAAATGTACTGTAATTTCACTAAAAAAACAATGCTCCATTTAATGTTGCGATTCTGTTTCAGGTAGCAACCACTGGAGACCCGCCAGCAGCTTAAGCATGTGTGCAGATGAGGCTGTTGTTCAAGACATTTTAGAGAAAGTACAGTTTCAATGTAACAAACATTTAATAGAGAAAGGTTTTAGTCCTAGGCAGTCCAATTCTAAAATGAAGCCGAAACCAGTGACAGGTAAGAGCCTTAAAAGTCTTGCACTTGTACATTATATAAATTGAAGCATAAACATGTTTATGAAAGTATGAAGTCTAGAAGTACTGTATCTTTATGTAAAACTCGTTCACTCATCATTGTAAGAATGTCTGGATAGATGTGCAAACTCACTGAGATATTGTAGCTATGAAAAATTCAGTTAGGTTTTTAGTGAGTTCCGATTTTTTTTAAGTTGTGCTTTTTATAGGCTAACATATGAGTCCTGCAAGATATTCCATTGAAAACAGCCCTAGATATTGCCTCAGATCTTGCAATCTATATATTGTTTGGATTTTATGCATCATTTGTGGGCAGACTGATATGTAGACCAATTAATATTCATCACAACCTATTGAGGAAGATTTTACAGTCCAGAATTTTACCTGCCTAAGTAACTAGATTGCAAATATGGAACAAAAAAATAAATACATGGTGTACTGTACAGCAGCAACTGTATTTCAATTTTGTGTGTATTTATTTTAACTTGTACGTTGCAACTGAATAGGTTGATGAACGCTCTATCCCTAAAATCAGAAACTGTCCTGACTTAATCGAGTCATTGGTAAAAACAGGGAGAGGTATGGGATTTAAGGTAAAGCATGGGACTGAATGGGGTGGGAGGTCTAAGTGAAACTGAAGATGGCTCCACTGTACATCTAGTAACAAGTAAAGTACACTATTCCAAAGAGTCTTGTAAAACCAGGTTATTTGCCAGGAAAAGGACACTTACAAGGTAAGTCTTAACAGATTGTAGGGAGATACCAAAGATCAAACATTTTCTTAATATAAATATACAAGAAAAAACAATTTCCATTGTGCCATGTGACCATTAACCAAACTCCCTATTAATAAGTGCACTAATTTCATTGGGTTCTGCCCCATCCCTGCAATTTCTTTCACTGGATTGAATGACATCAGTTGTTTTATATTAAGGGGCAAATTTACTATTATTCCCCATAATTAGCTCGACCAAATTCGATATTCGATTAGCATTCGATCATCGAATCTTAATCGAATAGTTTTAGGCTACCTTTTATTCGATATTCGATTATTTGACGATCAAATTAAAATTTATTCGATCAGTCGAACAATTTATTATATCAGTCGAATAAATCATTCGATCATTCAAATAATTTGTACGATTCGAACGATCGAAGACTTCGATCATTCGAATCCTATTCGATCAGGACTTAGACTCAGAAGCCTATGGGAGGGTTCCCATAGGCTTCTATTGCAATTCGGTAGGTCCAATCTGGCGCAGTAGCCAGTCGAATATTTTAAAATTTTTATTTTATTCGCTGATCGAATGATCGAATATTCGATCATTCGATCAGCGAATAAAATTTTTTTTTATCATTCACTATTTGATGATCGAATATGCCTAATTTGCATATTCGACCAATCGAATAGATCCTATCAAATACTCCATCGAATTCATGTGAATTTAGTAAATCGGCCCCTAAGACCCCTGTGATTTATATACTATTGTTAAATGAACATTGAAGTCTACAAACTTTGTTAATGTTTTTCTATTCCATTTTTTGCTAGTTAATGTTTTTTTTCCATTTCATAGCTCAGCTAGTTTAACAGAATATATTTGTTTGAGAAATCCTCATAATAAAATGCTGTTTGTAATTTCTGTATTCTTGTTTTGTTATACACCTATGGGTATTTTTGTAGATCTAATTACATTTCATGTTTCTAGAGTTAGCTGTTAAATGTAATATTTATAAGCAACCAGCATAATTTTCCAGGCAGGCTTCGTACTTTGCTTTATAGACTCCACAAGTTCCATTTTAAAATTGACCTTTGAAAGCATTCAGAAGCTAATAACTTGTGTTTTCCTTTTTGTACCCAAAGAGTGGCTTCTTAACTTAGTATAGATTGAACGTATTACATCTAATGAACAGCAACTGAAAAAAAAATACATCTGTGTTTTTTCTGAACTACTTGATAAAGACATATAAATAAAGAAGCTTGACTTTCTAAAGGACATTTGAATATGAACTTCAACATTCCTATTCTGCATCTTTCCACTCTGACATTAAAAGCCATATTAATAGTTACTCTCCATGAACTTTCGCTTTCATCAACTTGGTATCTTCACCGGCATAGCCTGAGCTAATTTATAAAGCTGTGTGTGATTTTTAGCAGAACATGCTTAAACAAAATCAATTGGAAGTTTATATGATATATCTATAAGGTCCCATTTATAAAGGGATAGGCTCATTTGCATTGGCCTTTAGAGCCCCATGCACTAAAGAGTTGTACCCACCACTGTTGCTATGTGTCTGTTGCAAGAGAGCCCTGTCAGTAATACCTGCCATTAGACTGGTAGAAAGTACAATACTCCTTAAGATCTCTCTCCAGGTTGCCTTTAGTGAATGATTTACAAGCTAGAGATATTTTGGTGAACACCTATGTTGTTTCAGGCAGTTCTGCATAAATAGAGAAGCTTAATTCTAGGAATGCAACCCTTCCAAATGAAACCCAGCATCCATACCCACACCCCTCCATACCCTCACATAAATTATACATACAATTATCTATACTAACTATATCATTTAGTATCACAATATCCTTGGATATTTTGTCTGTCCAATAAACCATCCAAGCCCCTCTTAAAGGCATTAACAAAATCAGCCATCACAACATCACCCAGCAGTAAATTCCACAACCTCACTGTCCTCACTGTGAAGAACCACCTACATTGCTTCAAATTAAAGTTCTTTTCCTCTAGTCTGAAGGAGTGGCCTCTGGTGCGGTGATCCTCTTTATGGGTGAAAAGGTCCCCAGCTATTTGTCTACAATGTCCTCTAATGTATTTGTAAAATGTAATCATGTCCCCTCATAATCACCTTTTTTCCAGAGAAAATCACACCAACCTTGACAGTCTACCCTCATAATTTATGGGACACATTTACAAAAATCATGTTAAGAGATCGAAGTTCGATGGAATACCGATCGTAAGATTTTTTCGGAGGATCGAATATTCGATTATTCGATGATCGAAGGATTTAAAATTTAAAATTTATTCCATCGCCTACTTTGCCAGATTCAACCTACCGAATACTAATAGAAGCCTATGGGAACCCCCCATAGGCTTCTTTTGCAAAGACTTGCTCGAATACCATTCGTACGATCGAACGCCTCGATTGTTCAAATCGTACAAATTTTTCGGAGGCTCGAAGGAAAAAGTATGATTTTTTCGTGAAATCGAACGAGCGGTATTCGATCATATGATTTCATCGAGAAATTGAATATCAAGCAAAAAGATAGCCTAGAACTATTTGATAAGTCAAATGCTTATCGAATTTCGAGGGGATTTGAGGGATTTTAGGTGAATTTTGGTAAATTTGCCCCTACGTCTTCCATACCTCTAACCAGTTTAGTTGCACATCTCTGCACTCTCTCCAGCTCATTTATATCCCTTTTAAGGAGTGGAGCCCAAAACTGCACTGCATACTCCAGGTGAGGCCTCACCGGGGACCTATAAAGAGGCACAATTATGTTTTCATCCCTTGAGTTTATGCCCTTTAAACAAGTTTTTCTCACAAGTTTTACGTGTCCTCTGGGTGCTATTCAATGAATGAAGTTACTATGGGGCATGCAGCTGATTTGCTTGGTGCTTTGTGGTCACAACATGGTACATTCAGGGGATTGAATTAACGCATAGAGACCTATTTATCATAATGTGTAAAAATAAAAAAAATGCACCACACATCACCAGGCATCACAGTGTAAAAAAATGGAGCACTAATAAAGCTGTGTATTGATATCCTGTGATCCTGTATCTCTTTCTTAGAATCTACTGTAAACAGAAGCTGCCATTTTTAAATGCTATGGGAAAATAAGGCATTCTTCCATTGTGTTTTTGCCTGCATTTTTTTCACCTGAATTTTCTTGCTTCTTGAATATTTCTCATTGGCTTTATTAAATTATACCAGGTCAGAAGTGGTGTAAATTAACAGTGTCAAATCTGGAAATTGGGTGGTGTAAAATAAACAAGCATCTTGAAACAGTCACCATTTATTTTACACAGCATTTTAAATTTTTTGTCATTAATCAATTTACACAGTATGATAAATAGGTCCAACAAAGCCCAACTGTGCCCAAATAAAAAAACATTTTTGGGGGGGGGGCATTTTTGATCGAAAATGGACGTATTTCGATCAACTAGGTTAGTTTTTGATTCGAATCGAACGATTCAAATGATTTTCAAAATTTTTTTTTGATGATCCAGGACTTCAGGAAAGCAATGGCAATTATGCAGCTTTAAGGTGGAAAATAGTCAAATTCAAGTTTTTATAAAGAGACAGTAAATTGAAATTCAAATTTTTTTCAATTCGAATCGAATTTTGGGCTATTTGATAGTCGAAGTAGTCCAACTTCAAAATTAAAATTTTTAAAATTAAAATTTTATTTGAAAATTCACTTTGACCTGCCCTTAATTGTTTGTTGAATATTCTCATGCTATACATCATAGGTGGACATCATAGTTCAACAACAGCTGGAAGGCTACTTGTTGAACATCAGAGATACAGTATACTTTATATTATTTCATAAACTCAGATGGGCCCCAGCCAGACTTTTCTAAGTCCTTCAATCCTTTGAATCGTTAGATTTGAACGATGCGATTGAACGATTCAACCGTTTTTTATTCAATCTAAAATGGACCTATTCGATTGAAATATGTTCCATTTTGGATTGAAAAAGCCCTTTAAAAAAATTTGATGGTCTAATTTCGAAGTTTTTTCACCTCGAAATTTGACCATTAGTAAATCTTTCCCTTATACTTTATAGAATTATTCAATTAAGTTAAACAAATTTGATTTGCATTCATATATACATTATTAATATATTGTACTATGTAAGTTTGCCTAATGCAAAATTTATATTGCATTGAATATTATCATTATTTAATGCAATTTTTAACCCCCACAGTTAAATGTAAGGATTTTACAATTAGAGTTCTGTAAACATGTTTATCCAGGTCATGGAACATAGAAGTACCTTCTACAGCATTATAATATCTTTTATAATTTTCATTAGGGGGTACATTATGTCTGTTGTTAGACATAGCCAACAGCAACAATATTTTAACTTGAGTCTGTCTTTAAAATATAATAGCTTTTTGACTTTTGGCATTATCTCAGGTGTACTGGCACTTCAAGGTAGATTCTTAAATTAGGTGTATATGCATCCCTGGAGACATATTTTGAGACATATTTTGACAACAGACAAATTACTATTGGATTTATACTATTAGTTTATTTTCCACGACATTTTACAAGTCACAACTGTAATGGTCCTGTGATATCAGTTACATGTATTGCAACTGTATTAACATGACTTTTGTTTTTGACCTACAGAAGTATGTACCAAATAGTGAACATGTTATTTTATTTATGTATTGTACCTTACCCTCCATTATTTAGCCTTTCTATTCCTGCTTACAATTTATCACAGTATTGTTACTGTTTGAGTGGATGCAATATTTCCTGTATCTTTCCATTCTCTCTTTAAACTATTCATATGTCTGTTAACGCTTCTACTGTATAACTTGTTTTTCTAAAATTTGGTCTGGTGTACATGATTCCCTTTCTGCAGCTATGGCCGCTCAAAAAAGATCAGCCAATAGGCTCTGTAGGGAGTCAGACTGGCCCGGCAGGATACCGGGAAGCAACCCGTCGGGTCAGACCCCCCCTCCTAATCCCATTCATTTAAAAAAAATCTTCTGCTAGGCGCGCATGCACAGTGGTGCACTGTGCCCAGTGGTGCGCTGTGCCCAGTGAGGCGGCAGCGGCGGTTTCACTGCGGCAATAGGTGAGAAAGTGAGGCGTGGGGGGCAAGAGTCGAGGCGTGGAAGGGAAGCAGTGCCGGTGGGCCATGGGCCCCCCAGGCCGACCCTGGAGGCACCCAAATATCAGGTGGGAGATCAGGTCCACAAAGAATATTAAACTTAAAGTCCCTTCTTTTAAATTGGGTCTCAGGTTTATAAACCCTTCCCCTATTGTGGAAATTATTAATCTTTCCTGTGTCCGTTTCAAACTACCTGATAGTTTCAAAATCTCTAGCTCTTTCTATGTTTCTCTTGTAAAACCAGCCAAACATTTCATCCTCCAGTGTTGGTAGAAGTTTAGCCTGAATTTTTAATCCAGAGACTCCTTGACTCTCGCCTTGTGAGGGGTAAGTTAAAGTACCTAGTACAGTGGAAGGGATATGGTCCTGAGGAGAACTCTTAGGTTCCTGTTTCTGATGTTAGGGCTTCGGAAACAATTCCATCTTAAGTTGCCTGACAAGCAACTTAGGACAAGGAAAGAAGTAGCTAGAAATGTTGTACATTATGTTTTGTGCTTCTGTACCAACCCAAGGCAACCACAGCCCTTTAGCAGTAAAGATATGTATCTGCTCAGAGTGACCCCTGTGATATGTTTGAAGTCCTGGATCATTGCTGCTATTGACAAGCTGAAACTTTAGGCTGGTGCAATAAGTTCACTATATAAAATATGGCATTTTTAGCCCTATTCGTTTTTAGGGTTCAGTTCTTCTTTAAAGGGGCCTTGGGCCAAAAAAAACAATTGCCGATTCTTAGGTCTAACTTGTTAGTTCTTGAGTACGATTCCTGTCCTTTTTTAACCCTTACGTCTCTGACTATCCTTGAATGCTGCCTGAACTGACCTTGGTTGAACTCTGCCCACATCAACCCTGCCTGTCTGACCTTGCTTGTATTCTTCCTGCACTGACCCAGCTTGTCTGACCTTGCTCAAACTCTGGCCACACCGACCCTGACCTGCCTGACTATGTCTACTTGGTTATGACCATGCTACTTTGCCAGTCCAGGACCCATGCTTGCATCCTCTCTTATTAAGACCTGGGGCCATCCGATTAGCAGAGGCCGCTTCCCAAAGTGAAAGGCGGCTGCTACAGGTGGAAGCAGAGTCGAGAACTGGTCGTGACAGACCCCTTTGGTCTTTTTAAGGGTTTTTTTTTTCAATCTATATGAAGTTCTTGCATTTTTCAGTAGATTAGTACTAGGAGACTACAAGTTTGACAAATTCATGGCTTTATATCATTACTGCTATTTTTTCCTTCCATCTATCACTTTCTCCATATGTTAATCTGAAATTAATATTCTCTTAAAATATTTCTTTTTTTTCCTTTTTAGCATGCTTCATTGATTACCTATTTTTAGACAGTCTTTCATCATTCAGTGTAATGCTTTCTTCTTCCAGTTGCTTCCTCAGCCAAATGACATTTTATGATCCTTTGAATATACCTTTTTCGACACACTTTTTATAGTTATGCCTCAGGCATGTACAGTTTCATGGGTTACATTTTTCAAGAATTTAAGAGACTGCTGATTTCACTTTGAGCTCTTTGGTTGTCAGCTATCATAAAATATGTTCACACATTTTCTACATGTTGAAATAAGTTTTTAAAGATCCCATCAAGATTATACTTCAGATTTATACCTGTGCATGTTTTTAATTTTCTTTTTTTTTTTAGGACAGGTTCAGGTCTATATAAGTAGTAATAAGTAGTTTACTGCTTAATACATCAGAGCTTCCACTCAATATTGATTTTTCCTGTTTATAAAACTTGAGAACATTTCCACTTAGTAGCAAATTGAAATTATGTAAATATAAAAGTTTAAAATTATATTGCTATCACATTAGACATTTGGGTATTGAAATACTGATGCATTATTCTTTCTGCAATGGATGTTCTCCATGCTTCTATAGAAAATAAAATTTAGTCAAATATGAACTAGATTTCAGTTGGAAAAGACAATGGGAAAACATTTCTTGTGATACTGTAGTGACCAATTTGAGATTAACTTCAATTTCTAGAAATTTGCTGCTTTATAAACAGGTCTTTAAATTGTTGGGTTGATATAGACTCAGAGGAATGACCAGCCTATGACCCTTCCACTTGATGTTAAACAAAAACTCACACTACCCATAATTAAAAATTCTAAGGAGAAGTCTGTATTTGTCACATTATTACATTGCCTGTTATGTTAATGTGCTTTTAAAAAAAAATTGTTTGTTCAAAAACAACTCAATAGTATATAAACAACATTGAACCTAAAATGTTTAAATTACATTACAAAATTCATTAAACATTTCTGTTTTGAAGTGTCACATAGCTTCTTGAAGTGTCACATAGCTTGTCTGGTTTACTTTTTTTAAAGTTAAAATTCATTGGTAGATCACAACACTACTGTGAAGGCCATCTAATACAATCTTGCACTAGATAACTATTCTGAGCTCTAGACCATGTTAGCTCTCATCTATTGCCAGACTGAGGACACATCAAACAACTGGTATTATAACAGTCAGAACCAAAACGTAGTCCTGAAAAGTTTTTAACAAAAACAAGTTTTCAGGAAAACTTCAAGAAAATATGAGGTACTACATAGTGGAGGTAATGTCAATCAGGCCTGTACCATCAAGTCCTGGGCCTATATATCTTCAGGAAGTTCACTAAGCTTAAAGGAACAGTAACATAATAGTGTTAATTGTTTTAAAGTAATAGAAATATAATGCAGTGGTAAAACTGCAGTGTTTGCTTCAGAAGCACTACTATTGTTTATATAAATAAGCTGCTGTGTAGCCATGGGAGCAGTCATTCAAAGGAGAAAAGGCTCAAGTTGCACAGCAGATAGATAAGCTCTGTAAAACATAATGTTATCAGTTATCCATTACTTATCCTGTACCATATAGCCATTTTTCAATTTCCGCCATTGCTATTTAGCAGCTTGTTTATATGAACTTTAGTAGTGTTTCTGAAGCAAACACATCAGTTTTAACAGTGCAGGGCAACACTACATGATTTTTACTTCTTTACTTTAAAACACTTTAATTTTTTGGTGTTACTGTTCCTTTAAAAGATAAGACAAAGACTGTAACCCAAAAAGCTTTTAGGCACCTTTACCTTCTCAGCAGACTAAAGCACTGTAGAGTCAACAATAGGAGGGATTACCACTTTTTATCAGATCAACAATCCTTTCTTGCAACATTAAAAAGCTAGAAGCATATTGTATGATAAATACTCTGCAGAACAAAACTGATTTGCACAGTAAAAAATATACACTTCTTTTAAAGGAAAACTATACCCCCAAAATGAATACTTGAGCAACAGATTAAATATTGCCCTTTTATGTCTCTTACCTTTAACCACCATTTCGTCTGTGTGCTGCCTCAGAGATCACCTGACCAGAAATATTTCAACTCTAACTGTAACAGGAAGAAGTGTTGAAGCAAAAGACAGAACTCTGTCTGTTAATTGGCTCATGTGACCTAACTTTATAGTTTGTTTGTTATGTTTGTGTGCACCGTTGAATTCTACGATCCCAGGAGGCTGTTCTTATTTTTTAAATGTCTATTTTCTATTTATGATTAGCCAATGGAACATGCTACTAAAAAGGTATATTATTATGAAAATGGTTTATTTACATGAAACAGGGTTTTACATATGAGTTGTTTTATGCAATATCTTTTGGTAGAGACCTACATTGTCCAGGGGTTATAGTTTTCCTTTAAAACGTGACTAATTTCCTTGGCAACACCAGGTACAGATGCAGTCACTTGGATTTGTAAGTTTGTAAGACTTAACTCATCTATCCCATTTATCCCACTTAGCACAGAATATTGTGTCACAGCATCCCATCCAATTAAAGCGTTGACCATTGAAAACAATGGTGCTTTGGTATGATAATGAAAAGGTTAAATGCATTAAATGAGTTAAGATGACTTTAGATAACAGAGTTTCTTCAATTAGCCCTGAGTCACGACTCATTTAACTTACAAATCCAAATGACTGCATCTGTACCTCAGCTAGTATAGAAATCAAATTAAAATGTCACAATAAAATCAAATAATTAAGAAGATAAAATGATTTGCTAAATGTGTAAACAAAACCGAAATCACTTCCTTTCCATAAATAATAAAATGTAAATTTTTAAGAACAGCATAACATATACAAATAGGTCATATAACCTGAACATATTGGCCCTACATATATAAACATTTATTCATTTATATGAATAATTTTTATTTAAAAATGTACAATCAAATTAAAGTATTTTCAGATAAACAGGTTGCAGGAACACTGAAAGTTTACTTTGCCAGTGGAGACCACAGTAATCACCTCTTACATCTGACTGAATGCAAACCACACTCCAGTGCCAGTACTGATAGTTATTGGGCTATGTTTTAGTGTGTGCTTTCAGAAAATGCCCTGTTTGATTTTATCCTAACTTCCCCATAAATATACAGTATATGCATAAAACCATAACAGGGCACATGGTATACCCAAAAGGCTTATTTATAATATATATTAGCATTGGATTTAAAATAGCCCCTTACTGTGTCATTACTCCAGATGCAACTGCACTGAATATATTTGGTGTTGGGAAGTCATTGCCTACACTCCATGTCACAATGGCATCTAAGCCTTTATTCTTTATTTGCACTTACTCTCCACCCATTGATGCAGGCCACTGTGGGAACCTGAGAGCTACTCCCACCTTTGAGGTGGCAGTAGTTCCAGTGTTTACCTGTGCAAGCAATCTTTAAGGAAAAGGATTGATGACTAAATTTTTTCTTACTTCCAAGAGCTTGTTCAGGTAAAATGACAACAATTGCTGAGGTTTTGTTTGCATGAAACCCCACATGATTAGTAATCTTAAAGGAGAAGGAAAGGCTAAAATTAAGTGAGCTTTATCAGAAAGGTCTTTATAAATACGCCAGTTATCCCTCAAAGTAGTGCTGCTCTGAGTCCTCTGTCAAAAAAAACCCACTGCATTTCTTACCTTCTATTGTGTATACATGGGCTTCTGTATCAGACTTCCTGTTTCCAGCATAAACCTCCAGGGTCCATTTTGTGGACACGGTTAATTGTGTTTCACCCCAAAGCCTTGTGTATGCACCAGAATGGGGGACCTAATGCCCATGAGCAGTGCTCTACATAATTATAGAGCCTGAGGAGGGAAGGGGCAATGTGAGAAGTGCAGTGATGTGTAGGAAGTGCTGAATAGAAAATGAGGCATAGAGGCAGGACAGATAATATTTGATTGACAGCTCAGATATTTAAACACCTTTATAACAGGTATGGATGTGTTTCATGTTTAATTTGCAAAGTACTTTAATTATGCAGCTTTTTTGTGTGGGAGACAGGTCCACTTTAATAAAAGTGGTTTTAGGCACAACTCACTGCAGGGAAAAGTGCAAGTTGGCAACTGCACTTATGGAAGTAAACTAGCCTCATAACCTTTTGCATACATTTTCAAAGTCTAATATTTAAAATGGGAGATTAGTCAGTGTGAAAGAGCCGATCCAAGCTTTACATTTTTAATTAATAATTGTATTTCCTGCTTACTACATCATGAGTTTTTGAGTAGTTCCCTAATGGAGTATTTTTGCTAGACAACCAAACAGAATTCCTTGACAAATAAATCATACCTCTGGTATTATCAAACAGACACAGTATTGTTCACATTAATTATAATTTTAAATGTGTCTGTTGAATGTTGACTGTGAATGTAGAGCGTACAATAAATTGTCAGTGGACTGAAATCAACAATTTTCTATTTAGTGTTCTTTTTAAAATATTTAAAATATGTTTTATTGGTATACATTCTTAGTTTTTTTATATTGTTTTGGAATCACACTTTTATTCAGTAACTCACTCTAATAGCCTAGAAGCTATTGTCGATCACAACCATTAAAGAAAGGTAGCAGAAAGGCAGAATAACTTTGGCCTTGATTAAATTATATGCCCAGGAGGCAGTAGGTCACCTTTTGTTCCTGCAACTGTTACCTACATTATTCTGTGCTTCAATAAAGATTGTTACTAACAATATTTTATCATTTACTTGAGGATTATTACTCTTATCCATTATTGAAGCAACATGGATAAAATTGTAGCACTGCGTACCTCAGCCAGCGGCTCCCTCATAAATCAAGTATAAAGCAATATAAGGGAACTATAAATTCCATTCTGTCTCTCTCCTTACAAGCCTACAATACCTCTACCTTGCATGATAATCAAATAGAATATTTCACTTCCTATTACTAAATTTAATTATAAATATATATATATATTTATTCTAGATAATGGAATCAGCTTAGCTGAACAAAGCAACCTGCCGCATAAAGAGTATTTCTTATATGTACATATGCACTTCATTTGAGAGCACCCTATCATTATCCAGTCCTACATACATAGGGCCAAATTCACTCAGATGAGAAAAAAATATTTTCTAATTCAATTCAGATTTCCCCCTAGACTTCTATTAAGTTTTCACGTGATAAACCATGAAAAAAGTTGTTTTTTTTTGGTTTTTTTAATTTAAATCTGGCCTACAGATGCTGGATTACTATCTTTGGAGGGGGAATATAACAAAATGTGCTCAGCTCTTTTACAGAAACACATTTTTTTCCCTCAAGCACAAGCTTATTTAAGAAAGACATGCAACCGAATATTCAGTCACATTTTTCAAGGATAAAAACTTACACACAAGCAGCATCACGTTTCATTCCTTTAAAGTGGTGCTGTATATATTTAATGCTCTAATAAACCAGGAAAATCAAGACACTTCCCACTGACTTAGACATAAATTTGGAAGCTTTTACTTGTGTAAGCTTATAGTAATTTGAGTGGCTCTAACTATGAGCTTTGCCCCAATATATGTGCACACTTGCGGTGTTGAGGCAGTGGCAACTTGAGCATAGGACGTATTTATTAATGCAAATCCACATGGGATAATAGAGCAACAATAAAAAGTATAGTCATTGAACAGTGGTCAGTGTATAATAACAATATTGGCCATTACCAGAGTCTTCCCTCTAGTAGTTCTTAAGAGGGGAGTATCAGTCTACCCAGACTTTCTCATGTTTCCTCTGAGGACATCTGTGATGTGGTACCCAGGTAGGATCTGTCTAAGTCCCTATTACCTGTCTCTGGTTTCCTGACTAGGTGACAATGCCCTTTGGATCTCATCCCTTCTTGCCCTCCTAGGTGGAGCCAAAAGCTGTTCAATATAGGTAGCCCTAATCTGACTGGCTCTCCCAACGAGCCCTTTACAGGATCTAGCTACACATGACTAGTCTTGGGGCTCCATAAATGACTCCAATCCTATTACGAGAGTCACTGCCAGAAGCCTCTGGCAAAAAGTCCTACAATCTCATAGGGAAATACTCCTTCCCTTAGACTAAGGGTCCCTTTTGTGCCCAATTATTAGATGAATGTAAAGTAAATGGGGATACATATATCAGCCCCCTACACTTTTGTCTGACAACTTTTCATGTTATTCTATTTAATTAAAGGGCAACTAAAGTCTAAAATAGAATAATGTTAGAAATGCTGTATTATGTATACTAAATATAAACATGAACTTACTGCATCAGAAGCCTAATAAGACAAATGATTTATGCATTCAAAGTTGGGCACAGGGGGCTGTCATCTTGTAACTCTGCAATATCAAGACTCACACATGCTCAGTGTGATCTGGGCTTCAGTTGGGAGGGTTAAGCTTACGGATTGTCATAACTGATCAAAACAGTATAAGTCAAATAATATCTGCCATAGAAGCCAATACAGCAAGACTGATTAATAATCAGAATATACAGACTACACTGGGTCTGTGGATACAAATCTCTACACAGTCACTGGCTGTTTTACAGGGAAAAAGACAAATCTGCTTGAGTTCTGGGAAGTAAGGTGGGGGCTCCCCTTTGCTGTTTGAAAGTATGACTGTTTCCCTTCAGAGCACTTAGGGACTGTGTGACAATTCATATTCACAGCAGTAAATGAAGGGGGAATTTCACTGCATACAGTCAGGTTTATTATAAAAATGGTACACATTTTTTAATTGAAGTATATTGGAGATAAATGTATTCTTCATTAAACAAAGTAAAACTGGGATTTAATTTTTTTGCCTTTACATTCCCTTTAATCCCAACTATTCAAGGTTTCATATAATACATGTGCATATATTCAAGTTCACTTTTTTGCTGTAAATTATTTTTTTTAATAGAAAGAAAATGCCAGCTCAATTTTTGATAAATGAACTTTAAAACAGGGACATGAAATGAGCAAGTTTCTCTTTGTCTTTTTTAAGTCAATTAAGGGTTTTAAGCATTGGAAAAGTTTTGCCATCCCCCTTACTTTACAAAATTGATATGCTAAGGAGTTATCCAGCTATAATTGTTGGGATATAAGTAACATCCTTCCAGTATCAGCTTGAGTTGTTCATCCCTACACTTTAGGAATAGTGATGAGCAAATCTGCCCTGTTTAGTTTTCTGGAAAATTAACAAAAGTGTTGAAAAATTCACGGCTTTTTTCTTGTGTTTTTATTTTCAGCAAAATGTGTCATTGGCAAAATGCTGAATTTTGCTGCAAATCCATCCGTGGTGAAAACATTTGCTCATCGTTGCTTAGGAACTATTGCATTAAATTAAACCCCTGTGGAGCTAAATGGCTGTTGTTGACTAACCAGCACACATTAACAGAATTGCCCTGCCAGGCTGTTTTTGACACATGAAGAAAGTATATTTTCTGTTGTAAATTGCACAGACAAAGCACATTACTGTATAGCAACTAAGTAGCTTTTTAGATGTCAGTGTGCCCTGCTTTTTACATTCAAAAGGATAGTAACAGTATCTTTTTTACTTTTTAAAAGCAGCTGTTTTAACCAGAACCAAAGCAAAAATCACATTGCATTTATTTGAATCATCTTGAACACAATTCTGCAGTTGTCTACAATGTTAAAATCTAAAACCTGTTAACCAGAATTGGCCACTTTAAAGGGGTTGTTCACCTTTGTATAATGTAAAGAATGATATTCTGAGACAATTTGAAATTGGTTTTCATTTTTTATTGTTTGTGGTTTTATAGTTATTTAGCTTTTTATTCAGCAGCTCTCTAGTTTGCCATGTCAGCAATTTGTTTTCTAGGGTACAAATTACCCTAGCAACCCTGCATTGATTTGAATAAGAGACTGGAATATGAATAGAAGATGGACTAAATTGAATGATACGTAATAAAAAGTGGCAATAACAATACATTTGTAGCCTTACAGAGCATTTGTTTTTAGATGGTGTCAGTGACCCCATTTGAAAGCTGCATAAAAAACTATGAAAAATAAATAATGAAGACCAATTGAAAAGTGTCTTAGAATTGGCCTTTGTACAATATACTAAAAGTTAACTTGAAGGTGAACCACCCCTTTAACTACAGTACCTTGATGACACACTGTCATGTATTTAATAGTATAAACATTTACCTTGTTATTCATTTGCAATATTGTATTATATTTTCAGGCAGTCTTTCTGTAAGAGCTTATTCAGCAAACTCTAGACGCAGGACATCAGAATCAAACAATACTTTACGTCTAAGCTCTGCAGCAGAAAGACCACTATCAAGAGCAGCAAGTGAGATTTCAGAAATAGAATATATTGACTTGACAGAAAAAGATGACCCACTCTTAGAACTTGCAGAGGAACAAAAGGCTCTTGCTGGCTTGGAAAAAGAATTGGATGTCTTACAAATTGATTCAGGTAATTAACTGAGTGCTCTTAGGTGGCTGTGAGCAGCTTTTAATATATATGCAGACCAGGGTAAGCTTTGCTCAAATTTACATAGAGGGGTTATAAATTGAATAAGCGCAGTTCCGCAT
>CM044439.1:122059939-122112006 GCA_024363595.1 Xenopus borealis
GAAATTAAATATATATATATTAATATAATAATATATTATATTTTAATATAATAATAATAATATATTTAATATAATATAATAATAATTTTAATATAATAATATATATTAGTCCAATGAAAGCACTCACGGCATTGGCCATCAAGGCCATCAATTTATTAGTGCATGGTGCATCAATGAGTTTTGGCTCACCTAGAGCCGTCGTCAGGCGAATTTGGTTCACAGTAACAGTAAATTAAAATTATTACAGGCATGAAGGAATCCTGTCATCAAGGGAATTCTCCCAACTCATTCCAGTTCAGCAAACTGGGCAAAAGTTTAACCCATTTCAGTGAAACTAACCATAGGTAAGTATGCTTTAAGTCACCTGTGTCATTGTTTTGGAAATTTGTTTACTACATAAATTAATCATTACATTGGTAATTGCCTTAAAATTTAGAACGGAGTGCATGTTGTTCTGTTTAAAATCCACCTTGAGACATAATTTAATCAATACAGAGGACTCAGGGCATGACATAAACCCTTTATATTAGTTTACTATTTGCAACATGAAACTTTTTTGTAATTCCACAAAAATATATGAATTTCACAATTATGAATTGTCAGGTTTCTTTATCAAAATTTACCAATTTTCTTAAAGTTATGTCTATGTCTTTACTGGTTGGTTAGTACTTAAACCAACGTTGTCAAACTGGTGTCGGCTCGACAGCACAGGGACATTATTTGGTATTTTAGTCATATAAGCCATACTCAATCTGGTTTAGTAGAAGCTTATCCCTTATATTATTTTTAAGATGCCCAATTTGTTCTTTGATGACTTTTTTTTTTCCAGCATGCCCGCACATACAAAAGGATCCCTGGAAAGCCATGATGAAGAAAGTTATTCAGATGGTGATGCTGATGATAATACTCTGCAGGATAAGCTTAATGTGCTGTCACTTCAATAGAATTTAGTTCAAAAGCCCTTAGAAGAATTGAAAGTCCTGTTGATTTTTCCATTTTCTATTGATTTCATACTGTTTCTTAATTTCTCATGTGAGTCAGTTGCTTTTAAAGACTTACATGTATGAAAATGTATTAGGTATTTATGATATTATTCACTCTGCTGTGAAATTATTGTTTTTATGAGGTTTGTTCTTAGTTTCATTTAATGTTGCTAATAATATTTTTTCAGTTTATCATTCATTTATGGAGTCTTTTTCGTGATAGTGCTCTGTAGGTTGTCTTATCAGTTAATAGGGGCTTAATGAGTTGTTATCCCAGGAGATTGCTTGTCAGTAACTAGTGGTGATATTGTTAATGTAGTGTTTAACTCCAAAGTATAACAACAATGAGGCTTATATCTGTAATCCATTTTACTTTGTCAATTGTTTGCCCAATTGTCACTAGCATTGGATGACTCCAGATCTTGCTGTATATTGAAAATGATGCCCGCCTTATCATTATCCACTGGTGACAGTAGCACACAATCACCTCTTTTATTAAGACAAATAATATTTTATTTATTTTGATCTTCATCAGTTCTCAGATCAGAAAATAAATATGTTGATTAGTATTTGAAAACAGCAACTGGAACAGGAAACAGCCATACAGTCCAGTAAATGGTATATCCCATATGATACAAGAAATACAATACACAAATGTTACATTATAGGGTTCAGTTAGCTAAAGGCTGAGTTTGTGAGGTTTGCAAGATTGTTTCCACCTTTAATACACTCAAAACTTGAATATTTACTTACTTTTGAAAAGAAACAGAATAATGTGATTGATTGCAATTAGGTAAAAAAATCGAATACCTCAGATTTATTGTGTAGTAGGCTGAAAAATATCTTGAATTTATTGAGTTTTCGAGTGCAATGTCTAATTCAGCAAAAACTGAACAAAAATGACATGTATTTTGTACTTTATCCTTTTTGTAAACTATTTACTTAAAGTTTCAGTGTCATAGAACACCTCTGACTTCTCAGAGAAATCCACCTTGCCCAGCTGCATGTTACTTAAAGTGATAATGACGCAAAAAAAAAATTATCACTCAAAATATTAATGTACATCAAAAGTTAGCTATAACTCATGTTGATCGTTTTTCACTGATAAAGCTGTTGTTTAAGTAATTGTTACTTTAAGTAACCGGACTGTTTTGCCAGACTGACTCAAATATGGCAGTACGTTCAGAGATAAACATGGGGGATCAGATGGGTAATCTAAAAGCATCTACAAATACTTGTATGGCAAAATTATAGGAAGCATGCAAAGACAATATTATGATAGATGTAAAAAAGGTTTAATTTCTGTTGTCAGGAAGTCTTTAAATCCAGTTGACAGTGATAGGTGATGCAAAGTGCAAAAGATGCAAAGTTTGCAAAGTGTATTGTGGGCAAAACACATGGCAGTTTGCACCATATATTTGGCCATTGCACCTTGATTCCTCTACGCTTCTTAATAAAGCTCCCTGGGTTGTGGCAAATGTGGCACACACATGAATGGCTTAATTCACTTCACAAAAGGCAGATATAATGATCAGCATTTATCACTGAAAAGTGACTGAATGATGTTTTCATAGATCAGTTGGGATTTTCAAAACCTCGTAAACCAAATCTCATTTCCAAATATCCAAACCCTAACAGATATCAGTAAGGCTATTTTGTCACTTTGGGCAAACACTAGGGTGCAAGTAGTTATCATAATGGTCTTTAATATTACCCTGTATTTAGAATTGATTTAAGATAATTGGATTTGGAGTAATGTTGTTGGAAACAGCATATCATTTCCTTTTTATGAAAAGACAGCTAAAGTCTGACCAATGATTAAGAAAATAGTGTGTCTAATACATGGGGTTTACTATTCAAGCCCAAAGGCACAACAACCCTAATTAGTGAAGATTTATTTTGATAATATTGCCTCCCAGCCTTTTTATAGAAAGCATGTTGGTCTGCTCAATAGTTGTCAGTGGCAATTAAAAGGACCATACATTTTTCAGCAATTTTTCAGCAACCTGGATGCCTCTCAAACTTTCTGGATGAACATATAGCCTTGCAGTCTTCTACAAAATTAGAAAGATTTTAGCTCTTTTCCAGTCCTCTTTACAAGTAGAGCTGTGGAGTCTCAGAGTCGTTGAGTCTGAGTTGGAGTCAGAAGTAATTTTGGGTATCTGTAGTCGGAGTCTCCAAAAATTTTAAATACAAGCACTGAAATTAATCAAATTTAAGAGCTTCTATGAAGGATGATACAGCAGAAGCAGTTCGGAAGAATACTTTAGTTATTTTTGGATTTTATTTAGCAGCTATTTTACAGCTATATTCCAAGTTCAATTAATGCATATGTTGTTTTAGGTTTTCCAATTGTCTTTGGTTTATGTTATTTAACTGTGAATTTGTTTTAGAATTACCAAAGCATATGATTTATATTTTTGAGTGTTGGCAATAATTAAATGCCTTGTATGTTGTGTACTTGACTTTTTTCAATCAACATGGAAAATAATAGAGTACAGGAATAATAAAATGAAAGTGTTTTAAAGTAATTAACATATAATATACTATTGGTACAGTTTGCATTGGTAAAATCTGTGTGTCTGCTACACAAAGGCTACTATATTTTATAAAACAAGCTGCTGTGTAGATTTGGGAGCAGCTATTCAAGCTGGAAAAAAAGAGAAAAGGCAAAGGTTACATAGCACATAACAGATAATATTATGTAACCTTTGCCTTTCCTTCCATTTCCATCTTGAATGTCTGCCCCCCATGACTACAGAGCAGCTTATTTTATAAACTATAGTAGTCTTTCTGAAGCAAATGTTTCCAGTGCAGAGCAATAGTACATTATATTTGAATTACTTTGATACACTTTAAGTTTTTGCTAATACTGTTCCTTTAAAAACAGAGGAGTCAGAGTTGGAGTCGGAGATACCATAATCTGAGGAGTTGGAGTTGAAGGATTTAAGTACCAACTCCACAGCCCTGTTCACAAGTCTGTTATCCTCAGACTTCATCAGTGGCTCTCAAACTGTCAGTATCATTTGCAGTACTGCTGAAGCCTCAGTGTACTCCTTGTTTATCATACATTTTAAGTTAAGTTAGGGCAAACCAATTTTATGATTATTTCCCTAAAAGCAAGTGTGTCAATACAGTTTACTTTATATGCAGTAGGTGGATACACATTATTAAGAATATGGACTGTCATACACAAATATCCACAAGCTTTTCAAATTATCAAGCTCTAAATGATAATTAGGAACATTTGCATCATCATATGGTGATTGCATTTATTTCCTGTAAAACAAAACAACTCTATTTCTGGGGTTTAATTGAAAGTTGCAAACATGCAATTTCATAATGAGTAATATGAAACCTCGATAATCTCTCTGATTGCAGTCCTTACAAATGCATATATATTAATAGCACAGTGTTACTAGTTTGACAATATGAATGTTATTACAGATGCAGCCACTTGGATTTGTGTGTTAAATGCATCATGACTCAGGGTTAATTGAAGAAACTGTGTTATCTAAAATCATCTTAACTCATTTAATGCATTTAACCTTTTCATTAGCATACCAAAGCACCATTGTTTTCAATGGTGAACTCTCTAATTGGATGGGATGCTGTGGCACAATATATATTATATATCATATATAATGTGATAAGTGAGTTAAATGGAATGTCTGAGTTAAGTTATTCTGTGTCAAATGCACAATCCAAAGAGGCTTCATCTGTACTTCCATATTATACATCTTGTTTTCTCAAATATGTGTTTTAATACTGCATTCAATGTGAATAATTAAAGGTTTGGTAGTTTGGTATATAAATTCAAACATGTTTTTATGATCAATATTTTTAGATCTGTAAATAAACAAAATGACAAAACTACAAAGTATGATGGATAAGGGGATTTAATCGTCTGATGGTATGTGCTCCAGAACTGGTTCATGATAATGACTACTATTTTTAGCATTAATGAACATTCCCATTAGTACACAGGCAAAGTAAACATAGACAAACCAGGAGGTGTACAAAAACCCAAACCCTTTATTTTCTGTTTCAAGATGGATTCTCATATTTCTACAGTCAGTTCTCTAACTTCAGTCTAATGGTAAAGATTGTCACCTGCCTAACTGAGGTTTGTCTATTGTATGGTACAAAGTTAATTTTGAAAAATGATTCCTAACTATGGATATCTGGATATCGCTGTCTATGTTAAAACTCGAGAATAATGTCAGTTAACAAAAATCTAAGCCAGTTGGTGTGAACTGCCCTTGTTGCTCACAGCTGGCCTTTGCAGTGGCAGGTCCTAGGGCAAAACAACCTGAGTATTACATAGTAGGCAAAATATAGTCATCCCTTATGTAGCTGGAGTGTTGAAGAAACTCAGGAGGATTTTCAACAAAGACCACATCCCTGTGTTTTTCAAACCTAGCAACACACTGATATACCCTAAGGATCCAACTATTATTATAACAGATAAAAAGGAAATCATTTTTAAAAATTTGGATTATTTGATTATAAAAGAATCATAGGAGACAGCCTTTCTTTAATTTGGAGCTTTCTGGATAACGGGTTTCTGAATAACAGATCCCATAACTGTATAACAAACAATAAAGCATGAAAAGAGAGAAGCCAGTAGATTTAACTTAATTTTGTCAATAAAGTGGTTACCTTATTATTACACAAATCATCTGGATTATGGAGGAATTTTTACTGTGCTGACTTTTGATTTGATTTGTCCATCATGCCCTTTGAAGGTCTTTCTTTTAGAGTGTATTCTACATATACAGTATATATATCATTGATGACCAGTGTACATAAGGCTTTAACAACTGAGAAGTTAATGCTAATACTTTCCTTGTTGCTTATTGTGTAATTTCCAGTCTTTGCAGTTCTTTAATAATGTTCTCATATACATTTAATGTAACAGCTTCTAACATTATACGCCTTTCTCAGCACCATTTTGCCACTGTATATTGAAAGTGATATGGTTGCCTTATGTATCACCAGTAATGATTTTGAACAAGGAAGGTACATTCTGTACAATCTGTCAGGTACAAAATATATGCAGTATGTCATTCTAACACTCTGTTCTCTTTGGCCTACATTAAAAGAACATAAGCTGACTTTGCTAGCAACTTTAACCATTTTTCATCGTAAAGAAAAACTATTCATGTTAAAAAAAAATATGGGCCCCCAAAACCCATGGTTTTAATCCCTTTACAGCTGTACCGCTGCCTGCATCACACTTGTCCTGCAGCAAGCAAAAGTCCCTTGACCTTAAATGTCAGGAAAACAGTGGAAATGGGCTAGAAGTGATACACTAGTTCAGCATTATATCAAGTGGCTGCCAAGTAGGGATGCACCAAATCCAGGATTCGGTTCGGGATTCGGCCAGGATTCGGCATTTATCAGCAGGATTCGGATTCGGCCGAATCCTTCTGCCTGGCCGAACCGAATCCGAATCCTAATTTGCATATGCCAGGGAGCTAAATCACGTGACTGTTTGGCACAAAACAAGGAAGTAAAAAATTTTTCCCCTTCCCACCCATAATTTGCATATGCAAATTAGGGTTCGGATTCGGTTCGGTATTCGGCCAAATCTTTCGGGAAGGATTCGGGATTCGGCCGAATCCAAAATAGTGGATTCGGTGCATCCCTACTGCCAAGTATACTAGCGAGAGAATATGAAGAAGGTGTTAGTATGTGCAAGATTTACAGGCTTTATTATAAACATTACATGTATTGAAACTACTAACCATTATTTCCTCATTGGACCAACAAAACCTCTTAAACTCCATATCAGTCACATAGCAATGTGCTTCCCATATACTGTAGTTATGGCCTTGGAGAGACTTTCTAACATATTTCTTTGCAGTAAGCCACTAATAGTGATGGGCGAAACGGCCGCGTTTCGCTTCGCCGAAAAATTAGCAAATTTCCAGAGAAATTCGCCAATTTTTCGCCGATTCGCGAAACGAGTCGCGCGTCATTTTCGGCGCGCGACGCGTCATTTTCAGCGAATTTTTTTGCCAGTTTCGCGAATTTATTCGCCAGCGGCGAATCGCGGGAATTCGCCGCGAATTTGCCCCTGGCGAATAAATTCGCCCATCACTAGCCACTAACATCTTACCTTGGTTGGCTGTTTTATTAGCTCACTGTATTCTGTGCATTCACCAAAGGCTAGACTGCTTGTTCCAGGTTCCATTGGGTCTGAATTAAGTAACCTGTGTACCTTGGGGCTTTTGTTACACATTTCCCCCTTTGCAGTAAAGGCCACCCCTGCAAATCTACACATGAATGATGGGGACCGTATGAGTTCCCAGATTATAAATTGGATATCTAAGGGGAAAATATGATTCAATGACTAAATCAAGTTGATCTTATATGGGATGAATATTTCAAATGAGTTTGCAGACTTCAGCCAACTGAATTATATTAACCTATAGGAATCCATGAAACTTGGATACCCGAGAAACCATTTATTGAAAGTTGAGTCAGTACATTTACATACTGACCCAGATTATTGGGAGGGAGTGGGGAAGACCCTGCAGTCTTGGTACACATAGGGACCAATGACAAAGTTAGAGGAAGTGGTGAAGTCCTCAAGAACTATTTTAAAAAACTAGGTGTAAAGTTGAGGGTAAGGACTTCCAAGGTAATTTTCTCAGAGATTTTACCGGTGCCACAAGCAATGCGTGGCTTAGAGATTGGTGTAGGGAGGAGGATTTTGGGTTTTTGCAGAACTGGGCCAATTTCTCAGTCAGCTACATGCTATTTGCTAGAGATGGGCTGCACCTCAATGATGATGATGGTGCAGCTGTTTTGGGAGAGAAGATGGCTAGATGTTGGAGGAGATTTTTAACTAGGCGTGGGGGGGAAGGTTCAGTAAAAGATTCAGTGGAAGATAGGTTAGATGAGATAGTGGGCAAAGGAAGGAAAAATGGGGTACTGTTAAGTACATGGCATTTCTTCAATATGGCACCAGTATTAACTGTACTGTATGTTTGCAAATTCAAGGAGTCTGACTAGTAAAATGGGAGAGCTGGAGGTGCTGGTGCTGGAGGGAAAATATGATGTGGTTGGTGTGGCTGAATGAGACGCATGACTGTGCAGTTTATGTCAGCGTCTATACCTTGTTTCAGAGGGACTGAAGCAATAGAAAAGGAGGAGCGGTATGTCTGTTTGTTAGGCAGGATTTAAAAGCTTATATAAAGGAGGAGGTGATGTTAGAAAATGAGGGAGAAGAAGGTTTATGGGCGGAGTTCTTCACCAATACTAAAGAGTCCAGCAAATAAATTGTTTGGGTATGCTACAGACCCCCTAATGTAAAAGAGGAGGAGGAGGCTAAATTCCTGATAAAAATAGAAAAGGCTGCTAGTTTTTGTAAAGTAATGATAATGGGGGATTTTAATTAGCCAGATATTGACTTGAGTAACAGTTCTGCCATATCAGTTAATGGGAACAAGTTTATAAACATGTTGCATGACAATTTTATGGCACAGGTTGTTGAGGAACCTACCAGAAAAAATGCTATTCTGGATCTAGTGATCTCAAATGACCCAGTACATAAAGCAAATGTGCAAGTCATTGAACCCCTGGGTAATAGTGACCATAACATTATATCATTTAATGTCTGGTGCAAAAAACAAATATATACTGGGGCAACAAAAAACCATGAATTTAGGAAAAGCTAATTTTAGTGCATTGAGGGCTGCCCTTCAGAGTATTGATTCGGGCATTGCAGCTAAAACACAGAACAGATTGATTGTCATTTAAAATGATATTAAATCATTGCTGTTCTCAATTTATTCCCTTAAGGAGTAAATATAGAAGCTCTAAGAATCATCCTATGTGGCTTAATACAGCAGTAAAGAAGTTAATAGGAACCAAGAGAAAGACATTTAAAAACTACAAATCTATTGAGACAGAAGCTGCATTTAATGAATATAAACAATATAATAAAAGTTGTAAATCAGCAATCCGGAAGGCAAAAAAAGCAAATGAAGAGTTAATTGCAGTGGAGGCTAAAACTAATCCTAACAAGTTTTTTTTAAATATATTAATAGTAAAAAGATACAGGTTGAGATTGTTGTGCCATTAAATAATGCTACCAATATGGTTATAACATACAGAAAAGGCAAATGAGTTAAATCAGTTCTTTTCTTCAGTGTATACAATAGAGGAGTCTGAGTTCCCAGGCTCACTTCATAGCTGGACTGATGGCTCAGCTCTATATAGTCAGTGGCTGACTCAGGTGGAATCCACCCCCGGGTTCTAACAGAGCTTGTTTCAGTTTTAGACTAGTCCCTATTTCTGATTTTCTCAGATTCGCTATCATCTGGTATGGTGCCTATGGACTGGAGAAAAGCTGATATTCCAATATTTAAAAAGGGATTGCAATCTCAGCCTGGCAATTATAGGCCAGTAAGTTTGACATCTGTGGTGGACAAATTATTTGAAGGCTTGTTAAAAGATCACATTCAAAAGTTTGTCCTAGAGAATGACATTATGAGCAGCAATCGGCATGGCTTTCTGAAGGATAAGTCATGTCAGAAAAATTTGATGCTGTTTATGATGAGGTTAGTAAGATGCTGGACTGTGGGGGCAGTAGATGTGATCTATTTGGATTTTGCCAAAGCATTTGATACCATGCACCAAAAATAACTGCTTTCTAAACTAAGGTATGTTGGGCTTAATGAAGTCTTTGCACATGGATAGGCTACAGGATTGGGTACAGATGGTGTGTTACTATTACATTCTCTACTTGGAGTAAGGTTCTTAGTGGGGTCCCTCAGGGCTCGCTATTCGGTCCACTCTTATTTAATTTGTTCATTAATGACTTAGGAGAGGGTATTGTAAGTAATGTTTCAGTGTTTGCAGATGACACAAAACTATCCAGCCCAATTAATTCCATCCAGGATGTGGTATCCTCACAACAGGATCTTGAGAAACTGGCAATCTGGGCAGCTAAGTGGCAAATTAGATATTATGTTGAATGTAAAGTAATGCACCTGGGAAGTAAAAATATCCATGCCACTTATACCCTTAATGGGACTGCACTAGGCAAATCCATTATGGAAAATGACCTGGGAGTCCTTGTAGATAATAAACTTGGCTGTAGCAAGTCAGCAGCAACAAGGGCAAATAAGCTGTTGTATTAAAAGGGGTAAAGAGTCACGGGAGGAGGGGGTCATTCTTCCACTTAATAGAGCATCTAGAATATGCCGTGCAGTTTTGGTCTCCATCACTCAAACAGGACATTATTGTATTAGAGAGGGTACAGAGAAGGGCAACTAAGCTGGTAAAAGGTATGGAGAATCTTAGCTATGAGGAAAGACTGCCCAAATTGGGGATGTTCACGCTGGAGTAGAGGCGCTTAAGGGGTGATATGATAACTATGTATAACTATATAAGGGGATCATATAATAATCTCTCTAATGTTTTATTCACCAGTAGGTCTTTCCAGCTGATGCAAGGTTACCCATTCCGATTAGAAGAAAAGTGATTCCCCCTAAATATTCGGAAGGGGTTTTTTACAGTGTGAGCTGTGAAGATGTGGAATTCTCTCGCTGAATCAGTTGTACAGGCTAATACATTAGATAACTGTAAGAAGGGGTTGGATGGTTTTTTAGCAAGTGAGGGAATACAGGGTTATGGAAGATAGCTCATAGTACAAGTTGATCCAGGGACTGGTACGATTGCCATCTTATAGTCAGTATGGAATTTTTTCCCCACTAAGGCAAATTGGAAAGGCTTCAGATGCCTTCCTCTGGATCAACTAGCAGTTAGGCAGGTTAAAAAAAAAGGTTGAACTTGATGGACTTTGTGTGTCTATTTTCAACCTAACTTACTATGTTACTAGTATAGATCACGCAAACTCATATTTAGTTGCACAAGGTGCATAAGTTAGAAACCTTAAAGATTGATCCCTCTTGCCACTGCTGAACCAGGCCCCCTGCCACACTGCACATGCACACACTTTGTAGCTGCTGCAACCTGCACAATAAAGAGAGGTTACGGCAGGAAGATTCGGCAGGGAGATTCTGCAGGAAGATTCAGCAGGGAGTGGATCTGAGACGACCCTGGTTATATTAATAAAGCTGGATAAGAGTGGTGTATTTAATGTGCGAACAGAATTGCACATTTTTATTTGCCCTGCAAATATCCATAAGAGCTTTTTAAATATGGCATAATCATAAGTTGTGAATATTTATGTACACACTACTCTGCTTTTTAGTTATGCCACAACTTTGGTTGCAGAGAAAATATTTGCAAAAAAGTCTCTCAAATAGCGAATTTTATATTTGTGCACAATGCGAATTCGTAAAAACTGGAAAGAGGAGCACAGCAGTGCAATATTTTAGCTTTCAGGAAAAAACATGGGCAATACAACCATTTGCGATTGAATATGCACTGCACGCACTTAATAAATGACCCTCACAAAGTGACTTCCCAGTCTCCTTTCACTATTTCCCAATATTTTGACACGCTTCAAAAGCAATTCACCAAAACGCAACACAGCTTATGTATATACCTTATAATACTCTTACTACAGCGTCAATCTTATGGGCCTCTCCCAACAACACCAAGCTTCTCCCCTCTATTTAATTATTAACTTTCTGTAGCCCCTGAAGGCTACAAAGAATTTTACCCAAGAGTGAGGGGTCTGCCTGTTGTTCTTCCTAGTCGTGTCTTTCTTCTGTAAGTCATGCCACTTTGGCCTAATTCCTATTATACCCTACAGTATATACAGCTCTACACAGCTACTCCCCATGTTCTGGGAAGGGGCGGGAGGTAAAACAGAATGCTCCCTTCACTTCCTTCTTCTTTTAACCCCTTGTGTCTCCACACATCCCAGTTGCAATCCAGGACCTATAACCCTCATAATCCCTAACCTCCTCTTCTGATTCCCAGCCCTGTCATGGCCATGTCTTCCAGATTCCTGGTTTACTTCCCCAAGCATTCTTGATAACAATCTTCTTATGTCCCTTTAGATGAAAAGCCATGCATGAAGTGGATAATTTGAAGTACAGGTATGGAACTTGTTATCCAGAATGCTCGGGACCGAGCATTTTTCCGAAAATTGGTTCTTTCCATAATTTGAATCTTCATACCTTAATTCTACCAGGAAATCATGAACTAATTAAATAACCCCATTCGTAATGGGCTGATTTTGCTTCCAATACGCATTAATTATATCTTAGTTTGGAGCAAGTACAAGGTACAGTTTTATTACTACAGAGAAAAAGGAAATAATTTTCAAAAATTTGGATTATTTGGATAAAATGGAGTATATGGGAGATAACTTTTCTGTAATTTGGAGCTTTCTATATAACGGGTTTCTGGATAACAGATCCCATACCTGTACTCTGCCTTTCTTTTGTGCTTTGTCTTCTGTTTTTGCACCTGTTTTCATAAAATCACAATATCATTAATTCACTAAGCTGAAATTGTTGTATGGTATCGATCATCTCTTATGTTGATGCACAATTAACTCCACAAGTCTTTATTAAATGGAAGCTGGCTCATAAAACAAATTTACTTGCCCTCCTTGCCATTATTAATGTATGGCAGCGCTGAACTGGGAATGCCAGTTACATGATAGGGACCTGCCAGTTAGAATTATTTTACTCTTGCTTTTTTCTGTTGCTCCGCACAGACAAAACCATTTTTGTCTTCTACAGTCAGTGTGTTCAGCACTTGAACAAGCATATGTGATGGTTTTCTGTAGGAAAGTGATTAGCTCACACATAAACAAAAAAGTTTATCTGAGCCACTGATGTTCCGCTGTTCTAGACAAGCCCTTGAGGAAGCCAGAAACTTGTATATAAAATGCCGTGGTACACTTGTCGTCAGCCTTTATTGTGCTATATTTCTATTGAGTTAGAATGAGTTTGGAATAGAAATGGCACGAGCGTGGTAGGGCCTTTCTTCTGTCACTGTAACCTCATATGACACTTTTACTGATGACCTTGTTATGGATTGTAAACAATTTTCTTTGAAACTTCTTCATTTGCATTTATATAGATTTATGCTTATGGTAACTCTGCAGACTTAAAAAATACTCATATTGAAAATTTTTTACGGCTACTCCTGTTGCACTTGTGTTTTATAGTCAGGACTTGCAAGAACTACAATTTTTTCTGATGGGGGGGGGGCGGGGTGTTGATGGATTGATGTGAAAATTAAATTCAGTCCCAAAAAAATTCTAATTAAAGAAAATCACTGTTTTTTTAGCATAATCTATATGTGAGAGCCACCTCTACTGAATGTGAATCTGTAGTAAAATGAAAGTATTTTAGGGCCCTTACATAATCACAACCTATAATGCAAATCAAAAATGTTGGAAATATGGACGGAGACATGTGAATTATTCCTTTTTCCACATAAATTCCAGACCAATTGGTCTTTGAAGCCTCCCAATTAGAGAAAATATATGTTACCCCAAAAAAATGTTGTGAAATTTGTTAGCAGACTTAATGATGGACTCCAACACCCTCAGATAGCACCCTCTGAAATCATCCACTTTTTGATTATTTATCCACACAATGGTTAAAAAGAATGATTATTTCCAGGCATCACAAATTCAAGTGATTGTTTTTTTTTCCTTATCTTACTCCAACAATGGTTTGAAAAACATGCATGTAAATACTTAATACCTTTTATAATTAAATTCTGCTGTCCCTAATTGAAAATACTTGTGTTTGCTACCTACGGCAAAGTTAAATGGCAGTGTTCTTGATTCAAAAGATACGTGCATATAAATATATTCAGAAACCTGACTAAATTTCAAATGATATATTAGTAACCATAAATCTGTTCATTGGTATGACCTTCATAGCCAGCTGCAGGGCAATGATAAATTACTCTCTTGAGTATTCCAAACTTTTTTCTTTTGGTGTCATTTCACAAGCAGTCAGTTTTATGTTAATTTTGATTTCTGACAGTTTGCAATGGCAGGTACAAAGTTTGGGCAAGCCAGAAAAAGTATTAGGTGTTAGGGATGGGGTTTATAGAATTTGTCAGATTAAATACAAACTGGATTAGGTTCCTTTGCATTGCTATCCTCTGTTCCTGAGTGTAAAAAGGATCATTGTGATTCAGCATAACCCAGATCTATGTGAATTTATGCAGCACGACAGAATTAGAAAGCACAGTCAGATGCACAGCCCTCAGTCTTCCAGAGACTGCAATTTAGCAGCAATATATTATATCATTACTCTATTATCAAGTAAGGCTAAGGCACTTCCATCATAATCTGAGTAGTCCTCATTTAGGCTTAAAACATGTGCAATGTTAAACACCAATAAATAATTTCTATTTACTGTAAAATAATTAGTAAAATTTCATTAAAGTAGACAGATGTACTGAACGTTTCCTAGTAACAAAATGTATGTTGGGCGAGGCATAGAATTTTTATATTCCTGCATTGTAGGTATTCTAGGGTATTCAGTTGCATACAAATATGACTAGCAAGCAGAATAAGATTTTCTGCACACAATGCTAGAATGGCTGTTCTAAGTTGATATAGCCTGCTGCTTTATACATGGTCTGTCAGGCTGTTTGGACCTTGAGAAATATCAGGCCCTATATTGATTAAATCTTAGTCCAGACATGATAATTGATAATCCATGTATAAATCAATTGTACAAATAGAATAACCTGCTTGATAAATATGTGTAAACCTATGCACACTTCTGTCCAGTGCCAGGGTGACCAGTTGTCTGTAGTGTAAACTCAGTACAGAAGCCATATGCATATAGAGTAACATGAAGAATTCTGTGTTGAGATTTAGTTCTTCTTTAATTAAAGGATTCTCCATCCCTGCCCTATCAGGAACTGATATTTGCAGCAAATATCATTTTTTCACTACAGGAGGATGAATTAGATTTATAATGAGGAGACAATGAGTGTGAAATTAGCCTAAAACAACATTATTAAGGCTGGTAGGTCTCTGTATAACATTTCAGTTTTTGAATCAACCACTAAATATGACATTTATGTAGAGAAGAGAACTAACAAGTTGAGCATGGCAGTTAATATATTTAACAGAAAAAAATCAAAACTAGTATAGAATAAATAACATGAACTTTGATCATGGAAGCTTGAAATGGCAGTGCAAATAGCAGAGAAGAGGTTACAGGTTAAATCATGAAAGTAATTCAGTGTAGCTTATCAAATGAATTAGTCCTTTGAAACTAGTACAAACAGACTGCATGAACCCTTTGATTCTTACATATTTCATCTTTAAAATAGTTTTAATCAAAATACAGAAGAGCTGTAACTTATTGGACAAGATTTATGGTGTTGGACAGAATATTTTCTGTTAGGCAATCCATATTAAAATGTTCTACATTCAGTACACAATACAAATGTCTATAAAAATGTATAAATTCAGTACAGTGGATTAGTAATCATATAGAATCTTATACACAAAGCTGCTATGTATTAATCCTCAGGTTGCTCCACACTGAAATACCAGTAGCATACAGTATATATATATAGGGATGAGGCCGATTGAGCACCCCTTACTGCTCATTCAGAAAGTATTCCCCTGTTCTTGCTGCATTCTGGGGTGTCTGAGGGTACAGACCAGCCCTGTCTTTGCCAATTGGCCTGTTGCAGCCTGAATCTTTTAATTGTTTTTTGAGAAAAATTAAAAGTAAGACAGCATTAAAAGGGATGTTCACCTTTGAGTTAACTTGTAGAATGTTATAGAAAGTTATATAGAAAGTTATATTATTTACAAATCTTGAATTGGTTTCAATATTAAAAAATCTTGAATTGTTTTGTTATTCCTCTTTTCCACTTGATTGTCAAAATGATTGTCACAGTAAGTGAAAAAAGTATTGCTCTGTGAGGCTCTTGTATTCATATTCGGGTATTTCAATCACCCATCTCCTGGTTGCTAGGGTAAATTGGACCCTAGAAATCAGATAGCTGCTGAAATTCTAAACTGGAATTAAAATGAATTTTAAAAAATGAATTAAAAGGTAAACAATTTATTGAAATGGCTAATAACAGGTTTTAGCTAAACAGTTATTTGAAGGCCTAACTGTCTTTGTATTCCCTATGCACTTAGGGTTCTATTTAACATGCTGTGTAAAACTTTGGAGAAAAACACCACTAGTGAATAGTGGATTTGGTGAATTTCGCTATTTTCGCCCATAAGAAAAAACTCCCGTTGACTTTAATGCATCTGGAGAAAAAAAAAATCACCATAATAAAAAACGCATGTTGACTTTAATGCATCTGGAGAAAAAAATCACCATAAGAAAAAATGCCCATTGACTAAAGCAACTGGTGAAAAAAGTCACAATAAGAAAAAATGCCCATTGACTTTAGTGCATCTGGAGTCAAAACACAATGTAAGAAAAAACACCCATTGATTTTAATGCATGTGGAGAAAAAAAGTTGCCATAAGAAAAAACACCCATTGATTTTAATGCATCTAAAGAAAAAAAGTCGCCATAAGAAAAAACACCCATTGACTTTAATGCTTCTGGAGAAAAATAGTTGCCATAAGAAAAAATGCCCATTGACTTAAAGGGCAGAGACACACATGGAGTTCGGGGAGATTTGTCGATCTAAATTTGACTTAAATTCGAGGGTCGAATTCGAGGGTTTTTTAACCCTTGAAAATCGACGTTTAATAAATGTGCCCCTTGTGTTTTGAAGTCGCCCGAAGTTGCCTCAGGAGAAAACTTCAGGCGACTTTGGAAAACAAAACACCCCAAGTGCCATTCAGCTGGAAATTTAGATTCCAGCCAGCGGGAAGGCATTTCTGGGAGATTCACCCAAAGAAGAGGTGATTTGATGCTAATGCATCTGGAGGAAAAAAGTCACCATAAGAAAAAACTCTCATTGACTTTAATGCATCTGGAGAAAAAAATTCACCATAAGAAATAACAGCCTTTGACTTTAATGCATCAATTCATGAAATTTAGTTGTTTTGTGAATTTTTTCGCAATTTTTCGGCAAAACGGGGCAGATTTGCTCATCACTGTCAGTGATGCTGCCCATAGCAACCAATCAGCAATTAGATTACAACAATCACCTACAAGTTAGAAAACAAAAGCCGACGGTCTGATTTGGTTACTATGGGCACTTTACTATATGCAGTTAACCCTCATGTTACAAGTTCTTGCTTGAGCCAAAAGTCACAAACTGTAAATATCTTAGAAAATCCTAAATATAGAAAATGAATGTAAATGGTAAAAGTGATCAAAGAAGCACATTGAGTCAGTTTACATTCATTCATTGTTTGGCTTTAGATCCCTTTTAAGCTGAATCCCAATACCTTTGTGCAAACTAACAAATTCTTCACCCTGAAAAATTGCTCTCATTGGATGTATTTCTTCTGCTAATTTTACTTTTACATCCCCTATATGAGAGTTACTAACAATGACGATGGTACTGGTAAGGCAGTAGCACTGCAAGTCTATAAAGAAACCAAGAGAGAAACATTTAATCATGCATTTTAATATTCCTTATAATGAGGTAGACAGGGAAATTAATGAAGTTACAGAGGACATGACCCCCCCCCGCCACTGCTTAACAGTTCATAACAGAGGAAATTAAAATATGTAAGCTCATGAGCCAAATTGTGTAAATTAGTATTCTGCATGGCTTTATTAGAGGGCTTTTATAATGTCAACTGTATTCTTTTTTTTATGACTTGCTTGATGATCTTATATTTTTCCATAAACAGCAATCTATTTTTCACTGGTGGATGGATTTCTAAATACTGATTTCCTATTTTTTTTTCCAATGACTGCTATTACATTTCCCCATGATAATCTGATGCCATAGATAATGTGCAACTAGTAGAGCAGCGCAGACTCATAGGAGTGAATTTGTTATTTTTCTGTTATACATCTGGTTGTTCAGTTTTAGCAAACAATAAGAAATGATAGGAGAGCAGGAATATCTGCAGACCTTCCCTCACATCTAAGGTTTGTGACAGTTAATTCATTAGTGGAGCTAATTTTGATAAAACACTATGACAATTACTGATGGCATATCACATAGGGTGCTATATCACTTACAATATCCCATTAATGAGTTGAAGCAGCAAGAGCCTCCGTGATACTGGCAAAAGCAATGAACTGTGAGTTTGCTGCTTTCATCTTTCAGCAAGTCATGCAATATTGATGCTGTGTTGACAATTCTGGATTTTTTTTTATTAAGGGGCATCTAACATTGCTATTGACTTTACATTTGGGTTTACCCATATGATAGGAAATAACTAATAGATTATTGACTGCATATCTGACTTTCTGAAGGAATGGCTCTTTATTTAGAAAGCATCTAGCTTTCCGTATGAGTTACACTCTATTTAGTTCACAGTTATTTTATGGCACAAACACAGTGAAGGAATCTTCTAATAGGTCATGTCTATAAGAAAAATGTTTTTCTTCACATGATAATGGAAAAAATATATACTTTGGTGAGCAGCACTATGCATTTCCTACTCCCAATCAATTTCCTCCAAAATGAAATATATCTTGAGCTAGCCCCCTACTATACTCTAATGCTATTATTAATAAAATTCCACCCCCTCCCTATTTGGCTGAACAGCTGCATTCATCTCCTCCCTTCAGCAATATCATGTTTCTTATCTGTTTAGTGATGGATTCTATAAAATATGCACTTACTGTAGGTGTGTCTGTTAACATTAGTCAATATTTCCTTTGCTTGACATGGGGAGGCACATTTTTCAAAGGCCGAATTTCATTTTCATATTGGTCATTAGACCAATAGAATGTATAATTAAAATCTAATTTCTAAAACTCACATGAAATGAAACAACCTGATCTAATTTAAATTGAATTCTATCAAACTTTATTTGAGTTTTTTCTCCGAAAAACCTGAATGTCAGGAAGGCTGCAAACAGCTTCAAACTGATCCCTGGACCTCCCTCACTGAATTAAACAGCAATTTTGAGTTCTTAGGTGGTGAATAGCTGAAAAAAATTAAACTTTTTTGTTTTTTAGAAAACCCTATCTACTCTATTGCACTTCCCATGGTCTGAGGTGGTGAAGGCAAGTCTGGTGCAACAGGTCACGTTCAGTAAAATCCACAAGTTAGTGAATTAGCGTAGTTACGTCCCTCAGCCTGAGCCCAACTTTGCCAGGCATTAGGGTGTGAAGTTGCACTAGAGTCTGTCTACTTCACTAGTGAAGTCACGCCAGGGATCGTTAGTAAATCAGCAAAGTTACAAAATGACATCACACTGACGAATTAGCGCTAGCATTTGCCGCTTCACACTTTAAAGGGCCAGAGTATGATAAATCTCGAAAATTGAATTGGATTTTTTTTAAAACTCAAATAGAATTTGAATAATTCCCTAGTCAAAGAATTTGACAGTTTTGACCATAAAAAAATTGAAAATTCTAATTTTCTATTTGACCCTTAATAAATCTGCCCCTTGGCTGCACAATCAAAGGTTGAATTTTGAATTTATGTAAGTTTTTAAAAAACTAACATGAACTCCAGTCAGCAAGGCTGCAAACAACTTGATCCCAGGATGACTCCCTTTGACGTAAACAGCAATTTGCCAGGTTTTAGGTGATGAATAGTCAAATTTGAGTTCTTAAAGGGCCATGATATGATATGGTATGATAAATCTCGAAAATTAAGTTCAAATTTAAAAAAAAAAAACTCCAATGAAATTTGAATTATTTCCTAGTCGAGTTTGACCGTTTTGGCCATAAAGATACTAGAAAATTCGAAATTTTTAATTCGAATTTTCAATTCAACCCTTGATAAATCTACCCCTTAATGAAAATGTAACAGTGAGCACAAAGCTGCACTCACCCATCATTATACATTTAAAAACAGTACCAATAGATTATTTCCCAAAAGAAACATACTGTATTAATGTATCCTGCTTCATGGCAGAGAGATGCCCTCATGTAACAAACAATAAATGAGCTGGAAACACACACAGTGCATTAAGACACATTACACCTTCTTGTAATAGCCCCTTGTGTATATTTTGGGATGGCAGACGTGATAACGATCCATTTTCCAAAGGAAGATACAGCAAAGGTATTTATTTACAGCAAGGTTTTGCACAAACTGAGCACTTTTTAATTCCCGCAACAAAGTAAAATATTTGTAATGTCCAATCTCAGAAACCTACTTTTTGACCGTTCCCACTATTTGGACAACTTAAAAAAAAAATACAACATGGTAATTTTTTTTTAACTTTTGTCCATACCCTTCTCACCTGTACATTATCACTTCTTGGACAGAGAGCTCACTTCCTGCCCCACCGCTTTTCAGGGGATAATTAATTAATCCCAACACCTGTACTGGCTTTTCCAGCCTATGTAAACACTGCTCCTGTTATTCTTCACATTTTCTCTTGCGTATAGTGCATTCTGGGTGAGATATATCTTCCTTTTAAGAGTCTTCCAGTTACTATGACACAATATATTCAGGTGAAATATTAGGCTGTATGCACTGTAGTTCTCTCCTTGCTCCCATAGTTTAAAGGAGTCATTTCACCCTGGGTGAAGAACACTAATAGGGTCAAAGGTTAGTGCACATTTCCAAAAGCACTTGCATCCAGACTCTGATGTCATTTAGCACCAAGAGCTTACGTAGTGATCTGAGAACTAGTGATAACTGGCATATAAATTAGAGAACATTTTGGGGGTGCCTGTGTGCCTCCCCCCACCTGCACCTCGTGAATATATTTTTCATAGCAGGGTGCAAAGTGCAAACAATACCATAAACTGCACATTTTTTGCACGTGGTATCATGCCCTGCAAACATTAATGTGCCTAGTAGTGATGGGTGAATTTATTCGCCAGGGGCGAATTCGCGGCGAATTCACGCGATTCAACGCTGGCGAATAAATTCGCGAAACGGCAGCAAAAATTCGCCGCCGAAAGATTCGGCAAAAAAAACAAGTCAGAAACTACGCGCAAATCGTTTCGCGAAATTTTTCGCCAATTTGCGAATTTCTCTGGAAATTCTCGAATTTTTCGGAGAAAGCGAAACGCGAGAGATTCGCCCATCACTAGTGCCTAGTCAGGGCTTTTCTTACTAGTAGCATGGCATTATTTATAATACAACCAACAGCTTTTGTAATTGTAAGGAGGCTAGAATGTGTAGTTCCAACAGCTGGATACTGCACTGTCCTTATACACACTGGGCTCATTTATAAACTTTGTACAGGGGAGAATGCTTCGCACAGTGAAAATATTTGCCCTGAGCATGGTTATGTTTATAAAGTTGGATAAAGGTCCCCATAGATGCAAAGATCTTTATTTGCCGACCAATCTGTCAAATTATTCTGCAGTTAGTGGGATTCAAATGATCGTACACGATTTTTTGTCCGACATCGGTCTGAAAATTGATCGGCCAGGTAAGAATATCTTTATCAGTCCCCATGCAATCTATCTGTTTGCAGGGTCAAGCAGGTAGCGACCCTTCAATTTTGCTGGCAATATCGCCTGATATAGTCTTTTTAGTTGATGGACACATCGGCCATTTAAACAATCGTTTTGAGACAATCGTGGTCTCACGATAACCATTAGATCTTTTAAAAAATGTTATGTCTATGGCGAGCTTAAGAGTGGGGTACTTAATGTGCACACAGAACTGCAATTTTTTTCACACTGTGAATATCCATAAGAGCTATTTTAATATGGCAGAAAATGCAAATGGCCAATACTCAGAGACAGATTTACTAAGGGATGAATTCTCGAGGACTATTTGCCCTCGAATTCGACTCTTCTACGATTTTCGAATGAAAATTTGATAAAATCGTAGTAAAATTTGATGGTATTTGGCCGCTATTCGATTTCTTGATAAAATTGAACGATCGAGCGATTTTACGAAAAAAATCATTAAAAAACTTTCGATTGTTCGAAAAATCGTACGAATCAAAGATCGAAGCGTTCGATCGTACGATTGGTATTCGAACATAAAACCTATGGGGTTCCCCTAGGCTTCTATTGCAATTCAGTAGGTTCAATCTGGCAAAGTAGGCAGTCGAAGAAAGTTTTAAAGGGGAACTACTTCGATCATCAAATGGTCGAATGATTGAATATTCAATCATTCAATCTATTCGACATGATCGGATTTTGCATATCCAATGATCGAAGTGGCCAAATTTGCATATTCAAATATTCGATAAAATAATTTGATCGGAATTTGATCGAATTTCGAATCCTTCACACGAATTTAGTGAATGGGCCCTTCAGTGTTTGAGTTACTCCACAGCTTTGGTGGCAGAAAAAATATTCACAAAACAGTTTTGCAAATTGCGAATTTAAGTTACTTTTTTCACATACAACTACTGGCGTACTCATGCAAACACCCGTCTTATTTGTGAGCCATTTGAGAAAATATATTCATAATGCAAATTCCCAAAAACTGGAAAGATGGAATAGCCATGCAAAATTTTAGCTGTCAGGAAAAAGCATGGGAAAAACAGCCATTTGCGAATAAGTATGCAATATGCAAAGTTTATAAATGACCTCCTTTGTGCCATGATAGTGTTAACATTAGGGATGCACCGAATCCACTATTTTGGATTCGGCCGAACCCCCGAATCCTTCCCGAAAGATTTGGCCGAATACCGAACTGAATCCGAACCCTAATTTGCATATGCAAATTATGGGTAGGAAGGGGAAAACATTTTTTACTTCCTTGTTTTGTGCCAAAAAGTCACATGATTTAGCTCCCTGGCCCTAATTTGCATATGCAAATTAGGATTCGGTTCGGCCAGGCAGAAGGATTCGGCCGAATCCGAATCCTGCTGATAAAGGCCGAATCCTGGCCGAATCCCGAACCGAATCCTGGATTCGGTGCATCCCTAGTTAACATGTGTTATCACATTTAGGGGTTGGAAAACTTCACCTTTCATACTTCAGGCTCTTTTGCCATTCAAAGACCCTTGTATTAACAAAATAGAAATGTACTATTGGATTATAAACAAAAGTGATCAAAGCCATATACACACAATATGATGTTTGGTATAACATTATTTATTTGTGTGCATTCTGAAATACAATACAAAGGTTTAAATCACTAGGCACAGATTCAATGGAAAAAAAACCTCAAAATTTGACACAGACAATCCAAATAACAAATTCTGTACTAAACCATATATATCACTAAAATAGTTCATGAAATAATCCTTTGGAAGTTATTCATTGGCTGCTATTCTCTCAGAAATGGATTCTTGCCCAGGGTCACTAATAAGATGCTAAGAAAGATAAAAATACAAGCTGTAGCTGTAGCTTGAGTTAGTGCCTTTATCTCTGTAACTCTGAATCTCATAATCAGTTGAGCTGAAAAGAAATGCTACCCAGTTGAAGCCATTTTTCATTTAAAAGATTTGGTGCCAAATTCAATACTAAGAAAGCAGCAAATTGAAATGCATTCTTCTGATGAATCATATTTATATGAATATTTAGGCTTCCCTTTTAATAGCTGAGAGGATGGGACTTTCTGAGTATGTGTATCTAGCCATCCTAAGCACATGTAATCTAGTAGTGCAGAGTTGTAATTTCATGGTCATGCTACCATCCAAGGGAAGTGCCTGAACTTTATATTTACTCATGCACATATAGGGTTCCCTCTTTTATGAGGGTAACTATTACTAACAGAGTTACCCCTGTAAAACTCTCAAACCAGGGGTCCCTGGCCTTACACTTTTTCTGGATGTCTGTGATATGTCTGTGATATGAAGGCTACCTCCTAGAGTGTCTCAGCACTATAAGCATACAACATCAAATTACTTATAACTCTTTATATAAATCATGGCTGGTTAGACACTGTCAAAAACTCAGTCCATATAATCCATTCACTAGATCAGTGATCCCCAACCAGTAGCTCGTGAGCAACATGTTGCTCTCCAACCCCTTGGATGTTGCTCTCAGTGGCCTCAAAGCAGGTTCTAATTTTTAAATTTTTTAATTCCAAGCTAGGAAACACGTTTTAGTTGCATAAAAACTAAGTATAGTGCCAAGCAGAACCTCCTGTAGGCTGCCAGACCACATAGGGGCTACCAAATAGCCAATCACATCCCTTATTTGGCACCCCAAGAGACTTTTTCATGCTTGTGTTGCTCCCAAACTCTTTTTACATTTGAATGTGGCTCACGGGTAAAAAAGGTTGGGGATCCCTGCACTAGATAATCCTTTGCAATACCAACAGTAGAAGATCCACAATCACAGCCTGAAATAAAAATTATATAATTAATTATATTTTTATGTTGTAGAGCTGAGATATTGCATATGAAGGGGCAGATTTATTAAGGTCTGAATGGTAAATCCAAATTTTTTGGTTGGAATTTTTGTCAAAACTCCCAAATTTGAGGTCGGAATAATCCAAACTCAAATTTGAATTTGAGATTTATCATACCTCAACCCTGTGAACAACTCAAATTCAATAGTATTTTGATTCTAATTCGATTCAAGTTTTCTGGTCGGTAATATTTGTTTAAGTTTTAGATGTTTTTTTCTTAAATAAGATGATATTCGAGTTTTGAGGTCATTCAAGTTCATTTGAGGTACAAAAAAACTCTATCACTTGACCTTTGATAAATATACCCCCTACTGTAGTAGAACCACCAGGTTAGTCCATCGTGCAAACCAACTCCCATGAAACCTCCAGCCTCCGTGTGTTGTAATACTCTTTCAGGCCAACTCACAAGGCACTATTAATGATTCTCACACCATTAAACATTTGGTTCTCTGACTATTACCTACTGGCTAGCCTACTAGCTATTGTCCTCTAGGAAGATCTGTTTGGCTTTTTCTGACCTTATAGGGCTACTCAGATAAACATTCTGTCTGTTTCAGTCATACTAGAAATGGGGTGAGTGCGGGTGGTCTCCACAGTGTAAGTTTCAAGTAAAATGTTATGTTTATTTGTATTGTATGGATCTGATCCCTAACATTCCTCAGCTGTATATGACATGTATGTGAAAATATTTGACAAATCTTTTTAGTAATTTTTGTAAAAACACATTGGGGTATCTAGGATTATCAACATAATAAATGTCAATTCATTTGTATGGCACTGCCATGCAGAAGGGCTGGAACCCGTTTTAGAGAGCATAAATAAGTTAGGTCCAGCCCACAACGCTAGGGTTTTCTTATGTTTAATTGATTTATTTTCCCTATGGATTTGCCTAATGGACACCTATCTATAATATAATATGTGGCTACCCCAATTTAGTGTGGGCCAAAGAACCATTCTTTCCCTGACTAGCAAGCCTCAAACCTCTTGTGAGAAGGATTAGTTATCAGTGCTTATTTGTATCATTTACTTAGCAATGAGGATGTTGCTATGCTAACTAGGGAAAGTGTTAGGAGTAGAAGTAGTAGTTTAGTTGTGTAAGGGTAGCTTGGATGCACTCACTCTTGTTGGTTAGAGGCAGGGATAGATTTTATTAATGAGCAGCTGAGCTCTAATGAGGAGAGAGAAGAGGACCAGTATCTTGGTGGTACCTCACCCAGATAGGGCCCCAGAGAAAGAGGGTCTAGGGCAGTGATCCCCAACCAGTAGCTCGTGAGCAACATGTTGCTCTCCAACCACTTGGATGTGGCTCCCAGTGGCATAAATGCAGTAGTTTATTTTTGATTTCCAGGCTTGGAGGAAGGTTTTGGTTGCATAAGAACTAGGTCTACTGTTAAACAGAGCCTTAATACAGGTTGCCAATCCACGTGGGGGCTACCAAAGGGCCAATTACAGCACTTATTTGGCACCCCAAGAACATTTTTCATGCTAGTGTTGCTCCCCAGCTCCTTTTTCTTCTGAATGTTGCTCACTGCCTCAAAAGGTTGGGGATCCCTGGTCTAGGGTAAGTAGGGCCTCCAACATAAGGCAGACCCTAGTGCTGGCAGTCATAGAAAACATATATAGTTTTTGATACAGGAAATACACAAATACAAATCTATGTAAATATACAGTACACGCTATACATCCATATAGTACCCAGTACATATATTTAATTCTTTTTAATGTGCTAGAACAAAAGAAACATTCAGTCATGCAATTATTTCTAATACTGTACTTAACTTAGCTTGATATAGAATTAAAAAAAATGAATAATTACCTATAATTATAAAAAAGAATATCCATAAACAATGAATAATAATGACACATTAGATATTAAATCCAGAACATAATGTAGTTGTACAACAAAGCATAAAGTCTCACTCGTGCCACAATGAATACAGAGCATTAACGAGCTGCTTTGTAAGGCCAGGGACTTTTTTTTAGAATGCATTAAATGGAAAATGAAGGTTTCCATTAAAATGACATTGTTGCAAAGATAAAACCTCTTTCCTAGTTCTACTTCAAAACCAGTGATTTAATTCTTCCACTGAGCTGCAAATTATATTTTGTGCTTTAAGACAACACACAAAATGGAAGCATAGAGCATTTCTCACACTTTATACAACATTAAATATATGTACCAAATATCCGAAAACAGAGAAGCAGGCTTCTGTAATAGAATGAAATGAAAAAATGCTTTGCTAGCATTATGGTGGACTACAGCTGAGCCGCAGCACTGATTTGGCACATTTCTTTGTTAGATTTGATTGTGGTAGAGAAATCCACATAATACTGTTTTAGAAAATGAATGGCAGAGGGTCAGCGTCAATGTTCCTAGTCTTTATTAAACAAGAAGAAAGAGGGAAACAGGTAATGAGTTTTCACCTTTTTCTTAAACAATGACTTGCAGTTTACAAAGAAGTTGCAACAAGGGAGTGACACAATGTGAAATGAGCAGAAAGTGTGTAATGATACCTTGTATTCTGTCACTATTACAATGGTTGCTTTATGTGTTACGGCATCTGCAGATGCTCATACACTACTAGAGTCCACAATGTCATGTCTGCTTGTATACCTGCCTATCAGGACTTTTATTTTAGGAAAGGAGAACACAAGACACAAAACATAAATGGTCTGGAGAGTAACTTTAACCAACTCAGTTTAAACACAGGAAGAACTGGCAATATGTTGTATTTTTTGTTGCTGAGTCTCCAATAATACAGTGATGGTTGCTGTTGTACATCATACTTGGCAGGGTACCCTTTTAATGAAGGTAAAGGGAAACTGTTACAGGCAAAAAGAAATCTCTTCAACACTGCTGTTGTGTTTTAATAGCCGAGAATTAGTAGAGGGTGACAGTGCTTTATTAGCAGGCTCATGCAGCCATTACACAACAGTACTTCCAACTCTATCACTGTCAAGCTGTACAGAAAGTACTGTGTATATGCATAGTACAAGTAATGTGCACAGTGACACCTGCAGGCCTTTTGTATAAACACCACATTCCCCCTATAGTAGTAATGCATTTGGACAAATATAATAAACAGTAACAATTAAACAGTATGTCTCTTAAAGTGGACCTGTCACCCCAAAAAAATATAAAAAATCCTATTTTATCACATTAGTCAAGCAAAATGAACATTAATTACACTATATACATTATTTTAATCTTGTTTTCTTCAGTCTGGGAATTCATAACTATAGCAAGCAGGCAGGAGCCATTTTGTGGACACTGTTATTAAAGGGATCCTGTCATGGGAAAAAAAAATTTTTCAAAATGCATCAGTAAATAGTGCTGTCCCAGAAGAATTCTGCATTGAAATCCTTTTCTCAAAAGAGCAAACAGATTTTTTTTATATTTATATATTTTTTTATATTTCATTTTGAAATCTGACATGGGGCTAGACATATTGTCAATTTCCCAGCTGCCCCAAATCATGTGACTTGTGCTCTGATACACTTCAATCACTCTTTACTGCTGTACTGCAAGTTGGAGTGATATCACCCCCTCCCTTTCCTCCACCCAGCAGCCTAACAAAAGAACAATGAGAAGGTAACCAGATAACAGCTCACTAACACAAGATAACAGCTGCCTGGTAGATCTAAGAACAGCACTCAACAGTAAAACCCATGTCCCACTGTGTTCAGTTACATTGAGAAGGAAAAACAACAGCCTGCCAGAAAGTTCCCTCCTAAAGTGCTGGCACAAGTTGCATGACCGGGGCAGCTGGGAAATTGACAAAATGGCTAGCCCCATGTCAGATTTCAAAAATGAAATATAAAAAAATCTGTTTGGTCTTTTGAGAAATGGATTTCAGTGCAGAAGTCTACTGGAGCAGCACTATTAACTGATGCGTTAAAAAAAAAAAAAAAGCCTTGCATTTGGCTTGTTGACTTTTGACAATATCAGCAGTAGAGAAGTTTCATGTCTGCAACATGTAACTTAGTGCGCATCTGTCTTCCATGTAGTAATTCAACTGGAGATGTTTAGGTTTTTGCATCGCACAATGCTTTGTAGTTATGTAGTTCCTATGAGACAGCCTCGCTTATAGAGTAGAAAAATTGCCTCAATTTCTGGAGTACTTGTTTTACATCTGGTCTCAGCTTAACTTTGTGTACAAAGTTCTTTGCACAACCCAATGAAGTGTCACTTAGTGGTGAAATTTTAGACTGGTTCTGTAGTAATGATACCATCAACTAATTGTAGGTTTAATGCAGCAAAGAGTCCCCTTCCAAGTATAGCAGTACCCTTATTCATAATGTGAAAGTCACATTTTACAATATTTGATTCAAACAGTACAGTCACTGGCAAGCAACCAAACACAGGAATTGGATCCTTTAAGTAACTGACCAGTCTCAGAGCAGGTGCAACAAGCATATCATTTGCAAAGTATTTCAAGAAAATATCCTTTGATAGTATAGAAACAGCTTAACCTGTATCAAGCATCAGGTTAATGGAGTGTCCCTTGTCAGCAGAAGCAGTATTGACATTGACAGTGCATATAAACTTGTCTGGAATAAATATGCCTGCTCTATCCACACTTAATACTATAACATTTGTAGTAGTGACTTCATGAACATGTTTATCAGAACTACAGCAGGTTTTAGCCAAATGACCTACCTTTGAGCATTTGTGACACTGTACCGCTTTTGCAAAAGCAGTATTTTTTATTTGTATTTGATGCACGGTTTTGCAGTGAATCCCTTTCCTTAGCACTGTATTTTGCCTGTGACTGTGCATTATTAGGCCACAGTACTGGATTCACAATCTGTACATTCCCAACAGTTGCTTGACAGAGTTTTAGCCTCTGCCACAGCTGTTTCAATTTGGCTTGCAACTGTAATTGCCTTTGCAAAGGTTAAATCCTGCTCCAGGAGCAGTCTCTCTCTAATTCGATGTGAGTTTGTTTTTTCCATTATTTCATCTGTTAGCTTCCCAAACTCACGGGTAACAACCAGCTCTCTCAAAGCTGCTACAAAATGTTCTGTGGATTCGCCATTATGCTGTCCACGTTGGCGGCATTTATATCTTTCAGCAACCACATTTACAGTACTCTTGGCACAGAAAAGCAACAGAAATATCTGCTTGGTCAGCAGCAATAATGTAATTATCAACCATACGGATCCAAGCAGTAAAAGGTATCGTAGACTCACCAGGGTTTGGAAGAAAAGCTGCAGGCTGCTACAGAGGTAGAAGAGACATCCTGTCGCCAACCTGTTGTGTTGTGATAGCTGAGAATTAGTAGAGTATAACAGTGCTTTATTAGCAGGCTCATGCAGCCATTACACAACAGTAACTTCCAACTCTATCACAATCAAGCTGTACAGAAAGTATATGCATAGTACAAGTAATGTGCACAGTGACACCCGCAGGCCTTTTGTATAAACAGTTGTAGTTTGCCACTATAAAGGCCAATAGTAGCAAAAATGTCTAATATAAGTAATTCTAAAAAAAACAACTGGACTTGCTGAGTAATCACTGAAGACGTTTCACTACTCATCCGAGCAGCTTCTTCAGTTCAACTGACTGGCATGGGAAGTTCTCGGCATTCCACTAATCCAATCATAATGGCACATTGTAACTCTTCAAAAGGTGACATCTGAAGTTTACAGAGGTGTTGATTCTATGTTATTACCGTGATAGGATTACCAAGGGATGGTTTCTCCACCTTGAAATGGATTGCCTCTTTCATGCCTCGTTCAAACCATAGGTCTTCTTTGTTGAAAATCCTACTGAGTTTCTCTGACCCTCCAGCTACATATGGGCCGACTATGTTTCACCTACTATGTGTCTCTGGGTGGGTATTTCTTTTTTTGTTCCTGTTGGGATTTATTGCTACTGTTTTGACAAAGGCCCAGTCTGGGTAGCCACACCCTTTCAAAGCTCCTCTGAGATGTTTTTGCTCTTTGTCTTTGGACTCTGTTTCAGTTGCCACACATTCCGCCCTGTGGTGCAGAGTTTTGATGACACCCAGTTTGTGTTCCAGTGGATAGTGGGAATCAAACAACAGATATTGATCTGTTTGAGTGGGTTTCCTGTATACTTCTGTTTTACCCCCCTCTTGGATGCATATCAAACAGCCCAAAAAAGCAAGTTTGTTCTCGTGGACATCTTCCCTTGTGAACTTGATGTTATTGTCCACGGAGTTAATATGTTCTGTAAAGGCCGTCACTTCAATAGATCTGATTTTTACAAGTGTCATCCAAATACCTGAAACAAGGCCCTCCTTTACACTTCCTCCATGAACAAGTTATTTGAAGAGAATTTGAAACAGAAGCAGAAAGGAAGGGCATTAGTGATTGCTGTATTTATTCACCAAGAGTGAATTTGTGGAGAATTCCAGCGTTTCGCCACCGGAGAATACATTTGTGAATCACCCCGGGAAAATTCGCCAGTCGAAATTCGCCTGCGTCAAAAAAATCAGACACCAGTGTCCGTTTTTTGGACGCTGGTGCATTTTCACCAACAAATTTACGCTGGCGTCAAAAAACAGATGCCCACATCCAAAAAATGGATGCCAAATTTTTTGCTGTTTTACGCATTTCGTGGGAAATTCGCAATTTTTTTGGCGAAATGGGACAAATGTGCCCATCACTAAAGGGCAACAAGAGTCCCTCCCCCACCCTAATGTTTTTGGGTAAGCTGGACTCTGTTAGTTATCACAATTTGTGGCCAGACTTGGTTGGGCACAGGTTAAGTTTATTGTGGGGGAACATTAAGTCCTGGCTAGGGAATGTCTGGTCAATGTATAAATGTTATACTTAAACAAGGTAGTGCAGCTCAATTATCTTTGGGGCGAGATCATGCTAAATAAAGAGAAAAGCAGGTATGGTCTTTCTCGCCCCAAAGATAATACTTTTTTCACTTAGGATAGGACTGACGCATGGACACTGCCTTGACGGGGCGCGTCAGCTTATGCATATTTTGTACAAACTTTGTAACTAAAAGTGTCTTTTTTGTTAGTTGCAGTTCAGTTGTGCAAATTCTCGCTTAGGGGTTAAAGGTTGGAGTGCTGGGGAATTTTCTTGTTCAATATATAAATGTCACAGTGTAGGGGGTGGGTTCCTGGCATTGATCAGTGGAAAGGCAGAAGGTGCACAAGTTTGGCATTCTGGAGGGTAATTGCTTGCTTTATGTTCTTCTCAAAGAGCAAAGGGACTCTGGGAGGTGTTGTGGTTTGTTGATGGATGGTAAGTTTGGAAAACATAGTTAGAGCGGTTGCTGGCTGGTAATGTGATTGGTGTACATAACATTGTGGTACCATTACTGAACAATTTTCAGTAAAGCTTCCAGGAGGTCCCCCATAGGCTACAATGGCAATTCAGCAACTATAAGGTGGGGAATAGTCGAATTTGAACGATTTTAAAGAGGCACTACTCAAATTTTTTCTATTCAAATCGAATTGTGGGCTATTCGAATTGAATTGTGGGCTATTCGATAGTCGAAGCAGCTCAAAATTACTTCAAAATTAAATTTTTTTAAATTCACGTTTTATTTGAATTTTCACTTCGACCCTTAGTTAATCTGCCCCTTAGTGCTGGAACCATTACAAGCCCTCACCAATCTGACTTCAATTAAAAGGTAAATATACTTTCCGTCAACATGTCAGAGGAATTTATTATTTCTTTTTCTTATATTGAAGAAGGCACTTCCAAATACTGAGTCGTATGAATTAATTCTTTTTTAATTCTTTCACAAGTGATGGTAGTTTCATTGCATTTATTGTTTGTTTTCCTGGCACTTAGGTGGCTGCGCAACCTGTTATAGAAATATTACATATTTTTTTGTAAATTTACATGCTAGTCATCCGATTACATTAAATACAAAACCTCCAGTCCTATCAAACACTTGTACATCTCAGTGGAAATAAAATAATTTCCTTTGTTATATTTGATTTATTATAGTGCCTAAAAACTCACCTTTTGAAAAATCATCCTCCATAAATTAACTCTGCATAAAAATGACATTTTCTCACAGCTACATGGTTTGATAAACCCAGGACTCAATTTATTTCAGCAGCTATGTAGAAGTAAAACAAATCATGTTTTTTTTTCTTTTTTTGCAGCCGTTTGTCAAGATTCGGTTTTAAAAGTCAAATGTTTAAATGCTAAAAAAAAAAAATAAATACAAGAAAATAACTTCAGTATGGAATCATTTCGCTTGATTGAATCAATAACTGTGCTTTGCCCTGAGGCTTTTAAGCATTGTTCTTGCTGGAAAAAAAGATGCAAATCTCCAGAAAGCAGTGGAAAAATTATACCTGTAAAATCCATCCTGTCAGTCATAACATGGGCTGAACTCTAAAATGCCATGTAATTTAAACTTCTGCAGCTGAAAGAGCTCACACTTGACAATTTCACATTTCTCATGAAGGAAGTACTAAAGAGCATTTAGCAAATGTATGGACAGAAACTATGGGAGTCAATTAGAAATCTATATTAAAAGTGATTTGAGGGAGAAGAGCATTATGATTAACAAAAAGTCATGTAATGATTCAACATTGTTCTACAGTCCTATTGCGATTCAACCACAGTATTATGATTTTGTCATTACCGAAGTAATTTATCACTTGGGAAATTAATTTGGACTACAATCCTTGATTGTTTCATGCTGTGCAACAACAGGTGTAAAATAATTTACTTATGAGCCCTGTGTGAAGAGTAATGTTACATCAAACCATATGAAGCCAAACGGTTTACCTGAAGTTGATGGATAATGAGGGTGCTTCGTTGGCGTTGCAGATTAATAAAAAAAAAAAAATATGTTCCCAGCTTCCTGGTAATATTTTAACTCAAATAGTTCCTTTGGCATTTTCAAATCACAAGGCGCCACTTCAGGTTAGAGCAGAGGTTCTGAGCGATGTAACAAAAAGCTCGGAAGCACAAGTTAATTATTCATGGCTTTGCTTAATTATAGAAATGCTAAAATATTAACTATGACCTTTATTTTCTGCTTACAGAATTATTTCAGCATCTTAACAATTAAAAATAACAGTACTCAATATTTTATGTTCGATTATGGTTTCTGCATTTTAATATTAAAATGTTCCTTTTGCATCAGTGGCTGCTATTTTGATTTTTCATCTATAATTTAAAAGTACTTTTTTTAAATCTGTGTTTTCAAACTCTGAATATACTGTAACTCTAAAGGTTGTAATATTTATATAAGCGACCTTATGTGAGATGTGAAATTGAATTTTATTGGTTTTCCTGACTTGTTCTATTTTTGCTGTTAACATGAAATTTGATTTTGATAGCTATGATGGAGCATACTGGACCCCAACTCAAAAAGATTGCTATGACTATGATGATTTTCATTCATCCAGGTCATGGTATATCTAGTATAAGTAATTCTAAAACAACTGGACTTTCTGAGTAATCATTGAAGACATTTCACTACTCATACGAGCAGCTTCTTCAGGTCAGTTTTGCTCAGATGAGTAGTGAAATGTCTTCAATTATTACTCAGCAAGTCCAGTTGTTTTAGAATTACTTATATTAAAAAGATTTAATATTAACGGTACCGTTTTTTTTTTTACAAAGAGTAAATTATCAGGCACCCCAAGTGAAATAAAACATTTTTATTCTCAAGGCTGGTATTCTATTTCATGAAAAAGGCTGCACAGCAGAGCTTAATGGCAATGGCAGGTGGGGAAAATATTAGGTAAATCTCCTCTGACATTGCCCCAAGAGGGAGATTCATTTATCACATGTGGTACATTTCTTTGCAACTTCCCCTTCTAATGGGCTTTTTGGCCAATCCCTGAATATTTTAAGGGGACCTTGGTATAGATGAGAAACATTAAAGGAGAAGGAAAGTTAATCTTACTTGGGAGTGCCAAAGGTTAGGCACCTTCTTCTTCTTTCTTCAAATTTCCTGGGGTAGACACATAACCAGTAGAATGAAGTATCTAGCTTTTTTGTTATAGTTCTACTGTGCACTGCTCTGTGGTGTCAGGTAAGTAAATGTTATCACTTGGGGTGCCCAAATTTTGACACCCACAAGAGTAAAATGACTTTCCTTCTCTTTTAAGAGCACATTTTGTCATCAAGTGGCATTTATGCTTGTTAGAATAAATGCATCTCCTGGATAATGTGATTTTTTTTTTCTTAATTTTATTTTACAATCAGGTTTTTATAAAAAGATAAAGCACAAGTGTCCTTAAACCTTTCCATTTTAGAATAAGATTTAGTTGTGGAAAAGTACTAGTGCTTATTTACTTATCAACACATATCAGATAACTTAATAAATTACCAGCAACCTTAATGGTTATTGCATCTTTAAATTAAAAGTACTGTATAAGTAGAATCTTTTAATACTAATGGTACCTTTAGTCATCGGTTAATAAATTTGGCAGGAGTGAATTTACTGTGAATTCGCAAAACTGTGCAGCTTCAAAAAAAATTAGCAAAAAAAAAATGAATGCACATCAAAATTATTATTGACTTTAATGTATTTGGACAAAATAGGCAAACATCAAATTGTCATGAGCACCAAAATTGATGCGGGCATCAAAATTGTCACAGGCTCCACAAATTGATGCAAATGGCAAAATTTGAGTTTCACTAATTTTACTGCGAAACAGGACAAATTCGCCCATCACTAGCTATCTTAATTATTTAGTGTTTGTAAAGGAATGAGATACTATACATTATATACTATGGAGGTCTTGTGGTTTAAAGGGAAAATGTAACCCCCTTTTTGACATGAGCTCATTCATTTGGGTAGAAATTATGGGTAAACATTGAACTTACTGGTATAAGTATAAATATACTTTTTTTTTTTTTTTACAAAAATGTACCTGATTCCACTGATTGAAGGAAACCAACAAGCTATTTCCCAAGATCCCTTATGCTGATAGTTTAGTGCAACCAACCTCCCCCTTTACAGTGTTTTTTTTAAAGTGATATATCGTAGGACTTGATGTCATACAGAGAATATGTGCACCACCCACTATGGAAAGCAGAGGCAAAACAATGGAACAATAGGAGACTCCAGATGGGGGGGGACTGATGGACACAATATCATGGTTTCCATGGAATCAGATATGTTGTGTAAAAATATATATATTTCTTTGTGGGAGGTCAGGTAGTGTTTATATACCTTTTCTACATAAGACTACCTGAATAAGCTCATGTCAAAATGGGGGAGGGGGTTAATTTTGGCTTAATTTAAGGCTGACCTATGGCTTAATTTCCAGATTGACTGGTTTGTATTCAGTAACATATACTACTCCCACAATTGTTTAATTACAGTGCAGCATTGTTGCAAATTACCTTATCAGAAAGGGGTCATCCAGTCTTATACATGTAATCCCATTATTTAGCCAATATTTTCAATAGGACATAATAATTATGCTAAAATTGCAACAATTATAAGGCCAATTATTACTCTATAATTATAACTATCCAAGTTGTGTTTCTATGAAATGTTTTTATTTATAAGTAATCACATCACTAAAGAGTTATTCACATTTGGTTTTGCCCTGTCCAGTGCATTTTATCATGCCCCTGTCAATGGCACGGTCTTACCAATGACAATACAAAACTATTTTCTGGTTTTGTCAACCACGTCAAACATCTGCTGAGGTGCTTATATAGGTAGTGCTGCAAAATGTTGTAGAGATAAAAGTTCTGTACTTTTTTTAAACTTTTTTCATAGATAATTTTGCATTGGTGGTTGAGGTTTTTTCTGTTTGGTTAAGATTTATGTATTGTCTTAAATGAAGGATAAATGTAGCTTCCATGATTGGATCTGCATTTTTTTACAGTGTATTTGAAAACATGTTTTAAAATATGCAAATTGAAAAGAGAGAGAGAACACTTTATTGGCGACAGTCAAATAACATCACATCTAGTGGGAAATTAAGTAGAATAGGACACTTATTTTCAAGCAGAGATCAAGCAAGCAAGCTAATTAGTACACTGTGCCTTACAGTAAATTGCCTTCTATTGAGATAATTATGTTTTGCTTGAATATGAGTAAAACATACACATTATAGATGACTGCCATCACACATGCTGAAAAATGTACTTGATACAATATATTAGGAAAAGAAGATGAACACATTGAAACGGCTAGTTAAGCAGCCCTTTTTCAAATCTTGACTCTTTAAAATTAGACTAATAGAACGTTGCTTTACATAATTGTTTGGATACATTCCTAGTCTAAATATTATTAAAAGTAATGCAAAAATTAGCAAAAACTAACTACATGCTTATCTAGATACTTCTGTTTGGATACTTATGTAAAGATACTATTAAAGACATGGAAAACATTTCAGACCAAGGCTGTGTATTAGTGTTATAAGAGTGGTTTTTATTCTTGCTTCTTCAGACAAACAGATAGTAAATCAGCCTCCACAGTTGGGCTTTATAACTAATTCTAAAATGATTAAATGATTAGCCCCAAGATGTACAACAACATTCAGCTCTCAAGAAAGTGTAATTCAACATGGAATCTCCTTGGATTTGAGTCTTTGGTCTGCTTGTTTCTAACAACATACAAAGGTCTGAGAGTGTTTGGTCAGAATCCAGGGCCAAGCCATCCAGACTAACCTTTACCAACGGTGTAGTGCCAATCTCTAGAGCTTGCTGGTTGCTTCCTGCTGTTTGTATTCTGGGGCCACTGTAGGGGTATGAATCTCAATCGCTGCCTCTCTGATAAAACATATTTGTCATTTTACACCATAACACTTAGGAGCCCAATTATACTGTTATATAATAACAGCATTGTTATTTTCATGAGTTTAGAGCAGGAGTGACCAAAAGGTAGATCGGGATCTACCAGCAGACCTTTAGCTGGTGATCAGTAGATCTCAAGACATTGTCAACAGCTTGTTTAAATCACCCTCCTGGTTCATTCTTTTCATTCAGATATTACATTAAGTTTATATGAGAAATATTAGTTTGTTAAAGGACCAGTAACATCAAAAAATGAAATTGTTTGAAAGTAATAAAAATATAATGCAACGTTGTCCTGCACTAGTAAAAGAGCGCTGTGTTTGCTTCAGAAACTCTACTATTGTTTATATAATTAAGCCAATGGGGGCAGCTATTAAAAGGAGAAAAGGCTCAAGTTACACAGCAGATAAGTTCTGTACAACATAATGCTATCTGTTATCCATTATGTATCCTCTGCCATATAGCCGATTTTCAGTTTCTGCCATTGCTACTCAGCAGCTTGTTTATATGAACTATAGTAGTGTTTCTGAAGCAAAACACATCAGTTTTACCAGTGCAGGGCAGCACTACATGATATTTTCATTACTTTAAACACTTTAATTTTTTGGTGTTACTGTTGCATTAACTATAGCAATATATACAGTATCTTCTAATAAATTAATATTTAAGTAATATTTTCCATGGAACAGAATGCTAACAATGCTTTTATGGCTGTAAATCATAATGGAACAACATGACTAAAAGTAGACCCCATATTAGTAAAGTATGGCCACTTCTGGTTTAGAGGTTTTTGAAACCAAAAATAAAAATTTTTTCTCTAAAACCATAAATGCCATGTAATTTATTAAAGGGGCGGTTTAACTTTAAGTTAACTTTTAGTGTGTTATAGAATGGCTAATTCTAAGCAACTTTTCAATTGGGTTAAATTTTTTCTTTTTTATGTTTTTTTCAATTATTTTCCTTTTTCTTCTGACTCTTTCTAACTTTGGGAATCACTGATGTTAAAAAACAAATGCTCTGTACAACTAGAAAATTTATTGTTTTGTAATGTATTATGTAATGTATTGCTATTTTTTCCAAATGCATTAAAATCAATGGGCATCTGCATAATTTTATGTGCGTGACTAGTGATGGGCGAATGTATTCACCTGCGGCAAATTCGGTGAAAAAAAAAATCTGTGAATTCCTGCGATTCGCAAAACACCAGCAAAGTTTTGCCAGGTGAAAATTTGTCTGCATCCATTTTTGGACACTGGTATTGGACACCTGCGTCCAAAAACGAGAGGCAACGATGTTTTGTGAAATTTTCGCCAATTTGCCCATCACTATGCGCGACTATTCTGATGGTTCAGCAATTTTTTTTGTTGGCGAAATGAGGGAATTCAGAGTGAATTCATGCCTGCTGAATTTATTTGCCCATCGCTAAAAATAGCACAAATTGATAAAAAAAATCTTAGCAATCCAAATAAAAATATGAACATATAGAAAATCTCTACAAATTCAAATTTGGGAAATTACTAGCTACTAGCTAAAATCTGAAAACCTCTGAAAGTCCAAATTAAAAATAGACAAGTAGGATAAACACAGCCTTCTGGCTTGTAGAGGACCTCAAAAGCTTTTACATGGCAAAGTTTTGAATTAGTCTTTTGTGGTTTTTACACTTTCTAAAATCAGATTTTTTTGAGTTTTAGAGCAATAAATAAACACATTTTTGGAGAAATAAAAAGATTCCTGAAAAAAAAATAGAAATTCAAATGTTAGTAAATAGTCCACTGTATTGCAAATTATTACTCTCCGAACAGTTCAGAGTATTAGGACAATTGCAGTTCTGTGCATGTAGGGACCCTGAGATTTGGGTGTAGTGTCCTCAGGCAGCTATGTCACTTTTCCTCAGTCCAGATCAGTTCAAGGGATTTGGCCACAAGGTAGCATACTACAAAAGTATAAAAGGGATAAGCTCATGAGCTCAGGGTCTTACTCCTGGGACAATACCTTCTAGAAAGGTGTTACAGGACCAGGGCTCTGGTTCTTTGAAAGTTATGTTTAGCTAGTGGTAGTAGTTACTGTCACAGTCACTCTAGGAGTGAACGACAGCTCAGGGTAGCTATTAAGCAGCTATAGCTCCACGAAGGAGAAATAGTGGGGATAGAACCCAGTGGTATGCAACCATTAGAAAAGGGACTACAGTGGGTGAGTTGAGGATAGGTTACCAAGACCCCAGGCTGAATACCGTGGGTGAGGTGAGGACCAAATCAGGTGCCACGATACAAGACCCCAGGCTGTGAGATCCAAGACTTAGTGCTATCTACCGGGGAAAGGATATTACCCTAGTGAGAGGGTAACTATCCTTGGTGAAGTGTAAATCATTGCTGCTGGCTATTTGAATTGCATATTGTCTGTCCTGGAATATACATTATCTCCCTGGAGAGAATATTCCAGTATCCTATTGCTCTGTTCAGTTCAATAAATCAGTTCAAGTTTTCCGCAAAGAACTGTGTCCGACTGGACCTATTGCTGCACGGGACTACACCAGGAACCGGGAGTTGCACAGTACACTGGTGCACAAGTTAAGCAGTTAGCTGGGTCACACACCTCCACAAATCCACAGCTAAACTACACTCAAGGGTGAGCTACATATATATATATAGACATATAAATTAGCATTTGTGAGGCAAAGATTCTGGTCCGAAAAGATAGTCTAAAATGAATAGTTATGGCTGTGTGTATGTACAGTTACATGAGCTGTGTGTATGCATCTGTAACTACATTGGCCTGCCATTGACACAGTGCACAGTACTTTCGCCATTCCATGAGGGAACGGTCTGGCACATCAGCAGTGACTGACAATATCCTGGCAGATTTTGTGTTATGTTTTGTGTTGTGATATCACCAGAGCTTGCCAGATTAGGTCTAGGGTGAGTTCTGAATGAGCATTCAGCATATGCAAAATATGCTGCTAAGTGCCACAGTATGCAGATAGGATTAGCTTTGATTCTTTCTGCATCTGTCTTGGCTTTGTACATTTCCCCCCAAAGAGAAATTTGTGACTTGATTCTAAAGTAAACTCTGCCCTTGGTGGTATAGACCAGACTGACAGTTTTCCTTCAGAATGTTATCTAATCTTATAAATGTAAAACTTTACTATTACTGAGCATGCTTATCCTTCCACTATAGTTTAATATATTTTTCATAAGATTCCAGTTCATTCAGTAGAGGCAAAACAGTCACAGTGAAATCTCAATTTTAAGTCCCCTGATTTTAAGTTTTCCCGCATTTTACATTTTTTATTTGTGGTTAGTGATGGGCGAATTCGCGGCGAATTCCCGCGATTCGCCGCTGGCGAATAAATTCGTGAAACGTCAGGAAAAATTCGCCGAAAAAAATTCGCCGCCAAAAACGAGTCGCGCATTGCCGAAAAATTCTCTGGAAATTCGCGAATTTTTCGGCGAAGCGAAACGCGGCCGTTTCGCCCATCACTATTTGTGGTCCTACCAATTTATAATGCATTTCAATGGGTGCATTTTCCTGATTTTAAGTAATGCTTTCCCAGATTTTACATCAAGACTTAATCCTGATTTTCCCAAAAATTCTTCCTCTATGAATGATATTATTTGCTAAATAAAGAGGTTTGAAATTGAAGGTTTCTGAGTCGAAAGAATCCTTCTGCCCGGCCAAACCGAATCCAAATCCTAATTTGCATATTCAAATTAGGGGTGGGGAGGGAAATCAAATGAATTTTTGTCACAAAACAAGGAAGCAAAAAATGTGTACCCCTTCCCACCCCTAATTTGCATTGGATTCGGTATTTGGCTGAATCTTTTGTGAAGAATTCAGGTTTTGGTCTGAATCCAAAATAATGGATTCAGTGCATCCCTAGTAAGAATGAAGATGCTGGGTAAAGTGATACAGGTATGTTTTGAGTGGAGTAGGGTGCTCATATGGTACAATGAGTAGAAATGACTAATTCTTAGTTGAAGTTCCTTTACTTATTTATAGTGCTAGAACTTTGCAAGTGCATAGTGGGATACAAACATTTTGCAGTGTAAGATATACTAGAATTGTGGCATTTTCTTAGAAATTCTGTCTAATGACTGCTGGGTCAGTATCTTGAATCATTTTGAATCACACCCATAACAATCATTGAACAAAATGAAAATGTCATACAGAAATCTGTAATTGAATGGAAAAGGTAGCTGAATAGGCCAGTCTCTTCCTTATATTTTTGATGTACACAATGACCATTACTACTGAATCATCTACTAGCATTGATTATTCTGAGAAAAAGAAAAAGGTCTCACAATCAAATTTCTTCTATATAACTATACGTCTTTCCTGCAGCTTAACAAGGCACATGGATATGGTGAAAAAAAGAAGTCATCTAGAGCACGGGGCAGTTCTCATCCATTGTTCAAATGTGCCCATGTTCACCAGAGGTTGTGATGATCCCATTAACTGTTTTATTGCAAGACAATTAAATTAACATGTAATATAAATGATGTCGACACAGTACTGTACCCAGTGGAGATGTGAAGTAACTAGATTGTGATTCGTAACATTTAAAAACCTTTTTATGCTTGCAATTACTATGTCAGCAGACGATCTCCAAGTTAATGGCTGACCTGGCATGTTATTAAAACTCTGCTTTTCAGCAGCGTAGGAAAATGTTCTGGGAAATTGCAATCTGTGTTAATCAACAGGGTTTTAGCCTGGCATATGAAACTAATGGGATCTGCAGCTGATAGGAGGATTTCACATAATAAAAAGAAGGCATACTTTTAGGTTCTAATGGCCTCTGTTTCCTGTTAAATGAAGACCTTTTGAAGCAGCAATGGTACAGTACTAAAGGTTTAGGCTTAAACTTTGTATTTATTCTGATAATCTGAAAAATAATAACATAAATATATAGAGTCTAAGTAGGACCACAATGCATGTAGTAACTTTTTCCATGTTGAATGTTATAGATAAACACTGATTGGCACTGGGCGACATTGCACAGTACATGTAGAATGTTAGTGATTTTTGATAGTACGTGTATGGGACCAGAATGCACAGGACCTGGTGTTTTTCAGATAAGGGGGTCTTTCTGTAATTTGGATCTCCATACCTTCAGTCTACTAAAAAGACACTTGCACATTAAGGGGCAAATTTATCAAGGGCCGAATTTCAAATTTTAAAGCTTCCATGAACTCTTAAATTTTTCCAACTGCAATTTATTAAAAAAAATTATTTTTAAAGTGCGGGTGAATGGAATTGACCCCCAAACTGGAATCGAATACTCTGAAAAAAACTTGTCAGAAAGGCAGAAAACAACTCCCTCATAGGCTAAAACAGCAATTCGGCAGGTTTAAAGTGGACAATTGTTGAATTCAAATTCTTAAAGGGCCAGTGCATGATACATTTTGAAAATCTAATTTGAATTTTGTTCAAATCGAATTTTAACTATTCCCTAGTCAAATTTCACTCAAAAATGCAAAAATTAAAATTTTTACTTTGACCCTTGATAAATCTGTCCCTAAATGTGTATCTTTATGTATCAACCTTAAAAAACACGCAGCATACACCTCTTTGGGCACTTCCTCCCGTAAAGGGCATGTAAAAGCAAAAATAAAAAATATAATCACATTTTTATTTTCTTTAAAGAAAAATCAACTGGATTTACTGTGTTTCTCTTGAAGACGTTTAATCAGTCATCCAGCTGGCTTTCTCAATTCAGAATAACTTAGTGCATAGATTTTGCTTTACTATATATCCTCTGGAATGTTGCTCCAATCAGCATAATCTGTTTATCATTATCCACAATGATGTCATGAAGTTAGGTATTGATTGTATTGGCAAGATTGGAGCTTTGATGTGTTATTAAACCTTCCAGGGAGAGGTGCCACAACAGCATTGCATGTGGCAGAAAACAGATGTTGCACCCCCCACCTCTATTCAAACTTGGGTTTTCAGTTTTTACATATATGAATTTTTTAACACCTCTTTTGAACCAGTCACTCTTCTGGTGTAGAATCTGGGCTTGATAGTTTTCAAACGTGTGTCTTTTTTCTTTTGGATGTAGGTACACGGCTGAGTACTGACCAGAGGACTTAGTACTTATGTGCTGTGCCATACGCTGGTGTAATTGTTCAGAGCACTCCTCACTGCACTGCATACACAATGTTACTCTTCTTGTGCTTTGGAAGATGGCCTTCCCATGATTCAGAGCTTTTTGGATAATGGGTTTGCAGATAATGGACCTATACCTGTAGTAATAAAATATGTAGCACAAACAGGGCTTGTTCATGCTCAGCACGGCAGGGAGCAAAGTGGTAAAACAGTCTGAGCCACCATGTTTTTTTTTACTATTTGCATCCTGTCCTGCAGTAAGAAAGCACAGACACAAGCAGAATAAAGTATATTAGATGGATATAACACTACCTGCATGTTTCAATGCTGTATTGATGAGGAACAGGTTGGAAGAGTCACATAGCTGTACTCCATGGCTGCACTGTACACCACACTTTTAATCTGACACAATGAGCAGAGTGCGGCTATGTCCCGGATGCCCACTAAGTAGCTCGATACTTGCTCTTGCACTTGCTTTAGTGTTACTTATGCTCTACTCTGGATGGTGTGGGGAATTTTAGGACAACCTTATTAGTATTTACACATTTTACCTGCTAACCTTAATAAGAACCCCCATTTTATGTTTTTCAGGGGGCCAGAAAAAAATGGTGTAAAATCCAGGAAAATGTAAAATCAGGTAAATGTATAATGCATAATATAGAGATGGGACCACAAAACAAAAATGTAAAATGAGGAAAAACTTAAAATCATGGGATGTCTATGGACAGAACATAAATTACACTGGTACCTTTCCAGTATATTCAGAAGGAGACGTATAGTATAATGGAAGATGAAGCAATATAACAACTCATGGAATTTAATCAGTACCCAGTTTACTAATATAATTGTTATAGTGCCCAAGTGCAGTTACCCATAGAAACCCATTAGCAATTTGTTTTGAATATTCTACTAGGAACATATAAAATTAAATCATAGTTCGCATTGGTGGTATGGCATTCATGTTACCTCCGTCATTAGACCTGCCCTACATATACAGTACATGTATAGGATCTAGAATGCTCAGGATCTTTCCATAATTTGGATCACAGTTCCTTAAGTCTGGAAACAGCTTTTAGAAAAATGAAACCCCATCTTATATCGTTCTTTAAGTCTGCTATAAAACATTTAAACAACAGGATTGTTTTGCCACCAGTATGGGTTTATGCAGCTTAGTTGGGATCAAAACAAGGTACAGGTATGGGATCTATTATCCGGGATCTGTAACCTTTTATCTAGAAAGCTCCAAATTACGGAAAGGCCGTCTCTCATAGACTCCAATATAATTATATAATACAAATTTTTCCAAATATAATTCCAAATCCAAATGATTTCCTTTTTCTTTGTTATAATAAAACAGAACATTTTCCTTGATATAATTAATCCTTATATAAGGATATAATGAATCCTTATTGGAAGCAAAACCAGACTATTGGGTAATTTAATGTTTACATGATTTTCTAGTAGACAAAGTTAATCTTCCAAAGATCTGTTATCTGTAAAACCCCATGTCCAGAGCAGTCTGGATAACAGGTCCCATATCTGTTTTATTTTACAGAGAAAATTGGAATCATTTTCTAAAAATTAGAATGTTTTGCTTAAAATTCACTCTATGAGAGATGGCCTACCTGTAATTTGGAGCTTTCTGGATAAATGATCCCATGCCTACAAATTTTGGATGCTAGTGGTTCTTTACCCTAACAAGAAACAAGGACATTTCTAATTATAGTCAGTAAGTTTATAAACTTCATCTCATGAAAAACATCCCTTTACGTTAAGTTTACTCAATTTGGAATTCTGTACTGCTTTTGAAATAATCAGGTTACTCTTCATTATCTCACACTCTACATGAAGCCTTTGTGCCAGAGCCATGAACAGTTAACCGAAATACATCACCTAAACAATATGAGTCAGGGTCAACAATTTCATCTAAATGTCCTTTAAAAGAAAAATAAAGAAGAGTACCACAAAGCTGAGAAGTGAAAAGTACCCTAAATATTATTATTATTTATGTCAATTAGTTTTTAGATTAGATGTAGAGATTGCCCTTATTTTTTATGTGATGAAGTTTATAAGCACTATACAGTTTTCTTAATAATAGTTGCCCTTAAATGTTATATCATTATATGTCTAGTGCAAAATACAAATATATACTGGGGTAACAGAAACCATGAATTTAGGAAAAAGCTAATAGTAGCCCCTTGAGGACTGCCATTTAGAGTATTGATTGGGGCATTACGTTTTCAGCTAAAAACACAGAACAGAAATGTTTGTCATATAAAATTATATTAAAGCATTACTATTCTCAATTTATTCCCTTAAGAAGTAAATGTGAAGCTCTAAGAATCATCCTACAGTATGTGGCTTAATACAGGAGTAAAGATGTTAACAGGAAAGAAGAGAAAGGCATTTAAAAACTACAAATCTGTTGGGACAAAAGCTGCATTTAATGAATATAAGCATTATAATTAATGTTGTAAATCCACAATCCAGAAGGCAAAGAAAAGAAATGATGAGATGCATTAAAAGGGGCATTAATTGTGGTGGAGGCAAAAACAAACCTTAAAATGTTTTTTTAAATATATTAATAGTAAAAAGATGCAGGTTGAGAGTGTTGCTCCATTAAATAATGGTACCAGTATGGTTGTAACAGATACAGAAATGGCAAATGTGCTAAATCAGTTCTTTTCTTCAGTGTATAGAGGAGTCTGAGTCCCCAGGCTCACTTCATAGCTGCACTGATGGCTCAGCTTGGTCTAGTCAGTGGCTGACTCAGGATATGATTCATAAAGCATTAACAAGAAATAATGTAAACAAGGCTCCAGGGCCTGATGGCATACATCCTGGGTACTAAGTGAGCTTAGTTCAGTTTTAGACTAGCCCTATTTCTGATTTTCTCAGATTCATTTTCATCTGGTGTGGTGCCTATGGATTGGAGAAAAGATGTTGTCATTCCAATATTTGAAAAGGGATTACGATCTCAGCCTGGCAATTATAGGCCAGTAAATTTGACATCTGTGGTGGGCAAAATATTTGAAGGCATGTTAAGGGATCACATTCAAAATTTTGTCCCAGTGAATGGCATTATGAGCAGCATTCAGCATGGCTTTATGGAGGATAGGTCATGTTAGCCACATTTGATTGCTTTTTATGATGAGGTAAGTAAGATGCTGGACTGGGGGGGGCAGTAGATGTGATCTATTTGGATTGTTTGTTGATACCGTGCCCTACAAATGACTGATTTCTAAACTAAGAACTGATGTGCTTAACTGTCGTTTGCACATGGATAGGAAAGTGGCTAATGGATCGCGTACAGATGGTGGTTGTTAATGGTACATTCTCTACTTGGAGTAAGGTTATTAGTGGGGTCCCTCAGGACTCAGTACAGGGTCCACTTTTATTTAACTTGTTCATTAATGACTTAGGGGAGGGTATTATAAGTAATGTATCAGTGTTTGCAATTGGCACAAAACTATCCAGCCCAATTAATTCCATCCAGGATGTGGCATCCTTGCAACAGGATCTTGACAAACTGGCAATCTGGGCAGCTAATTGTCAAATCAGATTCAATGTTGATAAATGTAAAGTCATGCACCTGGGAGCATCAAGGGCAAATAAGGTCTTGAGCTGTATTAAAAGGGGCATAGAGTCACGGGAGAAGGGGGTCACGCTTTTAGTTTATAGAGCACTTGTAAGGCCCCATCTAGAATATGCCATACAGTTTTGGTCTCCATCACTCAAACTGGACATTATTTTATTAGAGAGGGTACAGAGAAGGGCAAATAAGCTGGTGAAAGATATGGAAAATCGTAGCTATGAGGAAAGACTGGCCGAATTGGGGATGTACACGCTGGAGAAGAGGCGCTTAAGGGGTGATATGATAACTATAAATATATAAGGGGATCATATTATAATATCTTTAATGCTTTATTTACCAGTAGGTCTTTCTAGTCTAACGTTCTGTTACCTGGGATCACGTAGTAGGATGGCTGGTCCTCGGAGGACTGGTGGCAACAGGAGCTCCTCCACGGCTCCGGTCTTCACCAACACCCTTTTGCTGCTGAGACAGCAAAGGAGCCAGGCATGTTACCAAAGGGTAGTACAAGGGGATCAGGCAAGGACATAGACAGGTTCGGGCAAGGTCAGTTCCAGAAGTCAGAGAAGCGAGGTACCAAAGGGATCAGATGAAAGCGTAGTCAAATTCAGGCAAAGGTTTCAGGCAACGAAGGTTCGAAAGTCCAGGAAAACAAGCAGAGGATCAAAAAAACCGGAACACGGACAACCAGGGCTTTAGCTGAACAGTAGAAACTGAAGCCATTTTGACGTGTGCCAGCGTTTATGCGTTGGCGCCTAAGTTGACTCGTGCCAGGGTCTTACATCTAGCTGACATGAGGTCACCCATTCCAGTTAGAAGAAAAGAGGTTCCAACTAAATATTCAGAAGGTGTTTTTTACAGTGAGAGTTGTGAAGATGCGGAATTCTCTCCCTGAATCAGTTGTACTGGCTGATACATTAGATAACTTTAAGAAGGGGTTGGATGGACTAGCAAGTGAGGGAATACAGAGTTATGAGAGATAGCTCATAGTACAAGTTGATCCAGGGACTACTGCGATTGCCATTTTGGAGTCAGGAAGGAATCTTTTCCCCCTTTGAAGCAAATTGAAGAGGCTTCAGATGGAGGTTTTTGCCTTCCTCTGGATCAACTAGCAGTTAGACAGGTTGAAAAAGTTAAAAGATTGAACTTGATGGGCGTGTGTCTTTTTTCAACCTAACTTACTATGTTACTATGTTTACATTCATACAACTTTGTTACACAACCAGGCAAAACAAATATATAACAACAGCAATTACTGCACACTTAGATTGTAGGATGATAAGGATTAATTATATCTTAGTTGGGGTCAAGCATAAAGAACTGCTCTATTATTATAGAGAAAAGGGAAATCATTTTTCAAAATTTTAATTGAAAATGGAGTCTGTGGAACTTTCTGGATAACAGTTTTCGGATAATGGATCCTATAACTGTAGTAACCTCACTATAATTTCTCAGTTTTACCTATCCCTGTCTGACCAAGCCACTTAGCTGAACAATACAACAATGGATTTAGCTGTAGCACTTTCCATTTCACATTGTTGGGGATCCCAGCATTAGACTCCTCCAGGACTTGTAATTAGTCAGGTTTCCCATTCCAAGCAAACATAACAAAAATCCATCGAGACAGGCAGGATATGATGTTCTTGCTCTTTTTTGCTCTCTCTTTTTTTTGCTTGAGGCTCTAGTGCCACAGCTTGTTCTGTACTAGTACTAATTCTGCACTGTACATTTCAAATGTATCCCATAAGACAGAACTGCAGCGAAATGTTTACACAAATACTGTATCTATAAAATCATGTCCAACCACCAAGCAAAATCAAAATTTAGAATAGAAAGCTTTTTCACCAAAGCTGTTAAAATAGCCAGTGTTTTTGATAAATGATGTCAAGCGTACATGTAATATTTGTTTGTTTTCTGTATAATGTATGAATATAAGGTAGCATATAATGTAGCAATGCCATTAAAGTGTGTTGAATAAAAGGCAATCTCCTTTTCTTCATGGCACATTAATAATGCACACATACAGCCTAAAATCTATACAGTTTCAACTGCAGCATCTTCACATAAAACATTTACAACTGCTACTTCTTTTGGATATTAAAATGCTAGATAACAGGCCACCAAGATCTGTAAGAAGAGTAAACAATACCTCCATACCACATACCATATAGGAGATTCAATTCTATTAACCCCTGGTAGTGAGACAAAAAACATTTCTAAGAGCACATTTGGGCAGCTTATAAAATTACTGGTAGTAAAGGGTTTGCTGAACAGAGTTGCTGGCACAAAGCCACAGTTTGTGATCTTACTGGACCCACAGCAAATCATTTTTCAGGCCCCCAAAATGTCTAGAGGTTGACTTGCTTTACCAATTTATTGACATTATATGTAAATTAGGGCCTCATTGGGGTCCCTATACCACCTGGGCCCCCCTGCAGCTGCTGGGTCTGCTTCCTCTGTAGTTACGCCCCTGGTTGCAAAACCTCATTAGAAAAAAAGTATGTCTGAATAAAACAGCTTCTTACCAAAAAGATTTAAGGGGTCATTTTATTTCAAAAGGGTTCATTTACAAAGTGCAAAAATAAGCTGCAAACTGCCAATTTTTAGAGCACTTGCTCTGCACTTACCTTTTTAGTATTCCTGCAGAACATTTTCTCCATTTTGGAGACCTGTGTGTGCCTATCAATGCACAACTTAAAACTTAAAATTTTACAATTTTTTAAATTAAAACCAATTCGACCTAAATCCCATCTATGAATGTGCCTAATTTATTAAAAAATAAGATATAAAAATTCTTTGTGGGAAAATGTTTTGACAAAATCCTGTGAATTCAAATCACACAACTTTTTTAGTTGTCGCTCCCGATAACCTTGACTTTTTCAGATTGTGGTATGAAAACCAGGGCAGATCACAATGACAAGAAACATCTTGTAAAAGGGACATCTGTCATCTGACTTCTACATGTGTGACTAGTTTTAGCTGGAATATTTTCAGATGCAGATTTTTATCAGCTTTGGGGTATAATACATTTCTAAAAATTTTAGTTTTTACCCTTATAAAAAATAAATACCCTCCTAGGAGTTGTAGATCAGCTCAGCACTAGCTATATTTATAGTCATTTGCACAGTTCCTACTATTCCTTCCCTGACCCCTTGGTTCTCCTCAATGGAACCCCAGCTGCTCAGCTAGCTCACCTATCTCTGTCTCTCATCAGCTTCAGAAAGATCAATAGGATTTGGCTCACCTGTTCACTATAGTACCTCTATGAGATAGCTGACTTCAGACCTTTTGATGTTATCTGCTCTTCTTCATTAGTCAAAGATGGGGCACATGGATTTCTCCCTTATGTAGACTTCCTAGGGCAATCCACTTGCCTCCTGATTGACTCTGAAGGATGCATGCTTCCAGAAATTTCTAAAAGGTAATTCTTACCTGACATCACCATCTAGTGACTGGAACTTTTCATGTCTATTGAACAATATCAAACAATGTAATATTTGCTTATATATCTCCCCTACTCTTTAACACTACAGTGTTTCTTTCTCTCTAGTTCTTGCTATCTAGTTACTATCTGGAAAACCCACAATCCTTAATTCCTGGCAGGAGTTGAGAAAGCAATGGAGGTTGTCGTAAAAAAAAAAAAAAAAAAAATCAATCAAAGGGTAAAAGCTACACTCTATGCACAACATTCACTTTCTCTATGTTTTAAAAGTTCTGTGGTCTTCTCTCTAATCCCAAATTTACTGCCAACCAATGTATAGATGTTAGAAAGATGTTAATAAATACTTTTGAACTTTTTTTACTGTATGCCACTCATTATCCACATCTTATTTATATATAACCAGACAAAATTCTATGAGGAAAATGTTTCTTATAATTCAATTCCAGATTTCACACCTTCCTATGAGATATCTTTTTGTCATTGAATTTAAAGCTGGAGCATAATATGAAAAGACTAAATAGTATTAAACCGGGGGTCCCAAACCTTTTTTACCCATGAGCAACTTGTTGCTTGTGAGCCGCTGATTGGGGGATTACTGGTGTTAAACCAACAAAGCTTTGGGACATATGATAGCTTAGTTACATACATCCTTACATAATTGTATTAGGGATAATTAGTGGAACTAGATTCAGATTTTGTCCACAATATGTATCTTTCTGACATGCACTATAATGTATTATACTTTTAATTTCCATTAATCATTTTATGGCATTGCTATATGAAACTGATGTACAGTACAAGAGCTGTATAATGTAGTTGTATTATGGTATGTAACTTGTACACTGCTTGCATAATAAATACATTCCTTTATTACTGTCTCCCTTAAGGAGAGGCACTGATTTACTTGAATAAATGCCTCACTAGCCTTTCATGAATAATGTATGCTGGGAAGGTAGCAAGCAGTATAAACCACTATACAGGATATTATTTGTACTCTCTATTGCAAAATTATGTTTATGTATACATTTTTTTGCATGAGATGTATAATCAAAAGTCAAAATGTGTCACAAATGAAAAATTGTGTAAAGCCATTACGAAAGAACACATCATTGCAGACCACTATGCAGCACTGGTTGTTGTATTTCACACACTGAGTTAAATATGAGACTGAGCGAGCAGAGGAATAGTTTAACAAAATAAGTAATCATTTGAAATTGACCACATCCACTTACATGCCATGCCGTAATGCTGCTGAAAAAGAGGTACAGCTGATGGGTAGAAAGTCACTATATGAATTGTAAGTCAGTCCTGCAACAAGTGAATTTTATAGGTGTCTGGTATTGGATGAGCTGATCTTATCACATAATTGGCTTTTTGAAATCACATTTTGTCCCCACAGATTTACATAGTTCCCTATACCTACTCTTTGTGGTCTTGAAAATAGCCTTAAGCCTTAGCTAACATATACTTTCTATAATGAGTTTTCATTTTACATGACTTGATTTGAATGTTCCAGTAGTTTGCTAATTGTATTCCTTTACAATATGAGCTTCATGGTACTCGTGAGTTATTATGCACCAGCCTAATTGGTAAAAGCAGGCCAGTAGATTGCTCTTTATACATGGAATATATTATCCATACGTAACTGCACATTATTAGTCTATTCCATTTGACATTCCATGGAACAGTTGTTTTCACTGCTTTAATGCATGAGATGTTATTATTCTTCTTAAAACTCCAGAAGTCATTAAGTTTTGCCCTGCTCATTTATGCTAATAAATACTTTTTCTAAAACAGCCACACTTGTATAGTTACTAAGTAGTTGATGCTGAAAAAAGTCACATCCATCAAAGAAAGGAAAGCCCTGAAGCTGTATTGTAAGTGCAGGGGCTGCATGACATAGTAACATAGTAACATAGTAAGTTAGGCTGAAAAAAGACTCGTGTCCATCAAGTTC
>CM044439.1:122129179-122154254 GCA_024363595.1 Xenopus borealis
AGAAAGGAGGTTCTGGCTAAATATTCTGTAAAGATATGGAAATCTCTCCCTGTATAAATTGTACAGGCTAATTCGTTATTCGTAAAGGGATTGGATGGATTTTTAGCAAATGAGGGAATACAGGGATATGAAAGATAGCTCATAGAATCAGACAATCCAGGGACTGGTCCGATTGCCATCTTGGAGGGATTTTTCCCCCTCTTAGGCAAATTGGAGAGCCTTCAAATGTATGTTGCCTTCCTCTGGAGCAACTAGCAGTTAGGCAGGTTATATACAGATGCAGTCACTTTGGATTGTGAGTTAAATGCGTCGTGACTTAACTCATCTATCTCATTTATCTCACTTAGCACAGAATATTGTGTCACAGCATCCCATCCAATTAAAGAGTTCACCATTGAAAACAATGGTGCTTTGGTATGCTAATGAAAAGGTTAAATGCATTAAATGAGTTAAGATAACTTTAGATAACACAGTTTCTTCAATTAGCCCTCAGTCACGACGCATTAAACTTACAAATCCAAGTGACTGCATCTGTATAGACTTGAACTTGTTGAACTTGATGGACATGTGTCTTTTTTCAGCCTAACTTACTATGACTACTATGACATGGTACATGTCTTATTATAACAAAACATTGTGGCAGTGTAGACAGAACCAGGCCTAGATTCCAATCAATATTTTGTCTTCTGATGGGTGCTAGCGCACATTCCCCCTTCGTCTTCATCACTTGATAGATCTGTCCGGATGCCACAACATTACATTTCTTAGCCTTTCGCATGACAATGATGGATCTTGGTAGTATGACATAAATAATAGTAATAATAATATATGTTCAAATGTGCTTCTCATTTCTATAGTCCTCAAGGTCCAGTATATTCTACTTCACGTGTATCAGAATCACACAGAATATCAACAATGGAGGATATCACGGGGCTCCATTACTATTGGTGGCAGCAAAACTAGGTTGAAAAACACGTAAAAAATCCTATATCAGGTTCTTGTGCCCATTCAGTGCAAGAATTAGGTGTAATGTAGCAAGGTGGAAGGAAAACCTATGCTTAATTGATTATGGACCAGGCATAAGTACTCTGCACCCACCCACACTCTTTATTGAGCCTGTCAAAATGCACAATTATAGAAAATGACAGTGCCACCCTTGTGTAATAGGCAAGTCAAGGGTAAATACACCTACTGGTAATGAAGGGCAAATTTATTCGCCAGATTTTGGCGATGGCTAATGTTTTTGTGAGGCTATCTGGCAAAATTTGCAATGGGAAAATACAATGCGACAAAAAATTGTCACGTCAAAATTAATCAAACGCCCACTGACAAGAGTCGCACATATAAAAATTGGCACTTGTGTCAATATTATCACGCATCAAAATAATTTTGACGCACATTGACTTCAATGCGTTTCATGAATTTTTCACAGTTAAATTTTTTTTTCAAAGTTTTGCAAATTTCTCGGTGAAACGAAATATGACAGATTCACCCATCACTACTTATTGGTGTAGTGGAACCCTGGAGCTACCACCGGATTTTACAGTGGTAGTAATTCTAGGGTTCCCATATCTGGTTGCATCAATAGAAGCAACAGACTTGTGCCAAAAAAATCACATGCTAATATAATTTTAATGGTGATTGATAGAAAATGTTAATAACAACTTGCATTTGATTTACTACCATATGCATTCATAATTACCTTTATTTTGACGCATCTGTGCTGGAAATTATGGTTAAAACATGTGCATTATGGGTAAAAAACAAGATCTTTGCACACTTTACTTGTGTAGCGACTCTGAGGGTTAGTTATATTGCTCAGACAGTATCCCTTTAGTTTGGACACCTAAACTGGACCTTTTATACACCCTAGGCAGCCATTACCCTTGCCTGGGGTTAAAAGTAGTGATGGGAGAATAAATTTGCCAGGGGCGAATTTACTAGCGAAAAAATTTGCAAAACTGCTTCGAAAATTCGTTGATGAAAAAAATTTATAATGATGCCTAGACAGGCAAGCTTTTAAATTGGCACGTGTTATATAATGTTCAGCAAGTTTAATTATAATGGAATTCTGGAAAATAATCAAACATTTTTAGGGAAAAAAATTATTGCAAGTTTTTTTTTTTTTGCACTCACCATTTACTGATAATTGAGGCCCCAGCTGAGCAAATGCATCAGACAATATTGGCCGACACCAATATGTCATACAGTTTGATCAGTACCTTTCATGGGGATATGGGAAAACCCAGAAACATACTGGCACAGTTATACATAGTAATCCAAATGAAATGAAGACAGCACTGATAATTATCCTGGAACTCAGGCAGCTTTAGTTACAGAACTTGCACATACATGAGGTACCTGCCATTAATAAATATTTATCCTTGACCATTTCCGTGGATATTTCAATGTTGATTTGTTGATAATTGTCAGTGTTTGGAAGGCCCAAAAGCACTTTATTCCATTAATAGATGCACATTAGTAGACTGGGGTTCTGTGATGATGAAAACCGCAAGTACAAATCTCCTGCTTTTCTGTTCCAGAAATCTTTGTGGAGAAATCCATCTCTGACAAAATGAGCACGGATGAACTCTGACGAACCCTCTCTTGCTTTCACTGCAGCATTAAATACTATAATACAGAGCTGCCATTTCCCTGTATTTTCTGCCTGAGATAGCAGCTTGCATAACATTGGCTAAAACCAGCCGTGGAGAATAAGTGGAGGGGGTCATAACCTTAGCCTGGGGGAATCTGTACCGATCTGATATAATATGCAAGGGGAGTTATTACAGTTGAAGCTATAGAGAGTAATAAGCAAAATAGCTGGGATATGTAACAGCGATTGCCTCCTACGTTTGGGGAATCATAAGCTGCAGCCACAAGCCGAATCAGTTTTTATCTTTTCCCATCTTTCTTTTTCACTTTATTCAAATACTACCACAAGCAGCTGTCTCCCAGATTCAGGGCAGTGTGATGGGGTTTTGGTCTGTGGCTGGAGTTGCTGGACTTCCAGCTCAATTTAGATCAAATCTATACTGATCTAGAGAAACATATTTTCTAACACTATAAACTTTAAGATTTTATCAGTGATATACAAGTGGAATTTGTGAATGCATTTTATGGGTAAAAGTATATTGTTTCTCTTGCCTGCAGAGTGACACACAGGCTGATATGATGATTAGAATGTCAGAAGTTCAGAGTTTTACTTAAACTCGAATTTATATTTTTCTTTATTAAAAGTTATAAAAAGGCGACCTAACGCCCATCCACAAATTAACCTTATTTATCAAATAATCAGCTCAAAAAAGTTGGTGCCTCCATAAAATCTAACGAAAATTTGAATAGCACACCTTTTCAGATTTGATGCCTGAATTGCTCCATGTATTTGAGTTGTCACCTGAAAACATTGAATTTTTCAGATTATTGTAAGAAACTCAGTGCAGATCATGACAATTTCAAATTGTAAAAGGAACATCTTCCATTGACTTCTGCATCCATTTCAGTACATCACATGCAGGTTGCTTCATACAATATTTCTACTGTGTTTCCATTGAAATGGTGGCACTTGTAGGGTTCCCTAGCATCCATTCTTCCACTTGGTCACCACAAGTAGCCATCAATTTTGAGTTCAAACCTGGAACTCTGAGGTGACTTCCAGGGGCAGATTTACTAAATTCACATGTAATTACATGAATTATTCGAAATTCGATTGAATGTTCAAAAAGATTCAAATTCGAATTTCGAATATCCAAATTAGGTAATTTTGACCAGTGAATTCAGTAAATTCGATCGAATGATTCAAATAATTTGAATAAAAATCGACTATTGAATTACTTCCCCTTTAAATTTTATTCAACTGCCTAGTTCGCCAGTTTCAATCTACCAAAGTGGCTTTGGCGAATTTTGATCGAATTATAAAAATTCGATCAAATGGTCAAAATCGTTCAAATTGATCGAATTTGAAGGATTTTAATTCCCTAACTATTCCCATGGTCGAATTTAAATTTTTTTTCAATTCGAAATTCAACCAATAGCAAATTTGCCCCTTAATATCCTCATATTTTGCAAAAGTGGGTGCTTTATTATAGTAAACAAGCTTTAGTGACAGAAATGACATAACTAATCTCCGATTATAACTGATGACATAATTAAGCACTATTTATAAGAATATAATTTACAGGCTATTTAGGCTTGTGTGTATTTATATTATTTATGTTAAAAAAGGTTACATCAGCTAAAAACCAGTTACACAGAAAGAAACTAAATTTACTCTTTCAAGCTATTTATTAGTGCAATTTGTCTTGAGCTTTCTATATTATCAACAGCAACAAAGGACCTTGCCAAAGTCATAATTGTACAGACTTTCTAATATCTCTAAATTTAGTTCATTACAGTGCTAAAATATAAGTGGAAGAGGGTGACTAGCACATAATACATGAGGCTGCACAAGGGAGGATTCTGCCCAACCTTATCTTTCTTTTGCAATGCACATTCAATTTCACTTAGAATGATTTTATACATCAAGTTTAATGAAGTTTCCAAATGAAAGCTTGCAATTCTTAGCAAACTGTGGCAGCTTTTTTATTTCATCAGTTCAAGAGCTTCTTTATTACTTACTGTATTATCTGTATATATCTTAACATTTTAATTGTAGCCATTTGCATGCTTAATGTATTATTTTATTTACCGGATACAGTTCGGTTTTAAAGTCTAGTAACGTACTCAATTTCATTCATCACTAACAACCGCTGCCGCAATGACACATTCATATGTCTTTCTGCAGGGAATACTTTCAACATTTAATTCCAAGGAATGCAGCATTACGTCAAAATGTCGCCTAATTATGCAGTTCATATATTGCATGCCTTGCTTTATAGCTATAAAGTGCAAGAGGTCAGAAAAAGCATGTACGCTCAGATTAATATTGGTTTATCCGTTATCCCCATCCAGTGTGAGGATGGCATCAGAGCTTGTCTTGAATGTATAAATTGTTTATCTCTCAGAGATGCTGCATTACATCACAATTTTATTTGGTAATGTTATGCAGATATTGGATTGGTTATGTGCAAAATGCATTGTGTTGTTCAAATTAAGATTGGTTTCTTTAATACACCCATCCACTGTGATGATGGCGTCAGAGCAGCATGCCTTGAAGCCATTTGGTTGTCAGTTCAGTGAAAATACCTATTGATTTTCGATTGGCCTCTACAGTTTTCATAAGTATGAGGAAGAAATGCAGATGCATCTTTGCTGTCCTTTCTCTTAATAATGGCCCAGAGCAGCCTTTCTGTCATGCCTTGTTTGCATCATGTAGCTAATATTAGTCACAAATTGTGATGCAGTTGTCACAAACAGAAGCCAATTATGTATTTCAGTTCTTGTAAGTAACTGCATCCCTTTAATGATAAGACTCAGGAAGATACAGGTAAGGTTAGTGAGGAAAAAAGTAAGGACAACGGATTAGACCATCTGTTTTAAACTGTATATCAGAATAATATTCATTACTGCAAGTTACGTAATGGACCAGCTATAGTGACATACAGTTGTGGACACATCATGACAGAGGTCTAACAAGGACTCTGTCATTCACAGATCAGTGGGGTTTCTGTCTGTTATAAAAACAGAAGATAATCTTGGAAAAATTATAAATACTCTGTAGAGTCAGTGGCACACCTAAAGGACATGTCATGTGTAAACAAACCGAAACATATAATATTAAGGGGTTATTTATGAAAGGTTGAGTTGTTTTTTCCACAAAAGAGTTTTCAAGGGTATTTTTCAGTCAAAAAATCGATTCTCAGAATCCATGTTAGTATTCTTCATTATGTTTGAGTTTTTTTTAGAGGGTTTTGGTCTAAAAGTTGATCAATTTGAGTTTTTCACCCCAGCTACAATGATCTGAGTTTTTTACATTTCAGTTTTTTCTTAAATTAGAAACTATTCAAGTTGTGAGTTCATTTGTGGTCTAAAAAAATCACAAAGCTCTTAAATTCAACCTTTGATAAATAACCCCCTAAGAGAAGCTTTACATTTTGTATTAGAAAATTTACTTTACAGCTTGTACTGCCCTACTGTATTTAAAGCTTTACACATTTTATGTTTTATATCAATTTCTTCTTCTCAGTTACTTACTTTGATCAAAATGATATTTCAGTCATGGAGGGCATATTTACTAAGAGGCTGATTTATTCATTTTCAGATTTGGGTTTTGCTGTGATCCTCAGCAATTGTTTATCTAACATTACAACCCCATCAACAACATCCAGCAGCACTCACTGCAGGAGAATAAACCTCCATCTTATAATCGGAATTGATGCTCTTATATCCTCTACAAAGAACATTTGATAAATAAAGCATCAGAGAGTTTACAGTATGGCCTTTTTATATATAATTATTAAATCTGTCCTTAAAGAATGTTACTTCAGTACACTTTCAGGACACTTTCAGTAAGATCAGCTGTTGACCTTCCACACCATTTGTCTTTTTATTCTGTCTTCTCTGAATTTTCTTTACATAGTTACATAGTTAAATAGTTAAATTGGGTTGAAAAAAGACAAGAGTCCATCAAGTTCAACCCCTCCAAATTAAAAATCCAGCATACATACACACAAACATCTCCACTCTTTCAAACACAAACCATATATGCCCATAGCTATACTAACTGTAGAGTTTAGTATCAAAATAGCCTTTGATATTATATCTGTCCAAAAAATCATCCAAACCCCTCTTAAAAGCATCAACAGAATGAGCCATCACAACATCACCCGGCAGTGCATTCCACAACCTCACTGTCCTCACTGTGAAGAACCACCTACGCTGCTTCAAATGAAAGTCCTTTTCTTCTAGTCTGAAGGGGTGGCCTCTGGTGCGGTGATCCTCTTTATGGGTAAAAAGGTCCCCTGATATTTGTCTATAATGTCCTCGAATATATTTGTAAAGTGTAATTTTTCCAGAGAAAACAACCCCAAACTGGACAGTCTCCCCTCATAATTTAAGTCTTCCATCCCTATAACCAGTTTAGTTGCACGTCTCTGCACTCTCTCCAGCTCATTTACATCCCTCCTAAGGACTGGAGTCCAAAACTGCACTGCATACTCCAGGTGAGGTCTTACTAGGGATCTATAAAGAGGTATAATTATGTTTTCATCCCTTGAGTTTATGCCCTTTTTTATGCAAGACAGAACTTTATTTGCTTTAGTAGCTACAGAATGACACTGCCCAGAATTAGACAACTTGTTATCTATAAAAACCCCAAGATCCTTCTCACTTAAGGAAACTCCCAACACAGTGCCATTAAGTGTATAACTTGCATTTATATTATTTTTGCCAAAGTGCATAACCTTGCATTTATCAACATTGAACCTCATTTTCCAGATTGCTGCCCAGTTTCCCAACTTAGACAAATCACTCTGCAAAGTGGCAGCATCCTGCATGGAACCTATAGCTCTGCACAATTTAGTATCATCTGCAAAAATAGAAACCGTACTTTCAATGCCCACATCCAGGTCATTAATAAACAAGTTGAAAAGCAGGGGACCCAGTATAGAGCCCTGCGGTACCCAACTAACAACACTGGTCCAATTAGAAAATGTTCCATTTACCACCACTCTTTGTAGTCTATCTTTTTGCCAGTTCTCTATCCAGGTGCAAATACTATGTTCCAGGCCAACATTCCTTAATTTAACCAGTAACCTTAGATAGTGTCCTTTATGAATACTGAAGAACAAACCTGCTGGACTAGATATTTTAGAAGGAATGTTACAGTGATGAGCAAAAACTTTTGCCTTGTACAAATTTCCAATGAACGTCTGCACTTGCCGGCGGTGAAAATTATTGTGAACATTGGTAATGTTATCTGTACATAGATATGCCTCAGATATAAAAAAGGCTCGCCAAATTGGTAACATTTACAATGGACAAAATTCACTTAAAGGCTATGACCACCTTTTTATTAAACTGTTCTCAACAAGTCTCTATTGTTAAAGTAAGTATTTTAACTATGGATGCAATCCAGAATTTGGTTTTCATATTCAAATTAGGGGTGGGAAGGGAAATCAAAATTTTTTGGCACAAAACAAGAAAGTAAAAAACTTTTTTTCCACTTTTCCCCTTCCCATCCCTCATTTGCATATGCAAATTCAGATTTGGATTTGGTTTGGTATTCAGTAGAATCTTTCATGATGAATTCAGGGTTTCAGACAAATGTCAAATAGTGGATTAGGTGCATCCCTAATTTTGACAGTAGCCAGTTTTCTTTACATTTTCTAATGAAGTCACTTAAAGGTGATGTCCACCTTTTTGTTAAACTGTTCTCAACAAGTCCCTTTTACTAAAATAAGTATTTTTACAAAAATGGTAAGATTCCTTTACATTTTCTAATTAAGTTCATTCCTTTCAGACTCCTACTAAAAGGCCTCTGTGCATAGCAATCCGTGTTTCCTCTTCCCCCATTAGAATAGCATGAATTGTTTGGGCTAGAGAGTGGGCAGCACTGACCATGCTCTGTCTTCTTCCTGGTATGTGCTGCTGATCTCTATAATTAAATAGTGGAGGTTGGGTTTGGCAAACCACTCCGCAACTGGGACAGTGATGGACCCAACATTGGCTAAGGGGCAACTTCATTAAAAAAAAAATTAGGAAACAGGATATTTTTCCCTAAGAAGTCCTCATTGTCAAAATACTTATTTAGGCAATAGGGACTAGCTGATAACAGTTTAAAAAAAGTTGAACATCCCCTTTAAAGGGGAGATATGATGAGTATGTATACATTTGTCAACAAATGCCCCTTGATTACCTGGATTCAAGGGTGACCTATCATGGATGGACAAAAATATTCAGCAAAATTTTGTGCCACTGGCAAATGTAGATACTGTTTATTACTTAACTCTGAAACCAAGCAGGAAATAGAGTGCACATAAATTAATGGTTACAATGACATTATTCTTGCTTGTTGAGGAAAGGTATGGAGGCGCCTAAGCAGAAGGCTAGTGATGCTTGGGAGGTCCTCATCTGTTGCCAACATACAATTCTTTACTAAGCTGACTGTGTGTAGGGAGCTGCATAGTAAATGCATATATTATCTTACGTTACTAGGGATGACGAGTAAATGATGTCCATAGACTCCAATGGGAGTCTTCGGCAAATATTCGCTGCCAGCAAATATTTGGCAAAGCAAAACAGGTCAAATTCGCCCATGTCTATAAATTACACATCAAATGGTTAACCATGTTGAAACTTTCATTTAATACTACACGAATAAATATCTTTCTAAGTATTAACTTATTCTGCATGATTTGCAAAAGCAGAAACAAAAAAGGTTAATTGGGATCCATACTTGAAAACTTAAATGGCTTTTTGCTCAAGTACAATATTCTCTAACAGGAATAAATTCAAATTTTTAAACTCTTTGAGGTGGCAATATAATTAAACAATCACAGTGTTTTATGCAACATGTTCACTTGATCAAAGGGACTCAGAAGAAATATATTCCTTTGCCAGTTAATGTAAAATGTTATTTTCATATTTACATTTAACACTTTTGAAACATTGCTTCCTAGGTAGAACAGAAATTAAAATGGCATTTTCAATAATCTCAGTGTAATAAAACTTTAGAAACAAAGCCACAACCATTAAAGTTTTGTGTTCATTAGAGAAATTAATTGGAAAAATCATACCTTGTAAACACCATTACCAGAAATAAAAAAAGTAGATTCACAGTCAATGCAATTTGCTGTTTAAGGTGAAATAAAAGATTACATGAATTATTGTCCAGTACACACTATTAGATTTTTTTACTTGAAGGAATAATTTGGTGTAATTCAACACCAGCATCAGAGGTTGACAAGTATCATAAAAGTCATAAAAAATACATGGCAGGTTTGATACAGTAGCATTAAAACACAAAGTACTGCAAGACCTGCGAAGCATACCTAATGACTGTCATATTAGTATTGAGCTCATTCAATGTGGTATTTTAGGAAAGAAGAATTATGCTGTACAGCAAAGGAAAGCAATTACTATAAAATTACTAGCTAGGCAATAATGTGGTACAGGAACAAATATCTCTTCCAAGAATAAGCATAAAAATATATTGAATCCTGAAGACTGTGAAGTTTAAGCTTATTTTTAAAGCTACCAAATGCAAATACAATAAATTTATTTACACACATGATTTCATTATAGATGTCTAGCTCATACAAACAGCTGAACACATGTTAAAAATACCTTTGTCACCTCTGTGCCTCTCCTCTGATCATATGCCAGCTCTTTATTTGGTCAGAACCCAGACACAATACATTGCTGAGGCTGAGAGTTCATAACAGGATTTACATTTAAATTTGTTTTGCCTGACTGTAATACTGTGTCAAGGACAAATGAACATCTGAATAATTTCCTTTTGACACAGAGTACAGTTCATTTATCATGGGGGTGTAGCATTAAATGCCACCACAATGCCACTTGAAAGGGGTGATCTTATATTTCATTTAGCTTTTAACACAAGGCAAAATAGATGCTGGTATGCTGGTTAAAAAAATAGTGATTTTTACCATCTCCCCTTCCCAAAAAAAACCCCAAAATTAAATGTTTCTTATTGTCTTTAGCACCTGTTGCCATCTTTCAGATTAGCCACCAAAATCTGTTTATTTAAACTATCACCTGAACAAGCTAATTATGGATTTTTTTGGGGTTTGCATCTGAAAGAGTGTAGTGAGGGTTTGTTTGTATATGTATTGCAATATATTCAAGCTGACCAACTACGGAGTCATGTATAATTTGGTCAGTCCTACACTCACTTTCATATGATTCACTAAGTATTCTATTGCTTCATTATATATTTTACACAAGGACTAAGTTTTACCTGCAACGTGTTTTCAAGATAAAAAAAACTGCCAAATGGTTGCCCTTTTTATTGGGCACACATCTAATGGTTTAAAATCTACTGGTGAGTGCAAATTTCCCTTTTTTATTATAGTTTATACAGGAGCAGTGACCAGCTTCATGTTGTAGCTCCCATCATTCCCTGATCCCAGTGGTGGCCAATAAAAATGTCAACTATCTGGGAGTTCTACCTTGAAAGCACATTACCAGTAAAACATAGTTCCTGTGAAAAAGGTATAATAAAGATGTACATATCTTGTGTAGGACTGGAAAGACCAGCCATGACTTTGACATAGTTGGCCAGCTTGAATAATCAACAATACTCTGTTTAAAATGTTAAACCTATGCAGAATAAACACGACACTGGATAAATATGATACAAACAAGGACTTTGTACAGTATATTTGGTTATTATCTAAAATATTTTCATTGTGACAACTATATATATATATATATATATATATATACACACACACATACACCAGATGCTACCTCCTCTAGGTATAGTCACAATACAATATTAGTGGTTATAGATCTAAGGCTGTTGCACATGGGGATTAATATCACACAGAGTTTGTTGTGACCAAATCCTCTTCTTCTGATTCATTTAAATGGGAAATGTAATAGTAGCTAGAACCATCTAGTGTTTGTAGAAAGAAAAGTGTCAGTTCCAAATCAGTCGTAGGAAAATTTGGTGTGGAAGTTGGGTTTCGGGGAGCACATATACAGGTAGAGGGAAAAATAAATCATTTGTCAAAAATTATTTTTGAGATCACAATTTAGTCACTTGGGGACAATTTGAAAATTATTGGTGACTTCATGCCATTTTTTTTTTAAAGCAAAGGGTGTTTGTAACAAGTCTACTTGACCATAAGCTATAACATGGTATATTTATCAGGCAAGATCATTTAGGGAGTTCAGCTACAAAACGTTCTTTGTAATCAGTAATTAGCACATGTTGTTGGTGCCATTTTATGCAAAGGCCCATAGCGATCAATGTCACCAGCTGGAAGGATTTACCTAGAGTGTCTCACTTGTAGTCAAGCAACAGACTGGCCAGTATACTGCAGATATTATTGGTTCTATAGGTTACACAAATCCAGTTGGGCTGATGGTACCATAAGAGTCCAAGGGACGAGGGAGGGATGTTGGTCTCTGAGCCTCCCTACAGTTAGTTCATCTTAACTGGGTCCATGGGTTTTCCTGCTTCCCACTTCTCTGTCTCTCAAGGGCACAAAGACCCTCATACCCCTCTTGAACATTCTCCCTAAGGCATCCATTGTTTTTACATGCTCCTCCCCTCAGATAGACTTATTATATACAGCCAACAGTGTGTTAACACTCCAGTCTTTATTTATTATTTTGGATTCTGAGAAACAGATACAATGAACCAACTTCATTTTGCAATTCTTTCAAATGCAGAAATTAGTTTATTAATCATAAACTATGTTGATCTACATTTATTGCTATTGTTGTTCAAGATTTAGAAGAACAACACAAAGAAACAAAAATTAATATTACGTAATTATTGGAGCATAAAGCTAAAATACATGAGAAGCCCTTTTGACTGTATGGAAATATAAGAATATAGTGCTTTATAATCAAACAAAGATATAATAAAGAAAACATTGCTGTAGAACTGTAGAATGGCAGTTCATAGATGCTACAAGGTATAGAAAATGCCATTTGTACTATAGATCCTGTGTCATTGACATCACAAATTTGGAAGTGTGAGAAGTTATTTATTTGAGGAGGATTTGTTTATTTACATACTGTAAATAAACTAGCAATTACAATTCTGCACTAAGGATATGTGTAACAATGACATTTATAGACTTGCTTAGATATTCGGGTAAAATATGCAGTTTCTGCTATAATTTGAATTAATAAGGTTAACTTTAGTGTCACGGCTTAGAGAAAAACCAACAGAAGCGTAAACTGAGGGGTTAATTTTGCTTCCTTTCCTCCCCAATAGCTCGGCCTTGGTATTAGCTGCATATGCAGTAATACATTGTGATGTGAATAAATTCACATTTGATGTGTAATACCAAAATTTCTAGTTCAGTTACTGACCTGTTTATTGCCTCAGGTTATGTTTTTTTCTGGTAAATAAACAGCATAGTAAGAGCCATTTAAAATACAGAGCTTTATGAAATAATGTCTGAGGTAATTTGAATTTTCCAAAGACATAATGATCAATCCTTATATTTTATAGAGGGACATTTCCATGACAACTTGCTTATTAAATTTTGAAATGTATGGTTCAGCTTTTTCTTTCAAACACCGAAGAAATTTGCTTACTGTAAACAATAATGGTTGTCCATTGTTTGCTTATTTTTATTCATCACATTGTTCCCTTTAAAGGTCCCCTATATCCTTAAAGGAGTAGAAAATGTATAATTGTTGTGAATGCCAAAATATAAGACAGATGCTGCAATTTTTTACTCTACTGCACATGTGCACCAGCCTGGGGCTGCTGCAAAGAACCAAGAAGTAGAATAAGAATGTGATGAGGTTCTCTTATAGTAGTACCCTGGCCTGGTGCAGCTGAGCGCCTATAATCACTGATGGGTGCCTAACTTTACAAGATTAAAGGGCTGATTTACTAAAGGTCGAAGTGAAAATTAGAACAAAAATTCGAATTTTTAAGTAATTTTGGGCTACTTTGAATAGCCTAAAATTCGATTCAAATTGAAAAAAATTGAATATTCGAATTTTGAAGTACTGGCCCATTAAAAATCATTCGACTTCAACTATTTGGCAGCTTAAAGCCATTTTAGCCTATGCCAATAGCCTATGGGGGACCTCACAGAACTTGAAATTTTTTGTAAGTTCTGAGAAATCAAAGGATTTTGGTGAAATTGTTTGAATCGTTCGTTCGATCAAATCAAATGACCCCCCCAAAAATAATTTGATGGTGGAATTTCACAAGTTTTTCAAAATCCGACCATTAGTAAATCTGCCCCTAAATTTGAATTTGATAACAAGAAGAATCTCAAATAAACTTAACTATTTTCTTCTCTTAAACAACTTGAGCATAATGTGCAAAAACAAAAGCTCAGTCAATACAAAAATCATATTAGTTCTTTTATTTTTAAAAAGTCAAATTTCTTTACTTAGAAAATAGCTTGAACATTAAAAATACACCTCTCGTTGACTTCAGTAGAAGTTCACCACAATTTATTTTCCAATTTGTTTAATTCTAAGTTTTGATATGTTTTTGATTGCTTAGGAAAACTACAAAAATATTCTAACTGGAGATTTTCTCAAATCACAGCAAAAACTTAATTTGGAATTCTAATAATATTTCCCTTTAATATCTTTTTTTGAATTGTTCTTTTGATTTAATTTTTTTAGGGGTTGTCTGTTTTCCAAATTTAGGTTATGTGAACTTCCGTGGTGTTGCTGTCACCAAATATTGCTGGGCTACAGTTCCCACCAACAATATAACAATAAAACCATATTATCATGGGCTAAAACTTGATGGAAACTGAATGTAGCATCATCATTAAGCAATACTGTTCAGAAATTTCTAGGGTCGGCAGCCCTTTTAATCCAAGAAGATATATATATATATACAAATCCTATTTATTAATATTTATTTGCACAGCTGGGTCTGTTCAGGTGCATATTCTGGCAGAAGAAAGCCTGTCGCAGAGATCTCAAATACACATGTGCCTGGATTTACACACATGTAGGGGCCCCAGATATCATTAATTTGCCACTGGGCAAGACTCTTAATGGACCAACTTCTTACATTGCAATTGATCTTGGACAACTAATTGCGGTGAGTAAGATAGCTGAGTTTGTGTTCTCTTCAGACTGGCTCACTGTTGTTCATTGCAGTACGTTATTATTTTAGCTGCAATTAATTTATGGTATATTAGATTTTATACTTCAGCATGCCACTTGACATAGGCATAGGCAGTCTGTCCATCTCCAATAACCCCTGCGACACAGAAGAGACAGTTCCAAAAGCAATATTGGACTGAGACCAGGTGCTTTGGATTTGCATTCATTATTGTTACTCATTGACTTCTAACAAACTTTCCCATACTCTGTTGATTTGTGTGAATTGTGAATTGATTCCGAAAGTGAGCTGTGAAGGTAACATCATTTAAATCTAACCTCTGCCTGAGGCTGCCACTTAATTTGTGATACAAAATAGGCTTCAAATCGGCAGAGGAAAGGGTGACACTGAAGGTGATATTGCATCTGCCGCTGAAATAAAATGTAATATAATTATGCTTGATAATGATTCTGTTTCTTTTAAAGTACAATGCGGGGGCTGTACAAAACTGATTTAAATGAAGAGACAGCATAAAGCCATCTTGTCAAAAGCAGAGCAATACATATTGCAGAGTGCAGCTGAACTGTATATCTCACAGTATATTTCAGTTGGGGACAGATGAGGATCAGGGGCTTTCCTTCTGACTTTAGAGTAAATCAACACATACTGTAGGTTTCTTCAGTATTGCCAGAGGACAAAATATCTTTTTTTAATATATCAAAGTGCTAATAAAACTTAGAAAGAACTATTTGAATGCTTTCATACACACGCATTTTACAAAAAAATCCAGTCTGAATGTAGCTAACTGTTTTGATCCCTCCAGTCTGATCTGTTCAAATTAACTCCATTATGTGTAATAAATTAGTTCTAGGGTGTGGCTCAGTGCTGAGCATAGTAGCCACATAATCTCAAATACTGTATGGGACCTCTTATCTTGAATGCTTGGGACCTAGGGTTTTCCAGATAAGGGGTATTTCTGTAATCTATATCTCCATGCCATAAGTCTCCTAAAAATTATTTAAACATTAATGAAACTAATAGCGTTGTTTTTCCTCCAGTAAGGAATAATTATGTCTTAGTAAGGATCAATTACAAGCTACTGTTTTGTTGTTACAGGAAAAAAAAGGAAACGATTTTTAAAAATGTTAATTATTCGATTAAAATGGAAGATGGCCTTCCCATAATTTAGAACTTTCTCAATATTGTCTCCTATACCTGAAAATACATGCAAATGTTTTGCAGTTAGTACCCTGGCTAGAATTGAGCCTTGGACCTCAGGGCTGAAAAGCAGCAATACTATCCACTATACCACCATGCTGCAATATAACATGGACCATATTTGCAATATATGTTGCGTAAATCTGTTTTTGTGATATATGTTTTACAATTATTATAACATAACACGTTGTCCCTTCTGGACATCTAGTTGAGTCTGCATGTGCCTGGTGGCTTAAGTTCACACACTGTAAGCAAGTGTAAATAAGTGCTCTTCCTGACTGTTATTTGGATATCAGTGATCTGACTGTATGGATTCTGTTAACAATAGGCACCCCCCCCAATAAGTAGGAAATATTGGACCACATTCAATTCAAAGAGAAAATATATCTACTAGTGCAGTTGTTAAAGGATTTGTTAACTTTAAGTATTATGTAGAGTTTAGCAATTTACATTGTGTTTCATTTTCTATTATTTGCGATTTTTTTTAGTTATTTAGCTTTTTATACAGCCGTCCATCAGTGATCCATGATATATATCAGCACTAGAGAAATTAAACCCTGTTGGCAGCCCAGTCAAATGATGCTAAGGGTACCAGGTAAATTAGTTGCGAGTGAGAAAATTGTTAGTACTCTGTGAAAGTGCATTGCAGACACTTATGTATTCTGGGAGAGTACAGGTTATTGAATTATTACTGAGCTGACGTGTTTTTCTATTCCTCGGTTCATCTTACATAGTACACAAAAAAAGCCTTCAGAGTGACTGTCAGTTTTTGTATGCCTGACAGTAGTTTTAGATCTGATAAAGCATAAAAAAACAACTGTTGGAAAATGATACACTGTTCATGGCCACCTACTGCAACGTCATCTGCTTCACAGAACTTTATTATGTACAGGATAATCATAGATCATTTGAGCTTTCTGCCCCAGTATTACATTCCACTGGTTATTTTCAGCTGGATTGCATAACAGTTTTCCTTTTTGTAATGGGAAACATGCATAGGAAAATAACATTGATCATCAGAGTGATATAGAGCAATGGAAATAAGATTCCTCATTAAGCAGTTTATTGATGTTCAGATTTCAGATTGGTATGGAAAATGACTGCTGCTGCTGCTAACAATGATGGCCTTAAATACTGCTGACTGATACATAATCCTTGTCTATGTTACTAACCTTTTGAACACTAAGCTTATTAATATGATGAGTTCTGAAAAATGTAATAGCTATTATGATGAGCCAACATCCACTGTCTATACTGTTATGGTATTATAATTATGTCTTAGGCAGCTAAATCAGTGCATGCAATTGTCTACAGATTTGATCTCAATTCCCTTTGATTAAAAAATGTCATTATATTTGATAAATTAATAGATTTTATAGGGCTCATTTGCTAATAGAATAAAAAGAACAAAGTAAAGAAGCACAGTTCCCCGTGTTTTTTTTAAGTGCAATATTCCTTGCCCAGTGATGACCATCGCAATCAGATGTAAAATTGGACCAGATACAGATAATGCAAAAATAAGAGCAAATAATGTCTGCAACCCATGGGATGGCATGTTAGTGATGCACATCCTTTAGATGGCATTATTGCAAGCACTGTATATATTTTTAGATGTCTACATTTTAGGTGGACCAGTTTACACATCAGTAGTGAAGGTCCAGCTCCTTAGGATCAATTTATAATCCACTTTCTAGAGTATTTATGAGTAGTGATGGGCGAATTTGTGGCAAATTCCCGCGATTCGCCGCACGTGAATAAATTCGCAAAACACCAGCGGAGTCGCACGACAAAAATTAAGTCGAAATCGCCGCGACGAGCGTCAAAAACGTGCCGCGACTTGTTTTGCGAATTTCACTCACTATTTATGAGTCTTAAGGGCTTCTTAAAAACCATTGTGAGTGCACATAGTGAAGTGAGGTGTTGCCAGGAATTGCATTTAAGTTAATGTTTAGTATGTTATAGAATGGCTAATGCTAAGCAACTTTCATTTCACCTTCATGTTATCTTTTTTTATAGTTTTTGAATTGTTTGCCTTCTTCGTCTGACTCTTTCCAACTTTCAAATGGGGGGTCAATGACCTCATCTAAAAACAAATGCTCTGTAGGCTACAAATTTATTGTTATTGCTACTTTTTTATTACTCACCTTTCTATGCAGGCCTCTCCTATTCACATTCCAGTCTCTTATTCATATTCATACATGTTTGCTAGCATAATTTGGAACCTAGTAATCGGATTTTTAAAACTGCAAACTAGAGAACTGATGAATAAAAAGCTAAAAAACACAAATAATAAAAAATGAAACCCAGCTGCAAATTATCGCTACATTAAATTAAAAGTTAATTAAAAGATGAACACCCTCTTTAATCAAAAGACAGCATTTGCCCTAATTTAATGGTAGACAAAATATTTTTGAATAAAAACTTAAAAAGTAAAGAAAATACTGTGCCATAAGCAAGAAAACCTGAAAATTTCATGAAACAATAAAGCTAATATAATTTAACAAATCATTTTCTAAAAAAAATCCCTCTTGTGGAATTAAATGAATTGGCTTTGGACTTTCCAGACGACTCAGCATAAATTTAATTCACTGCAGTCAGACAATGCTTCTATTAAGCCTATCCAATTAAAATCATTACAGGGCACCTGCATATAAAATGCTTTTGTCATCTTCGTCAATTATTCTTGCTCGTGCATTAAATGCTTGGCCACTGATAATCAAGACAGTGATATTTTTCTGATCTGTGATACAGTATAAAAGGCTAGGGATTACTCTGCTTAGAATAATATGCAGGTAACTACATATAGGAAACCCATTTATAATGAAGGATTATTATTAATTTCCCATTATGCAAATAGATTGTATAGTGAACATACAGGTACTTATATGACAAAGAAACTGGGCAGATCAAGGTTTTGTTGAAATCAATCTCTTTAGCTGCAAAACAGCTATGCTAACAACTGTATCATAATTCATCTTGCTTTTTTGACTACAGCTACTGGGTCTGAATTCAGATCCCATTAGAGGCCTGTGCAGATCTCTTGAGAGTACAACCCAATGCAGACCTTTCTGGTATGTAGTGACGGGTGAATTTGTCCCGTTTCGCCGAAAAATTTGTGAATTTCCTGTGAAATTTGCAAAACAGCAGAAAAATGGACGTTTGCGAAATGGACACCGGCGTCTCATTTTTCTGACACCGGCAAATTTTCGCGGGAGATTCGGGAATTTATTCGCCGGCAGCAAAATGTGGGAATTTGCACCTGGCGAATAAATTCGCACATCACTACTGATTTTCCAAATAGCCTCATCAATATACTGTACTGCTGAGCCTGAAATTGCTTAGGAGCCATGCATGCTCTACGTTCCAAAAGCTGCAGACTCAAAGGCCTCCGTAAATGCTGCATTCCATTATTCCTGTAAATTTTACAAATGACCAACAAAAGATAATTGTATTCATTCAGATTCCAGTTTGCATACATTTGTTACTAAACCCTTAAATCCTTCCACTGACACAATCGGTTGTATACAAAGTATGAGTCAAGGAAATTAAAAGGGCTGCAAAGGGATCTTATTCACTTAAATCCATTTCATGTTGCTAAATACAGGTATGGAACCTGTTATCCAGAATCCCCTGGACCTGGGCTTTTCAGGATAATGGATGTTTTTGTAATTTGGATCTTCATACCTTAAGTCTACTAGAAAATCATGTAAACATTAAATAAAGCCAATAGGCAGGTTTTGCTTCCAATAAGGATTAATTATATATTTTGGATCAAGTACAAGGTATTGTTTTATTATTACAGAGAAATAGGGATTTTTTTTTTAAATTTGGATTATTTGGATGAAATTTAGCCTATGGAAGATGGCATTTCCATTATTTGGAACTTTCTGGATAATGGGTTCCTGGATAATGGATCCCATATCTGTACTGATCCTTTCTAACTACCATGGGAAGTAGTTATAAATAAGTTCAATATAGAACATAATGAAATTTGAGCTCTAAATTACAAATAAGCAAGAAAATCTTGTTGTGGCTGAACATAATTATTGTTTGACTGCAAAATAGTTTTCACTTGTTAATTAAATCACTGAAAAGCTGCCTGTCCATTGCACATGCTTTATAATACCAAAATATGACTGACATTTTGAAATGTACATTTTTTTCATTTTGCTTGTATGTTATATCAAAGAAGATGTAAAGGATTTCCCAGGTCTGCTGTCATAGTGGAAGAGTGCATCCAAACTCTAACCATTAAAGTTTTCCAAACTGACCTTGAGGTCCACAGAGATCGCAGAATAACAAATACCGTGTTATTGATTTGCTTTCGCTAGAGTATTTTGTCAGAGAATTCTTTTCTAAACCTTTGCAAAATGAAAGTAAGAAATAAGAACAAGACAGGAGACTGAAGGTTAAGTAGATTATTTTCTAATATGCCTTCAGACCACACCGTGCTGCCCATTTTTAGTCTTTTCTTCTCTGGGCCTACAATATGAAAAAGTGAAGTGTATTCCATTTACAAAATATATTTTGTGGGTACTGTTCTTGAGTAAAATAAAGACACTGGGGGTCATTTATTAAGTTCACGCAGCTCATAATTATTCGCAAATGGTAGTTTTGCCCATGCTTTTTCCTGAATGCTAAAATATCGCACTACTTCGCATTGTGAATTAATTTTCTCAAATGATTCGCAAACGAGAAGGGTCTTTGCGGAGTACAAGCACTTTGCGAGGTTGTTGTGCGTGAAAATAGCGTTGACAGTACCTTAAATTCGCAATTTGCAAAACTGTTTTGCGAATATTTTCTCCTCCACCAAAGTTGGGGAGCAGAGTGTTTGCATAAATATTCACAATTCACGATTTTTGTCATATTTAAAAAGCTCTTATAGACATTCGCAATGTGACAAACAAATTCGCAAATCTGTTTGCACACTCTTATTCAGCTTTATAAATATAACTAGGCGCTGGGCAAAAATATTCACTTTGCCAACCAATCTGCCCTGCGCAAAGTTTATAAATGATCCCCAATATGGTGTATAATATATCTAAACACTGATTATTACATTTTCAATTAAGATTATGCAATGCAAGTTATTGCTCTGTTACTTGTATTTAGAGATTATACATCTGTAGGACTGTCACCTAATTGCAGGGATTTGTTTTATTAAAACATGACAATACAGTATAGATCCATATAGATAGATCCAACAAGTTGTCTAATGCTGGATAGTTCCATTCTGTGGCTACTAAAGCAAATAAAGTTCTGTCTTATATAAGGAAAAAGAAAAATACATGACCCATGGGATTGCACCCCCCCATCTATTGTATCCAAAAGTCCAGAGTGGTATAGGTATTAAAACGTAACCTTTATTAAATATAATGATTAAAATAAAGTCCAGTATTAAATAACAAAGTCAAAATCAGGGTCAAGGCAGGAGGATGGGCTGACAGAAAATAGCAAACAGAGCAATAAATGTAACGAAAGGTTGCTAATTCAACATCAATAATGAAGTTACTCCTTCACTTCACACGCCACCAATAGCTCCCACCTAGTCGTATGGTTGGGGTCCCTGGATGGCGTAATGTAAAGCAGGCATGCAGGCTCACTGATCTGTCTATATTGTTCCTCAGGCACCACTGGTTATCTGCCTGCTAATCTGTCCGATTAGTGGTATGAATGTGCATGTTGCCGACTACGCGAACTGCCTTGTGCCTCAGGCACCGAAATTAACTATCTAGCATGTTATGGAGCATGCAATCTGCCGACTAGACTAACTGACTTGTGCCTCAGGCACCGGACTGACTGTCTAATGGCTAAAGTGTGCCTCAGGCACTAAGAGCAAAGCAACAAGTCGGCCATCATTCACAGACTGATCACGCAACCCCCCAAAAACATGCTCCCCGTTCCCTGGTCACAGAGATCGCTCGTATAGCTGTATTAGCACAAGTCCCGGCCTACCCAGAGCTAAAATGCACCGATGCGCGTTTCACCCGACATTCTCGGGCTGGAGAGAGTACAGAGACCTGCAACTAAACTGGTTAGGGAGATGTAAGACTTAAATTATAAGGTTCGACTGTCAAGGTAGGGATTTTTTTCTCTGCTAAAAAGGCGTTTGTGTGGGGACATGAATACACTTTACAAGTATGTTAGAGGACATTGTAGACAAATAGCAGGGAACCTTTTTACCCATAAAGAGGACCACCATACCAGAGGCCACCCCTTCAGACTAGAAGAAAAGGACTTTCATTTAAAGTTGTGTAGGTGGTTTATCTAATATAAGTAATTCTAAAAGCAACTGGACTTGCTGAAATTTTTTTATGAAAATGTTTCACTGCTCATCCGAGCAGCTTCTTCAGTTCAACTGACTGGTGTTGAGAGTTCTCAGCATATAGACTCAGCACATGGTAACTCTTCAGAGAGGTGACATCTGAAATTCACAGAGGTGTTTATTTCTGTGTAGTTACTGTGATAGGATTACCAATGTGTCATACACCTATTAGAAACAGATGTCCCTTGTGAGAGTTGCATGAATGGATGTGTGAAATGTTCTGAAACCACCGGGTTACAGAAGTTAGAACAGCATTGTATGTAGCAGGCAGTTGGTGTCAAAGGCCCCTGCCTCTATTCAGGGATGGTTTCTCCAGCTTGACATGAATCACCTCTTTCACACCTCTTTCAAACCAGCTGTCTTCTTTATCCAAGTTTTGAAAATTGCCATCTTCAAAGGAGTGTCCCTTGTAGTTTAGGGGGCAGATTTACTAAATTCACATGTATTCATGTGAATAAAATTGAATTAGATCAAATTCGATGGAATATTTGATCGTAAGATCTATTTGATTGGTCGAATATGCAAATTAGGCATATTTGATCATCGAATAGTGAATGATCGAATAGATTTGATTGATCGAATATTCTATCATTCGATCAGTGAATAAAATAAACATTTTAAAATATTCGACTGGCTACTTCCCCAGATTGGACCTACCGAATTGCAATAGAAGCCTATGGGAACCCTCCCATAGGCTTCTGAGTCTAAGTCATGATCGAATGGAATTCGAACGATCAAAGTCTTCGATCATTCGAATTTTACGAATTATTTGAATGATCGAATGATTTATTTGACTGATCGAATAAGTTGTTCAACTGATCGAATAAATTTTAATTCGATCGTCGAACGATCAAATATCGAATAAAAGGTAGCCTAAAACTATTCAATTAGCATTCGACGATCGAATGCTAATCGAATATCGAATTTGGTCGAGCTAATTATGGGGAATAATAGTAAATTTGCCCCCTACGTGTAGAAAGACAGCCAAGTCTTGACCTGTAGAGCTCCTCCTCCTATGCTGAGCCATTCGATTGATGAGCAGTTGTTTTGTCCCCCTAATGTATAGATCAGTGCACTCATCGCTACACTGGACTGCATTTACCACATTGCTTTGTTTTTCTTTACAAAAAATTTCTAAGTTTGAAAAAACACAGGGACGTGGCGTTTGTTGAAAATCCTATGGAGTTTCTCCGACACTCCGGCTACATATGGGATGACTATATTTTGCCTACTATGTGACTCCAGATGGTTATTTCTTTTGGTGTTCCTTTTGGGCTGGGTTGCTGCTATTTTGCCAAAGGCCCAGCCTGGGTAGCCACACACTTTCAAGCTCCTCTGAGATGTTTATGCTCCTTGTCCTTGGACTCTGTATCAGTTGCCACATATCCCACCCTGTGGTGGAGAGTTCTAATGACACCCAGTTTGTGTTCCAGGGATGGTGGATATCAAACAACAGATATTGATCTGTATGAGATCATTGGATAAATATCAGACAGTCCAAAAAGGCAAGTTTGTTCCTGTGGACATCTTCCCTTGTGAACTTGATGTTATTGTCCACTGATTTAATGTGTTCTGGAAAGACCACCACTTCATTGGATCTGATTTTAACCCAAGTGTCATCCACATATCTGAACCAGTGACTCGGTGTAGTACCCTGGAATTAAAGCCCTCCTTTCCCCTTCCTCCATGTACAAGCTAGCTACAATGGGAGAGACTGGAGAACCCACTGCACAGCCAAGTTTCTGTCTATAAAAAAGGTTCTTGAACTTGAAGTATGTGAAGTGTAGGTGGTTCTTCACAGTGAGGACAGTGAGGTTGTAGGATGCACATCCGGGTGATGTTGTGATGGCTGATTCTGCTAATGCCTTTAAGAGTGGCTTCTTGGACAGACATACTATCAAAGGCTATTGTGATACTAAACGCTATAGTTAATATACATATGGGTATATATAATTTAAGTGAAAATATGGAGCGGTGGGTGTATAAATGCTAGGTTTTCATTTTGAGGGGTTCAACTTGATGTCTTTTTTCAACCCGATTTAACTATGTAACAGGTAAATAATTTTCAAATCCTAACAGTTGCTCTCATTATTCAGATAAAACCTGTGCTACTCAATACCCAGCATCACAGCTTTGCAAAGAAATAAGGACTTTGATATAGCCATTGTAGGACATTTGTCTCTTTTCTGTCCTGTATCTGGGATCACAGTCTTGTTAAAACACATTACTTTGATACTAATAAAAGGCATGTAAGTATGGGACCTGTTATCCAGAATGCTCAGGATTTCACAATAATTAAACCAAATAGGCTGGTTTTGCTTCCAATAAGGATTCATTATATCTTAGTTTTTATCAAGTACAATGTACTGTTTTATTATTTTAGAGAAAAAGAAAATAGTTTTTACAATTTTTGGATTATTTAATTATAATGGAGTCTATGGGAGACAGCCTTTCTGCAATTCTGCTATTCCTGGATAACAGGTCCAGATAATGGATCCCATACCTATAATCCTTTTACAAAATGCATGTAAATGTAGCTAATTTACAAATTACATAGTTGAACTGAAAAATTCTTCCTTTTAAAAATAAAGGTAAACATGTACAGCATACCATATAATATTGTCATTTTAATCAAGTCATAATATGTTTCATTAAAAAGCATAACCCTGTGGAGATTATTACTTGTTACTATAAGCCTATTTTTTTTATATCGAAGAAAAATGCTAAAGTATTAAAAACTAGGTAATATAGAGATTTGTTTAAAATAAGAAAACAGGTTATGTAGATTTGGGTAAAATGTAATAAACTCATTTATATGGAAGAACTAACTTTCTATGTCTTCTAGTGAGAGAGACATGTCTAAT
>CM044439.1:122162425-122176485 GCA_024363595.1 Xenopus borealis
GCGAAGCGAATTTCGGGAGATTCGCCCATCACTACTGTACATGTATATTTGGTTATTACTGCTTGTCCCAAAACCCCTGAAATGTTCTCACATTTACAACCAGTTTTGTTGTAATATAAAGCAGTGTCAGGACCAAGAAATGTATAACATTTATATTCATATTTGATTATTACTGCTAGCTCTGAAACCCCTGAAATGTTTCCACATACAGTATACATACAGTTTGGTTGTAATATTAAACAGTGCCAGGACCAAAAAATGTATAACATATACATTACTGCTAGTTCCAGAACCACTGAAATGTTTCCACATATATGTTCAGTTTGGTTACTACATCATGCAGACTAACTCTGCCCACGTGTCAAGAGGCCAGTCTTTCTGGCTGTCAAATCCCAGGTAGCCAGTGTCCACATAAACACACATACACTGGCTGAACAGTGTTCTACTCCCTTACAGCACTGCCTTAGCTTCTAAGCTAGCTAGACCCGGAAAGCAGAGTAAAAGAATTACACGCTAATTTAATTAACAAACCTATACTGTAACACAGGGCTGTACAGGGCTCTGCTTTCAGAACCTGCAGATCATCATTGCATTAACACTGCTCCCAAAACATGGAGATCAGTATTGCATTATCACTGCCATTACATTAGAATTGCTTATAGAAGTATAGATCAACATTGCAGCTGCACATGGCCTGGCTCATACATTATTAAGTGTTAAGAGACTCTAGCAACAGGATGGCATTCCCAGCTTAAGTTTAGCTTTTAACTGCAAGCAAATTAAAGACTTTTTTTTAAAGATTTTTTTTGCAAACCTGTAGGCTGGAAATTACCTCAACTTTGGGAAACACTTGTGAGGGAGGCAGCTGGCTAATTTCTTCCAGAAGAAAAAAAAACCCAGTATAGGGGAAAAAGAAGGAGGCCATAAAGCTCAGGCCAACTAAATATTATTAATTGGATTAAACTTAACCTCCCTCTCTTTTACCCCAATGCCGCTGGATGCTTTTTAGACATGCCCAGCTAGGAACACAGATGGGGGGCCACAGCACAGGTTATAATCAGGCCCGGAGGGAACATGGATCAAGGACAAACCAATGATATTAGCCACAGTAACACTGTGCCTACCTGATCCAGATGATGAAACGCTGAAGACTCCATAACTGAGGTTTATGTGCTTAGGGGAAAAACATCACAAGCACCAAAACCCCAGTCCCAATGACACTTTCCATCAAGCCCTAATGCTTCCCCAAGGTTAAAAAGAAAACTTGCTTCTAACAGGAGCAAAAATAAACTATTTTGATTGAATAGGTCCATTTTCGATTGAATTTAAAAAAATCATTTGAATCATTCCATTAGTTCGATTTGATGGAATTTTTAGAATGATTCTCCGCAAAATCCTCTGAATTCTTGGAACTTAGAAAAGTTCCCCTTAGTGGCAGATTTAGGGGCAGATTTACTATGCATTTACTATGTAGTGTGAAAAAAAACAACAAAATTCAGCATAAAAAACAGCATAATTTTGTTTTTTCTTAGAGCAACTTCTGCTGGAACTTTCTTACAAAGGTCTGAAGCAATGTAAATTAACAGCAGTCAATCTAGCATAAAAGAAAACACAACTTGATAAATTTGCCATTTATTTTACACAGCTTTATTCCCAGTAAATTTCTTTTTACACAGCATAATAAAAAGGCCCCTTAATTTTATTTTCAGCCAGAACAGAAGGGGAGTCACAATTCATGATATAAATTGTGTGAAATGGCTAATATAATGAAAACTACATTCTACTAAAGAGCACTCAGATCAATTTTATTCATTTGTTTGGAAGTGCATAGTTTCCCTTTGAACTAATGTACACAACAGGACATATTTTCAAGCTAATAAAATTATTCATACCAGGCAACAATGCAAGATAAATGGTGAAAGTTTTAAAGGTGTGTAATTTTTCTGTTGTGTGGTTTTACACCCACAATCACAATATCTGAAATTATTTGCTAAAATGAGGTCCAGTATTTATAAAAAGAAAAAAGTAATCTCTGATATTACCGCCATAAAGTCAACGGTAAAAATTCAAGCAGAATGAAAATGATAGTGTAAGAAGCAGTTAGGCAATGTTCTCTACACAGAATTATTGATTGCCCCCTTTTTACACTGCAATTTGACACCGACTACATGATGCTTAAAAGTCAATATACAGGTTGATAAATATGCCAGATTTTACATGGTTGTACTTAACATTAGTGATGGGCGAATTTATTCGCCAGGGGTGAATTCGCGGTGAATTCCCGCGATTCGCTGCTGGCGAATAAATTCGCGAAACTGGCAAAAAAATTCGTCCAAAAAAATGCGCTGCGCAAAAACGAGTCGTTTTTTGACGCGACGCGACGAAAATGACGCGGCGCGCGCCGAAAATGACACGACGCGTCGGAAACGACGCGACGCGCGTCAAAAACGACGCGACGCGCGTCAAAAATGACGCGCGACTCGTTTCGCGAATCGGCGAAAAAGAAATTTACGAACGCGGCCGTTTCGCCCATCACTACTTAACATTCACATAGTGATGTGTGATGATTTGTTCACCATTTTTATACAGCTATAAAAATTGGTTGCTATGTCTGATATCCTGTCCAGGCTGACAAGCACTGGCTAATACATTTTTCACAATTAAAACAAAATGAAGGCTCAGTAAATTAGTGTTTGCAATAGTTAAAGGACAAGAAAAGTCCTATTCACTGGGGGGGGGCAAAATATATGGAACCGCGCCATCAATAGATCACTAGGTTTGTTTCACAGGATGTTGTCCTTATTAGGCAAAAACTGCAGTGGCCAAGGGAAGTTTGAGTTGTAGTGCTGTGGTGCCATCTTACCTTTTTTTCAGTTATGCCTTTGTCAGATATCAAGGTCTGTTAATCGAATTTGTATTTGTGTAATGTTTGTATATTTTTTCGATAAAAATAGTCAATCTGCCTTGTTTCACTTGAAAATTTTGAGAAATGGTGAACGTTTCATGCATTGAAGTCAATTGATGCTTTCGCCAAGCTATTTGTATTTCCAAAATATATTGGGATCTATGGGATTTTTTTGCAGCAAAACCTGACAAAAACATTCTATCATTAACTATGTGGCTTGTGAGTTAATATGAAAACCATTTAACTCATCTCAAAATCAATTTTAAGTACATGTTGGACATACATGGTATATATTTATATTACTTCCACTGTAAGTACTTGCACTGTAACAATTCTGCATCTCAAAGCATTTTTTGATAATCCTTAATTTTTATAACATTGGTTTTCTGCCTTTTTTTTTTATAGATTTTGTTCTTTAACTTTGGAAAGGATAAACCTTTACATTGGGGTGTACTGATGTAGTGAAATTTCTAGAAAGTTCATGATGCATCCCAGTACATTAAGCCTCCTTCTACTTGCACATCTTCTCTAGGGTATTCATTAGTTGTAAGGAAATGTTCTTTCTTGAGTGATTTTTATTGACTAGTTTCTGATGTTTCAGCTAAATCAGACGTTGATGTTATGCAATCAAACCACCTATAGTGTAAGTGCAGAAACAGAGGGATTTAGGCAAAATGGTAAATAAAGGTTATGTTCTGTAAGTGTTTAGTACAAAAGTCAATGTGACATTTGGTTGAATAACATGTTTGACTTCTTAAAAAAGACTTTTTGATTCAGCATACAAGTAAATTTCCTACTGTTACTAAAAGTGAAAAATATAAAGCATTTGCACCCCCTGGTTCATGTGAACATTAAATGCAAAATAAGAATATGTAATATGTCTCCATGGGAGCGCTTTTTCTTAAAAGGAACTAAAAAGAAAACTGGTTTGGTCTGTTATATTATAAATCATGTGTATGCTTGTGTTAATATTTGTCTGTAATTATGAACACTGCAAAATAGTTTTTTATTATATTAGATCATATTTTCATATTAGTTCCATTTGGGTCAATAGGATTTGAAAGCTTATGTTGCTTTGGCTATTTTGATTCTGTTAGCTCTTCCTGGGAAAAACAAATTATTGAAAAGGACAGCAGGAATTACGGCTGACATTACTGTGAGTAAAACCTGGCCTGGGACAACAAATGAGCTACAACAAAAATTACTTCTATTCTGTACAAATTGTCAATTCTCATTATTTTGTTAGTGGAATACCACAGGGCTCTGTACGTGGTCCTTTGCTTTTCAACTTGTTTATTAATGACCTGGAGGAGGGCATTGAAAGTACTGCATATTTTTGCTGATTATACTATATTGTTCAGAACTATAGGCTCTATGCAGAATGCTGCCACCTTGCAGAGTGATTTGACTAAACTGGAAACCTGGCAACAAACTGAAAAATTTGGTTAAATTTTGATAAATGCATGGTTATGCACTTTGGCAAAAATAATATAATTGCAAGTTATACACTAAATGGCAGTGTGTTGGGAATTTCCTTAATTGAGAAGGATCTAGGGATTTTTGTAGATAATTTGTTTAACTCCAGTGTCATCCTGAGGCCACTAAAGCAAATACTGTTATGTCTTCTATAAAAAAAAAGTGCATAAACTCTAGGGATGAAAACATAAATTTGCCTCTTTATAGATCCCTTGTAAGGCCTTACCTGGAGTATGCAGTGCAGTTTTGGGTTCCAGTCCTTAAAGTGGACCCGTCACCCAGACACAAAAATCTGTATACTAAAAGTCCTCTTAAAATTAAACATGAAATCCAATTTAAAATTTTCAATAAAGCATTCATAGCTGTTTTAAGCTCATTTAAAAATCTTAGCTGTCAATCAAATGTTGTCTGCCACTCCTCTATGCGCATAGAGGTGGGGCAGATAATTACTTTCACGTTCCATTCAGCACTTCCTAGATGCCACTGCTCCCCACACATTCCCCCAGTTCTCTTAACCATTTAATTGTGTAGCCAGGACATGGGGATAGACATCTGGTCCCCCATTCTGATGCACAAACAAGATTCTAAGATGATATAATGCTTACCTTAATAACATTGTCCACAAAATGTCTCCTGCCTGCTTGCTATAATTATGAATTCCCAGACTGAAGAAAACAAGATTAATATAATGTATATAGTGTAATTAATGTTCATTTTGCTTGACTAATGTGATAAAATAATATTTTGAATATTTTTTTGGGGTGACGGGTCCACTTTAAGAGATAAAAGTGCAGAGATGTGCAGCCATACTGGTTAGAGATAGAAGATTTAAATTGTGAGGGTAGACTGTCATGGTTGGGGTTGTTTTCTCTGGATGCTTGTGAGGGGACATGATTACAAGTTATAAGTATATTAGAGGACATTATAGACAAATATAGAGAAAGAGCAGGGGAAAGCAGCATAGGTGGTTCTTCACAGTGAGGGCAGTGAGGTTGTGGAAAGATCTGCCGGATGATCTTGTGACCGCTGATTCTGTTAATGCTGTCAAGATGTCAAGGGGGTCAGTGGCTCCTACAAGGGAGGTAGTCAGGACCAAGGAGGAAGCCCTTATGAGAGTCCAATACACTGTACAAAGGGATGATCCAAAAAGTAGTCAAAAGTCCAGGCAATAGTTCAAATAGGAAACCAGCAGGGATCAATATCAAGTTCAGACAACAATAATTACAGCAACTAGGAACTCCAGTCAAGAAAACCTATACTTGGGCACCATTGTGGCATCCTGGGGGTGCTTTTATTTTAATTTGACACCAAAACGGGTGCAGATGCGGCGACGCACAGTGCGTCTGTCTCAGCGCAGTGATGCCACAGCACCGGCGCCGCTACCCACGTAGCAGCCTTGGTCACTGCCATCTTGGGATCGACACCGAACTTACAAGGTGAGCCACCCAGAGCTCCTGGAAACGCTCTGGGTGGTTTTTGTGACAGTACCCCTTCCCCACGGGGGGCCACTGGACCACCAAGACCAAGGCTTTTTGGAAAACTTAGCGAAGAATTCCCTCACAAGGCAGGGAGCATGAACATCGGAGTGCTTCTCCCAAGAGCATTCTTCAGGACCAGATCCTTTCCACTTGATGAGGAACTGTAGAGACCCTCTAGAGAATCTGGAGTCAAGTATCTTTTCCACTTCATACTCCTGTTGACTGTCCACAGAGATAGCAGAAAGAGTAACCTGATCAGAAGAGAAGAGATTGGAAATAACTGGGTTCACCAGGGAGACATAAAATACATTGGTAATACGCATCTCAGGGGGACGTTGTAGTTGAACAGCCACAAGGTTGATGATCTCAGAGATGGGAAAAGGACCAAACAACTTAGAATCCAACTTTGGGGAAGGAATCTTCAGACAAATGTTCCTAGAAGAGAGCCACACTTTATCACCAACTTTATGGGGTGGAGAAGAAATCCTTCTGCAAAAGTCTTATGCACCAGAGTGCTTTTTTCAAGATTAGATATGGTTGCAGCCCAAATAGCAGACATATGGGTTGCTTGATCATCAGCAGCTAGGACATCAGATAATAGAAAGTCTTGTGGGAATGCAGATGCTGACCACACACCGACAAGAAAGGAGATCTTACAGTGGAAGCGTGACTAGCATTATTATGAACAAATTTTGACCAAGGGAGAAGATCAGACCAGTTGTATTCACAGAGGTAGAGATGATTCCTTAGGTTTTGTTCAAGGGCTTGGTTCACTAATTCTACTGCCCCATTAGTTTGAGGATGATAGGCAGAGGAGGATTGGAGAGTGATACCCAAAGCTTTGCATTAGGAGCGCCAGAACCTCAATATGAACTGGGATCCTCTGTCAGAAACTATTTCTGCTGGAAAGCCATGTAGCTGGAAAATATACTCGATGAAGAGCTGGGACAGTTCCACAGCAGAGGGAAGTTTTCACAGAGGAACGAAATGAGCCATCTTGCTAAAGCGGTCAATGACCTCCCAGATAACAGTGTTCCCTCTTGAGAGTGGTAACTCTACAATAAAGTCCATCTCCAAGTGAATCCAAGGAATGGGTAGAGGCTTTAACAGACAGCTGGTGGAGAATGCCTAGATTTGGAAGTGGCACAAATAGAACTTGCAGCAACAAAGTCTTTGATGTCTTTGTGGATTGTCGGCCACCAGACTAAGCATCACAAAAGTTCAGGGGCAAATTCACTTTCAAGAGGTGAAGGCATTTACCGCACTTCACCTGGCGAATTTTCGCCAGTGTCCGTCTAATTCATTAAACTACAAAGGCGAACGGTAGCAAAGTTTGGCTAGGCGTTATGCTAGCGATACCTAATTTGCATACGGTGCCAAATTTTAAAATTAATGGAAGGGTATGCTGCAGCACATACAGAACACTAAACAAGCCCAGGGAAAGGGAATAAAAGTTTATAGGGGTGTAATAATGCCCTACACATGTGGCCACAGTATAACTAAGGTGCCATATGTAATAAAATGTAGGGGGGAAGTTGGGCACCCAAAAAAAAAATTGTACATTTTCAGCCTATCACCCAATAAAAAGTAAAGCATGCCAGTGTTTTTTGGGACTTAGAAAATGTTTAAAAAATTTTTCAAAACTCCTATCTACTGTATGTCACTAAGCCTGCTCTGACCTGGAGAAGTCAATTCTGGTGAAGGGGGTAACATTCAGAAAAATAAAAAACTTAAAAAATTTGCGTAGTTTTGCCCCCTTTGCCAAAATAGGCTGCTTAGAACAATGGGTCTGTTGTAGGATGTGCAGGCAAAGCTCTGAAGGAATGAATACCATCCCAATGGGAGTATCATAGGATCGGAGGATTGACCAGACAGGATTTTCTCAACGAATTGGGGAAGAAGATAAGCAATAATCTTGGCAGGAGGAATAATAGGATCTTGTTTTACAGGGTGACGATACACTGGAGTGAAACTACGGGAAATAGCATCCGTTTTTTTATTCTTGGAACCAGGATGGTAGGTCAAGATGAAATTAAATTGGGAAAAGAAGAATGCCCATCTTACCTGTCAGTTTCTAGGTTTTTATGGTCAGTGTAAATAGTGACCGGAGTCGAAGATCCCTCTAGGAGGTGAAGCTACTCTTTGAGAGCAAGTTTTACTGCCAATAGTTCACGATTCCCAACATCATAATTCTGAAGAGAATCTTTTGGAGTTTGTACATGGATGGGGTTTTCCATCAGCAGGATGACTTTGGGAAAGGATAGCACCGGCTCCAACCTCTGAAGCATCCACCTCAATGAAGAAAGGTAACATAGGGTCAGGATGACGGATGACACAGACAGAGGTGAAATCATCCTTCAGAGATAGAAATGCTTCCATAGCTAAAGGAGGTTTACCCCCTTTTCGGATAAGAGCAAGGATGGGGGCAATGCGGGAGGAGAACCCCTTGATGAACTGTCTGTAGTAGTTTGCAAATCCGATGAATCTTCGTATAGCCTTGGTGCTCAAAGGAAGAGGCCACTCCTGGATCACAGAGAAACCCTCTTGGGAGATTATATAGCTGAGAAAAGGGATCTTGGCCACTTCAAAGAGACATTTCTTGAAGAGGAAGAGTGAATCCCTCCTCATTTGAGAGAGTTCCTCCTCACGTGGGACTTTCCAAGTCCTGCGAGATAATTAAGATGTTATCAAGGTACACAACCACAAATCACCCAGAGAGATCCCAGAAGATGTCGTTCTTCTCCTAGAAGACGGCGAGTCATTGCAGAGGCCAAAGAGCATTACGAGTTGTTCATAGTCCCCATCTCCAGTGTTGAATGCCGTCTTCCATTCATCCCCCTCACGAATGCTAATCAGGTTGTATGCCCCGCGTGGATCCAAGTTAGAGAAGATTTTAGCCCCTTTCAATTGGTCGAAAAGTTCAGTGATCAGAGGTAAGGGGTATCAGTATTTAACTATAATCTTATTGAGTCTATGGAAATCTATGTAATGACATAGACCACTGTCCTTCTTCACTAAGAAGAAGCCAGCTCCTGCCGGAGAGGTAGAAGGATGGATAAATCCCTGCTGGAGATTCTCCTGGATATAGTTTTTCATGGCGGAAGTTTCTGCAGGAGAGAGAGGTTAGGTACGACCTCTTGGGGGCATGGTTCCAGGAAGGAGATCAATGGGTCAGTCGTAGGGCCAGTGAGGAGGGAGGAATTCCGCAGACTTTTTACAGAAGACAAATTGGCGGACAGGAAAGAATCAATAAGAGGAAACAGGCAGGGATCAATATCAAGTTCAGACAATAATAATTACAGCACCCAAGAACTCCAATCAAGAAGACCTACCCTCATGGCAGCCATTGGCACCGCCCTATTGGGAGCGATGCCGGACTGACAAGGTGTGCTGCCTGGAGCTCCTGGAGTTTCATGTGGAGAGGTTGAACTTGATGGGCTTTGGTCTTTTTTCAACCCAGATTAACTATGTAACTATGTATGTATCTGTTGTAAAAGCAAAGCCCCAGCTGGTCTGTTATGTTCAGTGGAGCCTTGCAATATATATATTCATGATCAGCACACAAATATTTTCCTAAATGACAGGTATTTTAAATATATATAATGAGCTTGATCATGCAGTGTTTTCCAGTGTAGAATTTAGAAAGCTATTATGGAGTTTTGAGAGGTCTGACCAAAATTTCTGCATGACGTTTGTATAATTAACAGGTCAGTAATTGTTAAAACCAGGTAATGTGACTGCTTTGAAGGCTTGGGGAAAAGAAAGTTCACAAATACCAGCTTCAAACTCTGGAAAAGCTCAATAAAATAAATACGTGGGAAAGCTAATGCCAACAATGAAGCAGTTCTGTAGGCCAATTTGAATTGCTACATTGTGCTGGTCAGACACACATACAGTATGGAATAATTACACTGCTTGTCATACCCGAAATGAAATAGTTACAAATGTATTAATTTTATGCTTTCTAAATCATTGAACAATATATATGCCACTCATTTGCCAGAGGACAGTTGACATTTATACTACATAAAGACGAAATAATTATTTATTCCACTCCAGTTACACTGTCACTTAGTAATCGAAGGAGGGGGTAAAACATATTTATACTGTATATGCATGTAAATACATCATTATCACAGACATAAGGAAAACTTTATAGTCAATATCCACATTTTAAACAAATTTGAACAATAGCAGTACTAAGAATCTGAATTTAGATATACAATTTGTAATTGTATATATTTTATATATTTTTACTGATAGCTGTGAGCTATTTGTATTCTCCAGGGGAATATTTACATTATTGGTGTGCTTGAATTTGAATTTTTGCTGTAATTTTATTTATTTTTTGCTACAACTAATGAATTTAAAGTATGGTTTTACAAACTCAGATATTTGACATTTATTAAGTGCAAAAAAAATTCTTAAAAACTCAACTGTAAAGCTTAGGCATCTAAAATTGTAGAAGTCAATATATGGTTTTACTCAATCATTTGAGTTAAAAATGTGAGTTTACTTGATTTGAAAACAATAATCTAAAATTGACAGATCCGAATCTTGATAAATAGGCCCTTAAATATTGTCTTTCCATCCTTGGATGAATCTACACCAGATAAATATTAAGTCCTCATTTGTAGTGATGGGCAAATTTATCCACCAGGTGCGAATTTGCAGTGAATTCCCGCGATTCGCCCCCGGCAAATAAAATCACGAAAATCCGCCTGCCGAAAATTCGCTGACTTAAAAAAAAAAAATGAGACACACACGCGCCTAAAATGTTTCGCACATTTTTCGCCAATTCGCAAATTTTGCTGGAAATTTGCGAATTTTTTGGCGATGCGAAACAGGATAGATTCACCCATCACTACTCATTTGTAACTAAAACAGGTTCAGGATTCTTTTCTCTATACAGATATTGACAAAACCAGGCTAAATTGTGAATCCTCCATAGTAAGACCCTGAGCTGCAACATTGGAGACCACTACTTGCTTCATTCCATTTCACTGTGTTTTATATAAAAGGATTTATTCATAGAAATGCATAAATGACCTAGAACTGGTGTACACTGATTCTATTGTTTGTACATTCTTGCCCTCCAGAGATACTGGGGCAAATTCACTAAAGGGTAAATTTTCGCCTACGACGTGATGTGGACAATTATTAAAAATGTTCAAGGAAGCAATATAAAGAGAATATCCTGAGCGCACCCTAAAAAAAAGTGACTGAATGAACATCTCCCATAGGGGCAAATTCTCTAACCTGTGTAATTGCGCCTGTGTTGGCTTCGCTAGCATTCGGCACACTTCGCCAGGCATAGTTTTGCCAGCGCTACGCAAATTCACTAAAATCCAAAGTTGCGCTCAGGTAGGCGAACGGTAGCAAAGTTGCGCTAAAGTTACTTCATCAGGCAAAGTGAAGTTATGCTAGCGATGCCTAATTTGCATCATTTGCGAATTTAAAGTATAATAGAAGTGAATGCTACAGCCACTACATTACACTACCCAATACCAGGAAACCTTTAATAACTCAAATAAAGGTATTCTATTTCCCTACACATGTGCCCCCTATATAGTTGGGTTGCCATATGTTAGGAAATGTAGGGGGGAAGGAGGTTACCCTAAAAAAATTTACACTCTTTTTCAGCTTATCCTAGCCTTAAAAAAGTAAAACACGCCAGTGTTTTTTCAATCTCCTATCTATTGTATTGAACTTCTCCAGGTCTGACCATGGTGAAGTAAAGTCTAGCGCAAGAGGTAACGTTCAGTAAAATGGACATCTTAGTGAATTAGCGTAGTAACAACCCTTCGTCAGTGCACAACTTCACCTGCTGAAGGGTGTGAAGTTGCGTTAGTCTATCTACTTCGCTAAGGAAAATTCGCCAGATAGTGATGGCGTGGTGAATTCCCATGATTCACCGCCGGTGAATATATTCGTGAAACACCAGCGAAAATTGCCTGCCAAAAAATTATGCGACGCGCATCAAAAACGTGGCGCGGCTCGTTTCACAAATTTTTCGCCAATTCGCAAATTTCGCTGGAAATTTGCAAATTTTTCGGCACAGCGAAATGGGATAGATTCGCTCATCACTAGTTGCAAAATGGCGTCACGCTGGTGAATTAGCGCTAGCGTTAGCCACTTCGTATTATAATCAAATAATCCATATTTCTAAAAATTATTTCCTTTTTCTCTTTAATTATAAAACAGAACATTGTACTTGATATAGTTAAACCTTATTGGAAGCAAAAACAGCCTATTGGATTTATTTAGTGATTTTCTAGTAAACTGGAGGTATGAAGATCCAAATTACTGGAAAGATCTGTTATCCACAAAACGCCAAGACCCGAGAATTCTAGATAACAGGTCCCATACCTGTACTATGTATATTTGCATACATTGATGGTAACCTATATCAAGGATTTCATTATCAAAGTAGTTAATGCTGGTAAAATGGAAAAGTGAAAAAAAAATAACTGTAATAAAGATTAATGTACACTGCAGAATGTTAGACAAATAATATTAAAAACATACACAAAACTGCAAAGCTATTAATAAACTTTAATATGCAGGTTAAGGATGTGGTAATTTATAGTTCCTGTACAAAACTTTTCTGACAAGGTGTGTGACAGCTTCGCCCACACTTTTCTTAGAGGTGTAAAATCAAATAAGATTGTTTCAGCTCTCTGGTGAGCACAACTAAAAGGAAAGTGTTGCTAAAACCTACATGTAACGTATAATAATATTGAAAAAGCAAATCACTACCATTTGAAACCTTTGAACCTTGGAACATTTATTGGATTTGATAGCTATTTTTAAAATCAAACCACCTTTTTCTGAATGCAAGCAAATGGAAAAGATATGTATCGGTGGTTGTGATATGAAAGCCAGGCCTTGGTTACCAGCTAAGGAATCCATTTATTAAATTCCTTATAGTGATGCATGTTTTGGGTAAGATGATGAATGAAAGGCAATCATACTCTTTGGGGGTTATTTTGCAAAACTAACATTTTTATTAAATAACCACCACAGAATCGGTAATTCTAAGCAACTTTTCCATTGGCCATCCTTTTTTTTTTATAGTTTTTGAAATATTTCCCTTCTTCTTCTGTCACTTTCCAGTTTTCAAATGGGGGTCACTAAAAATCTGAATTTTTCAGATTTGCCACCTGAAAAGACTGACTTTTTTGTGAAATCTTTGGGAAAAGCCTAAACTGTTTGGATTATCGTATTAAACCCGGCACAAACAATACTATCTTCAAAATGCAAATAAGACTCTGCCATTACATAGTAACATAGTAAGTTAGGTTGAAAAAAGACACACGTCCATCAAGTTCAACCTCTTTTGTTTTTTTTTTGCCTCAGAGGGGAAAAAATTCCTTCCTGACACCAAGTTGGCAATCGGACTAGACCCTTGATCAACTTGTACTATGAACTATCTTCCATAACCCTGTATTGACTCACTTGCTAAAAAGCCATCCAGCCCCTTCTTAATGTATCAGCTTGTACAACTGATTCAGGGAGAGAATTTCAAATCTTCACAGCTCTCACTGTAAAAAACTCCTTTCGATTATTGAGGTGGAACCTCTTTTCTTCTAATCAGAATGGGTGACCTCGTGTCAGCAGGAAAGACCTACTGGTAAATAAAGCATTAGAAAGATTATTACATGATACCCTTATATATTTATACATAGTTATCATGTCACCCCTTAATCGCCTCTTCTCCAGCGTGAACATCACCAATTTGGCCAGTCTTTCCTCATAGCTAAGATATTCCATACCTTTTACCAGCATAGTTTCCCTTCTCTGTACCCTCTCTAATATAATAATGTCCTGTTTGAGTGATGGAGACCAAAACTATACAGAATATACTAGATGGGGCCTTACAAGTGCTCTATAAAGTGGAAGAATGACCCCTCCTCCCGTGACTCTATGCCCCTTTTAATTCAGCTCAAGACCTTATTTGCCCTTGATGCTGCTGACTGGCATTGCTTGCTACAGCCAAGTTTATCATCTACAAGTTTACACTGATCAACATTGAATCTCATTTGCCCCTTAGCTGCCATGATTGCCAGTTTGTCAAGATCCTGTTGAATAGATGCCACATCCTGGATGGAATTAATTGGGTTGGATAGTTTTGTGTCATTTGTAGGGATGTCGCGGACTGTTCGCCGGCGAACTTGTTCGCGCGAACATCGACTGTTCGC
>CM044439.1:122190749-122210325 GCA_024363595.1 Xenopus borealis
AAAAAAAATGCTGCACTGTATAAATAATCAAATAATCAAGTTTAATTCACTATTCCTCTCTCAACATCTGTTCTCTTCATTCTGTCTTCATGCAGCAGTTGTGTCAGATGAATGATCCAATATATCTTATAGGGGACTCCATTTTCTAGCAGATGAAATACAGCTCACTCAAATAACTGATTCTAGTTTAAACAAAATCAACTGCCTTTGGCACAAATTCTGCATATAGAGAGACAGGATCTCAGGTGATTTGAATAGAGTGAGCTCTAATACATCTTCTAGGTAAAATGAACTCCACTTAAAGATATATTGGATCATCCATCTGACACCCACCTCCTGACTGAAGACAGAATAAGGAGAAACAGATGCTGAGAGAGGAATATTGATTATTGATTATTTTGGAAACAATGCAGAATTTTTTAATTGATCACATTTAGAAAGTTTCTCATTTCCGTATGCAGAAGATAATTTAAAATTAAAATTTTCACAATAGTTCCCCTTTAAGCTGTCCTTGTTTTTGTTTAAGAACTTGTAAAGAATTTGTATGATCTGGTCAAGAATGTGTATGGTGTAATTCATAAGTGATATAATACATTTACATACACGATATATACATTGAACAGAGATTTTTTTGATATGCCTAGTGTGTATACAACTTTGTATTTAGGTCTGATGCATAGACGTAGAACATGGTGCCCCCCTCAATATAAACAGAGTCAATAAAGAGAGTCCATAATAATGGTTGGTGCAATGGCTAACATTTGTTTTCAACAGTGTTTGATACATGCAATTTTTAATCAATTAACTTGTATTTTATAGCATATAATTATTGCAAAGCACTGGACACTTTATTGGAGCAATATTTTGCACTGGTGGTTTATTCATTATATGATGCCTGACATTTTATATTAGCATGACATTGTTGGTTGTGGAGAGTAGATAAAGGGTTCTCACCAGAAACTTTTGCTTATGGTCAACAGACTATTAATTACTTCCACAGGGATGCTATGCAAAAGTGCTTTCCATATCTGCCTTCTGAGACAATTTGGAGTCTGTTGATAAGAAAATGTCATCATGCTGCAGGGAAGGCAATTGCTACAGAAGTGCAATAAATATCACAGCAATTAAATGGGAAACAATACTATTCCATTCACAATTTAATTGAAATTTTCAAAAAGGACAGTAAATATAAAGATCAAAATAAATCACTAATCGAGTGAGCCCCAGTGCAATTAATGACACAATGGCAAATAAGAATCCAAAACTGCACTCAATTCTTTCTTGTGGCCACCCTGCTACCAAAGACAGTGGTGCCTTTGTAATACATAAATAAGGATGGTAGGGTTAAATTGTATCATAAGCCCCTTTTCTCATTTGCTTAATGTTTGATGTAAAGGATTTAATAGACATCCCTCTGAAATAACCCTTGCAGGTTATTGTAGAACATTTAATCTAGAATCCCCTAGGGGTTATAGTGTCACATACTGTGACTTTCCTCATGGACCCTGAGGAAGGTCACACTGTGTTACTGAAACATAAGACTACCTAGTAGAGCACACTATTGTATTTTGAAAGTTGCGTAAGTGATTGTTTTGGCTTATTTATCTATATTAATTCCAATAAAAGTTGGGCATTGCAATTATAAAGATTCAGCTTTTGTTTTTTGGACTGCTTCAGTTGGCATTGTACTTAAGACTATAATTTACATTAGCCAGATAGCTACAGGCTTTTAATCACATTAATTTTATTATCATAACTGAAATACACACATATACCAGCACATAAATATATAAGCCATCAGGGTTCTCATGAGAACTGAACAGAATGGAAATTTAAAAGATTCATTAAAGCCATGATTGGATTATCTTGGTTTAAGGGAAGAGATACACATTTGCTTATCAGTTCAGATTAGCTAATTTTTCTACTTGATTTTATGACACATAAATCCTTACTCCGGATTAGATACTTATTTGTTTTAGTTGAAGGGGAATAGTAAAAATCAATTCTGACATAAATCATTCTAATTTACTGCAAGCATTTTCTGTCTTAAATTAGATCTGGCATGAACCGTGACTTACTAATGCCAATGTTTGAACACAAAATATTTCTAAATTGGATCTGACAGAAGCCATGACTATTAAGTATTAGTATTTATAATAATGCTATTGAGGCCTGCAAACAGAAATACAAATGAATATTTTAAGCATGGCTTAACAACATCAGTTCTTATTATTCTTCCTCTTGGTTCATTCATGCAAATGGGAGCAGTGTACTGAAAATCTTGACATTCTGATGTTTCAGGATCACATGGGATAAGGGGCAAAAAAAAGCCACATCTAAATATAAAATAATGGGCAAATTCTTTTGTCAGGTGTATGCTCGTCATACATGTTTACTTGAAGATGTCTACTGACATGTGGATCTTGGAGCATTTCTTTCTCTAGAGGTACAATGTTTCAATGCTCAGTAGAAAAGAGCAATTAAACTGAACTTTTACAATAAATAGGGGAAACTACACTAACAAGTCCACTTGAATGCAACAGTAAATTATTTTCCAATCTCTGGTTGTAAAAGTGCAATCACAATCTACATTGGTAGAAATAATGACACATCCATTCTAGTTGTCTGAATGATTACTTGCTGTGCTCAAAATATTAACTGGCTAAATCCATTTCTACAGGATTGTACTATGAATGTTTTGGTATTCTTGAAGAAGATTATTGATTATGCTTATTGAATTTGATTATTTTGGATTGGCTGGTCAATCCTAGTGTTGGTACTTGGTTTCTCTTTAAATAGTGGGCTGTGTCACTTGTCAGTCCTTTCCCAAGCTAGCTTCTTATGTAAAGATCCTCCTGAAGCCCTTTTATTTACTGACCATCTTTTCTGTTTGACCCCTGCCTGAATTCAACCACAACATTTGCCACCTGTTCTGATCTAGAACTAGAGTTTGAAACTGTGGAATCTAGAGGGAGTCCCAGCAGTTTGTCATTATTGTGTTTTTATTGTATTGTATTGTATTTACTAGTACAGATGTAGTTCAGCTGCAAATAGCAACAACTCAGCAATTATTTCTAAAAGGTGTTCTAAAATTTTGAAAATTAAATCAAATATTTGCCTGGTTGCTATGGTGCATAGCATCAGTGCAATTTAAAGTGTAGTTCAGCTGCAAATAACAACAGATCAGCAAATATCTCTGAATGGTGTCCTACAATTTAGAAAATGAAAGCAAAAATTTGCCTAGTTGCTATGGTGCATAGCATCAGTGCAATATACACCAATATTACAGTGCATAACAGCATGCTGAACTGGAGCTTTGGGGGTGTGGGCAAGTTAAAGTTCCCAAGCATATCCATCCCTATCCATCCCTCATCCCAGATATGCTTATCTAAGGAATATGGCTTTTAGTGGGGACACTTTTTTTTTTGCCTTATTTGTGCCAGTTTATGTATATATATATATATTTATGTATATATACAACGTTGATATGCCTCTGATTTATTGTTTATCTCAAGAATAGGTTTCAGAAAGGAAATTTGTCACATGGAAAAATATAATATTGATTCATTCTGACATTTATGTTTCCTAAATCCTGTGCAATATTGAATTGCATTAGACTGAGCAGCTTGTTCATATTTTCCACCGAGCACACAGTTTAATAGGCACAACTAAGAACAATAGCTCAAGCATATCATATTTAAAGGCAGAAGATTAAATAATAAAAATCAAGTTTGTTTTCAGTTTTATATTTTGAAAACTGTTTTCTTTTAAAAGTATTTGAAAAAATTATCCCTTTAATTCCAAAAATATTTCTAATGTTATACCTAAACAAGCATAATAAAAAGGTATGTGCATAGGTTAATCTATTTTTGACATAAGCAATAAAAACAATATCATAGTTATTTCAGAATCATTTTCATTATTATTATTATATTTTTTCACCTTGAATGTGGATGGAAAGAGAGTTGAAGAAAACAGGCATTTTGGTATGACCTGCAGATGCAGGTCATGGCTTTAAACTAAACTGTAATGTAACATGCTGAAACTGCTGTGTTATGACTTGAAATTCCCCAATCTTTAGACTGTAATGTAGTACCTACATTAATTCAATTTACTGTACCTTCATGAATGTGTTGCACTATCTTTTCAGCCTGTGTATTGGTCATAGTTTGCAGGACTGCAGCAGGTTTGGTCTGTGAGAATTGTAGAGAAAAGGGAAAACAAACACTTGTAACTGCATAGCAAAATAAATGTTCGGAATTAGAAAGTTCTGAAATACATTAATTATATGGGGTAAATATGGTTTGCTCTTTTGAAAACAGATATTAAAGCGGATTCTACTAAAGAAGCGCTATTAACTGATGCATTTAGCAAAAAAAGGTTTCCTGTGACAGAATGCCTTTAACATCACAAAAATGAAGAAACAATATATGGTTTATCTCAATAACACAAATTCTGTTTGTCTGTCTTTACATGTAGGATTTGTGCTGGAGTTGGTTATTATGAAAGTAGTCATCTCTAACAAATTTTTTAGATAAAATCAGTCTACCCCCATTTTATTAGGCCTTTAAATCAAATCACCACTGACTCCTGCATGAAGACAGAGACAGAAGCAGAGGGAAGAATAAGGAAGAGTAGGGAAAAGTAACTTGATTTATTTCAGAAACAGCACTACTTCTATAATTGATTATATTAACAATTTTCCTATTTCCATGAAATTATACAGTTTCATGTTTGCCATAGTTCCCCTTTAAAGTAATAAACTGTGAATAGTAATGATTAAATATCATTATTAAGAGTATAGGTCACCATTTATAATTTGACAATTTAATCATAGGTTGGTACAGATAAATATTACACTTTTTGGCAAATAGTCGAATTTGAATTCGATACAGTAAATCTCGAAAATCGAATTAGAATTTAAAAAAAAAACTTGAATCGATTGGATTCTATTTCTGAATCACATCTTTCTACTAATTCAGGGCAAAATGTTAAGCTCAGAGAAACATTTGACATGTTGGAAGGGTTAATGACTAAACAATTAATTAACCAGAGATATTAAAGACTATTCATCCAATCTAATGTATAGATGGACACATATAAATAAGAACGTTCCCAACAAAAGAACAATCCTGTGGCCTAAAAGTGATGTAGGTAAATCAGGCAGTGAATCCACTCTAGATCCACAGACAGAACCTATCACCCATACATCGAGTACTAATATCTTGGGAGAAGGAAGTCAACTTATAGGGTCCAGACCTCAGAGGGAACCTAAAACTTCCCAATATCCAATTTTTTTAGGACAGGAGAGGAATTTACTGGACACATCCCAAGCCACGCGTTACCCCAAAAAAGATCAACATTGGGGGAAGGGGAAAAACAATCTTAGGGAAAAATCGAAAGTGAATTATTCAGTTGCCATGAACTATCAAAAGAAGAACAGTCATTAACCGTTATCAATTTATCCAATCACAATCTCAGCACATACTAATATACTCAGTAAAGGTCTGTCCTTTCACCCACCTTCCAGTTGGACATTTTTGAGACTATAAAAGTTAAGCAAAACATCCAAGATTCGCCCATCGCTAGTTACTGATAGAAGTGAGTTGTTGGCGATAAAGGGGAAAACACAAGAACCGAGCAATACGGTCACATTTATAACTACCTACAATACCAATAGCTCACAGATACAATAAATTCTGGACAAATACTGGTCAATAATTTGGAAGGTAATACCCTTGGATCAATACTGCAGGAATGAGCATCAATATGCTACAAGAGAAGTCCCAATCTGAGGGACATGCTTACAAGGAGTCATTATCAACAAAATTGTGGGTGTTTTCCCTGCAGCGACTGCAATATATGCAACAAATTGCAAAGAATCACCATCTTCAAAGACTGTTTTGGCATGATTCATCAGGTCAATAACTATGTAAACTGCAGGACCCAAGGTGTGATTTATTGCATCGAATGTCCCTGAAACAAATAATATATAAGGATGACAACACAAATGCTGAAAACAAGAATGCAACATTGCCATACCATTAGATCTGCAGGGAATGAAAACAAAAATGATAACTATCTCTACAGTAGCTCAAAATTTGAAAAAATGAAATTTTGGGCTTTGGAAAAGGTTGAACTGGGAATCTGTAAAGGAAACCTGGAGCAAGCCACTAAAACGAGAAAGCTACTGGATCTTTAAAATGAACATGTTATCTCTGAATGGAATAAATGAGAATAACTTATTCACGTTATTTATTTAAAACAGTAGAAAGAAATCAGATTTTTTTAAACCATTTTTTTTCATATTAAAAATATTCATAGGAATATTCCTGCTTTGTACAATATATAAGAACACAAGTAATTAAATTTTAATAAATTATTAATAAATATGTTTTTAAGAATTCATAATATATACATAAATAAGTAGGAATACATTAATAGTTAAAAATTGATCTGCATTTGGGTGATTATTCATTTATCATAGTTCCTGAATATCCTATAGAGTAATCAATGCCATTTAGTAATAGTTTTTTTTGTTACTAATCTAAATAGCCAGATGATGATAATAGTAGCTTCTGAGATTTCCTTTGTCAAATGGCACAGTTATGTCACATAGGATCCATGGTAACAGATAGAGAGAATTGGGTGCTAGTGAACTCACGAGGTACAGTAGGTATACACTAAATCAGGAAGCCCATACTTATGGTGGAACATGGTCTCTGCTATAACTCAACATGTGACACACGATACGGAAGTGATTTAAATCGCACGCCCGGGAACTCTCTTACTACGCCTTGATCAAGCTGACATTGCGAAACACTCATCAGCGTTTTGATTTTACAGATCTTTAGTTGTTTTACAATTCGTCTTACAAATTGGGTCCAGTAACATTTGGTGGGGTGGTGGAATCGTCAATCCATGCTCGGCTCATAACTCTCATAACTCTTAATACTGAACTCCCAAGAGGGTGTGGATTTTTGGTTTTGCAGGATATCTTAGCCTTCAACTCAACTGCATTCATTATTTAAAATTTAAGACCACAGTTCAGTTGCTCTGCCTTCTCCGCCTTTGTGGTGTCCCAGGGAAAGAAACAACAGCAGCAGTTTTGGGATAACTCCACCTCCTGTTTCCTTCCGATTTATTACTCTATTCATGAACTTGAGCATTGATTGTAGTTTTTATCCTATTAATTATGGTCACTATAAATAATTTAATTACCTTCAGCAATAATACTATTTATTTATAGAACACTGTTAAGCACTTTAAGTCTTTTGAATTAATCCTTTAAGTCTAACTGGACATGGGAACAGAATGTATTTGTATTTAGAGCAACGCTGCTATTGAGGATTTAAATCCCGGTTAAGGGAACTCCTGTGTTTAATAATTGATTCTAATGTGGGCATAATCAGCAAGTTGTTTTTTTCATATCTAATTAATTGAATGAACTCTATTCCACTGCACTTTATTTATAATCATTTTCATAAATGTTTTATTTAATTTGATAACATTAAATTATAGCTCTGCACTTAATATATATATATATATATATAATGTAATTCTCCAATGATTGTCCCAGTTATAGGACAATCAGTGTGATTGTACTTGTGGGTACACACTCAGAATTTGTAATTACAAGGTACAATTGAATAAGGCTATAGGATAGCCTAGACAGTGACTGCTGTAGTCTGACTGATTAAAGCGGGGTACTTTTTTCTCGTTCGAATTTGGTTTCACCACAGGTGTTAGCTTTTCTAAACTCATATAGAGAATTGTGTTCTCAAGGAGTATAATTTTTCAGAATTGATTAAGTACTTTCCACAGTTAAGTAAATATTTTCTGTTTCTATACTTAAACATGACATTCATTGGCCATGAAATTAGCCATTTTCAAAAATTTTAAGTTAAGTGTTTCAGTGATTTCCAACTGTGGCATCTACATTTATTTGTAGTTTCCTCATAATGTAGGGGCTGTGATAGAGAACATGTTACTAAACATTTCATGTAAGGTGTTGTGTTTTAGCTTGCTGATTCTGTGTAACCACTTATGGTACTCTGGGCCATATAAAGCTAGCATGCTGGGGTACAAACTTTGTTCCCATCCACTGCAAATATATTTCCTGGAAACATTTCAGGTTCAGTGAGACATACAGTTCAACTGTCTGCTTGTCTATTGTGACCATCTTATAATGAGTTATAATCTGCTATACCAGCCTGGAGGAGAATATGTGTGTAGAAGGATTCCCTGTTGTTCCTGCCTAATACTTTTATGTCTGCCAGAATGTTTAATAGATAGCTTGCTGTTTTCTTCAACACTTACTTCACATTTCAAATCATTCAATACAACGGGGCAAATGTACTATTATTCCCCAAAATTAGCTCGATCAAATTCGAAATTCGATCAGCATTCGACCATCGAATGCTTATCGAATTGTTTTAGGCTATCATTTTGCTCGACATTGAACGAATTTGTACGATCGGATTACCTTTGAGCCTCCGAAAATTTTGTACGTTTAGAATGATCGAACGCTTCGATCCTACGAATGGTATTCAAGCAGGACTTAGTCTCAGAAGCCTATGGGTAGTTTCCCAAAGGCTTCTATTGCAATTCGGTAGGTTCAATCTGGCGAAGTAGGCAGTCGAATAATTTTAAAATTTTGAATCCTTCGATCATCGAATGATCGAATATACGATCATTCGATCTATTTGATTGTTCAGTATTCAATGATCTAAGAGGGCAAATTTGCATATCCAATTTCACGAAAAATTCATACGATCGTTATTCGATCAAACTTCGATCATTTCACGTGAATTTCATAAATCGGCCCCAACCTATTATGTTTTCTATGTATGCACAAATACCAGAGGCAATAAGTTTGCTTCTTTGTAAATCTTCGGGTACCTATGAAAAAAATTGAGTGTCAAATTTGGAACTATTTTCCACTTCGAAATTTGACCTTTAATAAATCAGCCCATTAGAGGCCCATTTATCAAATGTCTAATTTCAAATTCATGTGAATTTTTCTTAAATTTTAATATAATCACAATTCAACTGGGAGGTTATTTAAGAAAAAATTGGAATGTCTTATATTGGATAGAATGGTTTCAACCTGAAAATTCATATTCGATTAATTCAAAACAAAATTTTCTCCCCCCCAAAAAAACGAATGTCTGGAAGGCTATTAACACATCCAAATGGCTCAATGGACCTCTTTCATAGACTTTATTAGGACTGTTTCCATGATTGAGGGTTGATAAATCTCACATTTGAATTTACATTCAAATAGGGGGATTACAGTTTGTTTGTGTGAATTTTGAAACTCGAAAATTCAAATTTACTTTCGATCCTTTTTCTTTTTTTTTCTTTTTCTGCCCCATAGTATGATGTAGAGAGAAAAAATTGTTCTTATGAAAAAGTTCTCAAAACAAAAAGTAGAAAGGATCAGATTTGCCCATCACTTATGCAAAGTAATCAACTTTTAATCATAGTATTGCACTTGTTATATTTTGGAAGGTAATTTTTTTATCTTCATGTTGGTCTCAAGCTAATTAAAAAGAAAACAAAAGAAAAGATCTTTTGGGCAAGGCTCTCTTCACCTTTTGTATCATTAAATGATCACTGTTTATGTAATCCTGTATGTTCTTGTATAAACACATATTCTGTACAGTTCTGCGGAATTAGTTGGAACTCTAAAAACATGTTAATAATAAAAATAAAGTTCTGGTTTATGTAGGTGCATGGAACCAACATACATGCAACTAATGTGGTTACAGATTAGCAGCTCAGCATATTTATGAAATGCTATAATCAGTGCATATTACAGGCAACTTAGGGGGTTGTTTGGGCAGTATCACCTATGGGAACTGCTCCAGGATTTATTGGGATTTATTAGATTCCCCCTAGTTCTTAATAGAAGTTGAAGAAAATGTTCATTATAGATGCAAAAGAGCTGACCAATGATAATTCTGATATTCTATTATCATACATACAGAGATATTCTACAATGAAATCGGACAAGGTGATAAAGGACAGACTTTTTAAGTGCTGGGAAACTGTTCTTAAAGTTTACAAAGCCAATTTCACAACAAAGAACTTGGAGCAAGATTTACACATATAAACTGGGATTATCATTGGAGGATTATTTAGCAGTCACTGATTCTGGAGGGTTTGAGAAAGCTTTTATTAAATAATATAAAAGCTATAAAACTCCCATTATATTAAATGGCAACAAAGTACCCTGTGCAATTTGTATATTCTGATTATTAATCAGTCTTGCTGTATCAACTTCTATGGCAGATGTTCCCTAAATTATGCTGTTTTGATAATTTATGACAAGCCCTAATCTTAACCCCCCAACAGCAGCCCAGAACACACTGATCACATGCATGGTCTTGCAGAAATGTTCTAGCAAAGTTACAAGATGGTTGCCCTATGTGTACATCTTTGAAGGTATGAATCATTTGTTTAATTAGGCTTCACAACATCTAGGCTGGTGCAGTTAGTTTAGTATGTTTAGTATACAAAATACAACATTTCTAGCATTATTCTACTTTAGACTTCAGTTCCCCACTAAGGATTAATTTACTGAATTACAGAATTACCAAATTATTACAGAGATTTGTTTTGCCAATTATTTTTTATAAGACAGTATAGATATGTATAAACAGAACTGTTTGTATAAACAGACATTATATCAGCTCCCTTTTAGTGACATATCTTTAAAGCTTTTTTTTAAATTGCATTGTTAATACAAGGAATACTATTTAGAAAATCATTGTGTTGGTGACATTTTTTGGCCAATTTTGACACAACCTCCTGAACCTTTAGATACAATGCACAAAGTAATAGTAATATAGCACACAAAGTGGCAAATTTATCATTATTCATGAATTTGAGGGCTTTTAGCCCTCGAATTCAGCAGAAATTTGGTAGTACTTCGACTATTGAAATGAAAATCGAATAGTTTTAGGCAATTTTTTCTTCGCTATTTGATTTCTCGAAAAATTGGTACGATCGAACATCGTTCGATTTCATGGAAAAATCGTGAAATTTCCTTCAATCGTTCGAAAAATTTGTACGATTAGAATGATCGAGGCGTTCGATCGTACAAATGATAAAAAAAGCCTATGGGGGGTTCCCAAAGTGTCAGAAATATAGTGCAACAACTTTATTTTTTTTTGTACTTATATTTTATTAGAAATTTTCTACAGATCAAAATATACATACATAAAATAGTAAAATAAAGAATAGCAGAAAGAAAAGAGAAAAGAAGAAAAAAAAAGTGCAACAACTTTAGATCTAGTTTAAGACAATAAATCTAGGAACAGAGTTATCTTCAACATGGAGACATTGGATTTGAAAGACAAAATGATACAGAAAAAATACTAATGATTAGGATAAATAAATATGAATTTTATTTTACCTTCTCTACCCTTCTGCCATTGACTTCCAGATGTAAAAGCCACTTCCTGCATGTCTCATGATCAACCCAAATACACAAGCACATTCTGTGTCATTAAACACCATAATTTACAGAAAAGAAAATAAAGTAACTTACAGAAATGTGTCTATCAAGCAATATCAAAGCAGAGCAGTGTGGCGGGTACAATTATTGTGCCCACAACAAGATCATTAGGCCCCAAAACTCTGAAAACAAGACTTTTTTCATAAATACGTTGAGGCTGTTTATTGATCATAAGTCCCATAGGGCGCCATATAGTTCCTAGGCCCTCATCAATTTGTGGGGTCTATTTCCTCTATAGGTACACATACCTGCTTCTCAGTAAAATTATTTCAGTTTGCATCATATTAACTGTGGTTGTGAAGAAAACAGGGATCCATCAAATCCACACTTTTGTCTTAGCAAAACCTACCTAAATGCTAATTTTTTCTATTAATAGAAATATATGTGTAGAATAATTTAAAAAAAGTTCAATATTCATTTAATAATACAAATAAATTATCATTTATATTCTAAACTGTATTTTTTCCTACCGCATAAATTTTCACTCGAATGACAATGGCATGCTTTCCTATTTTGTTTTTCTAATATACTTTACTGTATATAGGAAATATTTAAAAGAAGCATTTTATTGAAGCGCATATTAACACTTTTTAGATGTAATTTAAGAAAAAAAAATCGGCAAAGCATTTAACAGGATTTTCTTATCAACGGTTTTCCAGATGCTACAATTGTCAGTTAGACCATGTCAGTGACTGGTATCATGCCAACTTAATACAAGTTGGTTCCACTTGTCATCCTTTCAATTTCTCTGCTGGCCTCAATTTTAAAGGGCCTATTAGCATTATCAGAGTAATCTTAAAGATGTGTTTTGGCTTTCTGTTAAATGAATTTTACTTATTTAATGGAAATGTATAATCAAACACTATAGAAATTAAAATGAATAAAGTAAATTATCTTGACAATGAACTGTTAGAAATTTTTGATTCATTGTTCTAGAAATATGAACTAATCTACATAACACTGATTTCTGTTAGAAATTCTAAATACTCTCTTTTATTTCTCTGACAATTTTATTTCTCTTTACAATTCTTTAATTACCGATCTCTGCATTTAGGAAACAGTATTTTTTATTTTTATATTTTCAAGAGAGGACATTAGCCCCTATAATATTATTTTAGTGTTATGTTAAAGAAGGGCTTAATAAATATCAATTAATAGTGCTGCTCCAGCAGACCTCTGCACTGAAATCCATTTCTCAAAAGAGCAAACAGATTTTTTATATTCAGTTTTGAAATCTGACATGGGGCTAGACATTTTGTAATTTTCGCAGGAAGGACCCCAGTGCGTAAGATGGGTATGGGGGTCAGTGGAGGCGGTGCACTGGGGACTTATAATCTTTGGGGGTTGAATTCTCCTTTAGCAAAATGTATACAATCATTTATCTCAGTCGTTGACCCAGTTGAGCTTACAATCTAAGATCCTATCACATGCACACACAGTATGGTTGACAACCTAGAGGAAGTCCAAGCAAACATGAGGCAAAGTTATAAGAGGTAATTTACAACCTTTCAGAAAGTGTGCAAAGGATGCAAAATTGCCACAGACATGCAACACAATCTTGCCTGTATTCAATCATGAAAGGTGGGGGAGGCTCATAGACGTCCCCCACCCACAGCAGGCGATAAGGAGAGGACTGACCTGATGTTGCACCTTGCACCTTGCTGCATGAGCACTGTGTGACCAATTTATTAAGCTGCAAATTTGGAGCATTTTTGACACCAAAAATCCAAAAAAGTTTCAGAAATTTTTTTACCTTTTTGGGGATTTATTCTATGAAAAACCTGCAACAATTCAGAATATGAAAAAACTCCAGCTAAAACATGTAGAGGTCAATGGCAACAACAACAACAACAAACAACATTTGTAAAGCGCTTTTCTCCCGTAGGACCCAAAGCGCATAAGCTTGTCTCATCTCTGTACATATATATGTGTGCAGAGGAAAAGTTATGTGGCCATAAATGCCAGGCTAAACATGTGGTTTTTCAGTTTTGATTTAAACGTGTCCAGGGTTGGAGCTGTCTTGATCCCGTTTGGCAGGGCATTCCACAGGGTAGGGGCAGCATGACAGAAAGCTCTGGATCCAAAGGTTTTCAGTTGGACTCTGGGGGTGGTCAGATTATAGGATCCATTTGATCTAAGATTGTGGGCAGATGTCCCTTACAACAACTGGAAGATCTTTCTTTGATTTGTAGTTTTATAGGTTTTCGAATATTTTCGGATATTGTCTAGAAACTTTTCTATGACTTTTCCCATTTGGTCCTTTTTTTCAGTTAGGATTTTTAATAAATGTCCTGACATTCATGGTTTTAGAGAAAGTGAGTTTAGTTGTGGTTTCAGAAACCGCTAAAATTCAACCTATAATTAATAAGCCTTTTAAAGGTCACACTCTTGTACTTTCCCCCCAATTGTCTTAAATGGTCCTTTTAAACTCCTTCCAATGAGTACCTATGACCTCAACACTGAAAGGCTGCAATCCAGAAAGTGATATACTTTTTATGAAGTAGCTCACATACTAACAAATGTCACATAAGAACATTTATGAATAACTCACTGTATCTGGAGTAGTTCCTGGTGTTTATATCTGCTATATAGATAAACTCAAAAATCATTAATTTCTCACAAACAATAAAATAATAAAATAAAAATAATAACCATGATGTCTATCAATGCATTGAATAATGAAACACTTTAATCAGAATATATTAATCACATGGAGGCTACTGCAATGTAAATGTTGTTAAAGGTGCTATTATCCAAATCAGATGACGTAAATGAATTGCCCATGAAAACATATAAGGTGTCAGCTTCTCATATAAGATTAATGAAATTATTAAATTAACAATAAAATAACAGAGATGCACTTTATGTACATAGAGACTTTTGATCTATAAAACATTGAATAGTGAAACCCCTTAGTAATGCATATAGTATTCAAATAAAACAAATACGAATAGTAACAGACATTATTATGCATTTATCAGTCAAATAAAATATATAACTTCTCAGTTTCATTAAATAGTAAAATTGTTCAATATGCAGATCTTAATTAATCAAACAGTTGTTAATTAATTAAGTAATTAATTAATTAATTTAAGTAATTAATTAATACTCAAAATAACTTTTTGAGTGCCTACCTACATTATTTATTTGATTATAATCTGCACTCTAATCAAGGGAAGACTGCTGAAGAACATAATTGTTTTGGATTATGGTTCGTCATTTTCATGAATGTAGATTTGCTTAGAGGTGACCTAATTTTTACAAAGGCTTTATTAATTCTTATATTTTTAAGACTCCGTTGGAGGAGAAGGGCTAGGATGTTTAGATACTCTACTTCACATTTCCCTTTATGTAGAAGTATTTCTTCCTTTATTGTAGGATGTGGGAACACATCAATTCTGAAAGTTTGTTCTAATACATTATATGAAACCATATTTAATTATGTGAATCCAGGCCTATGCAGTTTTTGCATTCATTGCTTTAGCAAAAGAGCAGCTTGATAAATTAGATCCCATGGCATTTCTTAGAATTAGCTGTAAAATGAAAAGTCCTACTTTTTCCTGGAAACATTAAAATGAACTTTGAGAATACACTGCAGCATTATCAAGTAGCAATTTTATTTGTTCTGAAAAAACATTTTTGTAAATATAACATCTCCCTAGAAGATTTAATGAGCAGGAAAATCCTCCCAGTTGCAGTCTTTATAGTGTTAGCAATTATTAAACCAAGTCAATGTCAATGAGAGTTATTTGTAATGTTTGCAAATGGTTGTATTGCCCATGTTTTTTTCCTGAAGGCTGAAATATTGCACTATTTCTGTTTTTGTTCTGCAAATTCACAATGTGCACTGATAGCCACAAATGAGACAGGTGTTTGAGTGAGTGCAACCACTGTTCATAAGTTGTACTCTAATATAACGTAGACAGTAATTTAAATTTGTAATTTGAAAAACGTTTTGCAAATATTTTCTCTGCCACCAAAGTCATGGGGTAACTCAAATGCAGAGCATTGGGCCAAATTAGACAATATCATATTTCCACACACATTGGGTGGTCTCACTCACACAAACACCCCGAATATTTCTGAGAAAAAGTAAAAAGCTTAGCAGTACAATATTTCAGCATTCAGGAAAAAAACAATACAATAATTTACAAATAAATATGTGCTGTGCAAACTTTATAAATAACCTCCACTCAGCTCTACTTATAGTGCATGCTTTCTTAAAATACAGGTATGGGATCAGTTACCCAGAAAGATCTGAATTACCATATGGCTGTTTCTCATAATCTCAATTTTATCCAAATAATCCAAATTTTAAAAAAAAATTATAATAATCTTTTTCTCTTTAATAATACAATAGTACCTTCAACTTGATCCAGACTAGGATAGAATACATCCTTATTGGAAGCAAAACCAACCTATTGGGTTTAATTAATGCTTACATGATTTTGTAGTAGACATACTAATATCCAAATTACGGAACAATCCATAATCCAGAATACCCCAAGTCCGGAGCATTCTGAATAACATTTGCCATACCTGTACCAATAAGGCTCCAACTATTTGTATTATTTTATGGTTTATAATGTCCTGCATGTCTGCAGGTATCTTTGAATGTGCTAATACATGTATACACTTATTAATTCCTTGCACAAACAATAATGGGAGAGATAACTTTCCCATATTTCTTTAATGTAGTAGTTGATATCTAAAGAACATGCAGATCCTATACACCTGAATGGTGGACAGCCACAAAAAAATACCTTTATTAAAGGAAAAGTAACATTAAAAACTGAAGGTATATGAAAGTAATTAAAATATAATTTACTGTTGCTCTGAACTGGTAAAACTGATCTGTTTGCTTCTGAAAGGCTACTACTGGAAAACAGAGAAAAAGCACAAGTTACACAGCAGATAGATAAAACACCATTGTATTAGCACTCTTACAGTATCTGTTATGTGCTATGTAATCTGTCAGGAACAGCCAGGAATCAAACCCTGGTCCCTGTTGTTAGGAAGTTCTGCATTACCAGGGTGAGCCACTGGAGGATCTTTGTCCTCATGCTAGACACTGCTCTGGACAGACTTGAAATATATTCTTTCTCCCCTACCTCGATATTAACATGTGTTTTCCATTTACTGTCAGGTTTGGGTGCTGGTGAATGGAAAACACATGTTAATAACGAGGTAGGGGAGAAAGAATATATTTCAAGTCTGTCCAGAGCAGTGTCTAACATGAGGACAAAGATCCTCCAGTGGCTCACCCTGGTAATGCAGAACTTCCTAACAACAGGGACCAGGGTTTGTTTCCTGACAGTAACCTGTGTGTTTTCTCCTTTTTCCCAGCAGCTTGAATGGCTGGCCCCATGGCTACACATCAGCTTGTTTATATAAACTATAATAGTCTTTAGCAAACATGCTAGTTTTACCAGTGCAGTATAATATACAGTATAGCAGTATATTATATGTTAATTACTTTAAAACACTTAAATTTTTTGGTATTACTGTTCCTTTAAGCTTTCTCAATTGCATCTCAATACTAGTGATGAGCGAATTTATTCGCCTGGTGTGAATTTGCGGCAATTTTGTGTGATTCACCACTGGCGAATAAATTTGCGAAACGCCTGCCTTGCAAAAATTTGACCGCATCCCTTTTTGGATGAGGGTGTCCATTTGTCCAGTGTTTCGCTAATTTTTTTGGTGAAACCCCCCAGATTTGCCCATCACTACTCAGGACAGGTTTTCTGGGTAGAACCAAAATGTTGACTGAAAATAAACAGCAGGTTACTTTTCATAAAGTCCCTTGAGTGCTCCCTGTTTAATGGATTTGACCTGTACTCATGGAAGTAATGTCTCTTTAAAAAAATCTAATGCGAACCTTCACCACCTTAAACCTGCCAAATTGCTATTTTGGCCTATGGGGGACCTCCTGAAACCTTTAAGAAGTGTTTTTGGTAATTTTTTGAAAATCTATTTTTTTGGCCAAAATTGTTCAAATCATTCAAATCGAACAATGCATTTGAACAATTCAAAAAAATTTATTTGATCGAAAAAAAAATCAATTTTCGATTGAAAAAAAATTTGAAATTGAAGTTTGAAGTTTTTGAACTTTGAAATTCAACCCTTAGTAAATTTGCCCCTTATAGTATGTATGTTTGTATGTATATATGTATTTCTATAGCACCCCAAATGTATGCAGTGCTTTACAAGGCATAATATATAAATCTGTGTTTAAGTTCTAGCAGTTTCAATACACAGATGGGATGAGGTCTGTGATGGAGTGAATTTACTTTTTTGTTTGTTAATGTTAATTAACTTTGCTGGCCAGTAATCATACCTCCCAACTGCCCCATTTTCAGTGGGACAGTCCAGATTTTGACAGCTCAGCTGAAATGTCTTGACTTTCACTTTGATCTTCACTGACTCGAGAAAAACATTTTTTTGGAGCTTAATTAAAATGTATTTTTGACATAGAGTACAAAATATCCCCGGCACACAGGAGGTTCCCCGAAACGTTGCACATTGCACTCTGCATCTAATAAAATTGCAAGGGCTTTGCCCTGCTGAATCTATTCCTGTGTGCCGGGGATATTTTGTACTTATCAGATAGGGCGTTGCCGATTCCCCCACCATCGAGCACCAGGAGAAATGTGTGGTGTGCGGCTATTCCAAAGATTACCATTTTTGACAGAGAGCCCAGAACAGTCAGCAGCTGCACTCAGATACTTTTGTAACAATTTAGGATAATCAAAGAAACAATTGTAACTATTTAAGATTATCAAGTCTCTTGGGAAAACTAAGACTAAACAATTTAAAGGGCAATTCACCATCATTAACAAAACTTTTAGATCACATAAAACAATGCACTAAAACTCCCAGAAATGTGTTAAAATTTTCATAACCTGACCCATTTTGTGAAATGGACATGGTAATTAGGTGGGTGTGGCCATGAAATGGGCATGGCCAACATTTTTCACCATGCTGCTCGCAGCACACATTTTTGTCTCTCTTTTTGTTTTAAAATGTTGAGAGATATGCAGTAATCTAGGTAAATAGCTATGCAAATACTGTATGGGACAGATTTATCAAGGGTCAATTAAGAATTGAAATTTTTGAATTTGAATTTTCGAGTTTTTAATGACCAAAACTGTCAAATTTACCATGGAATCGTTAAAATTCAATTTGAGATTTTTAAAAATTCTAATTAGATTTTGAGATATCATATACTGGCCCCTTAAGATCGCAAATTCGATTGTTCACCACCTAAAACCTGCCAATTTGCTGTTTTAGTCAATGGAAGACATCCTGGGATCAACATGTCCTGATATTCAAGCTTTTTTTCAAAGAAAAAACTTGAGTCGAGTTTTTAAAACTCTAATCTAATTTGATTCAAATTAAATTTTAGTTTTTGGGGGGATCCCATTCATCCAAGTTTTTGGAAATTAATTTTTTTCCCAATTGATTGAATTTTGAGTTCATGGGAGTTTATGGAAGTTTTTAAATACTCACATGAACTCGAAATTCGACCTTTTATAAATGTGCATCCATGTACTGTATATCATTTGAATATGTGTGTGTTAAAAGTGGAAACTTTGCAGCAGTAATAGTTTTGGTAAACAAACTGAGGCCTACTTTGTTTGGAGCATGCTACTCAGTTGTGTGAAGAGTATATATACTATAAATAGTGGTGACAACAATTGCATATTGAAAGTTGTAAAAGTATGTGCATGGAAAACTTTGCTTTTATATATAACATTTCAATTGATTGTTAAATTTTAATTCAAGCAGCAAACAGGTTCAACAGGGTCTGCAAAAGTAATTTTTTTTCACAAAACTAGCCAGAAGTTATTTTACACAATGAAGGCAACATTTTAATATTAGTATAACAAGTAAATGAAATAAGGAAATAAAACATCTTAAGGTAGTTCTTTCTCTTCTTTTCTTTTTTTTTGTATACTTTCCATATTTGATAAGCCTTGTGAGTGTGATTGTTCTCAATAACGTCCAGGCCCGGACTGACAATGTCCCTGTTCGGGATTTTTCCCGAAGGGC
>CM044439.1:122220282-122231661 GCA_024363595.1 Xenopus borealis
CCCACTTAATATGTTGCAGAGATGCCCTTATACTGTCAAAGTTTGTATTGTACACTGTATGGCATTATAGCAATGTTTCAGGCCATGTGGCCTTTTATTAAGCCTTGATAAAAGGCCACATGACCTGAAACAATGCTGTAGTGCCCTAAAGTGTGCAATAAAGGCATTTTAATTTAAACCAATGTGTGGCTCTGTTCCAACCTGTTTCCATGCCATCTACACAATCAAGTCCATGTGCTAGGACAGTACATGAAATAGATCACAAGATTGATTGAAGTTTAGAGCAAAAGTCATGACCATTCCAATTCCAGAATTTGTTTTCTGGCTAAAGATAAGGCACACTGTTTCATTTCCAGTCTGAATCAATTACCAATAAAGCCATTTGCAGTAAGGAATAGTCAGCTATTTTAGCTTCTGAAATGTCCAAAAACAAGTGGTTAAGTTAACCTGCAATAAAAACAGACATAAATGTTGGTAATTCAAGAAAAATAAAATGTTCAGCATGCAGAAATATTATATGACTTTGTCTGCTTTTCTCCAATAAAGTTTTATTTATAAGACTTTGCTACAGTCTATTATGGGAAGAACACATCATTCTCTAATCATGGATAAATGTTACACTTTATGCACAATATATTAGAATACGGGTGCTTAAAGTTCTCATACTGGATGGACAAGAAGGCCACCAAGCATACCTTAACACAAGATTCATAAACTGATAAATTACTATTTTAACAATTGAATCCTATATATATAGGAGGCTGTGGTTAAAGCCATCAGATTATGCCCATATCAATAAGAACACGACTTTAAATATTGGAAATGATGAGCAAATTAGTTTTTTGCCATGCACAGATTTACGGCAAAATTCAGCATTTCAACATGGGTGGATTTTTCCACAAAACTGCAAAAAAAAGTACAGGTAAAAAAAACACCCATTAACTTTAATGCATTTGGAGTGAGAAAAAAAACTCCAATTGGCAATGCTTTTGGGGATGAGAATAAACTTGACAAAAAAATGCCATTGACTTTAATACACTTCAACTGACAAAAAAAGTTGTCCATATACTCAAATATATTTTGCCAAAATTTTTTGGTGAAGCAAAACATGGCTAATTCACTCACCACTAATTGAAAACAAATCTTGTAATTCCTCCATTCATGCGATACCTGTTTATTAATGAGCACAATATAGCATCTGATTTTCCATGACTAAAGTAAAGCAATAAAACTTCCAATCACAAATGCAAAAACTGATGTACCAATCTTGAATGTAAGCTAGACTAGAACATGTTAAGACAAACAAAGGTCCATGGCCAGATGGTATTCATCCCAAGGTACTTAGCAAGCTTAGCTCTGTGATTGTCAAACCTCTATACTTAATTTTTCAAGATTCATTGAGGTTTGGCATGGTGCAGAGAGACTGGTGAATTGATAATGTGGTTCTGCTATTCAAAAATGGATCCCTTTCTCAGCCTCAAAACTATAGGCCAGTTAGTCTGACATCGGTGGTAGGAAAACTTTTAGAAGGATTAATAAACAATGGGATACTGGACTTCATAACAAATAACAATACTATGAGTTTGTGCCAGCATGGTTTTATGCATAATAGATCTTGCCAAACTAACTTAATTTCTTTTTATGAGAAGGTAAGCAGGGACCTCGATTCTGGGATGGCAGTGGATGTGAATTACTTAGGGGCATATTTACTAAGGGTCAAAGTGAATATTCAAATAAAATTCTAATTTCAAAAATTCTAAATTCAAAGTAAGTTTAGGCTACTTTGATCGAATAGGCCAAATTCGATTTGCATAGAAAAATGTTGAAAATTCGACTTGTTGAATATTTGAAGTACTGACCCTTTAAAATCCTTCGAATTCAACACTTCGCCATCTTAAAGCTGCTGAATTGCCATTGTAGCCTATGGGGGACCTACTAGAACCTGTCCTGAAATTTCCTAGTCCTAGGGATTCAAAGGTTTTTCCAAAAATTCGAAACTGGACCTATTTGATCGAATTAGGTCTATTTTCGATCAAAAAATCCCTTTAAAAAATAAGATGGTGGAATTTCAAAGTTTTTTCACTTTGAAATTCAACTATTAGTAAATCTGCCCCTAAGACTTTGCTAAAGCATTCAATACAGTGCCACACAGAAGGTTACTGGTTAAATTAAGGAATGTTGGCCTGGAACATAGTACAGTACTTGTACCTGGATAGAGAACTGGCTAAAAGACAAGTGGTTGTAAATGGAACATTTTATAATTGGACCAGTGTTGTTCATGGGGTACTGCAGGGCTCTGTACTGGGTCCCTTGCTTTTCAACTTGTTGATTATTGACCTGGAGGGGGGCATTGAAAGTACTGTTTCTATTTTTGCAGATGATTCTAAATTGTGCAGAACTATAGGTTCCATGCAGGATGTTGCCACTCTGCAGAGTGATTTGTCTAAGTTGGGCAACTAGACAACAAACCGGAAAATGAGGTTCAATGTTGATAAATGCAAAGTTATGCACTTTGGCAAAAATAATATAAATGCAAGTTATAAACTAAATGACAATGTGTTGGGAGTTTCCTTAAATGAGCACGATCATGGGTTTTTTATAGATAACAAGTTGTCTAATTCTGGGCAGTGTCATTCTGTAGCTACTAAAGCAAACAAAGTTCTGTCTTGCATAAAAAAGGGCATAAACTCAGGGACGAAAACATAATTATACCTCTTTATAGTTCCCTAGTAAGACCTCATCTGGAGTATACAGTGGAGTTTTGCACTCCAGTCCTTAAGAGGGATATAAATGAGCTGGAGAGAGTGTAGAGACGTGCAACTAAACTGGTTAGGGGGATGGAAGACTTAAGGGTAGACTGTCCAGGTTGGGGTAGTTTTCTCTGGAATAAAGGCGCTTGCGAGGGAACATGATTATACTTTACAAGTACATCAGAGGACAGTATAGGAGTTTAGTGCCGGAGGGGTTGAATTCCCCTTTAAGAGGGGCTTGGATGATTTTTTTGGACAGTCATAATATCAAACCCTATAGTTAGTATAGCTATGGGCATATATGGTTTGTGTGAAAGTGTGGAGGGGTGTGTGTGTGGATGCTAGGTTTTAATTTTAAGTGGTTGAACTTGATGGACTTACTAAGCTCATAACTTGTTTTTCATAATTTTACCAGTGATGGTGTATATCTTTAGAACCTGCTTGCAATTCAAATTAAAATACATTATAAATGTTTCTGTAATTTATTATTAGTGCTTTTAAAAACATCCAGAGTTTGGAGAGTAAGAATAATTTCTTAACTTTAATAAAATTAATTAGAGCTATAAGTCTTGCCTCACCCCCATATTCAGTTTTATTTCTGCATGGACTGTTATATGGATATGGTTACATTTAAAAAAAGGCTTTTTAAAGTTCATAAAGACTTAAAAACAATGTACTGTACCATTGTTTTCATAATAAATGATCCATTCAGAAAGGGTTAATATACTGAATACTTATGTTCACTGCAAGTCCCATAAATAGTGATTTGTTTAAAAAGTATTCTGCTTATATAAATACAAAAACAGAAAAAAAAACTTTTTTTTTCTTTTGCAAAGGGCTAATAACCATTGTTTATTTTACCCCACACGCCATTCCTATAGAATGATCAATTACATTTTAAAGGCAGATAATGAGTTTTATGTATGAAGAGCCTCTTTCCCTTACATGCTGATATTGTTCCAGGTAAATAGAAGAACAGATTAATTATATATCACTTTACTGTGAAAGAACATTTGATTAAATGCCTACTCATACTCCCACAACTGCTCTGAGACTGAGACTTTTTTCTAATTATAGCGAAAGGCAAAATGCATTCTAACACATCATAATCATAGGAATAATAATTAGATTACATTGTAATAGTGTAAAGTGTCCCTAATATGGTCTTACAATAAATCGGATGACTGCGGGAGGCCGATTTATCATTTAACATTCTCATGTTAGTGGTTTTATAGGTTTTTGAAACCAAAAATAAAATAATTTTCTTTAAAACCACAAATAATCTGAATATAAAAAGTATGAACAGGAATAAAATGCTGAACAATGCACTACGGGGTACAAAACCCTCTAAAAATTAACGTTTTTCACACAATTGCTAGCGAAAACCCCTCTAGAAATCCTCTAAAAGTCCAACATACATTCTATAGGACCTTGATTACTTTTAATTGCTGTATTCATTCAAGTTTTTCAGGGTCTTTACACATTATAAATTTCACATTTTAAGAATGTAAGAGAAATTAAAAAAATACATTTGTAGAAAAAATTGACTTGTGAAAAAAACTTGTTAATAAATAGGCCCCTTAATGTCAGTGATTTGAGAGAAGGTAGAGTAGTAAATGCATATAATTTTAGATTAAAAAATAGAATTTGTAAGGCAAACTCCCTTTTAAAAATCCAATGTCTATTGCAAATTTCTATCCAAGTTTGATATTATAAGCAATTAAAAATAAAAAAATAAAAATGTATATACATATATGTTGTTGCTGAATGCTGCAGATCTGCATGCATTGGTAATTACTTAATCCCTGATTTATTAGCTCTTATGTAAGTGGGATGATATTGCTGCCAGATCCATATGGTTCATCCACTAATAAGATCTGAGTCTGCTATGGAATTATTAAAAAAATATAAAAAAAATGCTGATTGAACATAATATGATAATAAAAAATGCAGAAATTATTTCAAATAATATGAGTATTCAATTGAGCAGAAGCAGTTTTGGTGACAGATATACTGTAATAAAGTGACCTCTTCTACCTTATGGAGCAAAGATGTATCTGCTTTCTTGTGAATATTAGGCAGCGCATTATTCATTTTGTGTGATTTATGAACCAAGCCAATAGGATTTCAGCAAGTAAAATTACTTTGGACCTTCTATATATTCTGACCATTGAATTCTCAACTGAAATGAACCCTGAGCTCTTTTCAATAAAACTTCAGAACATTTCCTCTATTAAACCTGAATCCTTAGCAATCCGTTCTGAATACAAATGAAGATTTTCTTTGCTTCATTTTTTGTTTTCATTTAAAACATTTTATTTGCCCTTTGTTTACTGCTCGTCTGTCATGCACTGAGAAAAAAAAATAACTAAAGAAAACTGACAGCATTCTGTGCATATCAGAATAAAGTAGCAACAAAACAAATATTTATTTTCCACCATGGACTAGATATAGAGCCTACATTATAATCATAACATGTTTCTCTGACAAAGCAGATTCCACCTCCTGCTTGGCAACTATCAATTTGCTACTTATGTCATCATACATTACACACACAGTGGATAATGATTGGTATCCTTCTTAGATTAATAAAAGGGAAATGTATCTGGAGTATCACTGTGAATTTACAGTGAATCACTGTGGTCAAATTATTAACTTGACATCCACAGCTGCTCCCCCTGTGCCATCAGCAGTGATTTATTAGTATGTTGTTTTTGATTGTCATAAAACATCACCACCTAAGGAGTGCATTGTTAGACTTTTGTAATTTGACTAGATTTGTTTCAGTTGATGCTTTCAGTTTCTCCTACATATACAGCTGAAACATTTCATTTTGTGCCTATTAATGGACCATATTCAGTCTGAAATTAGCAAAAATATAAAACTAAATGATATACATGTATGGATCTGTTATCAATAAACCTAAAGGAAAGTTTATGGGAAGGCCATTTTTAATTGAGTCCATTTCAGTAAAATGGATCGTCGCCGAATCGCCTTTTTCTGAAGAGGAGCGGAAGCGCAGTATTGGTAAGTTATTTTTTAATAAAGGCTTTGCAAATTTAACCCTTAAGGTGTCTTTGTGTGTTTTTTTGTTCAGTACAAACAATTTTTTTTTATGTTACTGGTCCTTTAATTCAGGGTTCCCAAACTTTTTTGGTTCGGGAATCGGTGTCAAGGCAAAAAATATTTCAAGGACTTTGGGGGGGGGGGGGCTCCGGGAGGGTTGGGAAAGGTTCCTTAGGGCCTCAGGCTTTTTTCCTCAAAAGTTTGATATGCTTTTGAACTAATTTCTATTCAATTAAACAAATGAGGGTACAGTGTTTAGATAAGCATATATTCTAAGCCATTGGGCTCACAGACATGCATAACTGTGCTGCCTCCACCACTCAAGCATAACGCAGCCAACATAGAGGCATTATGGCAGAGGTCTCTTTATATATCTCTATATATATAGTAGCTTTCATATCCAACAGTGACAAATGCAGAAGCTGAATTATTAAAATGATACTGACATGTTCCTATGAAAATAGAGAGGAATGTCCCAGTATTATTAGGAAGGTAGGACCACAAAATTTTTTTTTAATACAATTTTCTGTTGTATCCATGACCCCCTGACCCTTATCTTTACCTATTTTAAACCTAATTTGCCATGCATCCTCATACATGGTGTGTGATTTAAGGTGTTAAGTGTTATTTGCAGACCAGTGAACCAAAAGTTCCTGCCTCAATAGCAGAGTGCTTTAATAGGAATTACTAAAACGTTGCACTTGCATAGCTCATAGCGTTCACAACATTCTTTTAACACATCTGTGCAAACACCCTATTTTAAGATTCATAACAAGGAGCAATTGAATGTAGCAGCAAAACCTTTATATATGAATAAAAGAGAACCATGTATAGATGGAAGAAGGAAAAGGGGTAGAAAGACAGAGCAAAATGTAATGGAAAGGAAGCATAAAAGGTAGGACAAAGGGGTCTTTTTGATCTGTTTATCACACTTAAGTAAAAGTTGCCCTTTCTGCGGATTTACTACCCATAACAGAAGTAGACAACATTAAAAAAAGAAAATGTAAAAATAGAATTAAAAGAGTAAATAAAGCAACAGTAAAGAAAATCTGTCATGGGGATAGAAAATAAATAATCAGGAAGAGATGATAGTGGAAGAAGGACAACAATTTGTCTCAGGGTCAAAATAAAAGCGTTAAAGAAGGAGAGAATGTGGAGAAGACATGACAAGGGGACTCCTCAATTGACCCTTCACCCTCAGCCAATGCATTGAACCCCATTCTTACATACCTTAATGAAACACTAGGGGGCAGATTTACTTTTGATCGAATTTCTAATAGAAAAAAAATTGAAATTCGACCAGCAAAACTTTTTTGGGGGGGTCATTTTCGATTAAAAATTACCATTTTCAAGCAAATTCAAATCGTTTGAATGGAATGATCAATCGAATCGAATGATTCAAATGATTTTAACAAGAAAAATTTGGATTTCCAGGACTTAGGAAATTTTTCAGCAAAGCTTCCAGGAGGTCCCACATAGGCTACAATGGCGATCTGGCAGGTTTAAGGTGGCGAATAATCGAATTTGAAGGAATTTAAAGAGACAGTACTTCAAAATTCAAGTTTTTGAAGTTTTTCAATTCAAATCGAATTTTGGGCTATTCGATAGTTGGAAGCCCAACATTACATCGAAATATAAATTTTAAAAATTTAATTTTTGTTCAAAAATTCACTTCAACCCTTAGTAAATGGGGCCCTAGGAGACACAGCAGCCTTTCTGCCACTACTGAAGCTGCAGTGTCTCAATGACAGGAAATCCAAGCAGGCTGTCAACTAGCACAAGAAGTAGTTTCTGTATCAATCAACCCACCGTGCACCCATCACAGTTTGAAGTTTCTTCAAAAGTATGAATAAATGCCATTTTCTGTGCTAAAATCCAGCTGTTTAACAGTTCAGCAGAACAGAACTCTGGCTTCCAAAGCAAGATTTGATCACAGAAACCCCTAATATACCCATCACAGTATTTGTGGTGTTTGGAGGATGCAAGCTGAGGATAGCTGGCTGCTGATACAGTAACAGTAGTCAGCCAGTTCAGCAAAGTAGATCAGCAGGAGAGGAGGGGGCTAGGCTTAGGGCACTGTTTCAAACAATTTAAAATCATGAAAAGCCTGCATATTTTTTTATTGATTTATATTGCAAAGTTGCTTGAAATTATGTTTACTTTTCAAAAAACTTAAGTTATGTTTGTTTGTTGTTCCCCTTTAATAAATATGAGAACATAAAGAAGAGAAAATGCGGACATTGAAAATGTTATAATGAATAAGTCTAAAAAACTGAGTGGATATGCTCGGAGTTTGTAGTAGCAGATGCTGAGATAAATTCGGAGCTTGACAAATAACCCCCTTAATAGTGATAGAAAAATGAAAGTTTTCATGTGTTTATGTGCCCATAAACCAGTCCCGTGCTCTGGGACACCACAAGGACTACTATTGCAGACAATCTTTTAAGTGCTCTTATACTTTGTCTTCTGTACTAATACAGTCTTAGAACAGATAGGTTGGACCTTTAAATGTCCCTAGTCATTTCTATTCCTTGCTATGAGCAGATTGTGTGTGAGGTCAAAGCATTAATTGTAGAACACACAAAATGTGCAGTAAATCAGCATAACCACTTCTTTTCTGTTCAAAATTAACACAGCATGATGACAAGAGATATAAGGTGGGCTAATCTTCTGCTTAGTTTCTGGTTATACATGAATCTTTACAATACGCAATACACCAATCAATCTGTAAATTAATTTGTATTGATTTGCATTATGGTTTTCAGGGACTTGCATTTACACCATGATTCATTAACTAATTTTCATGGTTTTTTTTTTTTTTTTTTTAATTTCAGCAGATAAATTGGAAACCAGACATGCATCAAAATCTCTCCCTTAATAGGTAAATATAAACCAATAATGAAGTATAATTTAATTAATCTATAATGGGCCATGCCATATAGTTCACAAAATATAAAGTAATGAATGGTACCTGGACTATGAAAAAACATGTTGGGGGTCATTTATAAAGTTCACGCATCGCATAATTGTTCACAAATGGTAGTTTTGCCCATGCTTTTTTCTGAACGCTAAAATATTGCACTACTGTGCCTGTCTTTTCGGTTTTTGCAAATTCACATTGTGAATACATTTTTTCAAATGACCTGCAAATGAGATAGGTATTTGCGTGAGTACAGGCACTGCATGAAAAAAGCGTTAACAGTAACTTAAATTCACAAATTGCAAAACTGTTTTGTGAATATTTTCTCCACCACCAAAATTGTGGCGCAGAATGTTCGCATAAATATTCACAATTTTTTTTTCCATATTTAAAAAGCTCTTATAGACATTCGCAATGTGTAAAACAAATTGGCAAATCTGTTTGCACACTGTTATTCAGCTTTACAACTATAATCAGGCGCAGGGCAAAAATATTCACTTTGCGAACCAGTATGCCCTGCGCAAAGTTTATAAATGATTCCCATTGTGTTTGGCTGAACCAAGCCAAGTTATGCATCGAACTTGCTTATAGTCTCTTACTCTACAAGATGGTCAGTGGCACCAAACTCTTCATCTTGGTCTAATTTAATTATAGTGCCATATTTATAGACATAATATAAAAAAATATCATTGTTATGCTATACATCACTCTTTGATATATTCAAATGTTGTTTTCAATATTTTTGCTTTATTTTCAGATTTATTCTTATTACCATCCACTCTTTGCCTGTCAATTATTCATGTGTCAACTGAAGAGCTTTAATGAATAATTTCCCAATGATCTCATGTGAATAATTCTTTTCTAAAAAGCCCTGCTTCATCTGTTCAGCCTCTTTAATAAAATCTTTGGATTCAGCACAATGACACTTCAAACTTCTGAACTGGCCAATATTTTATTATTTATGTACTCTTTAGGCAATCTGAATATTTAACACTTGCACAGTGGCTGCTGTACCTGAGAGAGTGAGCTGTATAAATCCAGTTTATATTTGTAACGAAGGGCTGTGTTTCCAGGTCATATGGATTATTATGGTCATGTACAGAATTATAAAAATGTCAGTTTTATTTTTGTGCTTAATAATACTTTATGCATTATTACTTTACTTTGCCATTGATGTAGTGTGATCTGATGGTTCCTTATCTGACTAAAAAATGTATCTGTAGGTTAAACTACTCATAGATCTTGGTCACAGAGAGCATTGGCTCCACTTCCACAGAATGTGGTGGTTAAGCAGGCAGACAAGGGTGGAGCATTGGTTTTAATTGATAAGGATAGGTATGAAAGTGACAATTGCTTATTCCACTGCAATAAGATCTCACTTAAGTTTTTCAGATGGAATTGGAAGGCTTACTTGGTACGGCCCTTGATGGTGGGATAATTAATAATACAATATTTGAATCATTGTCGCTTGAATCACCAGTTTTCCCCATATTCCATATTCTCCCCAAAATGCATAAGTCTTTGGAGGATGTTAAAGGCCATCCGATAGTGGCTTGTATAGGGTCCTTTCCATGTATGTAGATAAATTGTTAATGCCTATGGTGGTGAAGCTTCCTACAGTGTAAAACATCAAATAAGTGGTTCTCCATGGATGTTAATGCACTTTATTCTTCCATCAAACATGAACTGGGGTTACAGGCCATTATGTTTTGGTTGGATAAGGAACAATATTATCCCCAATCCCAGAAGGACTTTATCATGCAGTTGGTTCATTTTTTTATTACGAAGGAATGAACTATTTTGATGGGGGGGTTTTATCTCCAGAAGTGTGGTGGTATCATGAGGCTTCCTTTGCCCCACCTATGCCAACCTATTCATGGGCTGGTGAGAGCTGCCACATTTTTGGAAATTTGAACACCTATAGAACAAATATTGTACAGTTTTTTTTGTGATATCGACAATTGCATAGGTATTTGGGATGGGGATGTGGCGTCCTTTGATAAATTTGTTGAGTTTTGTAATCAAACAACAGATGGTATAACCTTAACCTATGAAATACATGATATAGAGATTCCCTTCCTAGATGTGGTTTTTTTTTACAGTGTGGAGCATAGGGTACAGTCACCTTGTATTGTAAGCCCATTACCAGGAATACACTTTTGCATGCTAATAGTGAGCACCCTAAATCCTGTATGTGTGGCATCCCCATTGGTCAATTTATACTTCTTAGATGGATTTGTTCTACATGGGATGATTTTCAGTGTAAGGCCATGAAATTGTGGGAAAGGTTTATAGAATGTTGATATTAAGGAAGCCTTCGAAAGGGCAGTTGCCTCCAATAGGGATACCTTGCTGAGTTAAAAGCAAGTTGTCATTAAGACCCATGGGGACAGGGAACGCAAAATACTAACTAGAGATAGTGAATAGAACTTAGATGTTGGGATTTATATCAGTCCCAACAATGTGTCAAGGAGGACTTTGACCTCTAACAGGCTGCTGACTGGAAAAAGTAACTAAAGATTAACAAACCGACTGAATAGGATAAGTATTTGTTATTAACTGTTATTTTACAGTAAGGTGGTATATTTACAGTGGTGTGAAAAACTATTTGCCCCCTTCCCGATTTCTTATTCTTTTGCATGT
>CM044439.1:122243590-122275650 GCA_024363595.1 Xenopus borealis
AATATTCAAATTCGAATGGTTAAAAGCGACAATTCGATGGTCGAATTTGAGGGTTAATTAACTCTCTAATTCCACCAATAGTAAATCTGCCCCTTAGATGAATGTTTTTGACCTTCTACTTTTCTCATGACCGGTGGGGCACATCAAATTAAAAACAAGATTTTTTGAGTGTGTTGCATATATTTTCTCTATGGTATAGTGTATAATACACTAAGCAAAGAGTTTAGGATTCAGTAACATGGATCTCTGTTCTAGAGGATATGGTTGCACCAAAATAAATTCTGTCTCACAAACTATGTGCATTTCTTCTTCAGAAGTGCTGCCAGTTAAACTATGTAAAATCGAATGAGACGTGTAGATTAGCAAGTTTTTCCACTTAATTATGACTATAAGGCCTAAAGCAAATCTTTATTAATCTTTAATTCAGAATCTTTCAGAATAAAGATTTTTGTAACTGAGTGTTTCTTATGTTAGTATGTTTTTGAATACATGGGTCATTTACCATTATTAGATGCAAGCACTAAGTGGATTAGTAGATGCAATATTATGATTTAATCAGTTTTCATTTAGCAAATTCACCTATATGCAGCATGCCAGGCACACTTGGGATCTATTTTTCTATTTGCAAGGAAGCATGATATTCACAGGTGCTTAAAAGCCCTGTATTTAAAGGAATAGTAGTCTCCATGTTTTTAACACTAATTCAATGAACATGGCTGGGGCTGAAAATATTTTTTGCCTATTTTTTAAAATAAAGTAATAGATATGATTCTTGTTATTTGTTGGTCTAAACAGGCCAAAAAATTAAGTCCGGTCCTAACTTCCTGCTTTATACTAGCTCCTTAAAACAAACCACAGGCCGATAAAAGCTGCCGACAGACTCGGCAGATTATCGGCCCATGTCTGGTGCCCTCCGATGCGCTTACCCAATCTATGTCTGGCCGAAAGTTGGCAAGACGTTGGACGGATCACAGCCCTATCTGTTCATTAATGCGGTCCTGCGTACCTCCTCCATTAAGACCCAATCATTAGGCCCTGGGGCCTACTATAGGATCACCCAATATCACCAACCTCAAGGTGGGCAGATCGGGGAGAGATGCGCTTGTTTGGTGACATCGCCAAGAGAGCAGATCTCACCGTGTATGGCCACGTTTATCCTTATCTCAAAACTTAATAAAGTCTGCATCCTGAAAAAAGATTTTTATTTGACTTTAAGCAGCTCAGAAGAAACAGAAATTTGAAATGTGACTTACTTTCAATTTATCTTTGCCCTGTTTAGTGCAAGAAAGAACAATAGATATTACTTAAAAACAGGGTGTATGCTGTACTGTTTATATATGTCTTCAGCAGGCAATATGCAAATGGCTTCTTATGTGACTTTGGTGTATGTATGTCGACATTGCATCCATATGGACAAGATTCATTACCAGATGGATACGTTGGGATTATTGAGCTTCATTTATTTTACTACCAGATGGATACACAGAACAGGTGCACAGATGTTTCATGCAATAATGGGAACATTTAAGTGCATTTAAGTGCAAAATGGTAATTTACTCTAGTTGTTTCCAATAATGATAAATGCGTTAATTTTATATTAATAGGAATTCCCAATGTCCTCAGTTTCCTTGTCAGAAACCTACCAAACTCAGCATATATTTATTATATACTCTGTCTAATTCTTTCTCTAGCCACTTAAAATAATAATAACAATACCGATGTTTACTTTCAACACCTCCATATAGCTTTACATTTAGCTGACAGATAATGGGAAGGCCCCAGGTTAGAAATTAGTTGAGTATGTACCCTGTAGCTACTTCTTAACTGTGTGGGTATCTCTAAATAAGGAACATAGTGTACAATGTGACTACATTGCCTGATCAGGATATAAAAATAACAAAAAAATATAAGCACTGAGATCACTTTCTTTGGTGAGCTGGAACCACCAGCAAATCTATGCATTGTATTAAAATATTGTTGAAATGCTTTCCAAGAGATGGCAGTTGCTGGACTTACTTTTGCTGATTTAGGTTGAGGATAGTCAAATTAAATCCTTACTGAAAAATATTTATTAATAAAATAGTAGATCAGTGGGCTGAATAGGGTTATGAAGTATGATGGATTAATATACTTTATTTAACATGAACATCAAGGGGCAGATTCACTAAGGGCCAGTACTTCGATCAAATTCAAATTCGTATTTGGTCAATTCTAATCGAATGTTGGGCTATTCGATAGTCGAATAAGCCCAAAATTAAATTCAAATTTTTAATTCAAGTTTGATTCGAATTTTCACTTTGGATCAATTCGAGCCTTAGTAAATCTGCCCCATCTGTTGCAAAATTTAACTCAAAGTGGAAGGGAAGAAAATTAAGCACATATATCCATGCTTGTTTTTTCTTTAAAGGAAAAGTAAATGTTTTTCTTTTTCTTTCTGTAAATTTGCTCTAAACAGCCCCCCAGATTAATGTACCTTAGTCCCTGCTGCAAGTCTGCTCTGGTTTCTGTGTTATCAGCAGCTTGTTTCCCCCTTCTTCCTGGTGCAGAGTGAAGCCCAGCCCCTTAGTTTACTGAGCAGTCCATTTGCTGCTGTTACACAATAGAGAGGAAGAGGGAGCCAGTGTGTGCATTAGTAAGCTAGTTTCCCCAAGCAAAAGGTGCTGCACACACTGGTCTCTGCTATGTCATAGTATGCAAATGATCTCCAGGACTAGTCACAGAGATAAGGTCAGCTCAGTAAGCTATGGGGCGGGGCTTCACTCTGCACCAGGAAGAAGGGGAAACAAGCTGCTGATAACACAGAAACCAGAGCAGACTTGCAGCAGGGACTAAGATACATTAATCTGGGGGGCTGTTTAGAGCAAATTTACAGATAGAAAAAAAAGGTTTACTTGTTCTTTAAAGCCAGTAAATGTTAGCAGTTAAATCAACATTAGAATTAATGCAGCCAATGAATACATTTATTACAAAACTGTGCTCAGAAAAACAGCTTAATTCCAAGTGACTTGTATACAGTATTAAGGAAAGCATGCCAGAATAATGTACAAATCTTGTGTTTTTTCAATTAAGAATTTGGTTAAAAAAACATCAGCATAGGTTTGTGGAGTAAGAAGATGGATAAAGGTTTCTTTAGCCATCTGTAGCAAAGCAAACAAACCATATTTTTAATCAAAAGCCATAAACTTATTCAGGTCGAAATATTTGCTAATGTAGAATATTTGCAAACAAACTAAAATGATAATTTTAACTTCCAGAGAACAAAACATATCCAGGTTTTATTTTCAAAACTTACAAAAAGATATAATTTTCAATTATATCTAATTAATTTTGATTCTGATGTTGCTGTATACAAATATTTCAGTCCAGTGGTTTGTCTCTAAGCAGTAAAACATTCTTTTAAAATATCCCACCAATGTATGTGAACTAACTAGTATACTGTACCTTTTTCGCTGTGCTCCAGGTACTAACAACATGTTTGTCAATCTGACAGTGTAATTGCTTCTACCTTATTCAAGTAAAGTAAAAACAGCTTTGTATAAAAAAACTGTGTTCTCATGTGTAATAACAGGCACTAAGTTTAACCAGGAGAAATAACCTATAACAACCAATAAAATGTTTGCTTTTAAAAAGATGACCAGCAAATTCTTCCTGCTATGGGTTTCTATGGGTTACTGCTCCTGGGCAAAATTGGTGCCTTTTATTACATAACCCCATGGATTACAAATCAAAAAATCCTAATTGCTTTCAATGATTTTTTGTATAAATAGATATACCAGATTTACTCTATTCAGATTCTTGCACTTTGTTGCAATAAAAAGAATCACTTTTAAGACTGCGATTTCATAAACTTGATTTCACCTGGATGTTTTAAGTTTGCACTGTTTGAATTTATGCAAATTGAATTTTGTCCAATTCCCCCACTCGGAGTTTGGAATCCATGGTATGATCCTGGTTTATAAATCACACTGCAAATTTAAGTGGGATGACTATCACTTTCTAAGCACCGTTATTCACACTGAATCAACTTAAACCACAGACTAAAGTTTAGCTTTGATTTTATCTGATAATTAAATACGGTTTAAGAAAAAGGTTAAAAAGAGAGCATGTCCTCTATCAAGATATACGTTTCCAAATCACCCTTTATAATATAAAAAAAACATAAAAGAAAGCATTTTTTACTTAGAGTAAGTGGAATATTTGAGTTTACTCAGTTGTTGTATCTCATTTTAGACTGCACACTATGAGGTGCTCTTTATCCCAGATATATTCTGTATAAAAACTATCCCTAGTGCATAGAATTAATGTAGCTCATGGTATATAAGTATTTGTGACCAAATACAAAATATACAAAATACTTATTTCTATTAAAGAATGAGCAAAAAACTGGTTAGTGCACAAAATGATATCATTATATTACAAACCCCATTCTGTACAATTTAATGATCAGTCTGTCTCACAAATGTATAACACTCATGTAACAGATGGACTTATGTGTAAAGTTACTTACAGAATGAATTATGTAAAACAATACTTGGATATAATATAAAATAGTTTAACTAACTAGTTTATGCTTAGCTAAATTTGAATGACAAATTAGATATTTATAGTACAAGATGCATTCGTTCAACAAAATGCAAGTGCTGTGTCACAAAACAGATAAAATAACCATTCTGTGAAGCAATACTGTCAATCACATTACTGAACCAATAAGAACAAAGCTTATTGCCATATTACAATCAAGATTAAAGAGTTGTCAGCTGTGCTCCACTTGGCTGCATCATCCCTGAGGCGTAGGATACTATCTGGCTTGCTATAGAGGGTGCCCTCTAATGCCCCCCCCCTAAAGGGCTGCTATTAATTACTACAAGTTCCTTATTGGAAGTTTTTACAAATGAATGAGAAATATAATGCTGCACTGATAATGATTCTAGAGAAAGAAAAGTATACTAAACATAAATATCACCATTTTAAGTGAAATGTCTATTTTTATTGTAGTAAGCTGCTGTGTGGACATTTTGGTTAAGGGCATTTCTGGTGTTTTGCCTTTGTCTTATGATTCATATTCCTGTTTCCCTCTTCCTGTCTAAGCTGAGCGCAATTATGGGGCTGGCCACACCTACCTGCCATGTTGTAATAAATGTACCAGAAATTATTGTTAGGCAATGTCTCCTTCTAGCTGTAATCTTGCACCAGTTAGCATTTAGCACTAATTCTAATACTACATAATAGTTCAACCAGAGACTTGGGACTGATCATCATGTGCACATATTCCTTATAGAATGATTAGTGGGTCTTATGAGTAGTCTCCTAGTTAGCTGTAGTTCAACTACTACATAATAGGTTTAGCCACAGATGTGGGACTGCTCATGGACACACACATTCTGTATAGCATTATGTGTAGGTCTTATGCTCCAGGCATTATTTTTAAACTGCAATGTGTTTATTTGGTGCCTACACTGCTAAATACACACAGCAATTTAAAAATAGTGCCTGGAGCTGTTTGATTCAAACTACGGACAGGGGGTGGGTCATGATGCAATGGGGGCAGGCCATGATGCAGTGGGTTGGAGCTGTGATGTCAGAGGGTGGAGAAATGCCTTGGCAATTTCCTGAATGCCACATCAGTCATAAATTTGGAATACTGGCAAGGCAGTTTTGATCCGGGCTGTCTGGGTCAAAACCTAACTGGTGGCAACCCTAGGCACAACTTACCCTGCCAACTGCAATTGCACCTGCATTATGGGGATTGTGATGAATTGTGGTTAGAAAAACATGTCTATTGAGGTCATAAATCACCCCTAAACTCTATGTAGTACAATGTGTAGCCTTGGTGATTAGTGGCGTTTAGGGGTGCCACATGGCTGGTATTTTACCGGCCTAGTAAAAATGGTAAAATAATGGTTGATCCCATGTTGATCTCAAAGTTATTAATAGGGAAAAAAGATAAATATATAGGAAGGCCAGTATTTTTTCCCAGAAAGGTGGCAACCCTAGGGACATTGCATAATTAATTCTGCCAAATCTGAACTGCACAGCTCCTTGCCCAGTAGCACTGCTGGTGCATATCATAGAGTAGTATTTTCCTTAGTGTGAGTTCAGATTTTTGTAACAAGACTGTGCTGCTGAATTCCATCCGTCAGTGGGTCACTCAGTTGCCTTACTAAGCCACATATACCAGATTAATCCACATGGGAAACATTCACACTTGGGTTGGCTCTGCTAACTCACAAATTGTTTCATTGCTTTTGACAAGCTACGGTTGGGTAGGTTGGGGGGAGGGGTTTTCCCCTGAAAGGGTTTCCTTCACCTTTGAGGTGGCAAGGGGCGAATCCAAATTTTTTAAAGAGAGTACTTCGGTTTTTTTTTATTAGAATTTTCACTTCGAACAGTGATAAACCTGCTCCTTAGTAACCCATTTTAACCAATCAGATTTTTTTTGTTTCAAAAAGCTGACAAGTAAATTCTGCTTGTTGATTTATTGCTGTGGGTTACTAGCCAAGTAGCAAACCTATGGGGCAGATGTATCAAAATGTGCTCACCACAGAAAAATGCATCCACTTCCTATTAATTCCTATGGGATTTTTAGAATAGTATTTATAAAATGGCGATACAATTCTAAAAATCCCATAGGATTGAGTAGAAATCAGGTGAGTTTTTCTGTGGTGAGTTGTAGTCTCACATTTTGATAAATCTTCCCATTAAAACTATTTATTGCATGACACCCTATAATCATTCATTATTTGTTTCAGATTCGTTAACAGGCAAAGCATTAAATAAATTAGAGGAATCATTAGACACAAGGAAAAGTAGACTGTTTATGAAATAGAATTTATGTATGTATGTATACAGATGCAGCCACTTGGATTTGTGTGTTTAATGTGTCATGACTCAGGGCTAATTGAAGAAACTGCGTTATCTAAAGTTATCTTAACTTGTTTAATGCATTTAACCTTTTCATTAGCATACCAAAGCACCATTGTTACCAATGATGAACACTTTAATTAGATGGGATGCTGTGACACAAATTTCTCTGTTAAATGGGAAAAGTGTGATGTCTGAGTTTAGTTATTCTGTGTCAAACACAATCCAAAGTGGCTTCATCTGTATATGTAAAATGTACAGTATACTTATCTAGTCTACTAACTACAGAATTTTATTTTGAAATTATTTGGAATTAAATGACAATTGATTTTTTATACCTGAAGTGGGGTAGTTTTGTAATCTGCTTTTATATAGAGAACAGTCTAGTTCTCCCACTGCAGAAATGGATGGCGATTGTCATAAAAAATGTAGCAAGTATTATACAAAGAATTATATGATACACATTGATCAAACTGAGACATGATAATTCCACACCAGGTCTAGTGCTTAAACGACCAGTAACAGTAATTAAAAAAAAAAAGTTTCTTTAAATTCGCAAAGCTTTTATTAAGAAATTACTTACCGATTCTCTGCATGTGCTCCTCTTCTGAAATAGCGACAGGGCGATGATCCATCATGCGGCACTCGATTTCTCCTCCCTGGCTATCTCCTATATTCAGAAGAGGAGCGCCTGCAGAGAATCGGAAAGCAATTTCTCAATGAAAGCTTTGCGAATTTAAAGTTTAAACTGTGTTGGTGTTTTTATTTAGTTGAAAAGAAACAAATTAAAAAACATTACTGCTACTGGTCCTTTAAAGAACACTTTAAAGCTCTCTTAAATGACTCTTGGGTCAGCATATTCCACATTTAGCCTGGTATTATTACTGTAAGATACTCTTGATAACAGCTAATAATATATATTCATTCCCCTAAAAACAAGAAGATAGCTGCCAAATTAACAATAGCCAGGCCCTGGAAATCCCCTCCACTATAAATACAACAAATTGAAATGTATTTTACAAGGCAGACAAATGCAATTTCAAAAAACCCTGGACCCAACAATATACCAACCCATCAGGTGTGGGCCATGCCCTCCTCTCGTGCTCAATGGTTAGATTAAAATGGGTATTACAAAAACACAGCTATGAGAAGGTGACAAGACAGAACTGAACAAAAAAAAAAAGGAAAAGAAAGGCTATAGGGCCTATGAGGGAAAATATGAATCAATAAAATAATAGACAAATCTCATACCTACCATTTAAATTAAAACCCAGGATAGAGCTTAAGGAATCGCCATTTTGTTTGATTTTGTTTGCTTTTTATTATGATTTTGACTTTAGTTTTGGAATGCAAAGATCCATTACTGAAAGAACCGACGGACATACTGTAACAAATCACTGTGTTAAAAGGAAATATAAAGGAAATACAGTTAGTATAGCTATGGGCATATATGGTTTGTGTGAAAGAGTGGAGGAGTGTGTGTGTGTGTGTATGTTGGGTTTTAATTTGAAGGGGTTGAACTTGATGGACTTTGTCTTGTTTCAACCCAATTTAACTATGTAACTATTACAATACAATATGAAGTCAGATGCCTGTAAAATACAGTCCCCAATTTACTTTTCTTCTCCCCCCAATAACAAAATGAAAAAAGTCAATTTGGAAAGGATCTTTCTTAATATTACGTTTCATGTTGATACTTGTATCACATTTAAATACAAGTATCAACATGAAACGTTCCGTTATGTGCTGATTTATCTTAAATGAAAAAATATTAATTAAAAAAAAAAAAAAACAGGAAGAAGTTCCATGCCCTGTAGAGCTTACAACTTAAGTGATCTGTTTTTGTACAAATCTCAATCTACCATTTCTCAAAGGGAGGATGATATAGTCCCAAGGTAAGAAACCCATATTAGTCATCCCAGTGGGCAAATTATTGTAAGACCTAACATTCTCCTTTAAGAAATAATTTAAACCTTTTTAGTAAAATACTGTTACAGAAGTTATAATTAGAAAAGTAACTTCCAAGTATGCTGTTACATACAACTTTATCATTAAATGTTTTCATAAATACTTTACATCTTAATATTATATTATTATGTATAATATTGTATCAAATTGTATCATATTGTATTGTGTAATATTGTATCATTGATGTTTTTCACATAATGCTACTCAATTTGGACATTGTGAGACAATATTATCAGTGTATGATTTTAGTAAATTATATATTTGTTAAAATGTTATGTTAAAATGATATAATTTGGCATATTTGTTTTACAAACAGCAAGAGTTGATTTAAGTGCATGATACTAGAGGAAAAAAACTTGTTTAGGATTCCTAAAGCATATTTCCTCTATTTCTCATTGACTTGTTCAAAAACACAACAAAATTGGTTATACCGTTGGTTGTGTACCTTCATTCATTTCAAATTACCCTCTTTCTCTTTACTTCTGCCATGTGCCATATAAAAGGCATCTAAAAATGACAAGGTTTCATTGAATCTGTGAAGTTGCATAATTCTCTGAAGTAGAGTTCTCTGCTATTCTGACCTCTTCAGTATTCTGTATTGAACTTGGCTGGATATTTTTCTATGGTTCTTTATTCACATTCTCACTTACATGTGGGAAAGGGTAGATCAGTCTAAAGCATTCAAGTACAGAATGATCAAAGTAGTACAGCACACAACTGTATTTCATTGAAGTTACCGGACATAAATTCTGATAACTCATTCTTGTGACAAGTGCTGAAGCCAGAAATGAAAATGGCACAACACGAATTCATCATTTTGACAGAATTTCAATGAGGATGAAGACAAGGAACACCAAGCACACGTCCATGCATATCTAAGCTATTTGTCTCTGGGTAATTTGGCTTTATCTTTACTGTTACAAAATCCTTTATACGTAATCATTCTTTAATTTTCTAAACTAAGAAATATCAAGTAGGTGCAGCGGATATGAAGAGTGGACACACAACAAGATCTTACAATGACACACAGCCTAGTAAGCTTTATTATTGTTCACATTGGGGAACGATTTAATTAGTTTCAGATGAAGTGACGCAATTTTATGTGTTAAATGTGATAAGTGGGATATATGGGTTTAGTTATTCTGTGTCGGACACACAATCCAAAGTGGCATTAATCTGTAGGTAAAAAAAGTTCTCCAATGCAATAATGAATACCAAGCAATTGTAATTAATAACAACATTTCTAAAGTGAGGTATAGATACCAATATACCATATAATTGTGATATTAGACTGGATGTATTGGGGTGTCCGCAACAGACCAATTAAAGTTATATATTCAAGAATTGGGACTCAATCCCCAGCCCAAAAAGCCCAAAATACTGTCTTATTGAAAATAATCACATAAAGAAAATCAATATAAATAAAAAGGCAATATTTATTAAACACCAAGCCATACCACCTTAAAACAACTTAAAATCAAGCAGCACTGTATGCCTAAGGAGGGATCCCTCAATTCAAAATACTTAACCCCATCCACTGATTCCAAGGATCAGATGTGTGGGAATTGGTGTATAGACTGAATAGTTTTCAATGCATGTGAGCAGAATGATATGTAGGCCTGCACAATAATAGAGTGTGCTCAATTGCTTGAATAGTGATATAGAAACAGACTCCCTGAATAAAGATGTATGAAGTCTTTAAAGATTATGTATTATGAAGATCCCAGGGTATGTGGTGCACAAAGTCCCATGTGGTACATGAAGCCAAATTTCCACTATTAAATGTTGGCAGTCTCAGTGCCACTGTATCCATGTCCATAAGGTACTGTATGGCACACTACTTGGAGTTAGTGGGTGTTCATGGTAACCGAATCCATATAAGTATTACATGATACCCAGTAATAGTGCCAATGGGCAGGTCAGTACTTTAGTGCAAATATCAGAGATTAGCTATTCGGCCTTTCACGCACAAATTCACGTTATTATATGATATTAATCTGCAATAAATAAGGGCTATTACTGAACAAATGTCCAATACAGTCATCGCCGCAACTCCATGTCACCACTGAGTGACTCCTCAACTATCGCATCCACAGATCCCCTTTTGTTATGTTCCGCGCTGCATCTCAACAGCAATTTTGCCATGAGCGCGGCTTTGTCAAGAGCAAATTATCTCCCTTTCCTAGCTGTAGAATACCAAGTAAATCCTGTATCTAACTGGTTTCTATGGGTTACTTTGTTAGTGCACAGTTGCACATATGTTTGTAGAAGAGGGCTAATATGACAATTATTTACATTTACAAGAATTTTTTGAGGATCCTTATGCTTGTGAACACTGTACCATATTATTCTGTGGCCTATTTAGAACATAGTAACATCGTAAGTTAGGTTAAAAAAGACACATGTTCATCAATTTTTTTCTGTCTATATGAAACCTGTTTAACTACTAGTTAATCTAAAGGAAGGAAAAAAAAACATATGAAGTCCCTTTAATTTGACTCAAAAATTCTTTCTTACCAAAAGATGGCAATAGGACCAGTCCCTGTATCAACTTGTAGTAGAGCTTTCTCAATAACCCTGTATTTCCTTACTTGTTAAAAAGCCACTGACTCCTTCTTGAAGCTGTTTATAATGTATCAGCTATTAGGATGAAGGATCGAGGGAGAGAATTCCACAACTTTACAGCTTTCTCTGTTAAAAAACTTTCTGAATATTTAGATGCAATCTCCTTTTTTTCTAATTGGAATGGATGTCCTTGTGTTTGCTGGATGGATCTTATTGTAAATAAAGCATTTGGGAGATTCTTATTGGATTTCCCTATATATTTATATATCAGCACCTCTTCTCCAGTGTAAACAACCCCCACTTGGCCATAACAGAGACTTTCCATTTCCATGGACTCTCTGCAATTCAATAGTATCCTGTTTGAGCACTGGAGACCAAAACAACATATGTATTTGTAATGAATATATAAAAAAATCTAGCCTTGGAAATTGTAGCAGAAATATATACACAGGCAAACAACAAGGGACACATTTACTAAGGGGCAGCTTTACCAAGGGTCGAATTTGAAAAACCCTCGAATTCGAACCTCAAATTTTTCCTGAATTAAAATCCTCAGAATTCAAAAAAAAATCTTATGAATTGTACAATTCGAACGATTTTAAGCTTCACATAGGCAAATATAGCTACTCAGTAGGTTTAATCTGGTGAAGTAGGCAGTCGAAGGGATTTTTAAAGGGCAAGTACTTTGACGACCGAATGGTCAAATGATCAAACTTTTTTTATTTGAATTGTTCAAATCATTCAATTCAGTCAAATTTTGTGAATTGTGAAAGGTAATACTTTTCTAATTGATCTGCATACCTCTCCTTCAATGCCTAAATTACACCAAAAAGCTTGTCAACATGTACATGAGGTTTGAAGCATCTACTCTCTGGGCCCTATTTATTATTCCTTGTTTTTTTTATGGTCAAGTTTTTAAGAGCAATAATCAGTATAATTTTGGGAGGGGAACTCAATTTTATTGAGATTTATTATGCTCCAAAGTCGCTAAAAGCCAAATTTTAAATTACTCCAGTTAAAAATCGGTCGAAGTTATGTAAAAGTCAATGGCAGATTTGCCTTTTACAATTTGAATTTGAATGTATTTTACATTGATTTTTATCACTTACGTGAGGTTTTAAATGGTGTTAAATATGGTGACTGGGCAGTGTGAAAGGAAATACACACCTTGAGCAAAACTGCCCCATTTAAATTTATAAAATGTTGCCAAAGGAGTTGGATCAAATGGGTTTTTTTCTCTGCATTTTTATTGTGCTAAATTGAATTGAACTTAGTAGGCATTTTTCTCATGTCAAATGCCTTGGAGTCATTGGTGTTTTATTCTCAAGAAGGTAATCTCTCATACTCAATTTTAAATCATTCAAAATGTCAATTTACTTTTTTTCTGTAATAGTAAAACAGTACATTGTACTTGATTCAAACTAAGAGATAATTAATCCTTAGAGGCAAAGAAATCCTGCTGTGTTTATTTAATATTCACATGAGTTTTTAGTAGTCCTAATATAGTTATCCACATTACAGAAAAATATATTATCCGGAAAACACCCGGCCCCATATCTGTACTTTGATTTTCCCATTTCTTTTAAAAAGCTCTAAAAATTAAGATTTATTAAGTGTAAAAACCACACCTACTAATACTAAACTTTTCCAGTTAAAAGTTGTCAACTTCCTATAGACGTCAGTGGGAGCTGCACTGCTTCTACTGGACCATTTTAAATCAGTTTATACGTTTAGAGGTTTTTGGAATTTTTTTGCTAGGAATTGTCCGAAAAACTAACATTTTTTAGAGGTTTTTTTTGAAGATATTCATATTTTTTAGTGTATTATTTTATGTTCATACTTTTTAAATTTGTATCTTTAAATAAATGTCATGACATATCGTGGTTTTACAGTTTGCGAGTTAAGTCATGGTTTTAAAAACCTCTAAAACCCCTAACATCAAACCTTTTATAAACAGGCCTCCAAAGGAGTCATGTGATTGATTCTAAAGACATTCAGGTAGATAAAGATTAAGCATCCCTTACAAATGATTCAGTAAATATTTAAAAATTTGCTTATTCTGGTAGATTTTGGACAGTGAGAAATTATAGGAATCAGCTATGGAAAGGTACATGAGCTACATAAAAAAATTCAGACACTGTCAGCACTAACAAATTGTATTCAAGACTTCTCATGCCTCATTTCAAAAGTGCAATTACATATATTCTTTCACAATCAATTACAGTATATGCAGATAAACACATAGGCTAAAGCCAATTTACTTGCATCCATGGGCCTATATTCCTTAGATCCTTAGAGTAGAGTGCAGCATGGGTCTGTCTGGGCAGACCAGTGCCCTATTCAGGCCTTCTAAACTGCAACTCCACCTGTACCCACCTATATGTTTCCCTAAGCACAGATATGGGACATTTAATACCTTGAATTTTTCAAGTTTATAGTTTTCATATATTTTTGTAAATTACATGCAATTTGTGGTTTTAGATAAGAGAGTCTAAAAACAGAGCATCAGATAAGGCCAGTTAAATGAATAAAACAGTCCAAATGTATAACCAAATGTATGTGTATGTGAAAGGGTAATATTTACTTAAATATCTATACCAGTGTATGTGAAACTACAAAAAGTGTCATTGTAACAAAACCCTAAATTTAAATTTAAAATACTAACACTGTAGCAAAACCAAAATTAAATACAATGATCATTCACATCAGAGCTGCTGGCAGCTTCTGATGAAGTAGCGGGGAGCCACGAAACGCGTCAGGCGATGTGGGCAGCCAGGCTTAGTACACGCTATGCTGTAACCGTATACTGATCTGATATGAACAAGTAATACATTTGGCTCTCTTTTGAAACACATTCAGCTGTGGGGATGATGGCTCACGTGCAGCACGCCTAGACCAGTGTGGGTCTGGTAAGTTGCTCCCACTTATGTTTTTTTCAATGTGGTTTTAGAGAAAAAGTGTTTATTCTTCAAAAACCTCAAAAACCAAAAATGAGAATGTTAAAAAAAATTGACTTCCCCATGTTAAAAAAAAATGTTATTAATGTTAAGAACAATGCTCAGTTTGCATTATTTTAATGGTTTAGATAAAAAGGCATTAAGTATTAATATAAATAATTCAGAATGCTTTCTTCCTGTATTAATTACGGTATATGTTACAAAACTATATTTCTCTTAAGTTATAGCAGATCTTCATTCAGTCCCTACCAATACAGCATGTGGACTGCTATTTAACAGGAAACATTTACTACATCTTGTATCCAGCTCACAATTCACAAATGCTCTTCAGAAATGTCATTTCACTTTGGAGCGATGTACATCACTGCTGTCCTTTTGCTTTGCTGCTATTTATCATACTTCATACTCTGCTAAATCTGCCAGTTTTTATTTTTCTCACTGACAACAGCTGTCAGCTTGCAATTTATGTCTTTAAAACTCTTGGTGGCAGCATAATCACCAGTCGATAGGTATTTGCTAGGTTTTTTCTGTATCACTTCCATCTGTTTGAGGGTTGGATTAAAAATACTCTTACAGCATAATTTCTTGCATTGAGAACACTGAATAAAATAAAGACTGCTGGATATAAGCAATTATATTAACTGTGTTTTCATTGTACACTTTCAAACAATCACAGGATATTGAAATTACAAAGAGGCTTTCAGATTTTGAATAATTGTATAGCTGTCACCCAATAAAACAGAAATTTGTATACTTACCGTAATTTCTCTTTCCTTTGGATCCAAGCAGCAGCACTATATGAGATAGATTCCTCTCCTTAAACAAATAGGACAGTTAGACACACCCCTCCAACCATAAAGTGGTCCATAAAAAGCCCCCTATGCTCCACCCACACTATTGTCATATGAAGTAACACCATGCAATGCCAATCAAATTTATTGAAAAAAAACAAAGGGTGGGGTCTTTGCTGCTGCTTGGATCCAAAGGAGAGAGAAATTACGGTAAGTAATTTCTGGAGCATCTTGTACAAACAGTGAGTGGAACATTCGAACATTCAGGGACCACTCCCCAGGGAGTAGAACATCTTGGCTCAGACGATCCGCCCAAACATTGTCCACTCCCCTTATGTGGACTGCAACTATCTGGAAAAGATTGGCTTCCACCCAATCCATGATTCTCAAGGCCTCTCTCAGCAGGATCGGAGACCTGGTCCCTCCTTGGCGATTTATATACGAGACAACCGTAGCATTGTCCGTTTGGATCCTTACGGATTTCCCCGCAATAAGATCCTGAAAACTTTGTAATGCCATACCCACTGCCCTCAACTCCCTGAAATTCGAGGAGAATTTTCTTTCCATCATTGTCCAAACTCCTTGGGCTGAGTGTGTGCCTATGTGGGCTCCCCATCCCTTGCTGGATGCATCTGTGGTCAGTAGACACCACTTCCTGTGAAGTAATGATTTGCCTCTCTTCAGACCATCTGTCTGTAACCACCACCTGAGTTGGGACCTGGTTTCTCTGGATAAAATCCATGACTTGTCCAGTGAACTTTTATGTGCTTCAATAACTTTACTTGTCTGTCGTAGGAAACCATCAATGTCATTTCCCTTGAGTCTATCATGAACCCCAAGAATTGCTTCATTCTTTCTGGTTCCAGGGACGATTTCTGGATATTTATCATCCAACCTAAATATTGCAGGAGATTCAGTACCATGGCCAAATGTTTCTCCAATAGGCTCTTCGATATTGCTTTGAGCCACCAATCGTCCAAGTAAGGTATAATGGGTATGCCTTCTGCTCTCAGAATCGCCACCACTGCAGCCACAACCTTTGTGAACACTCTCGGGGCACGTGAAATGCCGAACGGAAGAGCTGTGAACTGAAGATGCCAGATCTCTCCCTGAATGCACACCGCAATCCTCAGGAATCTCCGATGTGCTTGACAAATCGGGATATGTAAATAGGCATCTTTCAGGTCTATCATTGCCATAAAATCTCCCCTTTCCAAGAGGTGGACCACAGCCTTGATTGAGTCCATCCGAAATGTCTTTTTCCGAATGAAATCGTTTAGATACCTGAGATCGATGACCATGCGAAATCTGCCATCTGACTTTGGGACTAAAAAAACCATAGAATAGACTCCTGATCCTCTTTCGCATAATGGAACCATTTCCAAAACCTTGTTTTGGACGAATTCCAAAATGGTGCACTGAAAAATCATTTGTTTCACTGGATCCTTTATTAGAGGGGTAGCAAGGAAACGTGGGTTGGGCATGCTCATGAACTCTATCCGCAATCCTTCCCATACAACATGAAGTACCCAAGGATCTCGAACCACCTCTACCCACTGTTGCGAAAAATGATGTAATCTTCCCCCTACCCCTAATCTGGCATCGTGCATTTGAGGCTTTGAATGGATAGGTAACTTTACCCCTAGAGCCATCTTTCCTAGCATTCCTGAACTTTTCTGCCTCACTCTGGTTCTACTCCCTCCTTGTTGGTTATACCTGTAGGATGATCCAATTATCCTACGAAAAAAAAGGACCTCTTCCAATTAGTTTTAGGCTTCTGCTGTGGCAAATTTTTTCCCTTGTCATACGACAGTTTCTCCATAAGGTCATCCAATTGCTTCCCAAACAGATGTCCAGGTTGAAATTCCATGTTACATAAGCTGTTTTTGGAAGTAACATCAGCATCCCAAGGTTTCAACCAAATGGCCCTACGTGCTGTTGTAGAAAGCCCCATGATTTTTGCTGCTAATCTAAGATTTTGCACCGAGGCATCACACAAAAAATCTGAAGCCAATTTTATGTTATGAAGGGATTTCAAAATGTCTTCCCTAGGAACTTTACCTTCCACATCTTCCTCCAACTGCATAATCCATGTTCTCAGAGCCCTGGAGACAGATGTGGATGCCACCGTAGGTTTGCATTGGGCCGATGCTGCCGAATAAATTCTCCTCAGAGAAGTTTCCACTTTACGGTCCATCGCCTCCTTGGGGCTTGAACCATCTTCCACTGGGATCACTGTTCTCTTGGAAAACCGAGCGACCGCAACATCCACCTTTGGTGGCATTTCCCACTGATTCACTGAACTCTCCACAGGGTACAACAGTTTGAATCTTTTGTTCAGGACCGGAGCTTTCTCCGGATTCTTCCATTCCATTTGCATCAATTCCGTCATTAATGGATGTAAAGGAAAACTCTTAGTTTTAATACATCCTTTGAGATCCCCTTCAGGATCTTTAGACTGAGCTTCTCCCTCTGAAGCTTCAATTTCCGACCTCACTGCTTTTATCAGTCTAGGTATCTTCTCTGTTTGAAAAAGAGCAATATCCAACTTTTCTTCTGAAGACGAAGAACCAACCTCATCCAGGACCACCAGATCACCCTCAGGTCCAGTATCGGAATCCTACTGAGAAGGTCTCTTCTTATAAACACTGCCGTGGTGTTCTACCTCTTTCAGCGATTCCTTAATAAGGTCCTTAATTAAACCAATCGTAGCTGCTGAGAGCTGGTCTCCCCTCTGGGATTCCCCCTCTATGCACTTTCCACAACGTCCTCTCCGATAACCGGCTGGTAAGGGTGCCTCGCACTCTCTACAGACCAAGTGCTTATTCTTCCTCAACCTCTTCCTAGTCCCTTGGCTCTCCACTGGACCCAGGGGTACCTTAACAGGGCTTCCAGACCATCCAAGGTAGAAAGAAATCCGGTCCACGACTCCGCAAGCATATACCAGGAGCAAAGATACCTAGCAGAGCACTGCTTTATAAGCAATTCAAAATAGCTTTGGCACGAAAAAACTCCGGCGCTGGTGCCGTGCGCCATTACGCCACAAAGTGCCGCCAATGAATTTGCGCCTGTGCACAGAAGACTTCCGCCTTTGCATGTCACGACGCTAAAGTCAGGCTGCGCCTGCGTCATCTCCAGTGCAAATGCCCTGCTCGGCTTTGGACTGTGGCACAAACAAAACAAAAAGAACAAACACCACCAAGTAGGTATAGCTCCTTGTTACACTCCATGCAGGTAGACTCCTGAACCACCAATCTATATGGTCACGAAGTGTAAAAAATCTCTGCATCATCAGGCTCCTTGAGCCCGGAGGTATCACTCCCTCAACCATCCTATCCGTCCTGCAGGACAGAAAAAAAACAATAGTGTGGGTGGAGCATAGGGGGCTTTTTATGGACCACTTAATGGTTGGAGGGGTGTGTCCTATTTGTTTAAGGAGAGGAATCTATCTCATATAGTGCTGCTGCGTAGGATGCAAAGGAAACAACAAATAAGCATTAACCCTATATCACATGCTAATGACATCTTCTTTGGGCAGTGTAGAGGGCCCAGTCCCACAATTTATTATGTACAGAATGTGCATATTTTAACATCTTCCATACAGCCAAGAGAAAACCAGACCTCCAATTTATGGCTACTTTACCTTCTGTTATTGAGTTATAAATGATAAATAGCTGACATACTTTATAAACTATAAGAAATGACATCTACATTATGCTTCCCTTAATATACCTGGTAAAAACTTCAAACTCAGACTGATAAAACTTTGCAATTTCCTCTGGCATAGTCAATGGTACAAGCATTTTCCTGTAATTAGTAATGGGTGAATTTATTCGACTGCTGCAAATTTGTGGCGAATTCCCGCGATTCACTGCAGGCGAATAAATTCGTGAAACGCCAGCGAAATTTCTCCTGGAGAAAATTTGCCCGTGTCTCATTTTGGACACGGCGTTAATTTATAGATGCTGGCGTCCATTTTGTTAAAACGCGATGCAGTGGCATCTCTAGAAATTCACTAAAAATTTGCCAAAATTCCGCAGATTCACCCATCACTACCTGTAATTTTATTAAAGTTGAAATACATTTAGAGGCATCTGTATGCACAGCTTTTCTGTATCGTTCAAGCCCTGAAACACCTCAATTAAGAATACATATGTTATATGGTATTAAGATTGGGCAAGGGCCACATGCATCCAAGATGCATTTTTCAGAGACCATTGACTCAAGGCCAGACTTAGTAAAATAGCCCCACACTAAATTGTCCACCACCGTAATTATGGTTTATACAAGTTTCTGTTTTTGGTTTGTCTCCAGATATATGTAGAAATCAGCATCAAACCATGGAGCAAATATATCAACATTTGAATGTCACTATTTAATGCAATTCAAATCTTTTGAGGCACAAATCGTGAATTTTTAAGATATTTTAAGAGCAAAATACAGAATCTAAGCTGGTGAGTTCATGTTGATGTCAATGGGAGTTGTAATTTCAAAAAACAAGCTATTTTTTGATTAATTTTTTTTTCATGAGTTCAAATTTGACAGACTCAATGAAAATAAAGGGTAAGAATGTATGTATTGTTTTTGTTATGTTTTTGAGATTATGGGGCAGATTTACTAAAATTTGAATACGAGGGTTAAAAAAACCCTCGAATTCGAATTTCTAATTTAAATGGGAAGTGTTTGAATTGCAAAAACATTTGAATTCGAATGTCTTTAACGCAAGTCGACCAATTCGACCAATGAACGATCGAATAAAAAAATTTGATCGATTAAATAATTCGACCGATCGATTAAATCGTTTGGATTGAACGATTTTAACCCTTTGATAAAATTTTTTGTATTCAATCACAAATAAACTTTAAAACACCTATGGGAGCTTTCCATAGGGTTTTAAAGCAATTCGGTAGGTCCAAGTTGGCGAACTGGTGTATTGAATTTTTTTTTTAAAGGGGAAGTACTTCGACCATCGAATATTCGAATACAATCAAATTCGAATCAAAGTGACCTCATTTGCATATTCGAAATTCAAATTCCAATTTTTTTTAAAATTCGAATTTTGAATCCTTCATATGAATTTAGTAAATAGGCCCCTAAGTTTTTTAATAAATAAACTCACATTTTAAACTTTTTTTTAGCTATTTGCAAATTCATAAACCATTCCAAAATACTTAAATTGGATTTTTGGTAAATATGCCTCTGCATGCATCACATTTCTTTAAATGCTGTGAAATGGATACTAATTTGGATAAGGCATTTGTATACTTAACAGACAGCTGGAAAATGTGCCAAGAATTATAACATTAGATCCTTTAGCAAAATTTAAACCACCAATTCTAATTGCAAACAAGTTCGATTTCAAAACAGGAAATTAAGGGGGTTATTTATCAATCTCCTAATTTATCTCAGCATTTACTGCTACAAACTCCAAGCATATCCGCTTGGGGTTTTCAGGCTTATAATATTTTCCCAAAAATTTGCTTTGCGGGAAAAACAAAGATTTCCATTTTTTTTCGGATTTCTTTGTGGAATTGCACGAAACCCAGCACACATCAAAGAATCAATGGGGTTTTCCCATTGACTTATATGCACCCTCAGCAGGTCTGAGATGCCGGATTTTAATATTTGTAATTTTTTGTCCTCTGGGTTTAATAAATTCAGAAAAAAAATCAAGAATTTTTTGGATTTTCAGCATTAGGAGTTTGATAAATAACCCCCTTTAGAGAAGCTTTGTATTATAGTTTTTCATGTTTTTTCTAAACTTAGGGGGTTATTTATTATAAGTCGAGTTGTTTAGTTCCATGAAAATTTCGAGTTTTAAAGGGTACTGTATTTATTGGTCAAAAATCAATTTTTGTGTTAAAAAATAACAAAATTTTTTCTAGATTTATTATACCACAAACCTAGAAATACCTCAAATCTGAAAATACCCCATCTAAAACCTGTTGAGGTCATGTAGAAGTCAGTTGCTATGGTCATGTAGAAGTCAGTTGCTAAGGTCCCTTGAGCCATTTGAAGTTGTTAATAGATTTGATGATGTTCAAGTTTTTTTTAGTTGGGTTTTGCTTGAAAAATTGAACAATTCGAGCAATTTGAAAGCAATCAATTAGAGTTTTTGGGTTCTCTCATCTTGAATCCACTGATTCAAGCATTTTACATTTGAGTTTTTTCTTAACTTAAAAACCATTCGCGTTATGAGTTCATTTGATGTTTGAAAAAAGCTCACAAAGCTCTAAAACTTGACCTCTGAGAAATTTCCCTCTTAATAAATCTTCAATTTTTAGGGGGTTATTTATCAAAGTCTGAATTTATCTCAATATTTTCTACTGCAAACTCTAATCAAATCCGCTCAGGTTTTAAACGCTTATTTATTATTATATTTCCCTGAAAATCTGCTTTGCAGGAAAAAATCAGATTTTCAAGTTTTTTTCTGATTTTCACGATTGTTTTGTAATTTTCACTAGTGATGGGCGAATCTGTGGTGTTTCGCCGAAAAATTAGCGAATTTGCGAAACGAGTCGTGCTGATGTTTTGTTGACGCGCGCTTATTTTGACGCGCGTCGGAATAGTTTTGACGCACATTGCAATGTAATAAAACTGCCAGGTGAAATGCATACCCCCAACGGTCCCTTTTTTTGGAGGGACATTCCCTCTTTTGACAGCGCAACCAGCAGTCCCTCATTTCATTTGTATTTGAAATTCCCTCTTCTCTCTGCATGGAATAGCCAGAAAAAGAAAGAAGTTTCTAACTTAATTGGCTTTTGGCAGAGAGCCTAGAAGAACAGCTAACAGGTGCAAAAAAGATGCTTTTAAACAATTTTGATATAATAAAATAAGTAATTGATTGTATTTGTAACAGTTTAGATAAGGTGAAATATTTTCAAACTTTCATAACCTGGCAAATTTGGTAAAATGAACATGTTAATTAGTGGGTTTGGCCACAAAAATGGGTGTGGTCAAAATGTTGCAGCGCTACATATGGAAAAAACATTTCTGTCCCTCTTTTTACTTCCAAAATGTTGGGAGGTATGGAAATGGGAAAAAAAAAATTGTCAAAAATGTCATCTTTTGCTTTGTGTCTGAATGTGCTGAATAGCATTGGAGTCAATGAGAAGAGCAATTTACACGCGTTTCACTTAGTATACACACATGCCCTGCATTGTTAGTGGACTCTTATCTTTTCAAAAGAAAAAAAGGCCTCCCATTTTGCCAGCTTCTTAAAAACATCTGTGATTATTATTTAAAATAGTGAAACATTAAAAAGGCATATTTTAATATATATTCATTTATTTTTAAAAATTGTTTTCACTGCACAGATTGTGCTGTTTTGAAGTGAAGCGACGAACTTGACGCGCAACGAACTCGTCGCGCGACAAACTCGACGCGTGGCGACATGACACGCGCCGCGAAACAAAACACGCCAAATTTTCGTGAGCATTTCGCCAAAACTTTCGCCATCGGCGAATGTCGTAAATTCGCTGCGAATTTGCCTAGGGCGAATTTATTTGCCCATCACTAATTTTCACCCAAAAACTCTGAATACTTTGGAGTATTACACGAAAAATTATCAAAAAATCATTGGGACTTCTCCCATTGACTTATATGCAACCTTGACAGGTCTGAGATGCTTGATTTTCAGATTATGACTTTTCAATCCTTGGGGTTTAATACATTCCAAAAAATGTGTGATTTTAATCTGATTTAATAAAAAAATTAATTTTCTTTTGTAATTTTTGGAATTTAGTAAATAACCCCCTTTGAGTTTTAGGAAAACATTTAAAAACAGGACTTTTTACAGTAAAAATACTATTAGTGAAAAAAAGGACAGTTGGAATTTTCTGCTTCATTATTCTCTCTTCTAGATTAAAATTTCAAGCTCATACAAACAGTTGCTCCAGAATTCAACAAGTAAAGGAGAGTACCTCATACTACAGTTTTTAGTTCATTAATATATGTTCATTAATAAACTAATTGCTAAACAATAAGACAAATCACTAAAATGAATTGTATATTGTTCCTTCATTATTAACAGGACACCTACCTATCACAGATTTAGGATGATCACAGTTTAGCAAGCAACCCCAATCACATATAAGAAGCGTATGAGGGTGCCTTGAATGAATCATATTCTAATCGTAGACCCCTTGTGCTCTGCCCTTAAGCATATAAAGTAGGCCAGAATATTTTTTCTCACTGAAGAACCCTTATCACAATAGCACACAGCAATTCTGATCCACATTGAACATATATATCTTTTCACTCCAGCAGTTACTTTCCTTTCTGTCAAAGAGGAAAAAAGCTGGACTGTGGCACACTTTAGTCCCATTAGTTGACTATTACAAAGGATAACAAAAGTACTTACTGTTGCGTGGATCATGCTTTTCTGCCTGAAACGATCAGGGTAAATATAGCACACATTTCCAGTAGTCAGCCATAACAGTTTGAAAGTTACTATTTATATTTTCTGGGTGTCACAAATAATAGATTTTTAAAATTGCGATCAAAAGGTAGAATTCATGGAAGCAAAAAAAATTGTACTGGCCATTTTGCAAATCTCCTATGAAGTGCTGTAAAAGGTGTAAAAAACAATTCAATATGCAAGACCTTCTCATGGAAGTCAATAACAGAGGTCCCTTGAACCGTTTTTTTTAGAGGGTTCACTTAAAAAATTGATCAATTTGAGCAATACATGTTTTCTGGTTTTTCACCTCGAATTCACTTTCAAGTTTTTTACATTCAAGTTTTTTCTTAAATTAGAAACCATTCAAGTTCAGTCAACATTTAAAAAAGCTCAAAAAGTTCTTAAACTTTACCTATGATAAATAACCCCCTTAAAATTTCTAACAACAAAATACCAAAATAAATAGATATTCTGGGACTGTTCTATAAAGCTGCTTCATTTGTTTATGAGCACTGATTTAGAGGAAAAGAGGATGAATGCATACCTATTCATGGACAATTTCTTATTTCTTTATTTCTGAAGAGCATGGTGCTGGCCTGAGATAAGACATTTTTATCCAAAGATGAAATAATAATAGCAGATGCTAGGGTGCATAGCAATGAACATGATAGCATGCTAAAATTAACACTGTTAGCAGGAAATTAAAGTATTTCAAAATGTAATAAACAAATTAATTGAGTTGTAGTCTACATTATCTGGGCATAATGCCACCTTGAATTATAGCTGAAAGTAATGCATTGAAAAAATGTCAGTGATAATCAATTAACATGAATATATTAGGGTCTATGTTTAGCCTCTAGATAGAAATACTCTGTTTGGAAAGCAAGGCCGATCAATGTTTTAAATAAAAAAGTATGTTATAAGATATCAACAGTTTTTTAATTTTATTATAGAATTATGGAATTACATGGGTGGTAGAAAACAAAAAAAATTGTAGAAAGAGTTGTTGTTTTGAGGTAGTCTAGTGCAGTATACCGTATGCGGTATATAATTTATATTTAATGAGCTCAGTATAAGAAGTCTTGCTGGGCCTCTGTTCAAAATGATTAAAGTCAAATAATCTCAGCTCAAATTCACAGTCATTTATCAACACTGGGCAAATTTGCCCATGGGCAGTAATCCATGGCTACCAATCGAATGGATAATTCAATTGTTCTACCTGCAACTGGCTTTTAAAAACCAATCACTGAATGGTTGCTATGGGTAATTGCCATAGGCAAATTTGCCCAGTGTTAATAAATGAGCCCCAACAGGTTGTTAATTGTGAAATTCAAAAATGGCTATGTTAGAATGAAATCCATTGATTTTATTAAGTCAATAATATGGTATACTAGTGTAGGCAGTCATCAGTTAATCTAGAGCAATTGAAATGTCCGTTCTGACATCATTAAATGAGTACAGATTGGCAATGTGAAAGTCTTGTACCAAGTAATATCTGGCCTAATCACAATGCAGTATGCCATAGGATAGCTGGCCTCTTTCATTAGGATGGAAAGTGGTGCTGGCAGCAAAAGGTGTTAGGTCAACACTTCTTAATACCTATGCAATCAAATACACCCTTATGCCATTAGCTGTAAATGTACATATACAATTATTCAAGAATAAAGAAGGGTATTTTTATGACAAGCAGGTAATTACAGTGTATCAGTCTCATGGGTCTGAGAATGATGCTGTATATGGCAGACAGGTCCCTAAACACAGTTTACCCTAATATCAGTGATGGCTGTTAAGCCAATATTGCCTAGTGTATTCTATTTTGCAGATTCATGTATCGCAGCTAAAGCACAATCATGCACTTGACCCTCAAATTCAAAAATTAATCAAAAGTAAATATTAAGTTAGAAAAATCAGCCCCAACTTTTTATTTTTTAACATTTATATTTGCTCATAATTAATTATCAACAAGAATAGTACTATGACTACACCAATAACTTATTTAAAAATGTACAGAGTATACCTTATACTTTAGAGAGTATAATCTACTCATAACAATTCCCTTAAAAAACTCAATCAGGATAATTTGCAAACCCAACCACTGCATGCAAATGTTGGGGAAGGTACATAGGTGCTCTTGCTCCCCATAGTTCTTTTGCACCCAAGTGATTCTTAAATGATTATTTGTGTTTGGTAGGTTCGGTTTATTTGAAGCTAAAGCTGTAATTATAATCACAACCTCAATTATGCCTTAAAATGCATTCAGTCAACTTTCTATAAAATGCTTTGTCCTTTTAAACTTATTTTATATATCCTCGTCTATGTAATAATACTAAGAAAACAATTATAATTTAGGAAAGGTACCAGTCAAAGGGAATTTACTGCAAGTATAGTGTAATTATTAAGATATTGTGCACCCACACGTTATCCTTGTAAATGTGTATTTATCCATATTTTGTATGGCAAATTTAGAATGTACAGTATATGCATTACAGGTGCATGCACAGAAAAAACCCCATGAGGTCATCTTTGGTCAACAATAATTCTTAAATGTCAAAAACCAATGGAAAAGACTAATAGCATTCAATACTGTACTTTGAAAGCATTTCTTTTTTTCAAGATATTGAGTGCTATTAGTCTTTTCCTCATTGCTTTTGTCATGGAATTACTTTAAGTCAGCATTGTCCACATTTCACAGAGCTCTTGGTGACTTACTTTGAGTCTTCCATTAGATTAAGCAATGTAATTTATAAAAATGTTTGAATGTGCATACTCAGTGTGATTGAGTGCAGCATAAATTAATGCTTGCTCTACTCCTTAAATGGATATTACAAAGACAGACTTTTATATAAAGCAGTGTGGCTCACACAGATCTCAAGCAGTGCTACATGAGACCATACAGAAGCCAACATTGGCAGTTGGTTGTTACAGTGCTAAAATATATTGCAACACTTATTTTGATGTCTTTTAGCATTTATTTTGTTTTTCTTGTATTCTTGTTGTTTTACTGAAATTCTCTGACTTGCGTTTCTCTCAACAAGGTACCAAGATTGAGTGCATTCCCAAATGTACATGCATTGTTACAAAATCAACTATATTTACTTCTTACCAACTGTGTGTGCTTTACAAAGTAAGACTCAAAGTGCAAAGTACAAGGTGCACAACACGAATACCTGTTTTAAACAAGTATTGCTTTCCTACTACCCATTTCCTTTATATTTTGTGCCTGCATGCCAGTAACTCAAACCTATGGTTCTATTTATTAAACCTCAATTTTTTCTGGTCAAGTTTTTTAGAGGAACACTAGAATTATAGAGGGAAAAAACTGAATTGTTAGAGATTTAGGAACCTATTTATTAAAATGTTGTGGTGACATAGGCCTTTGCCTATGATCGAATCGAATGATTCAAACGATTTCTCATTCGATCAGATATGGCTGTTTTCGATTGAAAACGCCCATATTCGATCGAAAATGACCCCCCCAAAAAAATTTGATGGTCGAATTTTGAAAGGTTTTTGACCTCGAAATTCCACCATTAGGAAATCTGCCCCTAAGTGAAATATAAGCTTTTATTTTTTATATATAAATGTGCTTAATGTTTTTATGTCAGTGATGAAGAATTTGAGTAATTGTACTGTATTAAATGATGTAATATGATAACTTTGACAAATTAAATCAGGGGGCTAAAAAAAAGTAACACAGAAGACTGAACACTTTACATGGCAATTCCAAGTCTGTTTACGGATCATGAGTATGAAAATGCCTACATATTCCCAGAATACAAATTTCATGTAACACATTGGTTTAAAAACTTTTGTAACAGTTGGGGGCAGATCTACTAATGGTCAAATTGTGAAGTGAACAAACTTTGAAATTAGACCATCAAATTTTTGGAGGGCCAATGAAATAATTTGAATCTTTCGGATGCATCGTTCGATTCGAACAATTTCAACCAAAATCCTTTGAATTCTTGGTACTTAGAAAAAAATACAGGACAGGCTCAGGAGGTCCCCCATAGGCTAAAATGGCAATTCTGTGGCTTTAAGGTAAGAAAGTGTCGAATTCGAAGGGTTTGAAAGAGACAGTTCTTCAAAATTAGAATTTTTGATTTTTTTCAATACTAAATTTCTCTTCGACCCTTAGTAAATGTGCCCCCTAATTGCTATTCAATCATTATTTTCCTTGCTTAGATGGGGCTGTTACAACAATAAGCTTTTCAATGTAAAACTTTGTTTATTACATTTTCTGTTACTATGTATTGTATGCAAAATAAAGCCTTCTGAAATCAAAAGGTATTTTCTTGTCTCATGCCATACACATAGCACTGCCTAGATACCAAAGAGGAGTGTTTTAATTCTCCCATAAGGCATCATGGGCAGAGACATGCAAATCACTCCTTTATGTCCCTTTGGCCAACTATGCACACAGAACCGCTGGTTTATAGCACTGATACAGCCTAATGGTTCAGAGCCATATAGCCAAACTTGCAGACAGACTGTTTCTGTCTTGTTAGCTTGTGTGAATGTTATAAAAGTTATAAATGGAAAAAAAATTCCATAAATGAGAACAAAATTGCAATGTGAAAGTAGCAAGTTCTTTAATTGTGTATGGTGCATTTTTCAGAACTGCTTGGAGATACAAATTTTAGTATGTTACCTTTTTCACAAAAAATACAAAATACCTTTGTTCATTCACAAAATTTTCATTTAATATGTACAAATGAAAAAGTGTTAACACTGTGCATTGTGTTATTCCATTTACTCATTAGCTTTGTTACTTATTGCTTGATTAGGCAGCAATGTTTCAGTACAGCAAGAATGAAGCATGCAAGCTGTTTATATGGCTCATTTACTTACACTTTTCTTGTGTTCTTAAAATGTCCACAAACTAAGCTGGATTTCCTTATGAAACCTTTGGTCCAAATTTAGCATAGTTCCTCCCCCAAGGCAAAACTTTTACCATTTACATTAAGATGTAACAGTAGTGGTTTTTCAAGCAAATATTGACCTTCTGCTCATAATAACCATTCCTAGACACCTACTGATTAGGCTTAAGCTGCTCATTTACTTAAACATATGTATACACAAAATTTAAACTGGATGAATGTGTCATAAATAGAATACAAATGTGAAATATTAAGACTAAAAATGTGTATTTTGCAGTTCTCAATTTCCTATAGATGAATATTGCATATAGTGCTTTTTTTTAAAGAGCTGGTTGAAGGGGGCTTTTTCACACACACACAAAAAAAAATAACAGTATTACAGATGTTAAATAGAGAATTGCATTTCCCTTGTCCTCTCCATTTCAGTACTTGCCAGGGATAGCCCCTCCCCTCATGCCCCGTCAGAAGAACCCTCCCACAAATCAATAAAGGTGTCACTTACACTCTGAAACGGTGTCTTTTTTGTTCTTCTCCTATGCTCCGCTCCGTTTGTTTTCCGGAGCTCGCTTTCTTTTAGGGGGGGATCAGCGGGGACCTGCCCACAAGGCGTCCCGGAAACAGGCCTTTTCCCTGATGACCCAGGGTTTTTCGCCCGCCCTATACCTCACAGATCGGCGTTCCCCTGCTTCCCGGGTAACCGGCCTGCTCTCAAGGCGTCCGGCTCCCGCGGCAAACTGCAGCCGCTTACTTTTTGGAACGCAGGCGGGGGTGCGGAAGTTAGCTTAGAACATCCTGTATCGGAGGTATCTGACTGAGCGGTGACGTCACGTCCGGTTTCCTTTTTCTTCCGGGTCGCAACCCAAGCAGTGCGCTAGTGGATACCAACGCTCTGACCCACACGATCTCCCGGCTCCAGAGCTCTGCCACTGACCCGAATCTCCTTGGGGTAGGTTGTTTAGTTAGCGGACTCCAGGGGGCACCTGTTGTGGCTATGGTTGCCTTGGGGGACTCCCCACTTCATGGCGACAAAAATTTTTTATTTTTCACCACAGGCCTTCTCTTGTACCCGAGTCCAAGCCGCACCCCCCAGAAGTCTGGTTCCCCCCCTGGTTGAGGTATATATAAAAAAATAAAAAGGGAGAAAGCCCACGCATGCACAACACTTGTGTAGGACCTGGGCAGGAGGGGGTTACTATTGCTAATCTCTCTCTTCTGCTTCCTCCTAGTAAAATGAAGCCCGCTGCTAAGAGAAAGGAAGCCACCAGCCCTGCGGATGCCACAAACAGCCAATGCTTGGGATGCTCGGAACAGGCTCTTGCAGGCAAAAGACTATGCCAACTCTGCTTCGCAGAGGCAGCCGGACCATCGGTCCCGCCTCCTGACATACGGGCCTGGATTAAACAAGCCACAGCCCAGGTGATGTCAAACGCTTCAGCTGTAACAAATTTAGCTTCCAAGGAAGCCCATCCACCAGAGGAAGATTTCGCTACTGACCTATTGGCGGATTCCTCCTCAGACGAAGAGGATTCTGATGAGGAACATTCTTCATTTTATTTCAACCTCTGATTAAGGCAACTAGATTGGCACTAAATCTCCAGGAAAAAGAGGAGACAACTGTCCAGTTCTTACCTTCATCAAGGAAGAAGGGCCAAGTTTTTCCTCTACATAAGGAGGTGGAAGATCTGATCAAATCAGAATGGGAGGTCTTGTCCAAAAGAAGTCCGACCCAACAGCGATTCAGCAATTTATATCCCTTCAAGGAAGGGGACATCAAGGACTTCTGCGCGGTTCCTCAGGTGGATGCACCAGTATTAAACCTCTCAAGGAACACACTCTTACCTATTGATGATCAAGCATCACTACGTGATCCAATGGATAAAAGGCTAGAAATAGATTTAAAACGTGCCTTTCTAAATGCAGGAGAGTCCCTGAAACCAGCAGTGGCTGGTCCATCAGTAGCCAAAGCTATGGAGACATGGTTAACCAATTTAGAATCTGCAATCAAAGAAGGCCAGGATAGAAATGACATCCTAGAAGGCCTTACGGAGATAAAACTAGGCTCCTCTTTTATAATGAACGCAGCGGTGGATCAGGTCAGGTTAGCATCCAGATCCCTGGCTTTCTCAGTCTCAGCAAGAAGAGCTCTGTGGCTCAGGTCATGGGAGGCGGATACCACTTCCAAGATTACCCTCTGCTCCCTCCCATTCCAAGGCCAGACCCTGTTTGGAAAGAAAATGGAAGAATTGATTTCCAAGGCCTCCAGAGGGAAAAGTCAATTGCTTCCACAAAGGAAAAGAAGAAGGTTTACAGAAAAACAATCCTCAAGGAACAAGTTCCCTTCAAAGGCAAGAGAGAACACAGGGGAATCATATTCCTTTCGCAGCAAGACCTCGGAGGACAAGGCAGCTATTTGGCGTGGAGGTCAATCTGGATTATTTAGGCGCTCTAGAGGGAAATCCTCAGGATCAGCCCGTCGCCCCTTATGAAGGTGGTGGTCCCCAGGATTTCCAGTTGGGGGGAAGACTCCGCCACTTCTGGAAGGCCTGGGATCGGTCCACGGACGATGCTTGGGTCCGCAGGGTGATCAAAGAGGGCTACAGTCTTGAGTTTGTTACCAATCCTCCACAACCAGTTTTTCTCAGGTCAGTAGTTCCGAGGAATCTAGAAAGGAGAAGGGCCCTTCTCATATGTCTCGACTCCCTAACCAAGCAGAAGGTAATCTCTCCAGTCCCGACGGAGGAAAGGAAATCTGGGATCTACTCAGTTTTCTTCATAGTAAAGAAAGCATCGGGGACCTGGCGCCCGATTCTGGATCTGAAATCAGTGAACAAGACTCTACGGAAACAACATTTCCGAATGGAATACTTGGACTCAGTAAAGAAAGCCTTATGCCCAGGCGATTGGATGTGTTCACTGGACATTCGCGATGCCTACCATCATGTTCCGATCAATATCCAGGACCAGAAATTCTTGAGGTTTGCAGTAGGGAGAGCTCACTTTCAATTTCAATGCCTTCCATTTGGCCTATCCACAGCCCCAAGGGTCTTTTCCAAGATCCTGGTGGGGCTAGTAGCTCTTCTGAGATGGCGGAAAGTCCGGATCTTCCACTACCTGGACGACATGATTATCCTCGCAGATTCCAGGGCACAACTAATAGACCACAGAGAGCAGGTGATATTTATCCTTCAGGAACATGGATGGCAAATCAATTGGCAAAAGAGTCAGATTCTTCCGACTCAGAGAATAGTGTACCTGGGAGCAATCATAGACTCCTGCAGGGGCATAATCAGTCTATCAGAAGGCAGACAACAATCCTTAGCTCTAGAAGCAAGGGAATTGGCCCTAATCTCCAGTGTCCCAGCGATCAAATTGATGAAGATATTAGGAATGATGACCTCATCCATAGGATTAATTCCCTGGGCACAATGGAGGATGAGGGGAATTCAGTTTCCTTTTCTTCAACAGTGGGATGGAATCTCCAGGGATCAGAGGATCATCATGTCACCATTGATGTTGAAGGCTCTTTCTTGGTGGCAGACTCCACAACATATGGCCAAAGGAGTCAAGCTCTTCCAGAGTCCTTGGCGCATCCTGACTACAGATGCATCAGGAGTAGGCTGGGGCGCGGAACTAGAAA
>CM044439.1:122279713-122293107 GCA_024363595.1 Xenopus borealis
TTCATACTTGTGCACAAGTATGAATAAATATTAACACTTTTTTCAACTGATTTTGGTGTGCGGGTCCTTGTTAAACTTATATATATATAGATATATGGTGAGGTCACTATTAGGATACCAGGGAAAGTCCAGGATGGAGTGGTTCTAGCCTGGGTGTTTTATGTTTTCCTAAAGCACCTCAGGTGGATAATTAAAAAGGCAGCTCAAGCCAGAGTAGGAGAGCAAGTTTTGGGACTTTGTTTTCTGAGTATTCTTTGTTTTGGAAAAGACAGTAGTCCTATTCCTGGTTAATTAGGACAACTGACCTGTGTTAGTTAGGTATATATACAGGTATGCAACCTTGTGACCTGTTAGACAGAATACTTCTGACCTGGGGTTTTCCTTAAAATAGATATTTCCATAATTTGGATCTTCATACCATAAGTCTTCTTAGTTTGGATCAAGTACTGTTTTATTACTACAGAGAAAAAGGAAATCATTTCTAAATATTTGGTTCATTTCATTATAAAGGAGTCTATGGGAGACAGCCATTCAGTAATTCGGAGCTTTCTGGATAATGGGTTTCCAGATAACAGATCCCATACCTGTATATATTTATATGCTAATATGGCAAAAGCGTGTAAATACACCATAATTAGCACTGGAAAACGGATAAATTTTAGATGCACTGAAATAACAAGGAATACTTCCAGTTTGTACATTGCTTACAGTCTAAATAACCTCTAGGAACCAGTGATGTATTGGTAAAGGATAATTCTCATTTAACGTTCAAGGTATTCAATCTATAGAAAACTCATCTGAAACTCATCCTGGTTGCTTAATTTGTTCACAGAATCATCATGTCTGTGTGGCAAAGTGTGTTTCCATAGCAACAATTTTAAATCCTTAAATCTGATTAATCATTTTGCTTAGACAGAATTCCTTTATAGCTGCTAAGACATAATTCCATTTAACACAATAATTCTAGAGTAAAATACACTTTTTGTTTTTCTTCTCCATTTTCTCTTTAAGTGATAGATGGTTACATAAAGCAAATAAGTGATGGGTCAATACCAAAAGTACTTTTTCTAAGGAAATCATTTTTACAACATATTTTTATGATATAAGAATTACATAAGTAATAATAATAATAATACATTTATTTAATGTATTTTATGTGTTCAAACATACTGACTAATTGATAAATCATTGATTAACAATTTAGTGGGTTATTAGAATTGATATTGGACAATTTCTTTATGTAAATCTGAAAGATCAGCAGTGTCCTCTGCACTAAATCATTTTCAATATATAAAAGATATTTGGTGCCTTAAGATACTAAAAATGCCTTACCCTTTAAACAAAACAGGGATTGCAATATGTTTAAAATGACCAACTATTAGTGATGGGCGAATCTCACCCGTTTCGCTTCGCCGAAAAATTAGCGAATTTCCAGTGAAATTCGCAAATTAGCGGAAAAATTCGTGAAGTGAGTCGCACGTCGTTTTTGACGCACGTCGCGTCGCGTTTTTATTGGACTTCTTTAATTATTAGAGTTTTGTAATTATTTGCCTTCTGATTATTTCAAGGTTTCAAAAGAGAGTTGTTAACCCCTCTAAAAACAAATGCTCTGTAAGGCTACAAATATATTTTTACTGATTTTTTTTAATAACTTATTTTTCTATTCAGTTCCTCTCCTATTTATATTCCAGTCTCTTATTCAAAATCAAATCAATGCATGGTTGCTATGGGAATTTGTACCCAAGCAACCAATTTACTAACTGGAGAGCTGCTGGATAGATAGCCAAAAAGCCAAATAACTAAAAAACTACAAACAATAAAAAATTTAAGAAAATCATTGCAAATTGTCTTGTTCTTTATGTCATACTAAGGGGCCCATTTACTAACAATCAAAATGTTGATTTTACATGAATCTCTAAAAAACCATGAAAAATACTAACACAAACGTTGTCAAGGTCCCATCCAAGTCAATGGGAGCTGTGCTGCTCCTATTGAACCATTTTAAATCAATTTCTACCTTTTGAGGTATTCAGACTTTTTTTCCACTAGGAATTGTATGGAAAACTAAAATTTTTAGAGGTTTTCAAGTTATTCATATTTTTTAGTACATTTTTTTCCATAACATTCATAGTTTTAGAGTTTGTAAGTTCAGTTGTAGTTTAAAAAACAACTAATATACTGTATGTCCTTTGATAAATAGGCCTCCACAAGTTAACTCAAAGGTGACCACCCCCTTTAAACTAATTTAGGAGTTATTACTAAGCATATTCTACTGATTCAATTAATTACAATTGTGTAAATGGTAAAGATAAACCAAAAACATTTGCACTAGATCCCTCTCTTATAGTGATGGGCGAATTTATTCGCCAGGGGCGAATTCGCGGCGAATTCCCGCGATTCGGCGCTGGCGAATAAATTAGCGAAACGGCGCAAAAAATTCGCCAACAAAAATTCGCCGCGTCAAAAACGAGTCGCGCGTCGTTTTTGACGCGATGCGCCGAAAACGACGCGACGCGTCGGAATCGACGCGACGCGCGTCAAAAACGACGTGACGCGCGTCAAAAGCGACGCGCGACTCGTTTCGCGAATCGGTGAAAAATTCGCAAATTTCTCTGGAAATTCGCGAATTTTTCGGCGAAGCGAAACGCGGCCGTTTCGCCCATCACTACTCTCTTATATCCATTTATTGAATACAAGCAGAGCATCAAGAATACTTACTTTTACACTTGCATTTGATATACTGTGAAGTTTTTTTGTAGGCATGAGTTCTGATGTGTCACCCTTGAAACTTTGCGTTATTTACAGTTTGAAGTATTTACATGCCACATAATAAATCTTATGCATATAAAATCACTATACTGAGATTGCAACTATAATATACTGTACATTTAAAATTTTGTGCAGAAAAATTTACCAATTACAATTATAATACAATTACATTATGTGTGTTATTTACAGTATCAACCTCTGAATTTATCTCAGCATTTGCTGCTTTAAACTCCGAGCATATCCGCTCGGGTTTTTTGGGTTATTTATTATTAACACTTTCTCAAAAATTTGCTTTGCGGGAAAAACTCCTATTTTCACCATTTCTTATTAGTGATGGGCGAATTTATTCGCCAGGGGCGAATTCGCGGAAATTTCGCGAAACTGGCCAAAAAATTCGCCCAAAAAAATTTGGCGCTCAAAAACGAGTCGCGACGCGTTTTTGACGCGCGACTCGTTTCGCGAATCAGCGAAAAATTCGCGAATTTCTCTGGAAATTCGCAAATTTTTCGGCGAAGCGAAACGTGGCCGTTTCGCCCATCACTATTTCTTATCCAAGAACTCAGAATTTTTCGTATTTTTCAACCAAAAGCTCTGAAAACATAATGGAATTGCAAGAAACCCTGCACATAAAAAAAATTAATGGGACTTCTTACATTGACTTAAATGCAACCTCAGCAGGTTTGAGATGCCTGATTTTAATATTCAGATTTTTCATCCTCAAGGTTTAATCAATTTGAAAAATTTGTGATTTTTAAAAAGTCCTATTTGCATTTTGAGTTTGATAAATAACCCATTTGGTGTCTATAATAACCTTATTATTCTTTTGTACCCTATGAATAAGACGTTTTATCTGCTTTATCTGGTTGTGGGTACACTGAGAGGTTTGAGAGGTTTTCTATTGTTTATATTGTGCTGTTTTGCAGACAACAGACTAGTTGTAAAAAAATATATAATTTTGTGAGATTAATTTACTGATAGGGTCTTTTAAGACAATAATTAATTTCACATAGTTTGGTACCACATACGCATATGATTATCCAAAGTATTCAAAAGACCAATGGCATTCATTCATGTTTATAATGTTTTATCCTTGCACCCAAGAGCATGTATAAAAAATATGCTATAAAATGCAATTTATTTAAACTCTAGAGGTGATCTCTAATAAAAGAATAAAATTTTGCAAAAATAATAATTAACATTTTGCATTACAGTAATGTTTTAATTGAGCTCAAGATGTATTGTTATTACATTTACTGTACACTAACCCCCTTATGTAATAAAAAGCACTAAGTTTGCCCATTGCAACCAAGAAAAAGAACCAAGAAATGCTACCTGCCGATTGTTTGCTATGCGTTACTGCACCTGAACACCATGGGGCAGATTTACTAAGGGTCGAATTTCAAGGGTTAATTAACACTCGAATTCAACCCTTAAATTTTTATCGAATTAAAACCCCTCGAATTCAAATTTCAATTTTGAGGGGTTTTTAATGCAATTCGATTTTTCGAACGATCGAATATGAAAAATTTGATCGATCAATTCAAAAGGTTTGAATTTTCACTTTGAATCAATTCAAACCTTAGCAAATCTGCCCCTTAGTGTCTTTTATTATATAAACTCAAATGTGCAATCTTTGTCCATTTGTAGTTACCATAACATGTTCTTAAAATATATCTTAACAGTATGTAAAGGAAGCATTGTGCAATTTGTTCTGCTCATTCTGTTTACTACATACAAGGGTAAATACTCACAATTTTTTCCATTGGTGTGGAAAATACCTTCAAGTTCAGTTATTTAGGATGTGTAGTATCCAAAAATGCATGGTTGATGTGGTTATGTAGTATCCAAGGATATATGGTTTTCTGGTTCTTGTGCTAGATGACTAATTAAGGAGTTTAACAAGCTCTAATGGAAGCTTGATAAAGAAAGACATTTTGTCTGTTATTGGTATCCTATATTATACAAAGATCATAAGTACAGTATAAGTATATGTATGTCTGGGAACTGAGGCCAGGAAGCTCAGACATACTGCTGCAAAGTGCCTTTTATTTACTACCATGGTGGTGAACAATGGCACTTTTGCTTCAGTGGCAGATTTTCTGGTTTCATCTGTTTCGATGCATGAGGCACAAGGTGCAGTGTACTCTAGTGCAAGGAATTCCTTTACCTAACATACCTCTTGATAATTGTGCAAGTACAAGGATCCCATTGCCTGGTGCAACATTTAACTCTTTGTGTCTATGGCACACATTTTTTGTGCCTGATTGCTGCAAATGCAATCATGTTGAATAGTGATGGGCGAATCAGTGTCATTTAGCTTCGCCCTACAATTTTTTCAGTGAAATTCACGAAACGGTGAAAAATTCTCAAAATGAAATGTGCGCCGTGATTTAGTTGCACATCAAAATAATTTTGACTTGCTTTTTAACGCGCGACAGTATTTTTTTGATGCGCACTGCAATTTGATAAAACCCATTTTCTATGGGTGTTTTGTTTGTGTCACCTTTTTCCAGCTTTGGGGCTACAACTAAAACATTTCCCCTTACTTTCAAGCTTTGTAGACTGTGATGATAAATGAATAAGGCATCTTTTGCTTTGTGTCTTAATGTGCTGAATAGCATTGGAGTCAATGAGAAGACAATTCACACTTGTGTTTCACTTAGTACACTTCTACACACATACCCTGCATTGTTAGAGGACTCCTATCTTTTCAAAAGAAAAAAAGGCCTCCCATTTTGCCAGCTTCTGGCAAACATCTGCGATTATTTAAAAAATCAATGAAAAAGGCGTATTTTCATATAAATTGAAAATATATATATTAATGCTATTTTGAACTTTTGAATTTCCTCTTGACTAGTTTGGGGCTGGTTTTGTAGCTGACTTTGGCTGGTTTTGAAAATTACACCTGGCGACCCTGTTGTCACCTTTTTTCAGCTTTGGAAAGGCCCGGACTGGCAATCTGTAGGTTCTGACAAGTGCCAGAGGGGCTATCAGGTGCCATTGAAAGTGACTATTTATTGGGCTGATGGGACCTGTTTGGGCCTCTGTTTAATTTGAATGCCAGGGTGTATTTTGACTCCCAGACCAGACATGGCTTTAGGGCTACCATTAAAACATCTTTCCCTTTTTAAACTTTGTACACTGTGATAAATGAATAGATGGCATGTTTTGCTTAGGAGTCAATGGGAAGAGCAATTCATACTTTTTTTTACTCTTTTTACTCAGTAAGTGCTACACACACATGCCCTCCCTGTACACATTGTTGGAGCACTCCTCATTTCAAAAAAAAAAAAAGTGCTCACATTTTGCCAGTTTCTTAAAAACAACTATACTTTTTTTACATTACCACTGGTTGACTGGTGGTAATGGTATCTACTCCAACTCTCAGTCTATATTGCTGTTGAACCAAAAAGTACCATCTATAGTTTATTTATTTTTAATAGCTTACTTACACAGGATCAACTATTAATAATTCATCTGGATACATAATATCAGGGTGCTGCGTATCCCACATTAACCATAACCATATATTTATGTCTAAATGTAAGTAGTCATAATTACAATAAAATAAACTCCAAGTAAACAGATTTTAACAAAAGTTTGCAATTAAATTTGATTGCAAATGCAATATTAAATGAAAGCACAATGGTGCTATTTAACAAAAAATCTAATAAAATTAGATTACAGGAGGGGGAGGAGGATGGTTCTCCCTCATGTTGTGCAGCAGGTCCTTCATCTCCTCCCTCCTCAATAAGGATACCTGCTGCTCCAGGCCAGGTAGGAGGTCAAGGTGCTGGTAGTGCTGCTGCTGTGCCTCTGTTTGTGTAGCAGCATCTGCTGCTGCTACAATGACGTCTTCCTCTCCTGATGGAGACAGTGGTGGAGGTAACCTTGCAGCCACAGCAGGTTCTGCTGTCTCCTCCTCTCCGCCATCATCGGCTGTATTGGCCTCTTCCATGGCCCCTCCTTCATTTGGATCTTGGATCCATTCCACTGGCAATCAAAGAATTTCAGTTTGAGTAATACAACACTTGCATTTGTACAATACATATTATACAGGCTGAGGTGTTTTGTTACTACAAGAAAACCATCATCAATACGGATGGAAAGTATGGGGCAGGCAACCCCATTAAAGGCATTTTAATCAATCTGGTAACTAGGGCTAAAATTCCCCTAGCAAACATGCAATGATTTGAATAAGAGATGGGAATATGAATAAAAGAGGGCCTAAATAGAAGGATCAGTAATAAAAAATAGCAATAACAATATACTTACAGAGCATTTGTTTTTTAGAAAGGTGCAAACAAATAACTATAAATAATAAATAATGAAAACCAATTGAAAAGTTGCTTATAATTGGCTTACAAAGGGTGAACCATCCCTTTAAGAGAGTTTTTGCAGCAGATAATCTCCATTTGACAGCTCATTTACTTGTTATCTAACTTGTCTGCAATATATGACAGTCAAAGTCAACTGTTTTGATGTAAAATAGCAAATCATTATAAAACAAGTTGTGACTTTATTGTAATAAACAAGAGAATTCTATGTTCTATAAATAACTCTACCTCCTGGCGCACTTCCTCCACTAGTGCTGTGTGCCTCCTCTTTTAGTCACTCCAGATTCGATGGAGACTGTGAAGAGGCAGGCTCACATTGAAGTGGCTGTGCAGCCTGTGCCTCAGCCGCTGCATGAAACTCTGGCGGAGTGCCTGGATGCCTGGTGTTCCGGGAGGTATATTGTCATAGCCCTACCTGATAAGGTACCTGAGCTCATCCTCAGTCAAGCCATCGGTAAAGCCATCCTTCCTCACTCAAGTTTATAACTCCTACAAGTGGAAGGACATGGGGTATTTATAATGGTGATGCCCTTTTTTAGCGCACGCCTTGAGTTTGATGCACGGCTCCGAATTTCAATGCGACAGCGCCGAAATGGACTCAAATACATTGATTTTTTAAAAAATTTTTAAGATTAATGTCACTTAAGTTGCTAACCATGTGGCACTTTTAGAAGTTACATTGTTAGAATTAAAATTATAATTAGAAGAAGAGGTAGGCCTGAAGCATAATTACCTGGAAGCCACAAAAATTTTAGGAACCTTGGCAGAACCCACTCTGAAGAAATTAGATAAGCTTATGGCAGTAGAAGCATCAGCGTAGGATTAAAATTACAATTACAAGAGGTAGGTCTCAAGCATAAAAAATTACCCAGAAGAAAATGTGGCATTATTGGAAGCCACATAATTTGTTGGAGCCTTGGCAGACCCCATCCAGAAGAAATTAGACAACTATGCGGAACATAATTTGATGAATCTGTTAATGACTTGAGTGTCCCTAAAACTCATTATATTGTTTTAGTTGCACATTTCACACAATGCAAACTTAACACAACACCAGCATTAGTTGTAAAGTTGAAGAGATTGTTAATAATTTATTTGTATGATGACTGAGGCAGCAGGACTTTTGGCAGCAGCTGTTTCAGAGACCTCGTTTGTGTACTTGCAGACATCTAACTTAGAGGCAGGACTTTGGGTAATAACAGTGTGACTACACTTGCCAACCAAGCAGCAGCATTGGAATCAACTGTATTAGAACCAGCAGAATTACAGAAGGCAGGCAAGACATTTGCCAAATGATGAGGCAAAAGTAGCAACAGCAGCAGCAGTAATATTGGAAGCTACTATATTAGGTCCAGAATAATTAAATAATAATTAAATGAGGCAGGCCTCAAACAGAAGACATTTGCCAAATGATGAAGCAATAGTAGCAACAGCAGCAGCAGTAGTCTTTGAAACAACTATATTAGAACAGAAGAGTTAAATGGGGCAGGCCTCAAACAGAAGACATTTGCCAAATAATGAGGCGATAGTAAGCAACAGCAGTAGTTTTTGAATCAACTATATTAGGACCAGAAGAATTAAATGAGGCAGGCATCAAACAGAAGACATTTGACAAATGATGAGGCAATATTAGAAGCAACATTTTTAGAAGCCATGTTAGGCCTCAACCAGAAGAAATTTGCCAACTAAGTGGCAATATTAGAAGCAACATTTTTAGAAGCCATGTTAGGCCTCAACCAGAAGAAAGTAGCCAACTGAGTGGCAATATTAGAAGCAACATTTTTAGAAGCTATGTTAGGCCTCAACTAAAAATAAATTGCTGTCAATGCAGCAGTATTATCTGAAATAGCAGCAGGAGCTTTGATAGGCCCCCCGAAAAATAATTTGCTGACAATGCCACACAGCAGCAGTCCTACTAGGGCTAGTAGCAGGCTGCAGCAGATGGGGAATAGGCAATACAACTGAGGAGGAGAGTATGGGCAGCAATAAAGAGAGGAGCCTACATCTGTGAAGAGGAAGAGGAGGAGGAGAGGAGGCTAGTCTCTGCTGTCTGCAATGGGCACTTGGATATCCCCTCTTATCCAGGCATCATTCATTTTTATGAATGCCAGCATATCCACGCTGCCAGTGGATTGCCGTGTCTGCTTCTCAGTGACCACCCCACTTGTGGCACTGAAGACACGCTGTGACCGGAAACTGGCAGGGTGGCAAACCAGCACCTCCAGAGCGTACTGTGCCAGTTCTGGCCACTGGTTGAGCCTCGATACCCAAAACTGCATGGGGTCATCAGCATGGCACGCTTAATGACCCCATGTAGTCAGCCACCATATGCTCCACCTGTTGCTGGTGGTGGCTTTGGGTACTGACTTGCCCTGCTGCTGCATTGAGGCTTGAAAAAGCTCTTCCACACACCCATGAGATCTCTGCCTTTGCTGCTGCTGCTAGGCCCCCATCTCTGCTGGGTGTGTGGAGTAGTAGAGGCCTGAGACGTGTCAGACTGGGGGATAGCCTCCACTAGTTCTGAACACAGAGCCCTTCTCAATTGACCCACCCTCCTCTCTTTCTGGATGGGTACAAGGAACTCCCCCAACTTTCCCTTGTAACCTGGGTCAAGCAAGTGGCCACCCAATAATCATCCTGGTCTTTGTTGGAACAGACCTAGGGAGACAAGTCTGCATATGGGCAGCCATGTAAGAGAGGTTCAATGCGGTATACTGGAGAACGCCGAGACGAAGCCACGTGAGTGAATACTGGAGCTGCTTGATGAGTTGACCGCCGGGATCCGCTCTGGCTGCGGATAAATTCACTATAGACAGACTGGGTTTGGCAGAGTCATCCTAAACAAGAATATGCAGGGGAAGCCATATCGATTAAAACCGCATCTTTATTAAGTATTTGTTAAAATGTGCAGGCAGGGGAACGAAGGCTTGACGCATTTCGTGACGTAAGTCACTTCATCAGAAGCTAGTGCGCCCCTTAAGGAAACCACAATATAAAACCATAGCAATCTTATATGTAAATCACCAATAAAATCAATAGTCACATTTTTTCATATAGGTCAGTGGAATATAACTAGATATATATCAATACATCAATATGTATATGTCATCACATGTTTATACACACATCTGTTGAACATTCAGGAAAAATCAAACGGATAAAATATAAATGCATCTGGAAACGTATAAATAAAGACATGTGTCAATCAAAGAAAAAAGGGGGAGGGGGGTAAGGAAAGCAGACTGAAAACGAAGACACCAAATCAAATAAAAAAAAAAATCAAATCAAAAAATAGGCAATTAAATATGATATGAATATAATATAAATCAAATTGAGTCGTATTCGACCATGATTCAACTATGTTTTAATAAATTATTAATTTATTTATATATTTATCTGTTTATCTGTTTATTCATTTATTTATTTATTTATTTATTTATTTGTGCCAGCTTGAAGAGGGTACTTCTTAGTTCATAGAAATTCTAACATCCATAATCATGAAATAAATATTCTAAATATTGTGAATATTGTAAATAAATAATTAGAATTTGGAAATTCAAGATAAGAATAAACAGGTTAGGATATGCCACTAATAAGACCAATTAAACAGATTGGAATACTTGATCGGTAGATCTATCTGACATGTACAGGACCTGCCGAAACAAAATTCGGCTATTTTACCATCAAAATTATGAAAAAATTATGAAAAAATTGTCATGAAAGAATTATGAAAAAAATTATGAAAAAATTATGAAAAAATTATTATGAAAATTTTTTTTTACAAAAATTACGAAAATTGCGAAAATTATTATAAGGAGTTGCTACAAAAATTACAAAAATCTTACAAAAATCACAAAAATTCATTAATTAGTTAATTAGATAGCTGGAGAGTGATACCAACAAAAAGGAACTATTATTCAATATTTATTCAATATTTATTCAATGAAACAGCTCAAATCCCATTCTCTATTCAGACCATAGGGGGCTATGGTGTTCAGAGTGTATATCCAGTACGCCTCCCTTCTAAGAAGGGAGATGTCCCGGTCCCCCTTCCTAATATCTGGGATTAGTCTGTCAATAATTTGAAATGATATACAGAGAGATCCCGCATGGGTATCCAAAAGATGTTTCGCAACCGCCGAGCTCGTGTCGTGCCTCGACACACAATTCAAATGTTCTGAAATTCATTTCCTGACTGGCCTACCAGTTTTACCCACATATTTAAGGCCACAGTTGCATGTAATGAAGTATATGATCCAACAAGTGCCACAATTGGCATAAAAATTGATGTTGTACGTTCTGAAATTTTTATGGTCAGAAAATGTTTTAGATGGAATTAAATATCTACAAGAGCCACAACGTGATGAGCCACATTTGTAGCAGCCCTTGGTCGACAGCCCCCTTAACTGGGGTCCTGAGCCAAAATTTTCCAGTGCTTGCAAATAATGCGCTTAATTTGGGAACTATCTCTGGAAAAAGTGGTTACAATGCGTGGAAACTCCTTTCTAATAGGCCTGTGTGCTGTCCCCAATCCACCATCAGTTCTCCTATGGGTAAGCCTATTGGGTTTAAGTAGCTGATCACGTGTAATGCCAACTGCTCTATCGTAGGCTGATTTTATATCAAATGTGGTATATCCACGCTCAGAAAAACGGTCCCAAAGTGTCATAGCCTGGGAGTTAAAGGACTCCCAAGTAGTACATATCCTGCGCAATCGCAAAAACTGACCAATGGGGACACTGCGTAAAGTACTGGTTGGATGACAACTTTTTGCGTGGAGTAGAGTGTTTCTAGTGATCGGTTTCCGATATAAATCAGTTATGATAGACATACCGTCAACTCCAAAGTTAATATCCAAAAAGGAAATAGTGTTAGTGTCACATTCTTTGGTGAAGGAGATCCCCCAATTAGTGCCATCCAGGTACTCCTTAAATAAATCAGTGGATGTCAAATCACCATCCCATATTAGGATCAAATCGTCAATGTAGCGATAATAGCACACAATGTGTGACTTAAAGGGGTTGTTATCACCATATATGAAGATCCTTTCCCATAGGCCCATAAAGAGGTTAGCATAGGAGGGTGCAAATCTCACCCCCATAGCTGCCCCCTCTTTTGCAGAAAAAATGAACCGTTGAACATAAAATAGTTGGTATGCAGGAGGAATTCCAATGACTGCAGCAAAAATTCATTTTGATGGTCAGGATATAATTTGGAATATTGAAGCCAGAAATCAATGGCTGACATGCCCCGATCATGAGTGATGGAGGAGTAAAGCGAACTAACATCCAGGGTAACCCAGACATAAGTTGATTGCCAAGATATATATTGAATCTTATTGATGCAGTCCGTGCTGTCTCTAAGGTAACTCGGGAGTCCTAGAACTATAGGTAACAACAGATTGTCTAGGTATTCAGAAAAATGTTCATTTAATGAGCCAATGCCTGAGACAATAGGGCGACCCTGAACATTCTCAATGCTCTTGTGAACCTTAGGCAACCAATGGAATATTGGAATGCGTGGACTGGAGCAATATATGTAATTGAACTCCTGTTCGTTCAAAATAGATTCACTTTTGGCCCATTTTAGTAAGTTCAAAAGGGAATGTTGGAATCTTTCGGTCGGGTCTAGATCTAAGGGCAAATACGTTTGGGCATCTTGTAGCTGTCTCTCTGCCTCCATTCTATAATATTCCGAGTCCAAGACCACAATGGAGCCGCCTTTATCTGCACATTTAATGATAATGTCCTTATTGGACTTGAGGCTAGAAATGGCCTGTGTCTCTCGTCTAGTTAGATTCATATTTCGTTGATTATGAGTACATTGCATTTTGGAAAAGTCATCAATTACCATTTTGTGAAACATATCAATGTATATACCTTTACTTTGTATCGGGTAGAAGGTAGACTTCTCACCCAAATGTGTGTGTTTCACTGAGTGTACAATATGCTGACTATGCTCTGACTCTAGCATCATATCTTGTAAAGTATTAATCATACACATGTCATTAAATGAAAAGGTTACTGCAGAAGTGTCACAAGATTGTAAATCAAGATGTGAGAGAGGTTCCCCTGACCAACCTCTTCTTGACTGCCCTCCAGATGCAGTAGGTCATCTGGCTCAACCTGCCCCTTCTCTGTACCCTCCCAGCAGAGAACAATAGCTGGGGTAGTTGGGTGGCGTGTTCCCTGCTCCCCATGCTGCGCAGACACCCAGTCCTCCCCCCTCATCCTCCTCAGCAGGCACCATCTCCTCCTCATCCTGCCTCCCAGCCCCTTCTGCCTGCCT
>CM044439.1:122299637-122321216 GCA_024363595.1 Xenopus borealis
TGGACGCAGAGACACTTGAACTTTATTAAATAGGATTATGGATATTAACCGAATAATAAGGCCATCCATAATAAGTGTTGGGGAAGCATATTATGCAAAAGTATTAAATGATTACAATTTACAACTATGTATACATGTAGGCTAGTCTGCAAGGTTGATAACAAAGTAACAATCCAACAATTTGTCCAGGAAAGAACGAGAGGGACTGAGAGAACTGGAAAATAACAATGACATTATCATTAAACCTAGTGACAAAGGGGGAAATATTGTGATTCAGGATAGAAAAGCATATGTGTCAGAATGTACGAGATTAATGAGGGACAAGAAATGCTATGTTGAACTTAAAGAAGATCCTACTACCGGGTTTCAATTGGAGCTATCTAAAATTTAAAAAAAAGGGTAAAGAATCAGAACTCCTGAGTAAAGGGGAATTTAAATTCATGACAACAAGAAATGTTGTGATACCCACATTTTATACTATCCCAAAGATCCATAAACATTCAAAATCTCTCCCTGGCCACCCAATAGTGTCAGATATAGGAAGCTTATCTGAAAACTCCAAAATCTACATAGGCGCTATTCTTAAACCATTTGTTAATAGCCTCCCATTGTTTGTACAGGAGACTACAGATGCCATCCGTCATCCAGATGGTATTACACTGGAAGCTAACCAATTTTTGGCATGTCTGGACATAGAATCCTTGTATACTAGTATCCTACATACAGTGGTTTTGAAGGCAGTTAAGGAAACTCTCAATCAAAGAGGCCTACAGTATTCGAAGTGTAATGATTTTGTAATGGAACTACTCTAATTCATTTTAACACACAACTACTTTACACTTAACAATAAATACTACCACCAGATAAGGGGGACAACCATGGGAAGTCCATGTGCTCCCACTTATGCAAACATCTTTATAGGGTGGTGGAAACGAAATACTGTATTCGGAGAACATTAAGCGGAGTACACAAAGTTAATATCACTGTGGCTCCCATACATAGATGATATAGTATTGATTTGGTCTGGCACAAGTGAACTGTTTTTTTGCATTTGTCGAAAAGTTGAACTCTAATGACATTAACCTGAAAGTAACAGCATTATTACATAGAGAGGCGGTTAATTTCTTGGACATAAATAATTTCAGAGATTGAGAGGGAAACTTGTACTTCACTATATAGAAAAGAGACAGCTACTAACAACTTACTACACACCAATAGTCAGCATCCCAGAAATAACATCAGGGGGATTCCGATTGGACAATATCTTAGACTGAAAAGAATTTGTAGTACCCAGGAAGACTTTAAAAATGAGGCAAAAAAACTAAATTGGTTTAAGGAGAGAGGGTTTAGTCACAATTCCCTCAAAAAGACCTATAAAAGGGCGATGAGTATGGATCTTTTGGCCACTAAGAAAAATACCAAAGAGAATATAGGAGAGGAGATAATAACCAAAAGTTCAGGCTTTTTGGAGATTTTATTGTCGACCATGCTAAAATCACTCAAATCATCAAAAAACACTGTCATATTTATGTCAGGATACTCAATTAAATAAAGTAATTGGGAATACTCCTCTGATTATGTATAGAAGAAGTAGAAATCTACGGGACAGATTGACTTGTAGTCATTACACTCATCTCACCAAACCAACTTGGCTCACATCGAAATTGAGGGGTTGCTATAAATGTGGGGACCGCATGGCATGCCCATTAGTGGGAAAAACATAAACCATAACCTTGATAAGAGATAATGTGGAATATAAAATAAAGAACTAAAAGTACATGTATAGTATACTGTATGTGATGGAATGTATATGTGGCAAACAATATGTAGGAAAAACACTACGAGAATTCCGTGGGCGAATCCTCGACCATGTAGGGGATGTCAAACATAAGCAAAATACATTGGTGGCAAATCATATTAATGAATGTTACAATGACAACACTCAAGCAATGAAGGTCTGCACAGTAGAACAATTGAGACAACCCACGAGAACTGGTGATGTGAATAAAAAATTATTACAAATAGAGGCAACGTGGATTTACATGATGAACAGTAAATCCCCTAATGGCCTCAATGAGGGCTTTACTTTTTCCCATTTTTCCATTTTTGCAATTCATAGTAACCAGTCTTTCCTCCTGTTGTTGTGAAAATCTGTCCAACAAACCCACCCCCCCTTGTTTTCAGTTCCAATAATAAGCAACCTCCATTCTAAGTTAATTTGATTTAAGTTATTTTATTTTATAGACGGCCTGTTACACTATTCTATAAATGTAATCATTTGATACTTTTGAAATACAATGACTCATTTTGCTAAATCTATCAACCACCACCCAAATCACAGGGAGGAAGGTCCACAATAAAATCCATAGACAGATTGGACCAGGCTCTATTAGGAACGAGCAATGGTCTTAACAACCCTTGTGATAGATTCCTAGAGAATTTAGACCTTTGGCAAACAGGTCAAGAATTGCCTAATTTTTGTACATTCTGCTTAAATGAAGGCCACCACACATTATGAGACAATAAATTAGAAGTTTTAGAAATATCAGGCTGTCCCACCATCTTATAGTTATGAGCTTTACTCAGAAGCCAAAGTCTGCACCTGAGATAAAAGTGTGGCAAGATCTGACCCTAAAACCACCACAATCATCTCTCTGGGGATAATAGAGACATACTTGATTCAAAGATCCTAGAGAGTGCATCTCCTTTAGTGTTTTTGGAACCAGGCCTGTATGTCAAAGAAAAATTAAACCCAGGGCCGCTCCCCTCCCAGGGTGAGACCCTTGCCTCAGGCGGCACGGAGTGGCCTGTTACCAGGGGCGGCAAAAAGCCTCCTCTGGTACCTTTAAGAGACGAATTTTGCCGGCGTCTTGTTTTGGACGAACGTGCACATCCAAAAATAGACGCGTGTCCAAAACAAGACATTTATGAAAAATTCTGCGAATCTGCATCAAGCCACCTTTGCAGCTGCCAGCACTTCAGAGACATTGCTGTATATACATTTCTGCCAGCTAGTGTTTGTGTTCATGTTATATATACCTGCATACTGTATGTTTCTGCATTGTCATTACAAGTTTTGATGGGCGAATTTACAAGTTGTGATTCGCCGTCAGCAAATAAATTTCCGGTCGGTGAATAAATTTGCGAAAAGCCAGCGAAAATTTGCCAGTGAAAAAAACCAGTCGCATGGTGAAAATGACGTGGCACGCGTCAAAAGCAGCACGTCATATACGCCGCTGCGCACCGGAAATTAAGTGTCATGCGTCAAAATCGACGTGGCACACGTCAAAAACGGTCTGCGACTCGTTTTGCAAATTTTTCACCAAAAATGGCACCAGTGCCACGAGCGCTATTGTGCTCTCTGCACTAGAAGAGCCGAATTTCCATAGCGCTCGTGGCACTAGTGATGCGGCCCCTCCTCCACCCGCTCCGACACTGGAAGTTAAAAGCGTGGAGAGGGAGGGGGGCCTGATTAAAACAGGTAAAAAACAAAGCCCATCTAGCCTGCCTAGGATTCAAACATTTACTGTATCTGGCTCGATGTATGACAAATTTTTGTGGTCAGTGTAATAGGTAATGGTATGTTTAACCCCTTCCAACAAATGTCTCCTTTCCCCCACTTGATATCCAACAATTTTCTATTACTGTTCTGTCCTCTCTACGTATTACCTTGGGGCAGTGTGTAGTTTTACATGCAGCTAAACCTTCCCACAATCCAATAAAGAGACTGAGCTTGGAGTCTGTCTATTTTACTGGATGGGAAAGTGGAATAGATAAGAGTAGAGGTGAAACTGTAATACAAACGGCAGTGTCAAGATGGCAGTGTCAAGATGGCAGTGCCCATACCCACCACGTGGTTGCGGTGCTGGCCGTGATGTCATTGCGCTGCGCCAAGCGCATTCCGGTGCCTAATTCAAAATAAAAGGATGCTGAAGACGCAGGTTCAATGCCCAAGTATAACTCAACTTGTATTGTGTTCCTGGGTATTCCTATATTCCTGATTGTTCCTGTTATTGATTCTCGGCCTGATTCCTTGCTGCCTGCCTTTTTGGACCTTTGCCTGGACTTGACCATTCTCTTGAATTAACCCCTGAACTGTTCTCTGCCTGGACTCTTGGAAGGGCTTTCTCCTACGATCCTGACTACCTCCCTGTGGGAGCTGCTGGCCCCCTGACAATGTTTAATATACCACCACTCTGTAATCTATTCTTCAGCCAGTTCTCTATCCAATTACAAATACTCTGTTCCAGACCAATATTCCTTAATTTAACCATTTACCTTCTGTGTGGTACTGTATCAAATGCTCACATCTAGCATCAAATGATCACATCTACTGCCATTGCGGAGTTGAGGTTACTGTTCACCTGTTCATTTGTTTTGCATGATCGGTTATACATAAAACCATGCCGGCACAAACTCATAATATAATGATTTTCAATGAAGTCCAGTATTTTATCCCTTAATACCCCTTAAATATGTTTGAGCGAAAGACAATAAAAAACTTAACCTCATAAAGGCTATTAACATCCTCAAATGGTTCAAGGGACCTCTGCCAATGACTCCAATTTGACCTCGACAGGTTTTAGATGATGTATTTTTGGATTTCCAGGATTGAGGTATAATAAATTATGTAAAGTTCAAGTTTTTTTTTTACCCTGAAATATTGATTTTTGAATTTTTCATGGAAAACACAACTCGAACCTTAATAAATGTGCCCCTTAATAAATAGTCCTGAAACTCCACCTGAAATTCCATAGCTTTTTCCTGCCCCAGCCACAAATAAGCAGCGCACACATCTGTAGTTAGAAAACTCTTGTCCTACTTCTACCCCTTGTTTAAACTACTCCCATAGTCACATCTGGGTCTCCAACCATTGTGTACTATTATATAATTTAATATTAGGCAATATATTATAGTCTCACAGGGAAGCTGTCAAGTGTATTGTTATAAATAATTCCCTACTGTCCCTACTCATCCGATTTTAGACAAATGCTGATAACCCTGTATTATATCCAAGGAACATTTTAGCTCCACTTTATTTTATGGCTGCTGGAAAATAAAATGAAAGACGTAAACATATAAGTTTCTTATAAACTCCCAGGGCAATGTTATTAAATAAAAGACATTATTAAATATAAAAGGACTTATAGGGTAATTGAAAAATAATAAAAAAGAGTTGGTGCCTGTAAAGCAGAAAGAAGCAATCATACCTGCAGGTAAGACAATAAGGAAATACTGTACCCCATATACTGTATTAAGCTATATAAAAAAGTTAAATGTAGGAAATGTAATAAAGACCAAATGCAAATATACTTTTTAACTGGTATATAATAAATATTTGGTTATATCCTGAAGGTGGGTGTTGTCAAATTATCAAAACATTTCAAACAGAGTCTGTCGCATTTCAGTTAAACCTTTTGATGTGACTACTTTGCTGTTATTTCATGATCAAAGCTTTTACAAATAATGTTTCCCAGGAAGATGACACCTTTAAAATTATTTCTCAATTCATAGGAAAATTGGAATGCATATTTAAATGAACTCTGTAAATTAGGCTTTTCATGTATTACCTTGGTTTAAAAAAACTGACAAAGCATTAAAGCTTGCCTAATGAAAGCGTAGTTTTAAGGAATTTTGCACTATACAATTATGACAAATGTTCTATGATTTAAAAGTTATTTGCAAATTTAATTGCTAATGAAATCAGTGTCTGTCCCTTGCTATATTCTGCACTCTTGGGCAGTCAGGACGTACTGGGTTGTGAGTTCTGGAATCTGTGCTGTTCCTTAGTGTTGCTATGCTCTGAATTCTTGTTGTACCTGTCATACACCTGCCTTCTTCTTCACCTCTCCATCCATCTTGTTATAACTATATGTTGCTAATGATTCAGTTCTGACCCTTTTAAGTTTGCAACAAAAATAGAAAAAATAAGGTTCAAACCAAAAAGTAATTTTTGTCCTCCAGATGGCGTCGCAACCAGGGTTCTCTCTTTTTTCCCAAAATAAAGTTTTTAGGTTGCCCCTGACCTTTGCCCAGTGTTTGGCCATTCAGCTGCTGCAGTGATCTTGCCTCTGGTTTCTCTGACTCCTGATCTTTTATCCTGCTTTTCACAAACCCCTCTAGTTCCTTGTTCCATTACTTGTGTTCCCCTTCTCTTGGATTCCCTGATTCTGACTGCTGGCCTGTTCCTCGACTTTACTTGTCTGTCACCAGCCTTGACTCTTTGTTTCTCTGCCTGCCGATTTCTGTCATTGTGAGCACTATTACTTGTATGACTTCACTTAGTTATTAAACTTCTCTTACACTGACTTCAGACCTCAGTACTGCTGTGTATGGTTACACCCTGAGTTGCACAGTCTTTAGGATCATAACTTCCTGGTACTCCATGGTGTCTCCCCGGGGACGTGGCATGGTCCTGACCATTTTACTATGATTCTTGTCTGCACATGGCAGTTTTTCACAAATGCATGCAAGTCGTAGTCCAGCATGGTGACACAGTTACAAGCACTGGGGTCCTGACTATCTACAAAGACTTTTTATGTTATCTGTGTGGGTTTCCTTCAAGTACTCCAGTTTCCTTGCACACTTCAAAAAATATATAGGTAGATGAATTGGCTTCTATTAAAAGTCCCTTTTGGAAGTGATAGGGACCTTGGGGCAGACTTACTAAAGGGTGGAGTGGCTAATGTTAGCATGAATTCACTAGCGTTACCAGCCACAGGGATATCGCCAATTCACTAATGTGTGTAGGCACCAATTTACCAATGGCCATAGCGGTCATTCGCACTCTATCGACAGGCAACTTTTTGCTCTGGCGAATTGATGTTACTCCCCAAATTCACTAAAATGCGGATTTTACTTAACATTACCTCTTTCACCAGACTTGCCTTCCCCAGCTCAGACAAGGCAAAGTGCAATGGAGTGCATAGGTCTTCTTCAATCTTCTGTGAGGCAAAAATCCTTCAAAGTAAAAAAAACACTGGTGCCTTTTTATTTTTTCAGAGTGATAGTCTGCAAAAGTCAATAATTACTTTTTTTTTGTAACCAGTTTTCTCCATACATTTTCTAACATATGGAACATTCATTTTACAGTGGGCTCCTGTGTAGGGAATTATAACAACTCTATTGTCTTTATTAAGGTTCCCTGAACAACGTAAATGTAAAGCATTAGCTGCAACATATAACATAAAGATGTCCATAGAGCTTTAAATTTCCCACCATATTCAAATTAACCTTAGCACAAAATCTCGAGCAAATTTTATTACGTAGAAATGAACGTTAGCGTATCTTTCAAATTCACCTAAGTGCAAGATCTCTAGTGAATTTTCACTACACAGAAAAGAACACTAGCATATCTTCACTTTGAAATGCTCACATTACCGAAGTAACGCTAGTGAAAATTTGCCATCGTTCGGCGCCCAGGACAAAATTCCATATGTTAGTCAATTAGCGCTGTCTGAGCGAATTTTCACCTGCCAAAGTGTAGCATTGGTTGCGAAGTGGATGCTAGCCAATTTTCACCTATTAGTAAATTTGTCCCCTTGTATTGTAAATTGTGTTGGGACTAATGGGAATGATGTAGAATTGGTGTAAGTTGTTGCCTTAATGTGTTGTTTCCACATATATAAAATATTAAAATTACAGGAATTTGAGTCTTGGCTGGAGGGGAGCTGACTACTGATTTTTGGGTGTTATATATAGTCAGGACATGCAAAGGACAGGCATGGAGCTTTGGCTTGGCCTTTTTTATTTTTTTGACAACATAGGAATGCATAGCTTGAATTTTAGAGCTGCTTTAATGTATTACTTATGAAACATGAATTGAATTGTCTATTACTGTTAATCAAAACTAGTGATGGGCAAATCTGACCCATTTTGCTTCATCAAAAATTTGCCAAATGCATCAACGTCAATGAGCGTTTTTTTAAATAACATTTTTTCAAACATTGCAACATTTAAGAAAAAGAATACATTAACATCTATGTAGTTTTTTTGTGCATCACTGATCAAAACCTCAGATGTAGAAAATAATTGACTTTTAGCAAATGTATCTGGTACATTTTAAACATTCCCATTCATAATACTGCTTATTTGTGTTGGCATAGACACGTAATAGTTTAAAGAATAGCTTTGTATACTCTATTGTGTTGTGTGTGTATTTCAAACTCAGAACAATACCTAAGGTCCCAGTCACGGCTCAGTCTTCTACCTATAACAAACACCTTTCACTTTGGGAGGAGCCCTCCACTACTCAAGTGCCGCCAGGTCTTATCGTGAGAGGACCAGGGAGAGAGTTCTGGGCAGGCAAAGGAACTGCACATAGTAAACAGAAAGGATGTGGATCAAGGAGCATGGTCAAGGGACTGGCTGGGTCAGTACCAAACTGACAATACGGTACCAAATCAGGAGCAGAAGCATATTTGAGGTCACAGGCCAGGGTCAAAACCAAAAATACACAATAAGCATAGGGTCAGCATATGGCACACACAGGGTGCATAGGGCAGACAAGTAAGGTAAGGTACAACCAAGGAGCAAAGGAAATGCAGAGTATGGCACACAGGCAGAGTATGGCACAGACAGGGAGCAAAGGGCAGGCAGAGTATGGCAGGTATATTATGACACACACAAGGAGCATAGGGCAGGCAGAGTATGGCACACCCGAAGAGCACAGGGTAGACAGAGTATGGCACCCCCAAGGGGCATAGGGTAGGCAGAGTATGGCACACACTGGGAGTATAGGGCAGGCAGAGTATGGCACATACAGTGAGCATAGGGCACCAACACCCGGGGCCGTGGCCTAGGGCTAGTAGGGAGAGGGAAGAGGAAATAACACAGTGCTACGAACCAAGTTCGTGCTATAGAAATACACGTTAATAATAAAAACCTGGTTCTGGAACTTTGATGTCAGACCAATGGTACAACACACACACAGAGTAACACACACACACTTACACAGTAACTGACACAGTCGGGCCCTAGTTTCCCTTTCCTGACTGCACCGCATCCCCCTCCCTAAATCCATCCATTCCGGCACAAACAGGTGTACTAAGATGAACAGGCCACCGCTGTGATGCACATTATGGAGATCCAGCCCTCCTCCTTTTGGCAGCAGCATGGAATGATGGCCCCATGTTTCCGCTCCTTTACCGGAGCCCCTGGCACTACACTAAGCCACCAGTCACCAGCGGGGAGTGGGAGGAGGATGGTGGAGTTTTAGACTAGAAGAGCCTATCCAGGCACACACACCTCTCAGACACTGAAGCCCCACGTCTCACACTGAAGCCCCATGCACTGTGTGTATTGCACAGCTCCCACCTCCTCCTCAGAACAACCTTTCCTCCCCTTTCTGTCAGCACGAAGCCTGCTGAGCTGCAGCACTCTGCACCAAGGAGACTCATCTGAAGTCTCATCTCACAAGACTTCTGACGTCACGACCAGGAAGTGCCGGTGAAACCTTGGGGCAGGTCGCGGTCTACCAGGAAAAGGACGGCGATCAACTGGTAGACCGCTATGAACATTGTTGGTACCCCTGGCATACAGTAACACAGTGCTGGTGCTCCTTCAGCAGTTTTTAAGAGTGTGAACATGTGAACAATGTGGGCAGTTTCAGTCTGGGTCCCAGGTGTGAACAGTACAGGGGATTACAGTCTGAATTTGAGGATTAAACAATGCAGAGGCTAGTTCATCTCTGTAGTGATACCCTTTAAACACAGCAGACATACAATTCTTTCATGTGGGGGGCTAGTTGGACAGCCCTGCCCTAAAAGCTTTATTGAGCACAAGTTCAGCGCACCAAGTGAGCACATGCTGCTGCACATGTAAATGCACCCTATAATTTTGTATTTATTCTGACCCACTTACTTACTGTACACACAGTTTTTACAAGTGTGAACAAGGTTTTATAATTTGCTCATAGAAGATACTTTATCTGCATATGAAAATTAACATTTGTGCGCTTAAAATTAGTGAAGACTGACTATGTATGTTCCTATATAGCTTTAAACATTGATGACACATTTTCCATATTTCTTTAGGTGTAGAAGGTTGCACATGAAGGAGCTGTGTGCTGAATGTAGTGTAATGTTGCTAGTGCAACCCACCCTGGTGTTGTGTAATCCGCAATATTATCTGTATAGTGCACAATTTCCCACTGCCAGGTAAAATGATACAACCGATGTTCCCAGAGATGAAACAATTTATTCAGATTATCCAGCCCAGAGACAGCAAATGATACAGAGAGTATTTCAAAATGTGTCCTATATCTCTCTTCTATCTCCTATATCCCCTATTTCCTACATCACTCTCAGCTTAAACTAGCTACATTGTTATACTGTTTCTGTTTCATTGAACCAAATGGGGAATGATGCTGATTGGCTGATGGTAAGTTAAACAGGAAAACCAGCTATTTTCTTTAGATGTCCCTTTTACCAATAACAACTGTACAAACAGTTCCTCTTTGAAATGTAAAAGACCCTCTCCAGATAGTTTCTCGGGGTGTGTCCCACCTATTCATATATCAGTTGGGAAACAAAGCATCCTATCTTATTTTGCATTTTATTATGCTACAAGATGGGCTCCTACCTAACTAGGGCTATTTACAAACCTTTTAAATACTCAGGAACTAAGAAATGTGTTAATAATGGTGCAGCTGCCATTGGTAAAAATAAGCATTATCAATAGAAGGCATAATATATTGGGAAATATAGGTAATCATAGGTAGTAAACATATTACTACACCTGGTTGGCTGCAAGCCAATGTGTAAATCTCTAGCTATAAAAGCAGATAACTTTAAGGGCTTTTACATATCGGCTGTTACATATCGATTCCAATTTTGGGGAATATTTATCAGAGAGTGGAACTAGAGATTGCCACAGTCCTCCAGGTTATTTGTATGGGGCTTTGGAGAATAAGGGGGTTATGTAATAAAAGGCAGTAAGTTTGCCCAGGGGCAAATCCCCTTAGCAACCAATCAGCAGGTAGCACTTACTGGTCACCTGTTTAAAAGCAAACACCTTATTGGTTGCTATGGGTTACTGCTCCTGGGCAAACTTACTGCCTTTTATTACATTTGGGGGTAAATGTATTAATGGGTAAAAGCAAGAGTTTACCCTCTGATAAATACATCTTATAATAACCTATAGAAATTAATAGAAAGTTGTGGAATATCACTTCATGGGACTTTGGAAGAGTTCTAGTTTCGCTCTGATAAATGTTCCATAAAGGGACATTTCAAGTAGTTAGACTTACATATGCAACAGGATTAAACTTCTTGAATTTCTTGATTCAACATATATTCAAGTTTCAACTTCTTGAAAAAAACATCCCACCAGTCAGCTCATAGTGACACCACCATCCTACCAAGCAGTTCATATGAAAACCATCCTATCAGGCAGCTCATAGTGACAAAAACATCCTATCAGGCAGCACATAGAAAAGCCATCCTTCCTGGCAGCTCATAGAGACAACACCATCCTACCAGGCAGCTCATTGGAAAATCATCCTACCAGGCAGCTATTTGGAAAACCAGCCTGCCAGGCAGCTCATAGTGACAATACCATCCTACCAGGCAGCTCATAAGAACACCATTTACTAGGCTGCTCATAGTGACAACAACATCCTATCAGACAGCTCATAGAAAAATCATCCTACCAGGCAGCTCACAGAGACAAGAACATCCTACCAGGCAGCTCATATGAAAACCATCCTACTTTGCAGCTCATAGAACTTACTAATCCAACTCTCACCTGGTCTATCTCTACTTTATATTGCTAGCAGCTGAGGACATTTCCCCAAACCCGTGCCCCTACCCCAAACCAGTTATATCACGGCCACAGGCTCTTTCTCTTACGTGCAAATTCCAGAATTCCAGAATTCTTATCCCTATACCCAAAAATCCAGTTAATCTTTCCTGTGCTCTCTGGAATGCCAGATCTGTTTGCAACAACCTTACCACGACACATGACCACTTCATTACCAACTCCTTTAACATATTCACACTTACTGAAACCTGGCTTTCTTCTAACACAGCATCCATCATATTAGGTGACTTTAATATACTTGTTAGCAACATTAACGGCCTTTCCATCTCTAAACGTCTTTCGCTAACATCCTCTCTAGGCTTATCCTTGTGCTGAGACTCCCCTCTCACACCAATGGTAATGCTCTGGATCTCATATTTACCAGACTCTGTTCAACCACCGATTTTACTAACTCACCATTTCCCCTCTCTCACTAACTCCCTCCTCACCCCCTGCTAATCCCCTACTGTGACTTGCAAGCTCTGGATCTATCACATCTTTCTTCTTCCTTTGACTCTCTTCACTCAATTAACAACTTATATCTTAGATATCTCTTGTCCTAATGTGGCTACCTCAGTCTACTATAGCAGACTCACCACTAGTGATGGGCGAATTTATTCGCCTAGGTCGAATTCGTGGCGAATTCCCGCGATTCGCGAATCACCAGCGAAATTTCGCTTAGCGAAAATTCGCTGAAAACGAGTCGCGCGTCAGTCGCGCGTCGTTTTTGACGCGACGCGACGAAAACGACGCGGCACGCGCCGAAAACGACGCGACGCGCGCCGAAAACAACGCGACGCGTCAAAGTTGACGCGACGAGCGACAGACGCGCGACAAAATTGACGCGACGCGCGACAAAATCGTCCCGCGACTCGTTTCGCGAATTGTTCGCCGTTTCTCGAATTTCTCTACAAATTCGCGAAAAATTCGGCGAAGCGAATCTCGGGAGATTCGCCCATCACTACTCACCACTGCACTTAATGAGCTTGCTCCTGTAAAAACTAAATGTGCCAGACCCAAACCACTTCAACCTTGGCTCACTGCTCAACCTAAAGCGCTCCAAAGACACTTACGTGAACCTGAGCATCGCTAGTGCAAGTCCCGCTCAGAATTAGACTTTTGGAGCTACAAATCTGCCCTGCGTTCCTATAACACCAGCCTTTCCCAAGCCAAACAAACATACTTTAGTTCACTCATTAACTCCCTTTCCTAAAAACCAGCAGAACTTTAACACTCTCCTTTCCCCTTCTCCACCCCCTCCATGCACATCTGTCTCTGCTCAAGACATTGTTAAGCACTTCAAAAACAAAATTGACACTACCAGAAGGGACAATACTCAGCCCCCCTAGGCTTCCACCACCTTCCCTCCACACTCACCAGTCTCCTGTGCTCCTTCACCCCTGTTACTGATGAGGAAGTCTCAAAACTCTTCGCTTCTTCTCATCTTACCACCTGCCCACTTGATCCTATTCCTTCAAAACTTCTCCAAAATACCAATGCTTGTCTAATCAAAGCCTTAACTCATATATTTAATCTCTCGCTTTCAACTGGACTATTTCCGTCTCAACTAAAACATGCTTCTTGCCACCCCCATTCTGAAAAAACCTGCTTTTGATCCCTGCAATCTTGACAACCTCCAACCTATCTCTCTGCTACCTTTCATCTCTTAACTACTTGAGCGCCTAGTCTACAACCGACTAACCTCATTCCTCTCTGACAATAACCTGCTCGATCCCTACAATCCACTGAAACTGCCCTGGCCTGGCTAACTAATGATCTCTTAACAGCTAAAGCCAACAAAAATGTCTGACTACTAATACTGCTTGATCTCTCAGCTGCATTTGACACTGTAGATCACCCTCTCCTCCTCCAGTCTCTCCATTTGCTTGGCCTTCGTGACACAGCCCTGTCCCGGTTCTCTTCTTACCTCACCAATCGTTCCTTCAGTGTCTCTTACAACAGAGTAGCATCTTCCCCCCTACCTCTCTCTGTTGGGGTTCCTCAAGGCTCTGTCCTGGGACCCTTATTATTTTCCCTATATACTTCCTCCCTCAGCAAATTAATCAGCTCATATGGCTTCCACTACCACCTCTACACAGACGATACTCAGATCTATCTCTCCTCTCCTGGTCTCAACCCAAAACTCCTAACTCGTGTCTCCTCCTGTCTGTCCACTATCTCTACATGGATGTCACAACACTACCTTAAATTAAACCTCTCCAAAATGGAAATGGTTCTTTTTCCTCCAACTAACACCATTGACATCCCCGAAGTATCCATCATAGTTAACAATTCCACTATTCCCCCGTCTCTCTTCTGATTGGTCTCCCCTGCCAGAGACTGTCACCTTTTCCAGTCCATAATAAAGACTGCTGCTAGGCTTATACACCTCAGCAACTGCTCCTCCTCTGTCATGCCATTCTGCCAGTCCTTGCACTGGCTTCCACTTCCCTTCAGAATGAAATTCAAATGAATGACCCTGACATTCAGAGCACTTCACAACTCTGCCTCTCCCTACATCTCTGAACTCATCTCTATATATTCACCCAACCACTTACTATGCTCCTCTACTGACCTGCTACTCAACTCTTCTCTCATTATCTCCTCACATGCTCGCATTCAAGACTTTGCAAGGGCTGCACCCCTCCTCTGGAATTCTCTCCCACGGTCTGTTCGACTTTCTCCCAACCTTTCAGCTTTCAAGAAATCTCTTAAAAGAACTTATTTAGAGAAGCCTACCCTCACTATTAACTGCCCACTGCTATACCACTCACAGTACCACATCTCTCACCCACTTAACTTTGATCTTGCCCACCCTCACACCTTGCGTATCATTCCCTTCCCTTTAGATTGCAAGATCTTTCTGCACAAAGCCTTCATCACCTTCTGTACAGCGCTACAAAATAAGTTGGCGCAAAGAAAAAAAATACAACATACTATCATGCAGCTCATAAGAAAACCATACTACTAGGCAGTTCATAGAGACAACAACATCTTACCGGGCAGCTCATAGGAGAACCATCTCACCAGGCTGCTCAAAGTGACAATACCATCCTACCAGGTAGCTCATAAGAATGCCATTAACCAGGCTGCTCATATTGACAACAACTTCCTATCAGGCAGCTCATAGTAAAACCATCCTACTAGGCAGTTCATAGATACAACAACATGCTATGAGGCAGCTCATAGGAAAATCATCCTATGAGGCAGCTCATAGGAAAATCATCCTACAAGGCAGCTCATAGTGACAAAAACATCCTACCAGGCAGAACATAAATGAGATCATCCTGGGAGGCAGAGAGCACATGGTTACAACTTATCAATTTAGCATTAAGAAACAAAATGCAATCATTTGTACAGCACCTTTATTCCACAAATAAACAAAAGGATTGTTGGCAGTGTCAGTGTAATTCACAAAACACAGACTACACACACACACATGGATTCCCTGCCTGTAACCAGATTACCACCTGTACAGTATGTACAGTTATGTGCAGTCTCTTGCATAAAACTTCTCTCTGAAATGCTACTTCTCTGCAGGAATCATCTTTCTTTTGAAATGACTTTCACTCCAGACTTCAGCAGCCATGATACAGGAAAAGCAGATGACATCACACAGCACATCATCAAAGGGAGGAGCAGATGACATAACACACTCCATATCTGGCAACTTAATTGAAAGCAATGCCAGAGTATACTGACAATCAGCAGGGGGAAGTATGTTTAGCCTAGGAGGAGGGTTTGGCTAAGTTGTTATCTGCCTGGTAAATAGAGCTGCCTTGAAGGCATCCTTCATTCCCTATTCCTCACTACTCTAGATATAGATCCGTATGAGTGGGTTTCCTGTATATTTCTGTTTTCAAGTTACCCCCCTCCTGAATGCATATCAAACAGTCCAAAAAGTCAAGTTTGTTCTTGTGGACATCTTCCCTTGTGAACTTGATATTATTATTGTCCACTGAGTTAATATGTTGTGCAAAGGCGGCCACTTCATTGGATCTGATTTTTACCCAAGTGTCATCCACATATCTGAATCAGTGCCTCGTTATTGTTCCCTGGAATGTAAATAAGGCCCTCCTTTTCCCTTCCTCCATGATAAAGTTAGCTACAATGGGAGAGACTGGAGAACCCATTGCACAGCCATCTTTCTGTCTATAAAAAAATGTCCTTGTATGTATGTATGTGGTGTTAAGGTACAAATCTAGCAACAAACATACTTGGTCAGGAATGAGCTTTGCTATGCCGCTGAGGGTGCTATCTTGCTGCTGCACTCAATTTCTTGTCTCAATTGCCTCTGTTGTAGGTATACAATGAACTATGAAGTGACATCATATGATACCATTGTTTCTTTTGCCTCCAGTGTAACGCCATGAATCTTGGTTACAGACTCTTTGGCATTCTGGATATGATGCTCTGTGATGCACCGATGGGGCGAAGATGTTAGCCAATAATTTTGAAATGTTATATGTCATTGAATTTATGCTGCTGACTATGGGACTTAGTGGGGTTCCTACTTTGTGCATCTTGGGGAGTCCGTATAAAGATGGTGTGGCTTTGCTGGGTTACAGGCGGCGGTATAAAACTCAATCAATGGCTTTCTCCTTTTCAAGTTGCTCCTTTTTCTTGTAACCGCTTGTTGGGTCTTTCCTTAAGGGTTCATATGTATTGCTTTTATCTTACAGTGATAGTCAGTTGTGTTGAGCACCACTGTGCATCGCCCTTTATCAGCTGACAGGATAGTGATGTTCGGGTCCTTACTCAGAGAACTGAGAGCTTTCCTCTCTTGTGTAGTAAGATTAGAGGAAGGTGTTCTGGCACTTGACAAGGCAGTTGAAACTTTTAGCCGGAGTTCAACGTCTTCAATGATTACTCAGCAAGTCCAGCTGTTTTTTTTTAGAATTACTTATATTAGATATACCATGACCTGGATGAATGAAAATCTTCATAGTCATATAATAGTCAACATTTAATAATGTGTTCAGCATTTAGAGATTGAATTCATTGTAAAGCCTGAAAGAAAAACTATGAAAAAGACTGTACACATCACTCAGCATTTTCCATTTCTGCTGTTTCAGTGCATTAACACACATTGTTTAGATGGCATTCTAATTGCAAATTCATGCATAGAAATAGATAAACTGTCATGTTCTCTACAATAACTTCCCGAAGTAGCAAGTAGATGGCATTAGACCACTGCGTAACAGATTAAAATGGCATTACTAGTATAAAAATATCTGCATGGCTTTTAATAAGCAAATTCAGCTAATAAGTGAATGTTTATATAATGTATTAGTTACTCTATCTAAAGTAACCTTTTCTCAAATTCTAATAATTTGAATAACCACTATAAAGGTTAAAGTAATTCTATAATTTTTATTCAGACTTATTAAAATACTATAGCCTCACTTTTGAACCAATAACATATTATAATTAATATTTCAAAGTAAATGACAAATGGGAAAACAATATTTCATGGAACTTAATGTTCACTATTTGTAAGTTGGGAGACTACTGAAAAATAGTATGTCTCCATTTCTCACTGGAGGTTGTTTTGTCTAGTAAACAGAGGAATCAGTCTGGATTATGTACATTAAAAGAAAGTGAAGTCAGTTATATCACAAAATTACAATATTCATACAATTTTGGTAATTGGAAGAAGCAACTTCTCTTTTGTCATTGGTGGGAAAGGTAAAGAGTACAAAAAGCATATTTTTTGCCAGTTATGTTCCTGGCCCATCAGTAGCTGTCTCTAAAATGTCCCTGGAGAGTGAGCCAAGAACTGAGAATGACCGGACCATGATAGGGCTAGAAAGTATGGTTTTGGGTGTTGTTGCTTCCTGGGTTGCTGTGGGAATGGGTGGAGACACAAGGGGTTAAGAGGAAGGAAGTAAAGAGGGTGTTCTCTTTTATCTTAAACAGCTCCCAACAGAGCTAGGGGATATCAGTGTAGGGTTGCAGGGGAGCCGGTGATACTAGTATCAAGTGTAGGACATAACAGTGGTTAGGCATAGGGCCAAAGTGAGGGAAGAGGCCCAGTGGAAGGTCCATGAGTAACAGAGGAAAGCATGAAGGGACAAAAGGCAGGCACAATTGTTTGCAGCCTTCAGCGGCTGTCAGATGTTTCAAAAGTTAATGGTTAAATATTATATAAATGATTGTTTATATTGCCATACACACTGTTGTTTATTTATGTTGGTTGGTGTTTATGTGATTTAATAAATTAGCTTTTCAAGATATCCCATGTGTTTTGGTTTGTTATTTAAGAGCTAGATGTTGTTGGGAGGGGCCTGTCAAGTGTCACATGGATGGAATGTAAGTGCCCCTCCTATACATCATCCTTGTGTGTCTTGCATGACTCTCAAAAGAAGGGCTGAAAAGGACACAAGCTGCCCTGTATCTAACATCTTGCTTAGGGCAGGGGTGAAGTACAAAGTATCCTACTGTATGACAGTGTCTTGCGAATGACATATGTTGGCGCTATATGAATATATGTTAGCAATAATAATAATAGTATCTGTTATCTGTACCCTTCACCATGTGATTGTGGTGCCATTGAAGGGGGTAACTCTTGCACATGACCACGAGTCAAAAATGAAATCTCCCAGTTAAATATTGCCCTGCTGCAATCAAACTTTTGCATAAAACATACAGTAAGAATGTTTGGCTTTACAGTGACAAAAATGTCAAATATAGGAACACTCTTTTTTTTACCAGCAAGAAAAGCTACAAAAAAATCTCATTCTTTCAGAACTCAAAAATTTTCAGTATAATGTCCCTTTAACCTTGATGTCATTTATAATGGTAACATTTTATTTCTGTTCTGAGTAATGTTGTTAAATCTATTGCAAACTAATTTGTTTTTTCATAACTAGCTACAAACAGTGTTTGTAGACAGAAATTAAATTCATTCTGTAGAGTTTAATCCATCAAATCTATCTACAAACTCTATGTAGAAATCTAAAAGGTAACTGGTGGATTATAGCAGTGAAAACATTATTTTGCCTTTCTCCATTATTTTGCAGAATCTGCCATTTCTACCATAGTTTGAAAACTGTGCATGAACTGTACTGGCCAGAGAATGATAAATCTCGAAAATCTAATTAAATTTCTTTAAAAAATGTGAATAGAATTTGGATAACCTCCTAGTCAAATTTGCCAGTTTTGACCATAAACCATTTCATAAATTCAAATTAGAATGTTTAATTAGACCCTTGATAAATCTGCCCTTTATTATTCTTATTGGCTCTCCTGATTACACAGTATATGAACTGACAGTCGATGTATACTGTAAGTTCAAGGGCAACTAAATATTTAACATTACATTCATATCAAACACAACATATAACTTCATAACTGATGCTGCCCAGTCCCAGTTACCAAATGTAAGGACCTTACCAGACTTCAGCGCGATCCTGGTGCTCTGCACAATGCGTTCCAGCGTTACATTCCAGTGACATCATGAAATGTGCGTTGTGATGCTGGCACAGGAGTTTCAGACGGCGTAGCGTGATGACACAGGCAACTTTACTTCTTTCAGCTCTGAGAGTTTCCTAGTGCTCGGACATCGTTTTTCCTAGCTAAACTTTAAGTGAGTAACTTCTGATTCTATTTGAACCTGGTTTGACTCTGCATTGTTTCTCGACTACTCCTTTGCATTAACCCTTGTACTTCTGCTTGGACTTGATTCTTTGTTGCCAACTCTACTTGCCCTTGATTACGTCCTTGTATTAACTCATGGAACCCCTGTTTGGACTTGTTTTCCTGTTGCCAATACTGCTTGCCACCAACTACTCTTAGCATCAACCCCTGATAATGTGTATGGACTTGATCATTGCTGCCAACTCTGCTTGCTTACTGACTACTCTTTGGATTAACCCTTGTCGAAGCCCTTGCCTTGAAAATCTATTATTGTCTACAGCAGTGATCCCCAACCAGTAGCTCGCGAGCAACAACCCCTTGGATGTTGCTCCCAGTGGCCTCAAAGCAGGTGCTTATTTTTGAATTACTGACTTAGAGGCAAGTTTTGGTTGCATAAAATTCAGATGTCCTGCCAAACATTCTCTCCTGTAGGCTGCCAGTCCATATAGGGGTTACCAAAAAGCCAATCAGAGCTCTTATTTGACATCCACATGGACTTTTCCATGCTTGTGTTGCTCTCCAACTCTTTTTTAAATTTAAATGTGGCTCACGAGCAAAAAAGGTTGGGGACCCCTGGTCTACGGGGACACCCATCTGCTTCCTTTGTGTGTTGCTGAGATTCCTGTCCATTCGTCTTTGTCACCACTGATCTTCTCTTCCTCTATTCCATGTTTACCAGCGATTGATGCTCAGGTGTGTGCTGAAACCTGCTCTCAGTGTCTACAGTACTCTGCCACTGTCGTTCCCACTGCTAACCCCACCTTTCCCTGTATTCATCTACAGCAAGGAGATTCAGCACTGCAAGCAATTCTCGGGGTCAGTGTTCCCTTTAAAAGACTTTTGGGCTCAACTTCACTCGTCTCCCTCTGTACCTAATTGAGGGTGTGCTTAAGAAGGGGCTGTAAGGGTTGTCTTCCTCACTGTCAGTGGTTCCCTCTACTTCGGTAACTCTGACACCAAAAATGTCAGTTTGTCCTATGTGAATGGTATTGTTAATTAAACTAATGGATTTTAAATACAAACCGCTTGTGTATTTTGCCATAATTCTGTTTGTTAATCAATTCCAATTAGTCTGCACCTCATACAGTCATGCAAAAATTAGTCTAGTCCTGGGCCTTCTGACTATGGCTTAACTTGTGCATGTTTCATCTCCAATTTGTGCCTGTACAGTCAGTTTGGGAACTCCTCTTAATTATTTGGAGTTTTGTTTATCATCGGCTGAGCTTTCAAAGTAGCAATTTCCTTATAATATACAGTATAACATGTCTTATGGAAACAGTAGTATTTCAGCAGTGACATAAAATGTATTGGATAAACAGAAAATATGCAAAATGCATCATAACAAAATTAGACAGGTGCATAAATTTGGGCACCCCAACAGAGATATTATATATATAGTAATGGGTGAATTAGTCGTGTTTCGCTTCGCCAAAAAATTTATGAATTTCTCAAGAAATTCACAAAACATCAAAAAATTGTGAAATTAATATAATTTCAATTTTGACACCCACCACAATTTTTATATGCGCCACTATTTTCTCCAAGTACATTAAAGTCAATGGGCATTAGAATAATTTTGATGCGTGTCAGTTTTCATGCATGCAAATATTCTGATGAGCACCCAAATGTCTCATCAGTCCAAAGTACTTTGTTCCAAAATGACTGTGGCTTGTCTAAATGAGCTTTTGCATACAAGTGACTCTGTTTGTGGTGTGAGTGCAGAAAGGGCTTCTTTCTCATCACCCTGCCATACAGATGTTCTTTGTGATGAATTGTAGAACAACATGGAGATACACCATCTTGCAGGTCTTTGGAGGTGATCTTAGTATTGTCCTGTATTTTTCTTTGCCTACCAGACCTGGATTTTACAGAAACTGTGCCTGTGGCTTTCCATTTCCTGAATCCATTCCTTACAGTTGAAACCTATTAGATAGCTTTTTGTAGCTTTTCACACAAACCATATATGCCGATAGCTATACTAACTGTAGAGGTCCAAAATAGCCTTTGTTATTTGCCTGTCCAAAAAATCACCCAGGCCCCTTTTAAAAGCATTAACGGAATCAGCCATCACAACATCATCCCGCAGTGCATTCCACAACCTCACTGTCCTCAATGTGAAGAACCACCTACGCTGCTTCAAAT
>CM044439.1:122373404-122391798 GCA_024363595.1 Xenopus borealis
TGCCAGTTTGTCAAGATCCTGTTGCAAGGATGCTACCTCCTGGATGGAATTAATTGGGCTTGATAGTTTTGTGTCATCCGCAAACATGGATACATTACTTACAACACCCTTCCCTAAGTCATTAATGAACAAGTTAAATAAAAGTGGACCCAACACCGAGCCCTGAGGGACCCCACTAAGAACCTATTTGACTTTTACCAATTTTTTTACTCATCGGGTGTTTTTTGTTTTTTTTTTGCGACAGAACCTGTTGAAAAACTTTATACATGTGGCACTGACAACCTAGAAAGGGAAATGTAAACTTCCCATGCTATCTTAACCTGGTGTCACATTGCACATTGTCTTTTTATTGTGACTATCCTGGCACTTATAATTTGCTGCACTGCCTCTGTGGATTTGTAAGTACCAAAACCTGTGGACTTTATCTTGGACAGTAAATCTCTTCTATGGTTTTGTTGGCATCATTTTATTTTTAATCATAATAGCCTAAATTGTAGTTCCACTACACCTTCCACCTTGAGAAGGCCTATTCTATGCTTTACTGTTTCTTAGCTGGATATAATATGATATAGCCAAGTTACAGTTACAGTTAGTAGCAGTAATTCCTGTACTTCATCCCAAAAACTGTCCAAAATATATGGTCAAGCATACCCAAGACACCACATCCACTCCAACTAAGGTTGCCAGTGTTTCAAATTCTTACCTGCTGGCTGGGGCCTGGTGATGAAATGAGACAGGCCATGATGTAAGGAGGGGCATGACAAAGGGTCAATGAAGTCAAAATATCCAATAAGTATGGAAATGACCAGGGAGTTAATGGAATATTAATTAGACATTTTATTACACTGCAATTTTCAAAATCACATTGTGCATGTTTAAGATCATCATAAGAGTTATTAGTTTGTATATAATTATCATGATATTATATTTTCACACACCCATGGATATATTTTTATTTAGCATTTTAATTTTCCAACAGTACCAAGGGGGAGCCCCCTTGGTTAAGAGAGGTAGAAGGAAGAGAGAGTATAAGAGGGAAGTGAAAAAAAGTGGAAATTGAGCTGGGGTTTTTTTTTGAAACCCCAGGGTAAATCCTAGCTAATACTCTGTTGAGAAATTTGGTCTGTATATATCTGTCCCTGCTAGAGATGGATAGTTGGGGTACTAAGGCTAGGGCATCCTTCCACATCTCCTTGTCCAGGTCTGGGATATCCTCACACCACTGTTTGATTTTACTCAGTTGTGATATATACATATGCTGTACACATAAGTCAGTATTTTTGTCAGAACGGGCCAACGGAGGCAAGCTTCCAGTGTGGTTTCTATAACTGCGAATTGTCTTAGGGGTAATTGATATTGGAAGGCATGTTTTAGCTGAAAGTACAGTATCTAAATAACATTCTTGCTGGAAGTTGGAATTCGTTTTGGAGTGTATTGAATTGATTGCAGTCCCCATTAATGGTAATGTCTCTTAGCGTTTTGGGCAGTAGCCCATCTAGCAATGTCTGGTACCGTGCTAAAATGTGGGAGATATTTATTGCCCCATAGGGGAGTCCATTTGGACAATACTGGTTGTTTATTCTGGGAAAGTCTTAGTGCTGCCTGAAAGGTTTTTATCGTCTTTTTCATGGGGGGTGTTATTCTGTATGTTGGGGAGAAGCCACTGTAGGGTAGAACCTACAATATTGGCTTCAAGCACTAGTGCTCGATAATCTAATTGTGGGACCAACCACCAATGCACATAAAATAGTTGACTGGCCAGAAAGTATTTTTTAAAATTTGGCAGAGCCAGTCCACCCCCAGTTGTTGGGGCTTGAAGCGTCTGTAGAGATAGTCTGGGTCATTCACCTGACCATATAAAGCCCCTTAAAGTCGAGTCAAGCGACTTGAACCAGGTGCGGGGGAGTGTTTTTGGTGCATTGTGGAACACATATAAAAATTTGGGTAGGAAAACCATTTTCAATAGGTTAATTTTCCCAGGGACTGCTATGACATGCCGTCAGTGTTTCCCGTAATCTGGTAAGCATTGGGGAGACATTCAATCTCTCATACAGGTCCAGGTTTTTGTGAATTTGTATTCCTAGGTATTTAAATTCAGATACAACCTTTAATTGCTCAATAGTGTTAGGGCTGTTAGGTGGGGGGTCATCTACGTGGAAAACGATGGATTTGTCACAGTTGACTCTCAGTCCCGAGTACTTCCCAAAACTTTTTAACAATTGTATCAAAGCTTGGAGAGAGTTTTTAGAGTCGGCCAAATATAATAACATATCATCAGCATATAAAAATACTTTTTCTTCCAAGTCTCCTACCTGAAGCCCCACAATTTCTCTGTCCTCTCGTATCTTAATTGCTAATGGTTTGATGGCTAGTGCAAAGAGCAGTGGGGACAGCGGACAGGCCTGCCTAGTCCCTCGCTTCAGTCTCATGGTTGGCGAGAGCATACCAGCCACCAGGAACTTTGCTTGGGGCCGTACATAGAGCACCTTAACCAGGCCTATATATCTGGGCCCAAAGCCAAAGCGTGCTAAGACTTCCCACAGGTATGGCCAATATACGGTATCAAAGGCCTTTTCTGTATCTAAAGCTACAATTATTCTGGTATCCGAATTTTGATGTTGGATACTGAAATTATTAAACTGATATTTATGTCTCTTGCCATAGCAGACATGAACCCTGTTTGGTCCTGGTGTATTAGATCTTTTATCACTTCTTTAAGCCTCTGGGCTAATATTTTAGCAAATATTTTGACATCACAATTAAGTAACGCTATGGGTCTACATGACTCACATTTAGAGGGGGGTTTGCCTTCTTTTGAAATCAGAGTGATGTTGGCTTCATAGCAAGAATCAGGGAGGTGTGAGGTAGATGTTAAATTATTATATATTGAACATAATTTAGGAGTGAGTAGTTCTGAATACTGTTTATACCATTCGGGCGAGAACCCGTCAGGTCCAGGAGCTTTCCCTCCTGGTAGGCTGTTTATGGCCTCTTTAACCTCGTCCAACGATATATCTCTATCAAGGTCTATGGTCCCCTTCTCTGTGAAAGTTGGGGTCTCTATTGTATTTAGGAAGACTCGCATACCTGTGGGTATCTGATCTAATTAAAAATCATATAGGGATTGATAGTATCGTGCAAAGCGTTCAACCATCTCTGTCTTAACATTGGTCATTGATCCGTTCTCCAGTTTAAGTTCCCTAAGTGCCCAGTGGGATGTTTCACCTCTAGCCAGTATGGCCAGTAATTTGCTATTTTTGTCTCCTTTATCATACCAATGAGCAGCCCTGTATAACTCTGCCTGCGTATATTTTTCTGTGCAAAATAGGTTTACATCCCTTTGGCGTTCATTAAGCCTAAGCACGTCGGTGTCATTGCTTTCCTCCACCAGCGCCTCCTCAGCCTCCACCAGTTTATCCTGTGCCTGCACAAGGCCCATGGATATTCTTACCATGTCATTCACTGTAAATATTACATCATAATCAATATCATTAATACACATGTTCACTTCTCTACTCTCCTTGATTTTCCACATACAGTCCTTCACAAAATTATTTTGGTTAACTATCAAAAATATTTTTCTTTCCCAATCAATATACCAAAATCTAGCAAAATAGTCTACTAATTATTAATCTGTAATGTAGACTTCTGTAAACTCCTCCTAGACCTCACTGGCTTAATGCTTTACTAAGCTGCAAGACTGATCCATCTCACCTGTCAAGCTGCCTCCCTCTCTATGTGGAGGATATATTTAAACTCCTGACTATTTTCAACATAGCTTCCACCTTACCTCACATGATATATATTTAGTGATGGGCGAAACGGGCGCGTTTCGCTTCGCCGAAAAATTCGTGAATTTCCAGAGAAATTCGCGAATTTTTCGCCGATTCGCGAAACGAGTCGCGCGTAGTTTTTTGACGCGTGTTGCGTCAAACGCGACGCGTCGCGGCGTGTCATTTCCGACGCGTCGCGTCAAAAACGACGCGCGACTCGTTTTTGAGCGGCAAATTTTTTTGGGCGAATTTTTTGGGCAGTTTCGCAAATTTATTCGCCAGCGGCGAATCGCGGGAATTCGTCGCGAATTCGCCCCTGGCGAATAAATTCGCCCATCACTATATATATTGCCATACAATATGAATTTAGTGCTTCATTTCTCTAATGACTTCAAACACTACTTATTCAATGTATCCTCTTCACAAGAATGCTTACAGAACTTTTCCAACAGTATCACAATAACTTTTGTTGAAATGATTTTGTGGACAAAATCATAGTATTGGCCAAAAGGCTGATATTTCCTGTACCTCATTAGAGTTGCTTGGGTGTTATTGATTGTTGAAATCCCAACAAGAACCAAAGTGATTACAAGTACAGCTTATAGGGATATTGCTTAACATAAAAATTTATAATATACAAAGCTAGTTCATTCTGAGCAGTTCATACGTACATACTTTTATAATTTGCTGTTAAACATTCTGGTGGAAAAAGAACAGGAATTTGATGATTGTTCTGGTATAAATTTACTTTATATCCAGTTTTGGACTAATGCCACATTTATGAATTACCTTCATAAGATTTTGCACAGGATTCATTGAGGGCTGGCATGGTTCCGCTATTCAAAAAGGGATCCCATTCTCTGCCTCAAAACTATAGGCCAGTTAGTTTGACGTTGGTGGTAGCAAAGATTTTCAAAGGATTAATATAGGATAGGATACTGGATTTCACAGCAAATAACAATACTATGAGTTTGTTCCAGCATGGTTTTATGCATAATAGATCTTGCCAGACTAACTTAATTTCTTTTTATGAGAAGGTAAGCAGGGACCTCGATTCTGGAATGGCTGTGGATGTGATTTACTTAGACTTCGCTAAAGCATTTGATACAGTGCCACACAGAAGGTTACTGGTTAAATTAAGGAATGTTGGCCTGGAACATGGTATTTGTAACTGGATAGAGAATTGGCTAAAAGATAGACTACAAAGAGTGGTGGTAAATGAAACATTTTCTAATTGGTTCAGTGTTGTTAGTGGGGTACAGCAGGGCTCTGTACTGGGCCCCTTGCTTTTCAACTTGTTTATTAATGACCTGGATGTGGGCATTGAAAGTACGGCTTCTATTTTTGCAGAATATAATAAATTGTGCAGAACTATAGGTTCCATGCAGGATGCTAACGCTTTGCAGAGTGATTTGTCTATGTTGGGAAACTGGGCAGCAAACTGGAAAATGAGGTTCAATGTTGATAATTGCAAGGTTATGCACTTTGGAAAAAATAATATAAATGCAAGTTATACACTAAATGGCAGTGTGTTGGGAGTTTCTAAGTGAGAAGGATTTTGGGTTTTTTATAGATAACAAGTTGTCTAATTCTGGGCAGTGTCATTCTGTAGCTACTAAAGCAAATAGGGTTCTGTCCTGCATAAAAAAAGGCATAAACTCAAGGGATGAAAACATAATTATGCCTCTTTGTAGATACCTAGTAAGACCTCATCTGGAATATGCAGTGCAGTTTTGGACTCCAGTCCTTAGGAGGCATGTAAATGAGCTGGAGAGAGTGCAGAAAATGCGCTTGCGAGGGACATGATTACACTTTACAAAAACATTAGAGGACATTATAGACAAATATCAGGGGACCTTTTAACAAATTGCCAAATTTGCACATTTGATCCTCCGAAAAAAACGTACAATCGATATTCGATCGAACTTCGATCTCTTCACACAAATATTGTAAATGTGCCCCATAAATTATGAGGGTAGACTGTCAAGGTTGGACATTATAGACAATTATCCGGGGACCTTTTTACCCATAAAGAGTATCACCGCACCAGAAGCCACCCCTTCAAACTAGAAGAAAAGGACTTTCATTTGAAGCAGCGTAGGTGGTTCTTCACAGTGAGGACAGTGAGGTTGTGGAATGCACTGCTGTTTTATGTTGTGATGGATGATTCTGTTGATGCTTTCAAAAGGGGCTTGGATGATTTTTTGGACAGACATAATATCAAAGGCTATTTTGATACTAAACTCTACAGTTAGTATAGCTATGGGCATATATGGTTTGTGTGAAATAGTGTAGGGGTGTGTGTGTGTGCGTGTGTGTGTGTATGCTGAGATTTAATTTGCAGGGGTTGAACTTGATGGACTTTTTTCAACCCAATTTAACTATGTAACTATGTAACTATGTGCATCATGTAATCCTAATCCCCTATAGCACTCTGTGGATACAATAAGAACTGTAATATATACAACAAAAGGGTGGTGTAGCCCTTTATACAATTAGATGGAGGTACTTTTAACTACCTGAAATCTCTGTCAACTAAACAAGACCTCAAAGATATAATGGGGCAAATTAAAGCCACATTAAAAGAAGAAATAGCAGATGTCAAAGCAGAAATTACTTCACTGCATTCACATACAACAGAGATAGAAAATATAAATGAAGCTATTAAGGCAACAGTGGAATCTCTAATGGAAGTGACCACTTCCCAATCTAAAATTATTCAATCCCTGATGAGAAAAATGGACAATCTGGACAACAGAGGAAGGAGATGTAAACTGAGACTTCAGGGGTAGCCAGAAAAAAAATTAACCCACAGCACTGCATCAAGTAGCAACTTAAATATTCAACATGGTCCTGTAAAAGCCAGCAAAGGCCATAATTGGGATAGAAAGAATACACAGAGCATTGTGACCTAAAAGCTTGCCACAGAAAGACCAAGAGATGTTATCTGGCATACACTTCAACAAAGACGTCTTCTTAAACCTCTGACAGGTGCACTTAAAGAGAAAAAGCTTTTATTTCCCATTATCCATACAATGCACCATAGATGGGAAACTATAAACAGAAGAAGTTCCAAACTTCTTGAAAGCATGTGGATTACCTGATCTTAACATCCTTGAATGGATCAAATTTGTTGGATCTCCCCCAATAACTTCTTTACCAAGTAACGAATACTGGAAAGAAGTGCAAGAAATATAAACAAACACCTGGAAAAGGCAACAAAAGCATTGCACTTGATGGATGCTGGTTGACTTTTTAACCTATTCATACTGCATTTGTGATAAGTATTGTTTCTCTTCTTTAGAGTAATGTTTCCTAATCTTGTTTTGAGAAGTTATTATGCTAATAATATTGCATCCACATTTACGTAATTACTAGGCTGTGCTAAATATGGGAGAAACAGGAGTGCTCCTGGTTCTTGACTACCAAACTCCCTATACAAAACGGGCGTAACAGGAATAATCCTGAATACATAACATTCCAACTGGCCTGTAGGCTATAAGCCCGACATTTCTAAGGTTATATACATGTTACTTAACATGACTATATGGTTATATATATTTAAACGGAATCAGTTTTCTTTTCTCTTTATTCTTTTCTTTTTTTGGATACATATTCCGAGGCAAATATACAGGTGGTCAGCTTCATTATACATAATACCACATAATATACAGTGAAGAAGAATATCAAGGTTATTTCCCTAAATGTAAATGGATTGAATGTCCCAAAAGAAGGAGGCAATTGATTTCAATTTTGCAAAGAAATAAAGGGGATATTTCATTAATTCAAGAAACACGTTTTAGAACAGAACCATGCTGTATGGAAAAGTTGGGAATTTACTCTAAATGGTATTTTAGTAATCATCCGAATAAAAAAGTTTGTGGAGTAGCTATTGCTTTTAGGAAGAATATTGATTTTCAAATGACTGCCTCTTTATTAGATCCTGAGGGAAACTTTATTTTACTAAAAGGGCTGATACATCATACGATGTGCACAGATGGCAGTATTTATCTTCCTAATACCAAACAAATCCAATATATATCCAGTCTAAGACAAAAAAATCAAACATTTTAGTGAAGGGCTTCTAATTCTAGGGGGAGACCATAATTTTTCTCTGAACCCTATACTTGACACAACGAAAGGTACCTTGAATATTCCTAAAACTAAATTGAAGTTGGCACTGAAACATACAGTCTCTCAGAATTATAGATTCCTGGAGGTTTTTAAATCACTCCTCTAGACAATGTACCCCTTGTTCTGTCCCACAAAATAGTTATGCTAGGTTAGACTATATTTTTATATCACAACACAATCTACAATGGCTTAAGGAGGCCTCCATTAATGGTATATACTGGTCTGATCATGCAGCAATATCAATTCAGATTTTGCATTGCAATCATTAGAAGACCCCTTCTCTGAAAAAGAAGACCAAGATGCCATTAAATTATTTAAACTACACCAGGTCCGGATGGCTTCTCAGCAACCCATATTTCCAACATGGATCCATAGAGATTAAGTTGGGTTTGTGCAGGGAAGAAATGGGAGAGAAAATAATATGAAAACTCTTACTGTGATTGCTTGGGCAAGGAAGCTTAAATTGGGCTTGGATAGGGTTAAATATCTGGGAGTCCTTATAACATCTGACCCACAAAATGTATGTATGATCAATTATAAACCATTATTGACTAATATAGGTGGTGGAATAAATACTTTACCTGGTCGGATAGAATAAACATTATAAAGATATAAATCTTGACAAAAGTGTTATTCTTTTTCCAGATCCTTCCCATACCACTACCAATGTCTTTTTTGTAATATTAGATAGAATAATAAATAATTTTGTCTGGAATGGGAAAAGGCCACGACTTCCGAAAAACACTTTATCCAAATCTAAATTATCCGGTGGGATGGACCTACCAGATTTTTTAACTTATTACCAAGCCTGTATACTAACAAAAGTAGTGGAATAAACACACTCCAACACTTACATTCAATGGAAACAACTTGAAGAAGATTGTATACAGTTTCATACATCCAATATTGTGCAGAGTAGAACACCTTTACAATATCCAGGATTGAATTCCAATTTGCAGATAGTTGCAAAAATAAAACATTGTACCTTAATGAATAAAAAATATGCTCTTATGCTATATCTGTCTCCACTTATGCCACTTGGTCAAAATTTTTATTTCCCACCTAGTATATTGGTTAAAGGCATGGCCTCATCTTTTGCGACATGTCTTACCAACAGGAAATAAAGACCCGACAATCTTGTTAAATAAGCAGCAATGGAGTTTAATGGATAACTGGAGATATATGCAAATATCCCATTACCTGGATACAAACAAATCTTTCTTGAAAGCAAACAGATTACTTACTGATTTTGAGTGAATATGCAACAGAGCTCAAGTACCTTCACACTATATATCTCTTTTATATAAGCTATTGATGGTTAAGAAATATTCAACAAAGCCAAGTTATACTAAATCTTGGGAAACAGAACTAGCATTACATTTGGAAGATGAGGAAAGGGAAAAGTTGTTCAAACTCAATGCCAAATGCTCCATAAGTAATAGATATCAGGAGAGCTCCTATAATTTGCTTGCCATATGGTATAGGACCCCAGAGAAACTACATCCAATCTTTGTTGGAGATGTGAAAGTGATACGAGAACATTATCACATATTTTCTTTAATTGCCCAGTATTACATACATTTTGGAAAGAAATAGGTAAACTATGTACTGAGATCACTGGCAACCGGGTAGTGTTAACACCACAATTAGTATTATTATATGATCCATATAAAGAAGTAAACCTTTAGGCAAAATCTTCTTCTCTTCTTATTTATAGCAGCACAATATCTAATACCAAAACACTGGGGAGATCGGAATCCTCCAACCATTGCAGAATGGCAAACAGAGGTAAATGAAATATATCATATGGAAGAGTTGACTGCCTTTTTACACCATACATATACTTACTTTTTAACTACCTGGATGCTATGGGTCTCATACTTTGCAAAGTAAAAAGTTTGGTAATGATGTCTAATTGATATAAAGTTGACCACTGAATTCATTGTAAGTTAATAGAAAGAAAAACTTGACACCTCTGAGAATAATGTTACAAAAAATGTTTTTTTTTTTTTTGGCATTATAATTGTTGTTTCATATTCATTAATTAACAACGTGGAAGTTTACAACATGCTGTGTTCAACGTTACCTATCATATATATGCAGCTTTGATGGTAAACATGAGAATACTGAGGTGAAATTATTGTTATAATGGCCTGACTAATACTATCAAAAAAATGTGTATTATGCAACTACTTGCAGATATTGCAATAAAAACTCTTTGAAATACAAAAAAAAAAAGAAAGATTATGTTTACTGGTTAACATGAATGTAAATCTAGTAAATTTTTAGAATATATTCTTCTACTTTTAGTACTTCCTGGCTGTTTTGAATGTTTTATTCTACAAACATTTGTTGTATATTATATATAGGGTGTACAGGATTCATTTCTAAAGTCACAGCAGGATGCAGCTTTTTTTAGAGATTAAGGAATATCCGTTGATTCAGTTTGAATTAGGGTTCATTACTCCAGTATTGATTACTCCAGTATTGATTCCTCACTCGATCAAATCGAACAATTCGAACGATTTTCATTCGATCGAATATGGCCGTTTTTAAATTGAAAGGCCCATACTCGATCGAAAAAGACCCTCAATAAAAAAAGGCCATATTTGATTGAATGAAAATCGTTTTGAAGGATTCAAATTCGAAGGATTATTAAAGGGCCAGTACTTTGAAATTTGTATTTAAATTTTAATTGAATTTTGGGCTATTCTATAGTCGAAGTAGCCCAAAATGAATAAAAAATTCAAATTTTTTTAAATTTGAGTTTTATTCGAATTTTAATTCGACCCTTAGTAAATCAGTAAATTTATCATTATTCACTAATTCAAGGGCTTTTCGGATGTAATTCAATAATGATTCGACTATCGAATGCTTATCGAATAGTTTTAGGCTATTTTGTCTTCGACATTCGATTTCTTAAAAAAATGGTATGATCGAATACCGATCGTTCGATTTCTCGAAAAAATCGTGAAATTTACTTTGATCGCTCGAAAAATTCGATCATGCAAATGGTATTCGAGCAGGTGATAGAAAAAAAACCCTATGGGGGATTCTTCTATTGTTGTTCTATGGCAATTCGGTAGGTTCAATATGGCGAAGTAGGCAATCGAATACAATTTTAAAGTTAAAGTACTTTGATTATCGGATGGTCTAATTATCGAACATTCGATTATTCGATACGCTCGAATTTTGCGTATTCGATGATCTAAGTGGGCAAATTTGCATATTCGAATGTCCGATAAAATCGTACAATTTGAATTTGATCGAATTCAATCGAACTTCGAATTATTCAAGTGAATTTTGTAAATCTGCCCCTAAGGGAAACGACGCGACGCACCAAAGTTGACGCGATGAGCGTCAAAAGCATCCCGTGACTCGTTTCGCGAATTTTTCGCTAATTCGCGAATTTCTCTTGAAATTCGCAAATTTTTCGGCATAGCGAATCTCGGGAGATTCGCCCATCACTAGTTAACAAGTATTCCAGTGGTGGATACGTTGAAATGGAGTCTATTATGATCACTAGTGATGGGCGAAACGGCCGCGTTTCGCTTCGCCGAAAAATTAGCGAATTTCCAGAGAAATTCGCGAATTTTTTGCCGATTCGCGAAATGAGTCGCGCGTCGTTTTTGACGCGTGTCGCATCGTTTTTGACGCGCGTCGCGTCGTTTTTGACGCGCGTCGCGTCGGTTCCGACGCGTTGCGTCGTTTTCGTCGCGTCGTTTTCGTCGCGTCGCGTCAAAAACGACGCGCGACTCGTTTTTGCGCAGCGAATTTTTTTGGGCGAAATTTTTTGCCCGTTTCGCAAATTTATTCGCCCATCACTAATGATCACACCTCAAACCACATCATCAGGAGGCATATCATGTGGGGGTTGATCTATAAAGAAACAAATTTCATTATTCTCGCAAATAACATTTCTTTATTGGGTCAAAATCCATTTTTTTCCTGTCTTGGTCTCATTACCAGCACAACATTATACTTTCTTGCTGCAATTTTTTTAGCTGGTTCTGGTAGTTTGTTTGGATGCTGTATCCAAATATTTGCTCCGCTTTGAATCCCTGTTGCTTGAAAACCTTTATCCCCTTGTACAGGTGCTACTGCTGGAGGATTTTCTTTGGTTACTTACCCAGAATACACTGGCATAATTACTATTTGAGCAATGTGATCTTTTGCCTATACAGGTATGGGACCCATTATCTGGAAAGCCGTTATGTAGAAAGTTCCGAATTATGGAAAGGGTGTCTCCTAAAGACTCAATAATAATGGTATAATGCAACATTTTGAAAATAATTTCCTTTTTCTCTGTAATAATAAAACAGTAGCTTGTACTTGATCCCAACTAAGATATAATTAATCCTTATTGGAAGTAAAACCAGCCTATTGAGTTTATTTAATATTTACATGATTTTCTAGTAGTCTTAAGGTATGAAGATCCAGATTATGGAAAGACCCATTATCTGGCAAGCCCCAGGTCCCGATAATTCTGGATAATAGTTTCCATATCTGTATAATTAAATCTTGCTTTCCAGAGTTCAATAGAATTAATTTGATCTCTCCTTGATAATCTGCATCAATAACTCCTCCCAATACTTGCATGTCCTGATCTAGCACAAACTAACCCAAAATGGACGTACTGTATCTACATTCCTATTCCTGCTACAAACCTGATATTACATCATGATGTGGCATGAAACAAATACACATAATAGGAAAGCATTTGCACGCCCTTTGTGTCTTTAATGCTGATAAGCTTGGTGCCCAGTGGATATAGCAACCTCCTATTATGTAGTAAAGAAGCTCACTGGCACACAAGAAGTGTAGTTGCAGGGCAAGCAATTGCAAAAAATGTTACTGCAGAAGTGAAACGTTTTTGGGTTATGTCAAGCATATTGGATCAAGGTGTATATAAAGGGAGACCAATAAAGGTGTAATCAATTACATATAATACAATGTGAAAAAATGCAATCAAAAATTTATATAATACGAAGTTCATTAAATCCAGAAAAATATTTTCATAGTTTCAGTTTAAATAAATATTGAGGAATCCATTTACAGTTTGTTCAGTGTGATAAAGTTACTGTCAGGAATCACCCTGGTGGTCTAGCAGGCCGGCGGGGACACCTGCCGCAATAGTCCTGCTCTCCTTGTTGCCGGTTGTTCCATGGCGCGCAGCGCACATTTCAATGTTTGGTGCGCATTTGACGCTGGCGTCATTACGTCATTGCGCAAAGGCGCCAAATTCAAATAGTATTTAAATGGACTTTGTATTGTGATCATTGCCTGTTGTTGGTTCATCCTTGTGAGTTCCTAGGTGCTATTTCTGTAAATCTGAATTCCTGTTTTGACCTCTGCCTGCCTGACTTTTCCTTATTTCCTTGATCCTGACCTATCCCTGTTATCTGACTATTCTGAAATCTGTTATCCATACCTGTCTTGACCATTCTTATTGAACTCCCAGCTTTTGAATCTTGCCTGCCTGACTTTGCTTGAATTCTGACCACACCGACCCAGCTTGGTTTTGACTACGTTTTCTGCCTACTCCTTGAATGGTGATCTTCTGCAAAAAATACTTTGCTAATGATTGTGCCCCTCTGCATGTCCAGAAACCTTAGCTTGGCTTCTTTCTTAAATAAGACCTGGCAGCATCTGATTAGCCGAGGGTTCCTCCCGAGGGGAAAGGCAGCTGTTATAGGTGGAAAAAAGAGCTGAGACCAGGGAGCCTAGCATTGGTTCTGGATCTTCTTATCTTTTTAGCTGTTATTGAAGTATTGTGGATTTATTTTCATTAAGCCTAACCTTTATGGGTTGAGTGGTTTGTCCCACATAGCCTAGACTGCATGGGTCTCTTGTTGAGGGTGTATAACAGTGTTACCCAAAATAATGCCATTACAATGTCTGCAATTTCTGCATGGAAATGTGCCGGTAGAATGTTCTTAAAAGTAATCCTTAGTATGTTGTTGGACCTTAGACTTGATTAATTGTCAACATTTCTACCTCTTCTATTTGAAAATAAAGGAGGAGTTTGAAACAAATGGCCATATTTGGGGTCTGTGTTTAATTAATATTCACCAGTATTTTAGAATAGTTTTTTTGCAGATGTTAGCATTATTATCAAAGGCGTTAATAAAAGGTATTCTTAGAGATCATTAGTGGCCTTTTTTTAAAGAAGTTCCTCCCTAGGGATTTTCTGTACCTCCTCATTTTTAATGTGTAGGTTTAATTTATCATAACCATTTTCTCTGAATTTATGGATCATTTTAGCAGCTTCTGTGTCATAAAATTCGTCAGTGGATGTAATGTATTTAACATGTAAAAGTTGACTTTTTGGTAGGCCTTTAACAAGAACAGGGGATGGAAGCGTCTGGGTCTCAGTAAATAGTTTCTTTGGTTGGCTTGGTGTAGACTTAAGTAGTAAATGATTATCCTGTAAATAAAATATTCATGTCCAAAAGGTGCAATTCTGTGGAATTAGATTCTTGAGTAAACTGGATAGTATAGTTTATAATGTTCAAATATGTGAGAAAGTTATTGAGTGTGTCAAGTGTACCAGACCAAAGAAAACATTTATTATATACATAACACAAGTATACATGAATAAACTGTGCAAATTCTTCATTGGAGAAAATAAAGGTTTTTTTTCAAAATAATCCATAAAGATATAAGCATAAGCAGGAGCCATATTGGCACGCATGGTGCAGCCTTGCTGTTGGAGATGAAACTCATTATTAAATTGAAACTAATTTTTCTTATCAAATTTGGTAATTTGCTTTGGGACAGGTATGTTCGTAAGCATTCTATACCCTCATTGTGGGGTATGGAGGTAAAGAGGCCCTTTACATCCAGGGAACAGAAAATAAAGTCACCTGCTGGCACAGTTACATTGTTGAGTCTATTTACTAATTCAGTTGTATTGATAACAAATGGTTTTAAAGAAGGTAACATTACTTGTAGATACATACACTTGTTGATATAAATTGCTAATAGTTGCCAAATAGATCCAACATTAGACATTATGGATTTATCAAAGAGTGAATTTAAGAGTCAAGTTCCGCCACTAGAGGGAAATTCTGCATCGATAGTCGAATGCTTATCGAATTTCGAGGGGATTCAAGGGATTTTAGGGGAATTTTAGTAAATTTGCCACTTAATGTTATTATTATAGCATTACCCCTGTATCATTTTTCCTTATTCTTGTAAAAAACATAGATACTACTACTGTTACTTAATGAGGTATGTTTTCTCTAGCTTCCAATTTATCCAGCTGGCCACACAGGATTATTATGATAACTGGATGTAGTTTCACAAGAAGCATTTTAGCTATCCAGCTGCAACAGTATTTATATATTTACAACTATGAACATCAACTTGATACCTACCATTAGGTAAATGTAATCACATTCAGTTTGCCCTGTTACTAAATTTTTACCTGATCCCATGTTAAATCACTGAGCTGGAAACCTAAAAGGATTCTAGTGACCCAATCAGCCAACATCTTTAATTTCCTGTACTTATATTTTGCACATCATACTATAGCAGATGCAACTTGCTGATATATGTTTAACAATTTATTTTGACACTGCAAAACCATAATTTGTAATAGAAATAACAAAATTCACCCTCCTCTTTTTAATACACATAACTCTTTCCTTTTTTCACACGGTGCTTTCTGTCAATGGGACTAACTACTCAGTAGCACAAATTTTACATGAAAATCATACAAACCTGAGATTTCTATAGTATAGAAATTTCTATAGTATACAGCTTTCCCCACAACATTATTATTTTTTCTCTTAAACATTTTTTTTAGTTCCTCACCCCACTTCTGGTACTAAAATGTCTTGCCGAGCTTCCCTTGGCAGACAAGAAACAAAACACACACTGACAAATATTATATGAGGATTATATATATATATATATAATTTATATATTATATCCTTATAAACGGTGAGTTCTGATGTCATCAGTTAGAAACGGTGAGTTCTGATGTCATTTCTGTCACATGACGCACTGAAACCTGTGTATTAAAATAAATAAAGTACCCCCAGTACAGCCTTTGGCCTCATGTTTTTATATGGTCATGAAACTCCTCTGTGACTTATAATATCCTTATCGTTTACAACAGGGGGTACTTTATTCACTATATATATATATATATATATATATATATATATATATACTGTATAAAATGTCAGAAAATTATGTAAGAAAATTAATACATCACCAATTGAATACAATGCAAAATCTACCATGGCAGATTTTTGAGAGGAACATCAACTGGGGAACACGGGCTAAGTCCAGTGAACTCTCAAAGCCAGATCAATCAGGCAAGGTTTTATACAACATGTCTGCTTGTATATGAAGCCCCCCTTAACTGAGTTCCCTTTTTATACCAGTGTAACAATAAAATAATCAATCATACAAGAATTTGGTCTTAATTCTATTTGTCGACATATACCAAAACAATGGCCATATGCCTGGAAATTTGGCCATGAGCTATACGTTTATTAGTTAATTACCTCAACACCTGTTGTTCCCTTGTGTCCAACTAATGTTAATGTATCCATATTAATTAAATACCTCAACTTCGGTTGTTACCTAGACTCCACACTTGATCACACTCACATTCATGGCCTGCTATGTCACATTGTAACACGAGCCTTTTTTTTTTTTTTGACACAGGCGAATTTTCGCTGGCGTTTTGCGAATTTATTCGCCGGTGGCGAATAACGGAATTTGCAGCGAATTCGTGCCTGGCGAATAAATTTGCCCATCACTACTCAGCAGCTTGTTTAAATGAACTATAGCAGTGTTTCTGAAGCAAACAGAACCGTTTTACCAGTGCAGGGCAACATTATATGATATTTTAATTATTTTAAAACACTTTCATTTTTTGGTGTTACTGTTCCTTTATGTCTACTAATAAATAATTAAACATAAATTAAACCCAGTAGGGTTGTTTTGTCTCCTGTATGGATTATTTATGTTTTAGATGGGGTCAAGTTAAATCTACTGTTTCATTATTACAGAGAAAAAGGAAATAAGTTTTAAACATTTCATTATTTTATTTAAATGCAGTTCATGGGAGATGGCCCTCTTGTTATTAGGAGTTTTATCGATAAACGTTGTTCAGATAAATGATCGCTTAACTGAGAGAGGAACAGAGGTTTATCTATGGACAATACATTTTCTTGTAAAAGTATTGCTTATACCCATCTGGTACAGCATTCTAAATATTTGCATGCTATTAAATATAGCGTAGATTTAATTCAACCATTACACATTCAACCATAAGTAGATTAGGTTTCAAAACAAATTGCTGCAGTCTGAAAGTTTTTTGAATTGAGGGAGCTTTGAAAATTCTGTAGTGGGAAAAACAATAAAAGATGAAATGTATGCTAAGTGTAATGCTACTTTTTATGTTTCTGTCTATCCAGCAAGCAGACGGCAGTAAGAATTATACATTTATCTATTCTAGTTTTCATCTCTATCTATTCTGTGCAAAATGTTGAGCTATGCAAGAGCATGGGTAGCAGCCAAAGAGAACAGAAGGAGGAAACTTGGGGATGGTTTTAGGAGACAGAATGAGTATTTTATTTATAGCTATTGGAGGATGTAGTATTTAATAATTACACTTATTTTAAGCTGTCCTTGTGCTTTTTTTTTTCTATACTAATTATTTTGTCAGGGTTAGTATTGGGCAATGTAACAATTTAATGTTTTATTGAAAATTATCAAAACGTAAGGACATCTAATAAACCAAAATGTTATAATGCCTAGGCCTAGTGTGTTCAACAACATCCACAAGCATTTTGGGACAGTGTTTTCTGATGCTTCAGTTGAGTTAAATAGTTTGACAAATCCGAGGTACAGTACATAAACTATCATGTGTTTTGTGCAGTGTCAGGGTTATGAAATTCATGAGAATGTTTTTTGCTGTCTGTTATAGTATTTTTATGACTTTACATAATACTTTATATCATAAAAGCATTTTTCATATTCCTGACACTTTGTCCTTCAGCTGTCATTTGGCTGGCTTCCACTACTGCACAGTTTGACACTGACAGCAACAATGTCCTGCATTTCACTTGATTCCATTGCTGACATCTTTAAGGAATAACCTTTCACAAGCTTGCCATCTGCTGCTTTCATTATAAATGTTGCTTATAGGCTATGCATTCTCCAGAGCTGGCAAATAATAACAATTTTTATACGTTTGTAACTCTGAAATTGCTCTTTATTTTAATGGTAAGGCAATGTACAAAACACACTGGAATACTTTACAAGAAATTATGATTGTGCATATCATATCATCATTTAGTTATACAAATAGAGGTATAATTTATGCAGGTGTGTGGGTATTACAGCATTGACAAAAGATCATCAAACTGTTGAAGACTACTGGTTAACAAATACATGAAAACTGGTTATTGAAACGGGAATGTTGTTGTGATCTATATACATATATCACGTATTAAATCTTGAAC
>CM044439.1:122392945-122410381 GCA_024363595.1 Xenopus borealis
GAACTTATTGACCAATAGCTTGATATATATCCATTTATATAGTCCCTGATATATATATATGCGATTGGTGCTGAATAGGTAGAGGAATCTTCAAGATGGGAAATAAGCAGATTCAGCCTTTATTCAGCATTCCTTCTGCTAGGGTTGGTTAAAAACGACTGTGTGTGTCTAAAAGGATAGGCAAACTGTCACATTCTATGATAATCACTAGAACTAGGGCAAGTCAGTACACAAAGCCACCACCAGCAACAGGTGGAGCATATGGTGGCTGACTACATGGGGTCATTAAGCGTGCCATGCTGATGACCCCATGCAGTTTTGGGTATCGAGGCTCAACCAGTGGCCAGAACTGGCACAGTACGCTCTGGAGGTGCTGGTTTGCCACCCTGCCAGTTTCCGGTCACAGCGTGTCTTCAGTGCCACAGGTGGGGTGGTCACTGAGAAGCAGACACGGCAATCCACTGGCAGCGTGGATATGCTGGCATTCATAAAAATGAATGATGCCTGGATAAGAGGGGATATCCAAGTGCCCATTGCAGACAGCAGAGACTAGCCTCCTCTCCTCCTCTTCCTCTTCACAGATGTAGGCTCCTCTCTTCATTGCTACCCATACTCTCCTCCTCAGTTGCATTGCCTATTCCCCATCTGCTGCAAGTTTTCCAAAAACAAGTATTTGTGATAAACTATCTGAATTAGCCAAGATAGGGTTAGTAGAACAGTTTAATTATAGGGGCCCATTTATGACTGGGCACGTTTTTGTGCAATTTTTAGGCCCCGGTTTTGTGTTATTACAAAAGCCTATTCATGCAAATTTATGAAGATTTTACAAGCTTTTTTGCCACAAAACTGTGTGATGCAGTGTTTTCTTTAAGGTTGCCTGAGCATAAAAGCTCAGACAATAATAAATGGGCTCCTTAGTGTTGAGTGAAATGGCAGGACAGGCAGCATAAACAAGTTGACAGAGAAATATGGGTAAGGGTAGGCAAGTAAGGATAAAGTAAGTAATACAAGTAACTTTCAAGACAAATGTCTAGACCAGGGATCCCCAACCTTTTAAAAATGTGAACAACATTCAGAATTAAAAGGAGTTGGGGAGCAACACTAACATGAAAAAGTTTCTTGGGGTGCCAAATAAGTGTTGTAATTGGCCATTTGATAGCCTCTATGTGGATTGTTAACCTACATTGAGGCTCTGTTTGGCAGTACACCTGGTTTTTATACAACCAAATCATGCCTCCAAGCATGGAACTGAAAAATAAGCACCTGCTTTGAGGCCACTGAGAGCAACATCCAAGGAGTTGGAGCACAACATGTTGCTCACGAGCTACTAGTTGGGGATCACTGGTCTAGACCAAGTTAAAGGAGCAACACAGCCCCTTGTTCATCATGAGCTTAATAAATAGGGTTTGTGCTTGACATATTTTTTGCCTATTGTTTTAATCATGAATAGTGTGTGGTTGTTATTTCATTAGCCAAGCAGGACAATCAGGGTAATTAAAGCTACTTCATGTCTGGTCCTTGCAAGTTAGATTAGAACACTAGTAAATTACCAGAATATGATTCCCTCCCTTCGCCCTTTGATGTGAATGATAGCAAGAGTTAGTGATGGGCGAATTTATTCGCCAGGGGCGAATTTGCAGCGAATTCCCGCGATTCGCCGCTGGCGAATAAATTCGCAAAACACCAGCAAAATTTCGTCTGGCGAAAATTCAGCAAAAAAAGGAGTCGTGCGAAGTTTTTGACGCGACACGACAAAAACGACGTGACGCATGACGAAAACTACGCTATGCGCGTCGAAAACGTCGTGCCGACTTGTTTCGCGAATTTTCCGCCGATTCGGGAATTTCTCTGGAAATTCGCGAATTTTTTGGCAAAGCAAAACTGGGGAGATTCGCCCATCACTAGCAAGAGTCAATCATGCTGGGTTTATATGTGCACTGGTAGTTTGGCTACAACAAAACAAGTACAATCTTAGGCAGAGTTAAAGGCAGGCAGAAGACAAAATAGTATTAGAGACTGATGAGAAATATGTTGGAAGAAAAGTCAGCAAAAAGAACAGAGATGACTATGAACACCCGGCTGTTTCAGAACACTTCACACATCCATTCATGCAAATCTCACTAGTAACACCTGTGTCTAGTGAGAGAAGTAACACCTGTGTCTAGTCAATGTGTCTAGCAACAACTGTGTCTAGTCAATGATTGCAGTAATCATTGAAGATGTTTCAGTACTCATCCGAGCAGCTTCTTCAGTTCTATTTACCGGTTCTCAGCATATAAACTATTCTACTAATCCAATCACAATGGCACAATGTAATTCTTCAAAGCGGTGTCATCTGAATTTACAAAGGTGTTGATTCTGTGTAGTTACAGTGATAGGATTACCAATGTGCCATGTAACTCCTAGACACAGGTGTTACTGTGAGAGTTGCATAAATGGATGTGTGAAGTGTACTGAAACTGGGGGGGGGGTGCCCCTCTGTAAATTCAGATGTCACCTCTTTGAAGAGTTACAATGTGCCATTGTGATTGGATTAGTGGAAGAGTTTATATCCCGAGAACTTCCCATGCCAGTCAGTTGAACTGAAGAAGCTGCTCGGATGAGTACTGAAACGTATTCAATGATTTCTCAGCAAGTCCAGTTGTTTTAGAATTACTTATAGAGATAGAACAGAAATGGTTTTAATAAAGAAATCTATTGAAGAAAAAAGTTTCAAGTGGTAAAAGAGCACCCTGCATTTTGGAGCTTAAGGTGTTGACTTGAATGTAAATTTCTTTTTCTAAGACATTGGCCCAAATTCACTAAAGCGCAAAGCATCTAACGCTAGCACTAATTCGCCCGCGTGACATTATTTCGTAACTTCGGAAATTCGCTAACACCGGCTCTGGCGAATTTTTGCTAGCAAGATAGATAGACTTGCGTAACTTCGCACTATTATGCCAGGCGAAGTTGAGCACTTACGAAGGATCGTAATTACGCAAATTCACTAAGATCAACTTTTTCCTGAACGTTACCACTTACGCTAGACTTTACTTCGCCTGGTCAGACCAGGTGAAGTTCAATACAATAGATAGGAGGTTGAAAGAAGTTTTTCTAAGTCCCAAAAAAACAGTGGCCTTTTTTTTTTTTTGGGGGGGGGTTACCTTCCTCCCTACATTTCCTAACATATGGCAACACAACTATACAGGGGGCACATGTAGGGCAATAGGACAACTTTATTTAATTTATTAAATGTTTCCTGGGCTTGTGTAGTGGAATGTAGTGGCTGTAACATATACTTCTATTATACGTTAAAGTTCCTGATGTATGCAAATTAGGCTTTGCTAGTGTAACTGCGTTCTGCCTAGCGAAGTAACACTAGCGCAACTATGCAACCATTCGCCGACCTCAGCGTAAATTTGTACTTTAGTGAATTTGCGTAGCACTGGCGAAAATTCATCTGGTGAAGTGCGGCGGACGCTAGCGAAGCCAACGCTGGTGAATTTTCGGATCTTAGTGAATTTGCCTCATGGTGTCTAGTGTATCTGTAAAATTTGATTAGAAAAGAGAAAATGCACAGCCATCCCATAGGACTATATGTATGTTCAGGAAATTCATGACACACCTGTTCTTGGGAAGTTTCAATATTACTTTAATAATATATTGTACCTTATGTTACATTATAATAAACATCTTTCCCAAGACATATTTCTGTACTCAGTACAATAGAGTTTCAGAAATGTATTATTGTACAAAATGCCATTTGGACTTTTTGCATTGCAGGATATCTAATAATAACTGTCAGCAATCTTTACGCATGGTATGCAAATTACTCTTGAAACTGCTTAAAAGTACTGTGCGATTTGATGCAAACAACTTCTTTAAATATTACAAATGTCATGGTTATTTCATTATACAACTCTCAATGAAGTAATGCAGAAGGGTTTGCTAAAAGAAGCAGGTGGCACACAGCAGGTGGGTACAGTATAATCTGTGTATATTCCTGTGTTACATTTCTCCTGTCATCTAAGAATGATATTGCACCTGAGACATTACAAAATAAAACGCAATTTCACATCTGTTAAACTATGTGGGCATGACCTATGAACTTTGCAGATTACCAGAAATGATGCAAAAATACGCTTAATCAAAATGTCGCTCATTAGAATTGAAAAAGTTGCACCAATTTTTTGTGTGCCCCCCACAAAGTGCAGTGTTGACAGGCACAGACCGGTCCTGTCCTTATGACCTGCCATAGGGCAGGTGGGAAGCACAAGGCTCTGTTGTGGCCTGCATCTGCAACCACCTCTTAACTAGTGCTTCTATGCCCACATGCAGTGATGGGCGAATCTGTTCCATTTTGTTTCACTGGAAAATTTGTGAAACAGCAAAAAATTTCACAAAATGTAGAAAGATTAGCAAAACATTTTTATAGAGGCGACTGTTTTCTCCACATGCAATAAAGTCAATGGGCATCTGATTAATTTTGATTTGGGACAACCATTTGCACACCCCAGCATCAAAATTATTTTGGCACGGCAAATTTTTAGCTGGCAATTTTTTTTTATTCAGTTTTGCAAATTTATTCATTGCCTGCCAAATGTATTCACCCATCACTACCCACATGCTTTCCTCATGTACATCTGCATTCATTTGGGTAGTCTTCTGTCCCTGCGCACCATTGCAATAATTCATTTATCACTCTTAAGGTGCGGAATAACAATAGTGGGAGCAGTATGCCAAGTTAGGGGATGTAGCAGGCAGGAGGTTGTGAGACATATGTACATGCCTCCCCTACCTCCTGTCCATAATGAACACAGCAGTTTCAACCAAGCATGAATACAGTATATTCACGTGGATAGCTGCAGATCAGTGAGGATTGAATCTATCTCGTTTCACTACGCCGAAAAATGAATTCGCGAAAAATTCGCGAAACGAGTCGCGGCACGTTTTTGATGCGTGGCGCGTCGAGTTTAACGCGCGTCGCGTCAGATTCGACACGTCATGTCGTTTGTGACACACGTTGCATCATTTTTGACACGTTGCGCCGTTTTCGCTGCTCGTCATGTCATTTTCGACGCATACTTTGTACAAAGTTTGTACAAACTTTGTAACTAAAAGTGCCTCTTTTGTGTTAGTTGCAGTTCAGTTTTGCAAATATAATTTTTCCAGGGGGTTAAAGGTTGGAGTGCTGGGGTACCCTTAGTTTTTTTGTATATCAAGCCTGAACCATGTGCACCCAATTGCAAAGGGATTGAGCTGCATTGTTTTGCTTAAGTAAAATTATATATATATATATATATATATATTTATAGATAGAGAGATTTAGTATATTTATTGATCTGTCTGTCTCTCTCTGTCTGCCTGTCTATCTATCTAATATTAGAGAGACAGTTTTTTATGTCTCTAGCTAAAAATATAGAATACTAGAATCTTCATAAAAAAAATCACAAACAAACTATTAGATAAGTAGTTTGGCATCAGCAGGGGTGTTGCTGGTGTGTGAGGGGGATGTTGTTTAAATGTTATCCTAATCAAATCAGTCTTCCAATAACCTGTGATTTCCTTGGAGATGATTTTGTAGGATCTGCACTATTGTACTTGCTGATATTTTTCAGCTGCTGTCCGTTGCTTTTATTAGACTTTCACTGAAATATTCCCTTGGGATTGAAATTCTGGTGGACAACCCACCAAAATATCACCCCTCATACTGCCATCTGAAATGACCTCAGTTAAATTCTCATCTTGAGCTCACATTGAAAAAAGTCAGTTCCCTTGGTCTGATTATAAAAGAATGACACAAGGTCAAGAGAGCTCAAGAAATGATGAAAACAGCCGAGATATTGCTGGAAGTTTTTGTACAAGTCATTTATTGTTTTGCTGCCTCTTATTTGGTTAGAGAATTTCCCCATCGAAATGACAATCTTATTAAAAGGTAGGGTAAATGCTTCATGCACTTAGCTGTTCTTTGTGCAATTAGTTTGTAACCGCTTCAGTGTCATGTCTGTAGTTTTCTCAAGATGTACAGAGTAGAAACACATTCTATTAAAAACTCTATTACTTATAAATAATCTCTAGAAGCAGAATTTATTTCTGCTTGTTTGAATGCTGAGGGGAGCACACAAAAATTGTCAAGAAGAGGGTGACATTTGTGATGTGCAAAATTCCTCACTGCAAACATGTACACAACAGTATTTAGTGCATCATTTTTTTTGTGTCTGTGACATCAAGGATCATGAATATAAAATGTGTGTTCATACCAAATGACATTTTCAATATTTATTATAATTAGTGATGGGCAAATTTATTCGCCAGAGGTGAATTTGCGGCAAATTCCCGCGATTCGCAGCTGGCGAATAAATTCACGAAACGCCAGCGTAAATTCGGGCAAAAAAATTCGGCGAAAAAAACGAGTCGCGTGTCGTTTTTGCCGCGACATGACGAAAATGATGCGACGCGCGACGTAAACGACGCGACAAAAAAGACGCACACCGAAAACTATGCAGCGCGTCACGCTGCGTCAAAAACCCGACTCATTTCGTTTTGCATATTTTTTCGCGAATTTCGCTGGAAGCGAAGCGGGGGAGATTCTCCCATCACTAATTAGAATGTGCCCAGTAATATGGACATATTGAATCGATGCAATTAAATGAAATATCGGGTCCTTTTTGTATGTTAAGTGGTGCTTTTCGTATGATTGCAATTCAATTCCATGCACTAAACACTTATCACCCTAACCAATAAATCTTTTTTGTTAAAAGTGTGTTTGCAACCTAAAAGCCTAAAAGCTTATTTATAGTACTTCAATTCAGCCCAAAAATTATTATTTCCTGAAGTCTTTTGCGTTATCTTCTGGTTTACATTACACTATTTTGATGGTGGAAACACTCTTATCTCTATAGCTAAAGGCTTTTTCAACCTCTTTCCATCTTCCATTCTCGAATATGCGCCTTATTGTACAAGTGTTTTAAGGGCATTTACAGCTATGACTATGTGTATTTCAACAACTAAAATACTTTCAAATGTTCTCATGTTTGTACAAAGTACATTAATTAAAAATATATCACCTGTTTATTTCCACACTGAAAGTTGGCATGGAAATGGCCTCACATTGACTCGAAAATACATTCAGCTATCCCAAACACGATATAACATCCCACCTCAATATATTTATTTTTTTTAGTTATTGATCACATTCAGATAAACCTTAGATCCTAATAATTCTTAATCAATTCCTTTTCAATGAATCTCAGTAATACTCCATGTAAGCCATTTTATCATCTACAATTGTTTGTATATGACTAAGCTCATTTTCAATGTTGTTGTCAAGACCCAAATCTGAAAGTGGTAATGCTAAATTTGGCCATGCCAAACAGGACTATAAAAACCTTTTACTCCTTTTCTTATTGCTTTTATACGCTGAAAATTTTTGAGGCTCCTTTATGACACAGAAAAGTCTAGAATGCTGAGAAGAGAAAGCAACTTAGGAGAGTGAGGAAACGTAGCTTTATATTGCAGCATAGAAGGGTTGTTGCTTCCCCTGCTGCATCACACCACTAAGCAGATGATCCGTTAGTAGTTGCGCAGCAACTCTACCTGTTATTCCTCAATGTCCCCCAAAGCTATATGGAGCCAGGATCTTGCTAGCTGGCTCAGGGGAGATTGAGGTTGTCGATAGATACTATCTTAATATCCAGTGCCTCATGGATCTCTATGAGCTTATCCAAAATAATATTGATCTTCTGGCACCTACAAATAGGGCAGTTCCATGTTTCACCAAGTAATTGGCCACCTGCAATTTTCTGGCATCTGGTAGCTTTCAATCATCAGAAGGGCTTGTCATTGGCATGTCTCAATCCACTTTCTCTCTGTCACTGATTCTAGTTCTACAAGGTCTAAAAAAAAAGATAATATAGTCATTTATTTATCTATTTTCCCAACACCAGACAGGAGTGGCTGAAAGTGTCCGAGAAGGTCTGCCAAACATCATGGATGCAATTGATTGTGCTCAGAGCTTTATTGACCCCTTGTGGTGAGGAGCAAATTTTCTAGAGTAGAAAGCAATTTCATTCAACACTCAAAAAATTTGTCATACAAATATCCGATTGATCAGTATTTTAGCCACCTTTCCTGGAAGCACACAGGATTTCTTAGGAATTCATCAGCCTACATGCATTTTGAATCTGGTGAATTAAGTGGTGGGTGGCTTGTAGGTAAGTATTATTCAAAATCCATCCAAGTGTGCAGTCACTTTGTCTATATGATAAATAGAATTGTGGGCTATTTAAATAGTCAAAGTAGCCCCAAATTACTTCGAAACTCAAATTTTAATTTAAAAAAATTGAATATTTACTTCGAGTCTTAGTAAATGTGCCCCCAAGTGTTACTCCAGCCACACCTGGTGAACATAAAGTAGAACACAGCACACCAAAAGTCCAGGCAAGTGATTGAGCATGTTTTTGTCTTTCTCAAGATGTACTTGTACTGTGGACAATTCAGGGGGTATTCTGCCATACTCCCCTAGTAAAGTGTGTGATATTATACTAGCTACATGCATTCTACATAATATTGCAGTGGACAACCGGCTATTGGTGGATCTTCAATTACCTGAAGCTATTGAAGCTAATGAACAACATGAAGATCCTCCAGTTCACCCCGCAGATGCAGGTGAATGTGTGAACCAGGTCCGGCAGCAAATCTGCTACCTCATCTATGAACATGATAATTTTATTTTGATGTAGTTGATATCACACTGTGCATACTTTCTTTTTTCACATAGAATCATTGTAATGTTGTTGTTTTGCCCTGTCTATTTTTGATGCAAGTGTCATTTGCACATCCCACACTTCTAAACATGTATTAATGTCCCCGCCACACTAAATAGCTTTTTATTTTTAGGGTACTCTATGCTGTTTCCTGAAAAATTATCAACAGCTTCCTTCTATAACACTCTCTACAATTCACATTACACTCACTCAGTCAAACAATCTGGTTGCTGTATTAAAATACACCCTAGCAACCAAAAATATCAATAGTGTAGGTATTACAACCAAATCTATATGTTGGATGCTTAATTTGATTATGCTCCATTCTTTTCAGTGGTGCGGCCAAATCCTAATTCTGATTTTAATTCTTAGTAGCTGCAAATGTAATTTATAAATGTATCTATTTCTCATTTGATGCATCACCATCTCATTATTGCATCTTATTTGTGTTTACACAAAGGAAAGATTTGAATGCCTTATCCAATCCTGATCCAGCTCATCTTGAGAATGGTCATCTTCAAATTGTTTCACATTCTCCTCTTGCTCCTCTGAAAATACAGCATTGTCATGGGATTGTGCTTCTTCCTCACATTCTACTTTGCTTACAGGATGACTTTTATTGTCTACATTTTTGTCAATACAGATTGTTGCATTATCAGCAATTTCCATATTTGAGCTTGTAGAAACACTCAATAAATATCCCGGATTATTTTGTTCTTCTGCAGTGTTTACTGTTTCAGTATTCAAAGAATTTGTTACATTTGAAGAGAGGCATCGATTGTTGCAAAATATGTCTTTGATTAGGCAACATAAAAGAGACACATTGGAGTAATGGTGTGGATGGTAACTGTGTAAAAATGTACCATGATGTGTAGCTGGTGGAACATCAATAAAGTAGTGGTGGTGGCGTTGTTGTTGGGTTATTACTAACCTGTTGGGTATCGTTGCACCATAAACACTATATGGGTGTGTTAATGGCCAGATAGGAAAATATGGTTGGTGCCTGACAAAATGATTCTCTCTTTCATTTTCAGGATGATTGGCAATTTCTTTTTCTGTTGGATTAGGAGTGTCATTGAAACAGCATCCATTGTTAAAGTGTTAGAAGATGTGTGTTTTTTGCTACAGCACAAGATTGTCCTGTGGGTGTGCTGATTGTTTTTTTTTGGTTGTTGGTCTGTAAAAAAAAAACAAAGACATGAATGTGTTAATCATTTATAAGCAAATGGCACAATGTTCACTAAATCCTGAAGCTATTCCTTAGCAATATTCAGTGTTTTTGATTTATTGTACCTTCTATAAAAATCTCCCTACCTTCTCTCCCCTCCCCCTAAGGGCAAGTAGTCTTTATAAAGTAACTATCATAAGAAATTTGGGTGGTAGGTTAAGCCAAAAACCTGTATCTGCCCTACACGTACCCTAAACATGGCTGATTGAGAAAATTTTCTCCCATGGCAACGATTCCCACACAGACTAAACAGGCTAATATGGCCCTCCTCTAGTTTTTTTTTAGCTTGAAGGGCTTCTTCCAACATTTTTTGTTTCTATATGAAAATGTCCATGTCTGGAGATGGTCGGTGACCTGATTTCACTTGGTTGTTTAGCCACATGAGAATTTTTTATGGGGAAAAAATGTTTAGGCATTTGAGCCACACTTATAGACACAGTGACAATAACATCAACTTATGGCATTCACTATGCAAATAAAATTAAATGTAATTGAAGTTTTCAAAATAAACATAACACGTCGTGGGTTTTTTTTGACGCACGTCTCGTTTTTTTTTTTTTTATGCCAGCAAATTTTTGGCAGGCGAATTCTTGCTGACGTTTCGAATTTATTCGCCGGTGGCGAATCAAGTGAATTCGCCGCAAATTTGTGTCTGGTGAATAAATTCGCACATCACTAGTGATGTGCTGCATGATAGCTACTGCTGTTTATCCTAACAACTGTAGAAACCAAAAAATTACAACCTGAAACCACAAAAATGTATGATTAACCCTTTAAATCATCATCAAATATAATTCTGAATGATATCTAGACTTGAACTATGTGAAAAAATTAGACATGGGCAGTAAATAGTTCTAAATAAGGAAGTATGTGCTTGTTTGTATTGTTGTAGATGATGAATGTTACAAATACATTTGTTTAGATGTGAGTTCTTTTGCCCGTCAAACATGAAACATTATTTTCAAATACAAAACACAAATTAAAGAAAATGAACAATTGCCTGTTTGGAAGCCTGGCAAGGTCCTAATCAGATAATATGGGGTACACTATAAGATTATATACAGATGCAGCCACTTGGATTTGTGTGTTAAATGTGTTGTGACTCAGGGTTAATTGAAGAAACTGTGTTATCTAAAGTTATCTTAAAGGAAAACTATACCCCCCAAACAATGTAGGTCTCTATAAACATATATTGCATTAAACAACTCATATGTAAAACCCTGCTTCATGTAAATAAACCATTTTCATAATAATACACTTTTTTAGTAGCATGTGCCATTGGGTAATCATAAATAGAAAATTGCCATTTTAAAAAATAAGGACAGCCTCCTGGGATCGTAGGATTCAACAGTGCACACAAACATACCAAACAAACTATAAAGTTAGGTCACATGAGCCAATTAACAGACAGAGTTCTGTCTTTTGCTTCAACAATTCTTCCCTTTACAGTTAGAGTTGAAATATTTCTGGTCAGGTGATCTCTGAGGCAGCACACAGACCATCATGAAATGGTGGTTCAAGGCAAGAGCTGTAAAAGGGCTATATTTACTTAACTATATATACCAGGTAGGTAAGATTATTTAATATGTCACTTGATTTGATATAAACTATCTGTTGCTCAAAAATTAATTTTCGGGGTATAGTTTTCCTTTAACTCATTTAATGCATGTAACCTTTTCATTAGCATACCAAAGCACCATTGTTTTCAATGGTGAACTCTTTAATTGGATGGGATGCTGTGACACAATATTTTGTGATAAGTGAGTTAAATGGGATGTCTGATTTAAGTTATTCTGTGTCAAACGCACAATCCAAAGTGGCTTCATCTGTAGATGATGATGTAAAAAAGAAATGAGTGACGTTGATGTTGTTTTGGAAGACAGTTATGTTAACACAGTGGTCTTGTGGGTTGCAAGAATGCACATGGCTGTGTATCTTTTGCGAGGTCAAAAATACCTGAAATAGCACTCAAGCATGGAGGGGCAAAGGCAGGCCAACGCAGCAGTGATTCTGGGGCTGGTCCCGCCTGAGGCAGATGCTTCCCCCCTCTCCTGCCCTGCGCTTAAAAATCAGCATTGGAGCGGATTAAAGAGGGACAGTTGTGCTCTCTGCACTAGTGGAGCAGAATTTCTGGGTTAAAACCTGGTAATTGGGCTCTTAAAGTTACAAGAGGCAGTTATTTGTCACCTCCTTGTAACTGACCTTTTGCTGCTGTCTGAGGCAAGGTTCTCACCTTGCCTCATGGCAGGATCAGCCCTGGTCCCAACAATTTTCCAGAACAGCAACTCATTTTTATAGCATTGCTATGTCTAGGTTGGTTGTTGAATTAATATTATTTGATTGACTGCAATGAGCCAATAGAACATGTTGCTAGTGTTGATATATTTTCTATATGCCACATTTATATTACCACATTTGTATGAGAACAGTCTATGTCCTTTGACGGGTGAATGGCTAGTGTCAGAGTGTAATCAGGATGTTATAACAATATAGGATTTATATCTATCATCTAAGTCCCCCATATGCTCTGATGCCGCAATGCCAAAGGCCTAAGACAGGATAGACTACGGGGTATAAGGTCATCTGTAAGATAGTGGTTAGCTTTAGGAATGATAGAAGGCCATAGTGCTAAATTGCTTACTCGATAATTCTAAAACCATAGTGTCAACATGTCTCTTGGGGCCCAGTGTAGGGATGTTGCTCAATAACTGACTTTACCACCAGTGGTTATCTATAGCTAACAGATTTCTAGAGACCATTGGAACCAGGAAACTTATGTTGCAATACATTCTGTAAAAGGTAATGCTAAGCAAATATTTTAGACATAAAAGTACAAGGAGGAGTCTGCCTGTATATGATAAAATGTATATCTCTTTGTATCACCCCCTGTATGACGTAAAAAGGAGTACATAACTTTGTGTTCTGGTAGAAGAACTTGGAAGAGACACTCCGTGTAACATCAAGATGATACACTGACCGTTTCTCCCAGGCAAAACCTATTGTCTGTATTTGGACTCAATAAACTACCTCCTGTATTTGCAAGTGCCTTATCTCTTGGTTTTGCTTTATATACGAGGTCATAGAGGTAGAAATAAACCAACACTAGCGGTCCTAGACAGACTTGACCTAGAGTGTAACCGTTATTTTTCGTATCCAAAAATGTAAATGTTTTGAAGTTGACATACTGTAGCTGAATTTAAGCAACTGTAGACGGGATAGAACTTTAGAAGTCACTATGTAATTTGTGGAAAAAAACAGCTATAACAACCATTTCCGCAAAAAACAAGTGTCAAAATCGGAAACCGCGCTAACACATTACCAAACAATTGAAGGGTTTGCTCATTCGCGACATTTCATATCGCATTGAATTGAATAAGGTTAATTAGGTCATTATTTTTTGCAAGTAAACACATCTTATCAGTATTGTACATTAAGCACATTGAATTTAATCAAGCCCATTGCTCCTGGTTTATTTTATTCAAGGCAGCATGACTATTGTAATTTATTTTGATTCATTACCTTATTATGTATTTATTTAACAGCATACTACATTCTGACCATATTTCTTTCTGCCTGACTCAGCCTCCAGCTCTTTACTCCTATCCTATTCTCTCTGTAGAGTAAGACAGGTCAAGATGAACCAAAAAGCAGCAGTTCATAAAAAAAATATAATTTTTTGAAAAAAATGCAAACTACACTAGATATTGACAAAGCCAGTGCATTTATTTTGAGTTACCTTTGGGTTTGGTTTTTTTATATGATATAATAATGATTATATATATATAAATATATCATTTTTGAGGCTAGTTACCAAAAGCTATGCATGCTGAATTAGTTATTTATTGAAAAAGTCAGTGACCTACACTTTAGTGTGTTGAAATTCCTTCTAGCAGAAGTAGTTTCACAATTTTTTGAGGAAGAGGAGATATACTGTAGATATGGGGATTGAGCTTTATACTTTGTCTGTAATAATAAAGCAGTATCTGATGGTAACTAAGCTGCATGAATCCATATTGGTGGTACATAGTGATGGGCGAATTCGCGGCGAATCGAGTCGTAAACGTAAACGATACGACGTGCCGAAAATGACGCGACGCGCGTCAAAAATGCGGCTCGTTTCGTTTTGCGAATTTTTCCGCCAATTCGCGAATTTCGCTGGAAATTCAAGAATTTTTCGGCAAAGCAAAACGGGGGAGATTCGCCCATTACTAGTGGTACAAGATCCAAGTGCCTTTCATTAATATGTACATATTTTTTTAGCAGACAAAGTATGGAGATCCAAATTACAAATCGCCTATCCAGAACATTGTAGGTCCCAAGAATTCTGGATAATAGAGCCTATACCTATACTAATGCTGCTGTTACTACTAATAAATAACTTAATTGCAAATACCATTTGTATACTGGTGTTCCCTTAAGATGAGTTTTTGTCTGAAATGTATGTCTTTTAAACAGTGGGAGGGTTTTAAGACTTTTTTAAAAACTAGTGACAATCAAGAAGCAACTTAGGAACCAGTAACACCAAAGTCTGAAAGCACTTTATACCTGCCTAACTATAATGTGCACTTCTAATAATAATAATTTCTTTGCTTCAGAAAGAATACTGCACTTTACACCATTTGTAGCAGTGTATCCAGCCTTAATGTTCTTGTCTTGTTGTAAATGATAGTACTAATTATCTCAATCTCACTTACTATGGAATCCCTAGTTAACCTCTTCTACTTCGACTGATGTTACATTGGACATACTTGTGGAAAAATGTCTCTTTAAGGTAAAGAGTTATCAATTTTACCATCCATGTTACCATCAATAATGTCATCCATATTACCATACTGTTTTCTCTTTTCAAGATATTGCAGAAAGTGTCATAGGAGCTGATGCTACAGGGCTTATTATGCAGCCCAGCACTGATAAACTGTGAACTAATTACTGTGCTGGATTGCATTACAGGTATGGCATCCATTATTCAGAAATCCATTATGCAGAAAGCTCTGGATTATGGAATGGCCATCTCCCATAGTCTGCATTTCATCCAAATGATCCAAATTTGTAAAACATACTTTTCCTTAATTTATTAAAGGATGAGTTACTGTTTACCTGAAAAATGTAAGTGTCCAAGGGTATTTTTCAGTCAAAACTAGAATTTGCAGGTTAATTAATTATACCTCGAAGTTGGAAATAGCTTGAATCTGAAAATACTCCAGCTAAAGCCTGTAAAGGTCATGTACAAGTCACTTCTTGTATATGTGTGTTCCCTTCATGATTTTCACCAAAAATACAATTGAATTGAGTTTTTGGCCCTGAATTCACTGATTACATTTTTTTCCAGTTCAAGTTTTTTTCTTAAATCAGCAAAAATCAGTTGTGATTTCATTTGAGGTAGAAAAAACATAAAAAACTGTAAAACTCAACCTTTGCTAAATAATCTCTTAAATATCTACATAGTTTTCTATTAGACTTAAAGCAGGGGTGCCCAGACTTTTTTACACTGGGATCTACTCTTGACACCTGCCCCCATCAGGAGATCTACCTTGGTAATGCACGGCAATTTATTGGCCATGCCCATTTTTGGCCACACCTCCTAATTACCATATTAATGTGGAGTCGTGAATGTGCAATACCAGCAGGACAACAGGTTCATAGAATATAATAATTTAACTTGCCAGATTCATTTTATAGGAGGTAATAATAGAAACTAATGACTAGGGATGCACCAAATCCTGGATTCAGTTTGGGATTTGGCCTTTTTCAGCTGGATACGGACAAATCCTTCTGCCCAGCCAAACCGAATCCAAATCCCAATTTGCATATGCAAATTAGGGGCGGAGATGGAAAGCACATGAATTTTTCTCACAAAACAAGAAAGTAAAAAATGTTTTCCCCTTTCCACCCCTAATTAACATATGGAAATTAGGGTTTGGATTCGTACGAATCCAAAATACTGGATTCAGTGCATCCCTACTAATAACAACATGCTGGTTCTTTTCTGAATACCTGAGCCCCTTCGAACTATAACCTTTGCAGAACACCCCTATATAACAGCTCCCTCTCTATAACAATAGTTGGATCAACCTCCCCTGGCTTGACAGAGTAGCAGACTGAATTAACCCCTGCTAATCTGATCAGGAGGGAGAGGAGGGTGTTCATAAGGAGCAGGGTGGGTGTGTGTTTCTCCTGGTTCAGTAGGGAATGACACCCTGAGCCAATATATACATTAGCAAGCTCCAAGCTCCACACAAGCTCACCTAGCGCAGGCACAGACAGGAGAGAAACAGAAGCACAGACAGGAGCAACAGAAGTGCGGATAGGAGAGCAAATGAAACACAAGCAGGAGAGGAACAGAAGCTCAGACAGGAGCAAGAGAAGTTCAGACAGGAGAGCAACTGAAGCACAAGCAGGAGAGGAACAGAAGTACAGACAGGAACAACAGAAGTGCAGACAGGAGAGGAAAAGAAGCTGACAGGAGCAACTGAAGTTCAGACTGGAGAGCAACTGAAGCACAAGCAGGAGAGGAGCAGAAGCACAGACAGGAGCAACAGAAGCGCAGACAGGAGAGCAACTGAAGCAGGAGAGGAACAGAAGCTCAGACAGGAGCAACAGAAGCGCAGACAGGAGAAGAACAGAAGCGCAGACAGGAGAAGAACAGAAGCACAGACAGGAGAGCAAAAGAAGCGCAGACAGAAGAGCAAAAGAAGCGTAAACAGGAGAGGTGAGGAACAGAAGTACAGAAAGGAGGAACATAGGAAGCACCTTGCTAAAGAAGAGAAGGCTTAGTTTACTGGCCAGGCAAGTGGAGCCAATTGCACCTTTCCACTGCCCACATGTTCTGTGCCAATGATCCTTACTCTCATGTCCTCCCTAAGCTATTTCTAAGCTATGCCCTCACCTGACCCCATGGGATTTTCCTACACGCCAAACACGGACATTAAAGATGCATTGCACTGCGTGTGAAAATTGGTGACACCTTGGAGACACGTGGATATGTTTTGGCTGAGAAGTGGCTGGGTCTCGAAACAGATGGGGAGAAAAACTGAGCAGCCAGCAATCCTGTTAGTCTGCTAACTGCCGGGGAAAGCAGCACCTGTTAAGAATGTCACTAAACAGGTGCGCTATGTGGTGCATTAAGTTAGCGTCTGAAGTCTCGTGAGAATTCTGACGTCACACAGAAGGAGGAAGTGCAGTCAAAACGTCAGGTAGCAGTCGGTCGCGGTCTACCAGGAAAATGATGGAGATCGACTGGTAGACCATGATCGACGTCATGGGCGCCCCTGACTTAAAGTATAATGATCCATATTACAGAAAGATCCCTGGTGTTCGCTATAAGTCCTGCAGGTGCAGCTACCTTCTTGGATGATTCATGTGGATTTGTGGAATTGCACCCAGGCAGAAAAGACAGCTTTTATGTGAGTGCCATTATCTCAATCACTATATATATATATATATATATATATATATATATATATA
>CM044439.1:122412583-122425928 GCA_024363595.1 Xenopus borealis
GGCCCTTCTACAATATACCAAAAGTTAACTTGAAGGTGAACCACCCCTTTAAGTTAAAAAAAAATGTAAGCTATGACTTCTTTATCACAATGTTTTACTGTTTTCAACATTCAAGTGTTTAGTTTTGATTTACACAGATATTTCATTGCTTCAGAACTCTCCTTTAGTCACAAGGTTAAGTTGTTTATGAAACATATGCAGCGACGCGAGGTGTGAGGTAAGCATAGCTAATTCTTTTAAAATGCTTATTAAGCAATAGTTAGACTATAATTAATAACAGTCTCATCTCAGGGACTTCTTTAATAAGATTTAGCTCTTGATCACAAGAATGATCTGTTTGTAATGAATCCTCTCTCATCAAAAAAAGTTAGACACCATAATTTTTTGACGTGCATTTCTGCTTTTTGTTTGTGCATTCTTCCTTGAGTGAATTTTAATTAGGAACTGTGCAATCATATGAAAAGTAATTATAAGAATTTAGAAACATTTCGTTTGGGATTGTGTTGACACAATGTTAAAGTGTTGTACTGTATTAAACCACAGAGACTGAACATTCACCTAAAAAGGATCATGTCCACCAATATTTGTATACATCTCATTTATATTGTAACACTTTTTATAGAAATTGGTTCACAACCTTAATTTCCAACAGCTTTTTGCAATTTATGAACACAGATTGTCTCAACAGATATAATTATATTATGCAGGGCATTAGGATTTTCTTGTTTTGTTAGGATGTGCAGTAAATATTATAATATAATAAATGATATAGCTTCATATTAATTTAAAGATATAGCAAAGAGCCATACAAATGCATCAGAAAGCCTCCAGTTGTTCAAAATAACGTGCTTTCCATTTTCCTGGTATAGCGCTATAGTAAATTGAGTGCACCTTACTCTACTATGAACTCCACTCCCAATATATGTGCTACGGAGGAGAGCTTAAATCTTAGGGAGTAAGCCCTCGCAAACGGTGTGGAGGCAGGGTGTAGTGCACCTGTAGTCAGGGTGCAATGATTGGGCACCAGTGGTTCTTATAACTTAACCAATGAACACATTTATTTAACAATACAATCCCAAATGGAATGTACCTACGTAAGAGAAGACAGGATCATATATAAACAGTGGATAGGCATTTACTCACAGCACCTTTGTTCATTAGATGTCCCCTTAGAGATGGGAGACAAGATATGAAGCCTTGAGGAGGTACACCCAGCTTTCAGCCTTTTCCCTAAGTGGAACCTGAGGGGAAACTCACATCCCTAGGTCTGTACACTCGGGGGCCGATTTACTAAATTCACGTGAAATTATTGAAGTTCGATCAAATTCGATCGAATTGCGATTGTACGATTTTTTTGTGAAATCGGATTTGGCCTCTTCGATCATCGAATAGATCGAATAGATCAAATAGATCGAATGATCGGATATTTGATCATTCGATCATTTGATCATTCGATGATCGAAGGAATCAAAATTTGAAAAGTTATTCGACTGCCTACTTCACCAGATTGAACCTACTGAATTGCAATAGAAGCCTATGGGAAGCTCCCCATAGGCTTCTGAGGCTAAGTCCTGCTCGAATACCATTCATACGATCGGAGCGTTCGATCATTCGAATTGTACAAATTTTTCGGACGCTTAAAGGAAATTTCACGATTATTTCAATCGTACGAATTCATCGAGAAATCGAAAATCGTGCAAAATGATAGCCTAAGACTATTCGATAAGCATTCCATAGTCGAATGCTTATCGAATTTCGAATAGATTCGTAGGATTTTGGGTGAATTTTAGTAAATTTGCCCCTTTATCTATGAGGAGAGGATGATGTTGTTTTCTCCTGAGAAAAAACACTTGCGAGAGTACATGGTACTTAAATGGACATTAAAGGACATTATAGACAGATAGAGGCAGTTAAAGGGGGAAAGTTTTTCACATAGAAAAAAAATCCATATCCAATCCCTTTAGACTTAAGAAAAGTAACTTTAATTTAAAGCAGCAAAAGTTCATGGTAAATGCAATGAAGTTGTGGAATGTACTGCTGTGTGATGGCACATGACACTCTTCAGTTGACCTTCACCCTCAGTCATCCCACTGAACCGCATTGTTACATACCTTAATGAAACACCAGGAGCCAGAAATGGGGTAAAATGTCCACAGCAGTTATTCACATTTTATCAAATAAATAATATCTTGCCAACCTAACCCAAGGCAATATTCTAAAGCTAGAATGCCATAAGAAATCGCTGCTATGCTCTGCCGTTCCTCACTGAAGACTTGAGATTTGTTATTATATCCATCACTGAGTATTAGGCTGCCTCTACCTTGAGAGGATGGCCCCAAACTCTGCTTCAAGCAGAAGCTGCATTTCCTGCTGGTCTAGAATCTGCAGTGTCTAGAGGATAGGAAACCCAAGCAAGCTGTCACCTAGCCCAAGCACTAGTAGAATCTGAATCAATCAACCCACCTTGCAGTAACAGTAAAGAATTTCCTTCCTCCCTCTTCTAAAATTTCCTGTGCAGTACCTACCACCAAAACAAGCCTAAGTGAAAACCTTGGGCTTGAACCCACCATAACTTTATAACTATTGTTTATTGGTTAATAAAACATAGAAATGGAATGAAAAATTAAACATTCACAAATATACAAACATTTTCTTTGTACATACTGTACGACACAATGAAATAAAATTAGCCATTAGTCCTATGATATAAATGTTTTTTAATATCATATGTATGCAAAAAATAAATGAACTCCTTTATTTAAATACATTTAAAATAATCTATGACCATATGAAACTGCTGACTAAGTCAGCCACCCTCTTGTAGATCAGGTTGTTGGTCAGGTTAAAGCAAGGTGAACTTACCACTAGGTTGCCTGCCATGCCAGACCAAACAGTTCACTGCTAGAGATCTGGATAAGCACAAAACAATAACTAGGCCAGGAGACTTGGTCTAGGAAATTGTTACATTATATTGTTACAAATGACCCTTTACTCTGCCCATGTGGTGGACCATGATGATTACACAGACTTTCAAAGTCAAATTGATTCTATCATGGATACAAAGTATACCTTTCTTTTAATAATAATGAGACCCCCTTGGCTGTACATTCCTGGCTTAGAGGTTAAGTTCAACCAATCGCTTTGCCATGTTGCTTCCTTAGCAGCTCATTTACTCTGTAGAGACCCCAGCTGTAAATGCCAGCCCAGATGGTAAGACCAACAAACCACTTTCCATAGCAGCCCATCCACTTTATAGATACCTCCGTCCAGCCATACATGGCCAGGTCAGAAAGCCTAGCTCAGAGGGAAAGGCCAACCAACCACTTTGATATGCTGTTTCTGTAGCAGTCCATCCACACTGTGGAGAACTCCAACCATACGTTTTGCCATGCTGCTCCCATAGCCACTCTGTAGAGACTGCCATCCTGTAGTATTTGACTAGCTCAGAGGGTAAGGTCAACCAATCACTTTGCCATTCTGCTGCTGCTCCTGTAGCTAGTTATCCACTCTGTAGAGGTCGCCCTCTAGCTTTATATGCCTGACTCAAAGAGTAAGGTCAGCCAATCATTTTGCCATGTTGGTACTGTAGCTACTCATCCACTTTGTAGAGACCATCCTCCAGCCCATACATGTACATCCACTCTGTAGAAACATCTCTACAGAGTACATGTCTGGTTTAGAGGGTAAGGTCAACCAAACACTTTGCCATACTGCTTCCGTAGCAGCCCATTCACTCTGTAGAAACCTCCCTCAAGAAGTACATGCCCAGCTCAGTGGCTGATACCTCCCTCCAGCCACACATGCCTAACTCATAAAGGTCCAGCTCAAAGGGTAAGGTCAACCAACCCCTTTTCCTTTCATAATACTACTGTCATAAAATCTACAGAAGAAATATATATCTTCCTTCCCATGCCATGAGATAATAAGTGGCAAATCATTTTCAGATAAGTAGTACCCAGTGAACCACCCACAACTTACTGAATTAGGCAGTTGAAAGCTAAATAAATAATTCAGCAGCACAATAGTCCGAAAATATATCTGAAAGGTTCTACATTAAGGGGTTGCTAGATTATCATCAAATGTTATGTTGACAATGGGGAACTGTTTTATGCCCAGAAATTAAAAACTAAGCACTATGAAAATGAAGACTAGCATTGTACAAGAGAGCTAAATGACAACTTCAATATACAAATATGGTAAACTTACAGTACCTTTACCCCGGTACACAAAGAAAAGGCTACAATAAGCAGACCCGGTATGACATAATCTTGGGGAAATTGCATTTGCCCAAATAGATATTCAATCAAAGTCCTGTAAAACTGCAAGTGATATTGCTCTAGTTGCATGGTATTTTTACACTCTCTGTAGATTTTATACAAACTTAAAACATGAAGGAAAAAACTCTTTTTCCATGGAATGCTATCTTCCTGGGCTATCTGACATGCCACCCAATGGCTAGAGGTTGGATGGGCAAGTGTAACCAGCCAAACAATTGTCACCACTCCTGCGAGACCCAAATTGAAGCTAATGTGTGCTGGCTCACTTCCATGCTGCCTGAGTGACTACAGTTAGATTAACTGCTGTAAAACAGCATAGAAACAGCAAGAGACTAACAATGCCCAACTAGTTCATCCCCCAAAGCCAGCAGTATATTGAGGAGTTAGTGTATATATACTGCAGCTAGTAACATTCTATAAAAGAGAGCGATCTGCCTCATCTGTTCAGAAGATAAGCAAGTGAACTGCTTCTTCTTCACATCCCTCTCTTTCTCAGCCCCCAGCCCGGCTTTCCCCTGCCTTGACTGATAGCTTCTCACCCAATGGCAGCTACATCTGATGCTGCCAGTCTTTAAACATAAATCAGTGGCTGTTGGTCGTTCAGATCCCTTATCTTATAACCCCTGTGCTTATAGCTCCAATGTTTTTCATTCTAAGAATGGCTTGGATGGCTTTTTGAACAAGTAGAATATCAAATCTATTATGATCTGAAGTAAGGGGCCTATTTATGATTTATGACTTTTTGGTTTGAGCAATTGTCAAAAAAACCCACCATGAGTGTCCATACTCTGAGTTTTGGGCAAAAAAGCTCAACATTTCCCTACAGGTTTGTGTAATGAATCAACACTTTAGTAGCTAAAATTGAAGCATTCTGTGTTTGTGTAATAATCTGCAGTGTATTGTAGGATGTAAAATATCTGTAGAAGGTTCTGCAGTATATTTGCTGAACAGAGGATTTTGACATTTTCGATCTGCAGTGTATTGAGGAAAATTAGAGCTTTTGGAATGATCTGCAGTTTATTGAGAAAAGAGGGATAGTGTGCAATGATCTGCACTTTACTAGAGAATCCAGACGTGTGTAATGCCATGTAGATTATTGGAGGAGCTGAATGCATGTGCATGAACTGATTTTTAAAAACTTAAGTATTGTATGCTGTACTTAGCTTATTCATAGACAATAAATACCTATAAATAAATGTTCAATGCAAAAGATGTAAGGCCTGATGATGCGTTTTTCAATACATAATACTTTGCAAAGTCTGCTTCTACTAAATACCAGAATAGTACAGTCTACATTGCTCTAGCAGACTACACTAGAATTACCTATACAGAATGCCTGCCCTCTTTGGGGCTAAATTCAAAAATAATTTGTGTGACCACAGCTGCAGAAAATATCCTTTATAGAGATCACAAACCCTATATCTAGCAACATAATATATAGGCAGCTTTCAAATATACAAATGTTCACAGGTGTCAGGGCATCTTTCATATGACTAAGGACAAAGACTTTAAAGCAACTACTAAATAGAATTTTCATGATTTAAATTTTGCTGTGTTTTCTAACTGTGCATACATATGATATACTGTACTTTGCTTTTACAGCCTGTTTCTTTTAGCTTCTTAACGACCTTACAACTTTATACAAAATTGGATCTGCGATAAAACATTTCTTAAAAGACTATTTTCAGCAAATCATTCTTCTATTGTGTTTATTGCTCTAGGCTAAAGTATCCGTTTCTCATGGGTCTCTGATTTAGTATGAGCTGATGTTTCTGATCTTGGAAGTCCATCTTCATGTATCTTTGAGACCACAAACTAGAAATTTCCCTGCTAATGCATAATTAATGTGGACTGATGTCCCTCAAGGGTACGTGCTTTGAAATGTGAGCATTCAACAAATACACAGTTCACTTTTTTGCTGTAAAAGGGTTTGAAACTTTAGGATTTTTTTACTTAAAAATATGAAACTTATATGGGGAGTACGTTTGTTGCATTATTGATGGTACATAGATTCCATCAAACAATATTTTTCCATAAGAAGAAAGAAAAAACATAAGACCTGGTCATACAACCCTAGCCATTCATTTCAATATATTTTAGAAATAGCTTTTTCCTGGTGTTAATATAACAAATTTAGAAATCACCAAATCTTCCACAGAAATAATCAGATTATCACTTATAACTTGGATATTATTTATGGTATAAAATGTTGCTTTGATTGGACAATATTTTACATATTGTCTTTAAACCATGTTTTAATTGGCAACAGAATGCACTAATTTTCTCTACCCTTTTTAAAGGGCATGTAAAGGCAAAAACATTAAATCCCATTTTTACGTTATTTAATTAAAAAGAAATCTATTTCCAATATACTTTAATTAAAATATGTGTTATAAGAACTTTTTACAAGAAACCTGAAGTGAAATTCTCCCTTCATTTACTGTTGTGGATAGGAATTCTCAGACGGTACTAACTGCTGTGCAGGGAAACACATATGAACAGCGGGGACCCGTCTTACTTCCCAACCTTTCAGAACTCCAGTCGGCGACTGTGTAGAGATTTGTCTATATATGGATTTTATTTTTGCCTTTACATCCGCTTTAATAATCCGACTGCAGGGATAAAGATCATGGATCCAGATTAAAACAAATAGACTGGGATTCTATTTGGAGGATTATTTTTATGCAGCCACTGGTTCTGCAGAGTGGAGAAAGTTTGTATTAAACAATACAAAAACTATAAAATTTACATTTACATGACAACACAGGACCAATGCAATCTGTATATTCTGATGATTAATCAGTCTTGCTGTATTGGCTTCTGGCAGATATTATTTGCTGTTTTGATAATTTATGATGACCCCTAAGCAGCCCAGGCCACACTGAGAATGTGCACAATCTTGGTCTTGCAAAGATGTTTAACAAAGTTACGAGATGTCAGCCCCCTGTGGCCAAAAGCATAAATCATTTGTTTGATCTGGCTTTTTGGTGCATTAAGTTCATGCTTATTATACAAAATACAGCATTTCTAGCCTTATTCTATTTTAGACTTTCCTTGTCCTTTAATAGGCAGTCTTATCTCAGTAGTTCTTTTTTATATTATATATGCATTGTCATCTTAACTTGTGCATAGGAAAAATATGAACAACTCAGGGAATTACCCTCTTAGAGCATTGGCAATTATCAACTTAGAGCATCACCCAATGGCAATGGCATTTACCAGTATCACCCATGCATGTTAATATTCCTCCATTTTCTCCATTTTATTTTCTAACAATGTGCAAAATATATTATATATGTTTAGTTACTCTGCACTATAATACATGATCTACCTTGAATACCTTTACACAAGGCTGAGCTCAAGCATTCCTTTTTTTTTTTGTCGAGGGTCTATATAGTAACAGACCAGATTTATGTTTTTGATCTTAAAGTGTTTTAAGGAATTATAAACTTGACTGTTAAAAATCTTTGTTTTACAAATTAAAAGCCATAAAAAACTTTGCAGTTATTATGTTGCAAGCCAGCCAGTTCAGGCTACGATCGCAACAATGTATTAAAACTTAACCTTTAATATAGAAAGTCATTAAAAAACTATACAGGCAACACTGACACTACACACACAGCGTGTTAAACTCACCGCCATGTGGGACCATGTCCCTAAAACAACATATATTAAAACCAGTTGCACAGGCAGAAAAGGTAGAGGATAGTAAATTTTCAGGGTTCAAAATCAAGAAAACGCAGTAACAAAGAACTCCATCAAAACTCCTAATAATCCGAAATCAACAACCCCCTGTTATAGGGTCAGTATTTATATGGACACATTCCTTATGAGTTCCTAAAGGTATAATCATAACCCATACTTGGTTGCCTCAGTGCCCACCATACCACCCTTCCCCAGGTTACAATTCTACCTAGCTACGTGTGGAAGAGTGGAAACTATCCTCACCACCTTCCACCTACACCACCCAACGCGTTCTGACGAAGCTGCTGAGCAGCGAAACGCTGTATAGTTTTTAATGAATTTCTATAATAAAGGTTAAGTTTTAATACATTGCTGCGATCGTAGACTGGCTGGCTTGCTACATAGTAACTGGATAAGTGTACACTATGCACTCCAGTACTTAGTGTGGTTATTTTGTTTCTTGTTTTGTATAAATTGTTACTAGCTTGCAGGCTAACGGTTGCTGATTTCTAGGCTAGCCCTGAACAATTCCCATAAAAAAACTTTGTTACTTTTTGTACTCTATTGTAGAAATTTATATCAATACAGATGAAGCCACTTTGGATTGTGCATTTGACACAGAATAACTTAACTCAGACATCCCATTTAACTCACTTATTACAGAATATTGTGTCACAGCATCCCATCCAATTAAAGAGTTCACCATTGAAAACAATGGTGCTTGGTATGCTAATGAAAAGGTTAAATGCATTAAATGAGTTAACTTTAGATAACACCGTTTCTTCAATTAACCCTGAGTCATGACACATTTAACACACAAATCCAAGTGGCTGCATCTATATATCAATAAAGAACCTTTCTTTTGTTACTGTAGGATAAAACTTTATTTTTCATATATTAACTGATTTATCCTGGTACACTAATAATATTTGTTAAAATCCCCTTGCTTAAAAGGAACATTAGCAAATGTATTTGTAAAGATTTCAGATACAGATATATTGCAATTAAAATATTCACATAAAAGCATACAGGAATCAATATTTACTGGTTATATTAAGCTTTCTGTCACTAAAACTAATTAAGAACACTGCAGCAAGCCTTTCTCAGCCTAAAATGGCCAAATTAAGGAATTTGTTTTTACTTACTTTAACAATCAATTTAACTTTGACAAGCAGCAGAAAAGTTTATATATACTGTACATAGTGAATGCTATAAAATAGATGTTTATGTAACTTTTGTTTTTGTTTTATGTTATTAAATATAATATATAAATATATATAAATACCTGATCATTTCCATCCAACTGGAACTAAACAATAGAATTAATGTGTTTATAGTACATGAATGTTCCTGGCCCTTTCTCTCTTATTCAGTGCTAACTGGCACCCTTATCTCCATCCACAAATTAGTTTCTCATTTTGTCAGCATTCTTTACAAAATAAGGATTTGCATAAAAAAGATTCTAGTAATTTTACTGAAATTTGTGCAATCCTGCTTGACTATCTGATGTACAATAGGAATGAATTATTTCATTTACAATGTAGTTACAGTTGATACATTTAGAATTTCTGTCATAGAATGATAAAGAGCTCAGTATGCAAATTTACTGGAAGAACAACTGTGCCTTACAATGATTGCATGTGGCATTGTTCCCTAGTCTGTCCACCTACCATACTTTTTGATGAAATCGCATGAATATGATTGAAAAATAATGTAAAAGTACAGAGCTTGTGTCACAGTCCTTTCCAGTTGTGAAACTGCAAGGATCTATGAGTCATAAGGCTAAGAAAAAAAATTATTAAAAATGTTTCACCTGCCTCACTTTATATTATAATATGACATTCTAGAACATACTTCAGAAGTGCTCAGCAATGGCGGAAATTGAAAAATGGCTATATGGCACAAGATAAGTAATGGATAACAGATAACATTATGTTCTACATAGCTGATCGGCTATCTTCTGTGTAACTTGAGTCTTTTCTCCTTTGAGTGGCTGCTCCCATGGCTACACTACAGCTTATTTTTTATAAATAATAGTAGTGCTTCTGAAGCAAACACTGCAGTTTTACCAGTGCAGGGCAACACTGTATTATATTTTTATTACTTTAAAACAATTTCATTTTTTGATGTTACTGGTCCTTTAAAGGAATTGTTCAGTATAAAAATCGTGTAAATAGATAGGCTGTGCAAAATAAAAAAATGTTTCTAATATAGTTAGTTAACCAAAAATGTAATGTATAAAGTCTGGAGTGACTGGATGTCTAACATGACAGAACACTACCTGCTATTCAGGTCTCTTGTTTTCCACTGACTGGTTACCCTGGTGACCAGGCAGTAAGCAATCAGTGACTTGAGGGGAGGCCACACAGGCTATAACTGTTGCTTTTGAATCTGAGTTGTATGCTGAGGATCAGTTGCAAACTCACTGAACAGTTATGTCCCATGTGGCCCCCCTTCAAGTCGCTGACTTACTCAGAGTTAAAGAGCTGAAAAGCAGGAAGTTGGATTCTGGCTATTATATTAGACATCCAGTCACTCCCGACTTAATACATTACATTTTTTGCTAACCAACTATATTAGAAACATTTTTTATTTTGTACAGCCTATCTATTTACCCAGTTTTTATTTTTACACTGAACTGTTCCTTTAAAGGCAACACTAGTTTAATTTTTTTCATTATTTGTAAAGATATTGTAGGTTATTATGAATGACATATTTCCCATCATGCAGTAATGGAAAGCATTGACTCTTAAATTATGATGTGGTTCATATCCTTCAAGGATGACTGAAACTGTTGATAACAAACTCATATTGACTATACTTAATTCATCAAATGTTAAACCTGTCATGCAATAATAAGTAATTGCATAGCCTAAGCAACATTTAGGGACACATTTACTAATGGTCTAAGTGAAGTTTTTAATAATATTTTGAAGTAATTTTGCTCTACTTCAACTATCATATAGTCCAAAATTCAATTTGAATTGAAAAAGTATGAAAATTCGAATTTTGAAATACTGTCCCTTTAAATAAAATCAAATTTGACCATTCGCCACCATAAACCTGCTGAATTGCCATTAAAGCCCATGGAGGACCTCCCATAGCCTTTACAGGCAATTTGGCAAAGTTTTGAAAATTCTAAATTTTTCAAAGGAAAATATTTTGAATCGAACAATGCGATCATTTGATTCGAACTATTGGGATTCGATCAAAAAATGTCCTTTTTCAATCGAAAACAGTATTTTTTTTATATTCAAAATTCCACCCTTAGTAAATCTGCCCCTTAATCTTCTATATCATAATTTGGCTTTTCCGAGCTTTACTACTCTACTACTTTACTACTACAATATATTGATAATAAATGCTGTATTACTGTTTTATACCAGTAGATAATAAGACAATGATACTGATATAAAGATAATAGCCAGATATCTCATGGTTTATCCCATGAAAACATTATTACCTACGACATGGGGTGGGACTCCACAGATGGCCATTGGGAGTAAGCGTTTTGAGCGGTCGGCACAATGGGCGCACAGCCAACACACGCATAACCCCAGACTGAGATGGGGAAACTAAGCATTGGTGTTACCATGGACACAAGGGAGGAACTCCTCTGATGGTGCACATGGATGGATAAGCTGCACGGTAAGGCAAGTAAGAGTTTGATGGCCAATGATTTTGATCCTTGGTGGTTCATAATTGCTTTGCCACTGCCAGTAAAGGGGCGATATTGAACTTTCATACGCACTCTCTCCAGATGGGGGCAAGTGGATTGGTGACCTCCTCCACAGCCTTGTATCAGAGTTGTGTTCACTATTGGCATTATTTTAATGACACGGGCATGTAGCAAACACTGATACAACACCCTTTACGTATAGACTTTGGTTTTTTGCACAGTAATTTGATATCACTTTTACAGATACTTATTCATGCACTATTGCATTATGGCACCCAGTGGTAGTTCAGCAACTTTGCTGAGCTGTCTGGCACTTCAAACAAACAAACCGCACTCCAAGGACTTCATGTCTCAAAAGTCAAGTGAAGGTTTATTCTTGCTCAAAGTTTCAGTGCTCGAACTGAGGCCGTCTTCAGGAAGGTGAATACACATACAACAGTGAAACACATTTATATATATATATATATATATGTGTGTGTGTGTGTGTGTGTGTGTGTGTGTGTGTGTGTGTGTGTGTGTAAGAAAACAGCAAGGTGCCTGACATGGTGCTCAGAGTTCTTATTGGTCAGTCTTTTTGCATTTATAATGAAGTTTTTGATCAGTAGGATTCTCATTGGTGAAGCTGCATCTGTAATTATGGTTTTCAAGCATCTTCTATCGAAAACTAGGGGGCACTGTGGTGCGGCATTACAGTTGGGTTTACAACCTTTAAAATAGGGTGACATTCTCAAGGGAGATTTGGATTTATTACTCTTATCTCTGTATTTGTCATCTCTCTATAGGTTGTGTGTTGTAGATTAGCATCAGGTTTTAAAGAATTAGAGGAATTGGAAGATGCCATTCTGGAAATATCTCTAGCATTTGGAAGCAAGGATTGATGCTTTATATCTTGCAATTGCAATTTAGTAACAAAGTGAATGGCTTCTTCTGAGTCACCAAAAATGTGAGGACCAGAAAATAGAAATATTTTCAGGTTAACTGAATAGTTTAAGTAAAATTTAATTCCTAGTTGATGAACCAATTGTAGGAATTAGTGAGTCTTTATTTTTTTAGATAAAAGAACAGAATAGTCTTGACCTTTCAATACCAGATGGGTAGTTCACTTGTATGCTTGAAGGATTTTTTTACTGGTCTGAGTAGTCCAGGAATTTTGTAATTACTGTTCTAAGTGTAAATTGTCTCTCTTTCAAAGGTCCAATGCAATGAATTCTATCAATTGTGATAGACTGCATCTCATTTTTCAATCCAAGACTTTATAGAAACTAGTTAGAAATTAGTTTTTCAAGAGTGTCCTGTTTGTAAGATTTACTGTAGGTATCAAAACAAATCTGAGATTATGTGGGATCTATCAACCTTGTTTTGCAACTCATTAACTTTTTTTTCCAGACAAAAAAAATTGTATTGAAGGAAAAGCTCCTTTGTTTCATGTGATGTGATTTGATCAATAATAGCATCAAGTTTTGAATGCAGTTTATTAATTGCCTTATCAGATTGTGAGGTTTATGAGTTATGTTACTTCAATAGCTATTCTCCAACATATTCCTGTTGTTGGAATGGTTTTTAAACCTAATTTATGGGACTTCAAGACTAGTTTTGCCATATTTACTCTTTGCAAATATAAGAGGTCTTATCGTAAGCACAGCTTTCCTCAATGGAAGGGGGTCCACTGTGCTAGGGGAAAGAATGGCCAAGAGGTTGGAGGAGT
>CM044439.1:122442296-122453773 GCA_024363595.1 Xenopus borealis
TGGTACAAATTACCATAGCAACCCTGCATTGATTTGAATAAGAGACTGGAATATGAATAGCGAATGGACTGAATAGAATGACGAGTAATAAAAAGTGGCAATAACAATACATTTGTACCCATACAGAGCATTTGTTTTTAGATGGTGTCACTGACCCCCATTTGAAAGCTGCAAATCATTAAAAAACTATGAAAAATAAATAATGAAGACCAATTGAAAAGTTTCTTAGAATTGGCCCTTCTACAATATACTAAAAGTTAACTTGAAGGTGAACCACCCCTTTGAGAACATTGCCACACCATAGTAGATTCATATTAGGTTAGCAAAGGAAGTTCTCACTGGCCCTCATGGATTTTGTTTATTTTTTAGCTAATATATAAATAAATGTCCCATGTTTATCCATGATTGCTCAACTTTTGCTAGATATAAGCAGGAGAAGCCATTTATAAGCAAGAATTACATAATGACTGTTCAATTGAGGGAGCCCTGCTTCAGAGCACATCCAGATCCTCCATGTTGGGGTGTGATTCCTGTGATCATCAGCATTTAAGGCTGCCAAAGGCACATGAGAAAGTTGCATCAGGTAGCTCATAGATCTCCAGGCAGTGGATGCAAGGAAGGAAGTTCAAAGTTTATGGATGAACATTTTCAGGGGGTAATCAAGCATGCATGGGAACATCAATTGGTGGTGGGATATAAAAACATCATGTGGCACAGCCCTTACCCTATGTATCTATTTGAAAAAAATCAATAAGTTTGGTGTAATTACTTTTTTCTACCAACATTATATATAATTAAAAAATTAGAAACCTTTGCCTAAAATATAATTTTAGGTCTATGATGTTTTGTAGTGTAGCTATCTACAAATGTATCATGTTATTAACGTCTCTTCTTTTCACACCTTGTATTATTTATGTTTTTCAGTTTGTCATGTAAGCCTCTAGAGCTCCCTTAGTTTTATGGAGTTTGTATCTGTATTCAGCCACCTTCCTTGCCTGTTGTGGAAAAAATATCCTGAAAAACTAATATGAAGGCATTGAATTACTGCATGGGAGTAATTCAGGGCAGAGACCATGTGTGAATACTAGCCCATTGTTCTAGGAGAAAGGATGGCAAAAAGCAACAAATAAATGATCTGGGATATATATAACATCAATAAAGGCACAATGGAAGCCTGTCTAGAACAGTGAAAGAAAACCAGACATATTAAATATGAGACTTGACAGCAATACCAGTAGAGATACAGAGGAAACTATTTTATGAAATACTGTATAAAAACTACAGTGCAAAAGCAACACTGCAAAAAAACAATTGCATGTGACTGCAGGTTCAAAGTCACAGGGACTGCAGTAACGATTCCATAGTAACTGCCATAAACAATTATCAAAGAGAAAGATCATTGTTTATACAAAATATTAGAATATTAGTATCGTAAACCCAGAAAAAATAAAGAAAAGTCTAAGGAACAGAAGTATCTGATACAAAACGGCACAAAAGAAGGGTGTTCACCACAGACAGGCACATAAAAGTGTGGTAAAAGGCAAAGTTTTACATCAATTGTGGTGCTCTCATTTGGGAATGCAAGACAGTGGTTATATGATAACCCTGAAACTGAATCAGATCACTTGTGAACAAACATCCTGATCATGGTTACATAGTTACATAGTTAAATTGAGTTGAAAAAAAGATGTCCGTCAAGTTTAACCTCTCCAAATGAAACCTAGCATCCATACACACACACCCGTCCATACCCACACATAAATTATAATATGTTATTACTGTAGTATCAGTAAAAAAATCCTGGAAGCAGCTCCTTCACATTTTAACAAGATTATTTTGAGATTACAAAACTGTGACATCTGTGATATCATATGGTTGTTAGAGGATTTCCAGAGCATTCACACATTTGCATAAGATTTAACTAGTTATTTTGCAGAAGGAAATTCATTATGTAGCAGATTGGAAATGGCCTACTTACTGGTACCTTGCACCTGTGCAGTTCTTATACAGGGTGGCTTAAAGCAACAACAAATTCCGCTAGACATGCTACATGGACTCAATATATGGGTGGGGGAAAGTCAAAAATACTGATTTCACATACAGAACTTGATCTGTCAAATATCTTGGGCACCAGCATCAGTGGGGCTATTTACAGAATAGCTTCACAATCTCTTTGGTAACTGCTGATATAATGGTTTAGGCATCAATCACGTTACAGTTACTTCATATACTTCCATCCCTCAAATGTTATTATCACTGTAGTGTTCATACCATTCTGTCCTGGTCAAACAATCCCTAGATCCAGCAAAGCTCACAATGGCCCCATGCTCCAGGAATCTTCTGTCCCTGAGCCTAACTGTTTGAGTCCTGGCTCATGTTACTGCAGCTCATTGGAGCCTCTCTCTGATCCTGCCTCTCACTTCTAGAGAGGGCTACTGCAAAACTTCCTAACACTTACTTCTATTGGGACCTAACCCCTTCCAAGGCCCACCTTTATCATATGGATGCCAAAACAGAAAGATAATGTGGTGCTTTACTCTTTCATGAACTTGGGAATTCTGACACTTTCTGGGCAGTTATTAAACTTCCAGGAAAAAACTTGAATCCATGTAAAAAAGGAAACTTACCACTCCCAACTGTTTATCAGGACTAAAATCAAAAGTTTCCCAGGGGTCTATATAAAATAAAGACTGACAATTACCTCAACAGGATGAATTGGATTATCTCCATCTCCATTATTCTATTTCATTGTGCATCATATTTAAATGCAGGCCACTTACAGATTATTCATATGTATCAATTTGTTTCCATTATTATGTATGTCGATATAATGTAGATACAAAATATATCTGAAATAAGAGAAGGGGGGAGATGCAAAATATTTAGATGTTATTTACATAACCATCAAAGACACATTTTTAAAACCATTACAGTCAGTCTGTAGCATTGATCTTCACAGCACCCAAGTCTTATCTTAATCTTACTAAATCTTATCAGTCATTTCAATATACTACAGGGGTAAAGTGAGCACCCTTAGTCCCAACCAGACTATTTTAAATAAATGGCTTGAAACTTTTTCTTTATTTAAACTGTCCACAGGTCGAGAGTGTTAAGATTATAAATCCACCACACTTTTGCTTGTAAAATGAGGTGATCCAAATCACCTCATTTTACAAGCAAAAGTGAGGTGATCCTAATCACCCCCTCCCTGTTTATGGGGGTTTACCTTCTGGACCCCCAAACACTGTAGATATTGAGAGGACCATCTCGCACATTTTTCTGGCCACAGAGCTCTTGATATTATTTTGTATTATATCTCCCCCCATGTTTCAAAATACATGTTCCTAATCTCTGACACATATTTCCCATGTATCTCAGACCACATTTGCACTGGAAATTTCTTTTAAAATTCCCTCTACATTTAAGTTAAATACTTTTTGAGGCATGATATTTTTTTAAATCAAATTTATGAAGACATTTTGTTTGACTGTCTCCAATACTTTATGGCTAATACTAGACTAAAAACTTGTTTCAGTATTACATTAATTTATTTCCCCTTCAAGGCAGCTTCAGGCATTTCCCAATTGAAGGCTTAACTAATGTAGAAGAGTAATTCAAATGGACTTATATTATTTGGTTATGGACCACACAATTTAGTACAGTATTGACATTGTCATTTTTGAGCACGATATGCTATGTGCATCCTTTCAAGTGCATGGCATATATTGACAGTATTGCCATTGGAGCATTAGCATAATATAAAAAGTATTTTACAAATTGTTTCCATAATTATAATATAATTATAATATATTATATAATTATTATATTTCTTTTCTTTTTCATATGTCATTATGTAGCCATCTGGAATATACTGAAGAAAGAAGACATTAAGAAGTAAGTCCATGCAGGACAACTGAAGGTAATCATTTGTAGGGATGGGTGAATTTGACCATTTCGCTTCGCAAAAGATTTGCTGAGGCCGAAATGTCACAGACGCCCATTAAAGTCTATGGGTGTCTTTATTTTTTGACACTCAACACCATTCAAGTCTATGGGCATCATTTTCTCGGCGAAACAAGGCAAAATAATTTGCCCATGTCTAATTATTAGCTTTCTTGTTGAAGACGTTTCAAATTATTTGCAAAGAACTCCTATAGCATACCACAATTTCTGTCTGTTGTAGAGTTATTTTTTCATATAGGAACACTGTGTGTGTGTATACACCCTTATTCTATATTTTATTAAAATTATTGATGGAAAAAATAAGCACAGTCTAAGTGGAACTGATTGAAATTGTAATTTGTATATGAACATTTTTTTGGCAGCTTTATAAAGGTTTTATACATAGGATATAGTATTTCAAGATGTGAAGAACAATAGTAGACTCTTTCTGGTCTAAGAAAAGACACAGCTAGTGTCCTCCTGGATGCATTTGGGTGATGGTAGACAGTGTGCTTTGTCGGCCATGGGAAATCACCTCATCCATGGAGTTATAGTGATCACAAATATCTTTTCCTCTTTATAAATGGTGCATTTTTGTCAATACAGTGTTATGATAGAACTGTTCAGTCTAATTCACCTGAAATCTTTAATATTTGACACTTTTTATAGCCTTTAATAAGCTTACTTTTACACAATGAATACATTTATGTCTGTGTTTACTGCCAGTCATTGAAATGTATGTAGATTTTAAATTATTTTTTATTATTTTTATTCTTTACAGCCTCTAGACCCCTGATGTAGCGGCCCCAGGAGTGAAAAATAAAAACTGTTAAGAATGTTTTAGCATTCTCCATTTTACATTTTTGTAAACCTGCCTCTGTTAAATGGATAAATGAGGTCCATACATAAATACTGGTTCTTTGATGAAATGCCCCCATTCCTAAAGAGCTGAGCTCAGTTTTAACTTTCATTTATTAACTCAATGTTCTTAGGTTTGGTTCTTAGAGTATGCAAGTATTGCATAATTTTTCAGAAAATGGACTCAAAATCACAGCCATTAGTAACCAGAACCCAGAAGCTAGAAGTGCTATTAAGACACAAACAGGAATGCCATCATCTTCAGTGAAGTAGATACAAGTCAGAATGGTTTTATAAATGAAACACCCTAGCAACCTAATATTGTAAGTTTGTAAAGAAAGTAAAGAAACCTGTGGATAAGCCAGGGTGTATTGTATAATTAACTTGTGTGAGACCTTGGTTCTTATTAATAAAGATATGTTTAATTAAAACGTGGTGTAAAATATAGTGTAAAATAAATAGTGTATAAACTTCAGTTTAAGTCTTAATTTATGACAACACATTCATTAAAATAATGTGTTAAAATGAGCTGGCTGTGCTATTAAGACGGTTTCTTTTACATTTCTTATTATGCTTGACTATGCATATAAATAAAAATAAATACACAGCTACTTAAATATGTATTACTTTAATGTAGCATGGCATGAAAGTGGCTTATGTTTGGCATAGTTATAGAAGTAAACCCTATCCCACATGCCTCCACCCTCAACTAACCCCCTTCTAAGCTCCCTCTTCGCAACGTTATGTTAATAAAAGTTCCCATGTTTCCCAACCTGCTGCAGAGCTGCACAGTAGATTTAAAGGTGCAATTTTCCCCGATCTTCTGACCCTCTTCTTTTAGACTGTTGAAAAGATTATGCACAGTTGAATTTATTTCTTAAATTAACTTCAACTGTACATGCTTCTTCTACAAGATCCCTATATGAAAAATGACAAAAGAGCATCTGAAGACAGAGGAAAATGGCAGCTTTGAACTTTGCTGCACAACTCTGCAAATTTATGGAAAGTCAGCACACAGGGGAACTTTTAACAGTATAGATGCTGCGGGGGAGAAAGCTTGGAGGGGATTTGAAAATGGGCTAGGGTTCTATAATGGGGGCTAGGATTCTATGATGGGGCTAGGGGAGGTCTAAATAATGGGAGATGTCTCCATTTGTTTTTGATAAAGCATGAGATGTTCAAAGGTTGTGTCCTCCTGTCTTTTGCCTTATAACTTACTGCATCCACCTTATTGGGGTAACTCTAAGGAATTTAGAAAATTATGGTAGACTCAGTGAAGTAACTCTCTACCACTTGATTTACTCTTTTATTCATAGTCCTTGAGATTTTCAGTCTATTTTAGTTCAAGTTGTGTAGAAGAATCATGTATTAAGGCTACAGAAGCTAGTCTGTTGTATATCTGAAATGGCACTAGATATGAACATTTCTGTAATGTCACTAAATACGAACATTAAAGTGATACTGACAATAAAAAATTAAATTTAACATATGAATGTACATTAATTGTTACCTATAGGTCATGTTGATCATTTTTTGCTGAGAGTTTTGTTTTTGTATATAACTGTTAGCTGAAATGTCTAAGCCTGACTCTCTGAAACCTTGACACTCTTACTTTGCCAACCTAACATTCCCATCTCAGTCTGTTATTTACAGTTTGTAATGATAACAGATGCTGGGTGCACAAATATGGCAGCCCCCTCATACAGGAACATGGGGGATCAGACAGGTAATGCAAAAGCATCATACAAATACCTTATGGCAAAGTTAGTAGTAGCTTTCAAAGCCAGTTATTATAATAGAGGTAAAAAAGAGTTTGACTTCAGGTGTCAGAATCTCTTTAAGGGGCAAATTTACTAAAATTCACCCAAAATCCTACAAATTTATTTGAAATTCAATAAGCATTCCACTATTGAATAGTTTTAGGCTATCATTTTGCTCGATATTCGGATACCGATCGTTCGATTTCACGAAAAAATCTTACTTTTTCCTTCAAGTCTCCAAAAAATTTGTACAATTCGAACGATCGCAGGACTTAGCAAAAGAAACCTATGGGGGGTAATTACTTTGATCATCGAATGATCGAATTATCAAATATCCTATCATTCAATCTATTCGATAATTCATTAATTCGGAATTAGATGATCAAAGAGGCCAAATTTGTATATTCGAATACCCGAAAAAATTGTATGATCGTAATTCGATCATATTCGATCGAACTTCGATCTATTCACATGAATTTTGTAATTTGCCCCTAAAAGTTATCATTCAGCTAATTACATATTTTTCATGTATTTACATTGTGCTCTTTGAAAAATAGAAGTGCTGTTTGCCCACCGATGTCTTGTTCTGAACAACATATCTTATAATATTATGTAAATTTGTACTCATAAATGTAAAGTTTTAGAGAAATGTCACCTTTTCTAGATATTTTTGGCTAAGCCATTTACACTGCTGTCCTTCTTCTTGTGGCTTATTGTCTCCAATATCTCAGTTACTTTGGTATGGGAAACTCTTTCATAATATATCTGACCTCAAGGTTGAAATATAATGTGAGTTTTCAATGTTGTAGCTACTGAATGCCATAATTCTCATATATTTTTCTTTATAAAATTACTTATCAAGCAACAAATTCTCTAAGGCCTGGTACTCAAGGACTGAAGAGTCATTTATATAATGAATCCCAGAATTAAAGTAATTCATCGGGAGATTAAATGTACTGAAACTTAAATTAACAAGGGAGTCTCACACATCAAATACAAATCAAATATGTGATTTGAGCAATGAGCTATATATAAAATCTAAATACATGTAATTTTTGAGGCAGAAATGTCTCCAGTGGTTGCATAAGTAATAAAGGAGGTTATTAGATGCTCATATTCATTTTTGGTATATACTGTGGTAATGTACCTACACTAGTGATGTGACTTTAGAGAAGATGATCCTCCAGATAAAAAGCATTCTTTTTTGTAAGAGAAACGGCTGAAGTTTCCCCAAAGATCTGTACACTTGTTCTATGTTTAATATGTGCATCTGCTGCTAATACAAAGAGACCAGGAACATTTGAAAATATTTTTTAGGTTTGTTAGCCCTATTGAAACAGGGGTATTTTAACTCCTGCTGCTCTTATGGTAGAGCAATGCAGATGGGCCCTTTCAGGGATTGCTGAGATAAAGGATCTATAGCTATAACTATAATGTACCTTTCATATACACTCTTAGAATAAATCATACGTACCACTGGCTCTTAAAGAGGAACAATGCATTTAGTTAAAAAATAAACTGTCAAAAAAATGTACCCTATTTCGTAAACTGGACATTCAGAGCAGATCACATACATCACAACAGCTTCACTTGGGTACTACTCACACCTTATATGTCCAACACCCAGCTTAGTTTGAGGAATTTCCATGTTTTAACCTGGAAATTTGGTTCAACTAGTGCAGAGAGCGAAATTGCACTCAATGCACTAGTGATACCATCCCCCTTTGACCCGCTCCAACGCATACAGCATGACATGTATTGACTAGTGAACTGCCCCCACGCTATAACAAACTACCTACCCTGTACACTCCTGAAGCATGCAATGACAGCTATATTTTTTACTTGGAGGTGGTTTATCTAAACTGACAAGATGCAAACTACATTCTGAAATAAATATGTAGAATATACTATATGTCAGTTTGATTAATATGGAAACCTTTGAAATATCAGATAGATTCAGCATATTACCATCATGTTTGCCACAATTGTAGAATAATTCCATTTTAGGATTCTGTGTAAAAGAGCAAGTGCTACATTAAAAAGTAGGGTTTAAAAATAAAAATGTACTGTAGACACCAATTTAAAAGGTAAATGTTTCAAAAAAGTAGGAAAATATATGGCTCACTTATTGAAATTAAAGTTTGTGAGATGAGAACTCTAACCCTATCCCATTTTCAAGACTTAAATTATGAGGGTAGACTGTCATGGCTGTATTCTCTGTGAGGGGACATGTGTGAGGAAAACTCACCCTGGTGGTCCAGTGGTGCGGCGGGGACGCCCGCCGCGCCGCTCCTCCAAGCCGGCTCCTTCCTAATGCGCGCCGCGCACGTCGGCTGATTAAAGGTGCGCTGGCGCGTGACGTCAGCGCGCAATGGCGCCAAATTTGAAAAATTAAAGGGATATTTAAAGGGGTTTTTTGGAGTGCTTCCCTGCCCGTGATAGGTTTATTCCTGGTGCTTTAAGCTTCTGTTTGTTCCTGATTCCTGTTTTTGACCCTGCCTGGCTTTGACTATTCTGAATATCTGTATCCTGACCCGTGCCTGTTATTGACTACTGATTCTGCCTCATCCTTCTGATTGATTACCCGGTTTTGACCCTTGCCTGCCTGACGATCCTAGTTATCTGCCTGCCTCGACCCAGCCTGCCTGACTACGCTGTTGCCTCATCCTGCTGTACCGTGACCTTCGGCCTAACGAACTATCTACTGTTGTGCCCCTTTGCTTGCCAGAACTCCTCACTCTGTTCCTCTCGATAAGTCCAGGTGGCATCTGAGTAGCTGAGGGCTCCTCCCGAAGCCAAAGGCGGTCACAATACTGGTGAAGCCGAGCTGAGACCAGGGAACTTGGCATCTGTTCTGGTTTAGGGTGCCAGGGTGACATTATCATGGGCCAAAAAGATGGAAGACGACGGTCACAATGCTGCTGCTCCATCTTCCACTGAAGAGCTTCTGTCCACAATTCTCCAGCGCTTGGAAGATCAAGAGCAGAGACAGAACTATCTTATGCAGGGTTTCCATAACCTGACCCGCAAGTTGGAAACGCCGCAGCAGCCGCTCAACCCTGTTCCTGCTTCTTCTATGGGTTCTTCTGCCATGAGGGGTAGTTCTCCCAAGCCCCATGAACCCAAAATTGCTTTCCCAGCAAAGTTTAGTGGGGACAAAAGTAAATTTTTTGTTTTTTGTGAGGCCTGCAGATTGTACCTCAGCTTTTTCCCTCATTCTTTCCCCACTGGTGAGGAAAAAGTGAGGTTCGTGATGACTCTGCTAGAGGGTGATCCCCAAATTTGGGCCCTCAGGCTACCTGCAGCTGACCCAGCTCGTTTGTCTCTAGACATCTTTTTTAACAACATGGCAATACTTTACGATGACCCGGATCGCGCATCGTCTGCCGATTCGGCAATTCCTAAGTTGCGCCAGGGGAAAAGGGATGCAGAAGTGTACTGCACCGAATTCCACCGTTGGGCGGTTGAGACTGGGTGGAATGAGGCTGCTCTGCGGAGTCAATTCTGTTTAGGGTTATCTGAGTCTATCATTGTCGTCCAACCTGGATGATCTCATGTCCCTTGCCATTCAAATTGATAGGAGACAGAGGGAAAGAAGGGGTGAAAGGGGCAATTCCAATTTCTCTGGGGTTACTAATGTTAGAGCTAACTTGGTTACCAATGCTAAGTCCCCTGCACCTCTACCTCAGGAGGCCAAAAACAATATTACCTTGGTTCCCTTATGTCCCCCCATGAGAATACTAGCGGTGGACAAAAGACCCTTAGGGTCAGGTGTAGTGTCCTGGAAAACTGTTTCTTTAACCATGTGTGTTAATAAATTGCATTATGAGGAAATATCCTTTTTCATTATCGAAGGTGCTTCCTCTCCCTTGAGTTTGGGGTTACCATGGTTGCAAAGACACAACCCACACATAAATTGGGTAACTAAGAAGTTGTTACATGGGGACTGAATTGCCAAGGGTCTTGTATTCCGTCAGTAGTGGCAACTACAGTTCTTGAGGGTTTACCTGCAGCTTACTCGGACTATGCCGATGTTTTCTCCAAGAAAGCTGCAGAATTATTACCTCCACATAGACAGTATGATTGCCCAATTGATCTAATTCCTGGGTCAACTCCTCCTCGTGGTAGAACCTACCCTCTTTCCTTGCCTGAGGCCCAGGCAATGAGAGAATACATCCAAGAAAACTTGGAGAGAGGCTTTATTAGGCCTTCTTGTTCGCCTGCGGGAGCAGGTTTCTTTTTGTGGGAAAGAAGGATGGTGGTCTTCACCCTTGTATTGATTATAGGGGTCTTAATAAGATCACCATTAAAAATCGTTACCCCCTTCCTTTGATTTCAGAGCTTTTTTGATCAGGTAAAAAATGCTAAGATCTTTACTAAGCTTGATCTTAGAGGGACTTATAATCTTATTCGTATCATGGAGGGGGATGAGTGGAAAACGGCGTTTAACACCAGGGACGGCCACTACGAATACCTTGTAATGCCATTTGGCCTCTGTAACGCACCCGCAGTGTTCCAGGAGTTTGTCAATGACATTTTTCGGGACCTGCTGGGGAAATTCGTAGTGGTCTACCTGGACGATATTCTTATATTTTCCCCCAACTTAAATGAACATCGTAATCATGTGTGTGAGGTTTTGCAAAGACTCAGGAGAAGTAATCTGTATGCGAAACTGGAGAAATGCACTTTTGAGGTTGCTTCTGTCCAATTTTTGGGGTATATTATTTCCAGCAAGGGTCTAGAAATGGATCCAGGCAAGGTGAAAGCCGTCTTGAAATGGACCCAACCCCTATCATTACGAGCAATTAAAGATTTCTTGGTTTTGCTAATTACTACCGTCAGTTTATTAAGTATTTTTCCCTCATTGTGGCTCCCATCACTAATTTAATTAAAAGGGCACCGACTCCAGTATGTGGC
>CM044439.1:122468933-122480852 GCA_024363595.1 Xenopus borealis
GAGGTACACCAGCATGTCATCTGCATATAAAGACACCTTTTCCTCCACCCGGCCCAGTTTGAGTCCGACTATTTCCTGATCCCCCCGTATCTGGACAGCCAGAGGTTCTATCGCCAGGGAGAACAAAAGGGGAGAGAGAGGGCATCCTTGCCTGGTGCCTCTGTGGAGTTTAAAGGGCTCTGAAAGATAATTGTTCACCTTAACCTGACTCCTAGGTTCTCTATACAGTGCCCTAATCCATGCAATGTATCTGTCTCCCAGCCCGAATTTGCTGAGTGTTTTCCATAGATAGGGCCACTCGACAGTGTCAAATGCCTTGGCCGTATCCAGAGAAACCACCACCCTACTACCTATGTTTTCATGTTGGGCTTTAATGTTCGTAAATAAACGTCTGACATTTATGTCCGTTGCCCTTCCAGGCATAAAGCCCGTTTGATCCGGGTTTATGAGGTGTTCTATCACCCCCTTGAGTCGGGTGGCTAGGATTTTGGCAAATATTTTAATGTCTGCATTAAGCAAGGAAATGGGCCTGTAGGAGTCGCACAGATGTCCAGGTCTACCTTGCTTTAGTATAACTGTGATAGTTGCTAGAGCACATGATGAAGGGATGATACCCGAGTTCCCTATGGCATTAAAGAGAGATGCCAGAATCGGGGCCAAGAGTTTCGTATTTTCCTTATACCACTCTAGTGGGATACCGTCTGGACCCGGTGACTTATTATTTGGAAAGCTGGCAATTGCCTCTGACACCTCCTCAGCCTGTATTGAGGCCTCGAGAAACTCATTTTGCTGCTCTGTCAGCTTAGGCAGTATGATTGACTCTAGGTATCTTTCAAGCCCTTCGGTCTGGTCATTTTTGGTCCTGTATAACTCTTTGTAATAATCCCCAAATGCATTCGCAATTGCCTGTGGGTCTTGTATTTCCTCTCCGGAGGGTAGGGTTAGTCTGGGTATTGCTGTTACCTTCTGTGAGTCTTTTGCTAGTAGAGCTAGTAGTTTCCCACTCTTATCACACCTATCGTACCAGGCTGCCCTTCTATTTAGTTCAATTTGGGTGTGTTTGTCTATTAAAAGGAGGTCTATTGTTCTCTGCGCAGATGCCATTTCCTGCCTGTGCAATGGGCTATCGCCTTGTGTTAAGTTATTCTCTGCTGTCTGAAGGTCTTGTTTGGCCCTATCTAGTCTCGCCTCTGTCCCAATGCGCTCCCTTTTTATCAATGAGATATAGACCCCCCCTAGCCCAGGCTTTACATGTGTCCCACACTGTTTCTTCCACAGCAGTGCCAGCATTTCTTTCCCAAAATTCTACCAGCTGTGGGTGAAAATTCTCTTGTATTCTATGATTATGGACCCACTTGGGGGCCATACGCCAAAGATTAGCTTGTTTTTTGCTGGGAAAGATTAAGGACAAATGTAATGGTGCGTGATCAGAGCACACCCTTGGTAGATAGTTGGCTGATGCTATGAGGCGGAGAGCCTCCTTGTTCACTAAGGCTAGGTCGATACGGGACAAGGCAGATGTTGCCGTTGTGTAACAGGAATATTGCCTACTCGTGGGGTGCTTGCTCCTCCATGCCTCCTGGAGTCCCGCTCCTGTTATCCAATTAGGGAAGACTGCGGAGTCTTGGGGGAGGGGCCGAAGTCTATCTAGGGTCGAGTTTGGTACTGCGTTAAAATCACCCAGCCAGAAAGTCGGGTGATTACCCATGTCCGCTACAAGTTGTAATATCTCATCAAGGAGTGTTATATTGAAGGGAGGTGGTACATATACATTTATAATGATCACACATTGGTTAAATAGCTGACATTTGATAATAATATATCTCCCTTTCATATCTGTTCGTAAGTCCTCCACTCCCAGCCCCATTCCTTTCTTTGTAAAGATCGCAACTCCTCTTGAGTGGGATGTATAATCTGCGTGGTAAAGGCTACCCACCCATGCCCGCCTCAGTGCTCTTATCCTTTGCCCCGTGAGGTGTGTTTCTTGAAGCATGCATATATCTGCTCCAGTCTTTTTTAAATAATCTAGGATTATAGACCTTTTTATACGGTCATTAACCCCCCGTACATTCCATGATACTATTTGTATCTTTTGTTGTGATACTGCCATTTCTGTCTATTATCCAATTTAGTCAGGGGCTCTGCTGTGGGAAGGAGCAAACTATGCTGGTCCTCTTTGCCTCTAAATGCAGTAGTACACATTTTCAATACCTTTGTAAGACAATACAATAATAGCACAATAACATAAATGTTAACTTTACAAACCCCAATCAAAAAATTTTCATTTATCCCAAAACTGAATTAAACTATTTTTGGAGGGTTAGTTCCAGCCGCTTGCACGACCTGTACTGTTCCCCACCGCTGGATTTTGTACTGCCTTTCAGCTCCGGTTTTGTCTTTGTGCTGTGGGCTTTTCATCCTGCTTGTTTTGCCCTCATGGGTAAGTGTAGAAAAGGGAAAAGAGGGGAAAGTTTCCAAAATGCTATTTTCCAGCCATTTTTTTTTCTTTTTTTTTAACTCAATACAGGGGAATGAGGGAAGTAGGGAATCAGTGTCTATGTCCTTAGCTACTAGCTGGATATGAGGAGTATAACCTACGGTGTTTAAACTTTTCAAGCAAACAATATTAAATACGACCTGTTCGTCGAGTCATGTGTCCATTTTATTCAGTAGGTCTTCTAGTCGGGTGAGGTCGATTTTCCAGCCATTGGATTATTTATTTCGGGTTGTCAAAGAAGAGTGCTTTCTCTCCGTCCAAAATTCGTAATTTGGCTGGGTACAACATGGCGTATTTGAGCCCTCTTTCCCTCAATCTCCGTCTTGCCTCTGTAAATGTGCCCCTTTTCTTTTGGGTTGCGAGTGAGAAGTCCGGGTATAGAGAAATTCTTGCATTTTGAAAGGTGATATGCCCCTTTTCTCTGGCTGCCTGAAGGGCTGCATCTCTGTCTCTATAGTTGAGCAACTTCAGGATCATGGGTTGAGGAGGTGCCCCTGGTGGCGGGCGTCTTGCAGGGATGCGATGTGCTCTCTCCACTACAAAATGCTGGGAGAAGATGGAGCTACCTAGTGTTTCCAGAAGCCATTTTTCAATAAAGGTTTCAGTTTTTGCTCCCTCGCATCCTTCAGGCAGGCCAATGATTCTTATATTGGATCTGCGGTTTCGGTCTTCCAGGTCATCCAGCCTGGCTTTCATAGTTAACTGTTCTCTTTGTATGTGCTGAACTTGTTGTACAAGTGGGCGCACTTCGTCCTCCAGTTGCCCTGTCCTACGCTCGACCTCCGTCGTGCGTTCCCTTACTGCCTGTAGGTCTTGTCTCAGGAGAGATAGATCTATGCGTACTTCCTCTATCTTAGTGGTGAGGGTCGCACTGGTGGTTGCAAGGGTGGCTGCAAGAGCTTCTTTAGAGTCCGCAATCGCCTGTAGTAATATCTGCGTATCTTGCGCTGCCAGGTTGCATATCGGTGGTGTAGCTGGGTTCAGCTCTGCTGGCTCATTTGCCCGCTTTGGGTCACCATCTTGGAGGGACTCCCGCTGTGTGGGTGCGGGTCTGGCATAACCATCAATTTGCTTCTGTCCCGTTTTCCCCATCTCTGGATGAGTCAATTAATTTCCCTTTTGGGTGTTCAAAACCTTGTCTGAGAATGAGGGCTTTGTTAGAGATTTAATGCCCAGGTTACATACAGTATCTCGGAGCTGTATTGCAGCACAGCTTATTGTTTTTACATTTTGTCCACCTCACACTCCCTTGTGAATATCAGCTGAGATGTGGGCTATGTTTCACTTTATTCAGCCAGGGTAAATACTAGCACAGGCCTCCTAGCTCCTTCTCTTTCTTTCTGCTTGATGTTTGTAAGTGAGAAAACTGCCCTGCTTTGTTCTGCTCTGCTCACTGCCCAGCACAATTAGGTCCAGGGCGCCCCCAGGGTGTGTCCTCCACTCACCTCCGCCTCGCGACCTAATTTAGTCCCCGGCTTCCGGTTCACTGCTAGGCCGCAACTCGTCTCAGCACTCCCTTCTTGCCGCGGTCGCAGATTTGCGTTCTGTTAGGAGCCGATGTCTCTCTGCCCTTGTTATCAGGTACTGGTGGGCTGTGGACCTATTTTTGGGGGGAGGATGTGGGCACTTTCGTTGCGGGACCCTGGGAGCGCCCCGAGGACACGTCTTCACTGCAGCTTGGCTGGACACGCCCCCATAAATTTACATAATTAGCTGACTAATTGTAATCCATATTGCAGCAGCCAATCTCTCAGCACCTATTTTGGTTGATGTAAATAGTAATGTTCTAGGACAACGTCTAACAGTGTGTATCCTGCAGACTGTGTTGTCTCTATCTAAGAAAGTTCAAAACTAATTTTAGAGTAAATCCATTAATGTTATTCTTGATACCAAGGGAGGCTAAGTGAATTCAATTGTACTGTGAAGTGCAAAAGTTTTCCTGCTGCTAATATACTCCTATATTGTGCAGGCTGGTCATAGTCAATGTACACACCAGAGATGCAGAGAGGTGGTAACTGAGGTGCTTGTTTATAATTTATATAACACTCCTCTCCCCAGTTGTTCAGTTTAGGTGGGACAAACCTGGGGCAAATGAGGTATGGACATTTATCAGTTTAAAGTGTTAGGCATTATGTGTGCAAAAATGCTTTCTTTAATACCTTCTATGGTTGCTGGGTATGTAAGGACTTTGCTAACAGTAAAGGAAAGGAGCTGCAGCAAAAAAAAATAATCTTGATTTTCTGAACCCAAATTTTCCAGATCAAATGAAAAACATCTCAAAATGTTCAATAAAATGTTTTTAAAACCTGCAAGCTTCAGTATAAATCAACAGAATGTGTATTTTTAAGGTTCAAGCTACTTTATTTTGAATTCAAACTTTGAATTAGGAAATCAATAAATCTGCCTCCCTGTGTATCTCCTGCAGCTGAAACTTTCAAGTCTTACATATTTGCACAGCTATCAGTATTGCTTACAGGAGCAAGCAACAGGCACATTAGGGGATACATAAGTAATATTAGATTTTGATTAATACTTTGAAGACCTACCAACTCACAGATCTGTGCACATGGTAAACACAAAAAAAATAGCCAGTTAATAATTTTATGGATAAAGATCAGTGACTATGGATGGATTCCAATTGTTTAGGTGATTTTTACTCTGGAAAAAAAAGCCTGAAAAAAAAGCCTGAAAAAAAGGGGGGGGGAATCAGTGCCAGAAAATGTGTGACTTAAACAGCACATTTGCATTTTCTGATGGTATTTTAGGCTAACATCGGCATCAATGGATTACAAATTAGCCCCCAAGTTTTTTTTTCTAGAATCAAAGTTAGTGAAGCATTGTGATATGTCAATAACTGCAGATTAAAGGAAATATATACCCAAGCATATACCAATATAAAATTGCTTTTCTTTTCTTTTTTTAAAGGTTTTATTTATGATTTTAACTTTACAAGATGGAAAGAGACAACAAAGAAGAACCATCACCTTCTACATTGTCGAGGCTTTAAACAGTAATAAAATAGCTTTTCTGAACCCTTTTTCAAATTACTTTATTATTTTATTTGACATTTCATGATATCAGCAGTTTTTACAAAGCTATTATCATGAATGTTTAACCTATGCACCCGCCCCCCCCCCCCCCCCCCCCGCCCTCTTTGTTCTGGTATGCCTCGTGCCTTTTTCCTACTCAGTGCTATCACTCGATAATAATATACACTGAATCCAGAGAAGTGTGGCAAGGCCAAAACCTGGTAGATTATTATAGGTTAATTATGAAGATAGGCTGGTCCATATATACTATCTTGCAGAAGAGACACTAATGGAACATATCACAATTTATAAAAGAACCATACAATATATTTCTGCTGTCTTTTTTTCTTTAGTATATCTTTCCAGAGAACAAAGGAATAAATTGTTATGTTTAATGTATGCTTTTTAAAAAGAAAAGATTAGAGCAAAAGTACAAGGCTATTTTTAATAATTTTGTGGATCTGTTTAGGAGACAGAGGAGGCTGTAAACAAATTTGGTTTTTCAACTTCAGCTACTATTTAACCATATGTTTCACAGCATAGGAGGTAAGTACTACTCTATATACTAACGTTTAAAAGTTTTTCGTTTTTTTACATTATGATTGAAAGATATACATAATTTTGAGTATATAAATGAGTTAAAATTTCTGAACGGTTTTATTGACCTGAGTCTCTTATCTTCTGTCTTCCACATGGAATGAGTGATACTTGAAATCTGTGTTTACCTGTGTGTGCAACTTAAACCTACTTTATACTGCTTCTCTACCATGAAATCTGTAATTAATCTTTATTAGCATCTGTCACAAAAAGCTTACAATTCACAAATGTCAGTGCATAATGTTGGCAAAATATATAACTAGTGATTAGTGATGGGCGAATCTCCCGAGATTTGCTTCGCCGAAAAATTCGTGAAAAATTCGCGAAACGAGTCGCGGCACGCTTTTGACGCACGTCGTATCCTACACGTGTCGCGTCGTTTTCGTCGCGTCGCGTCAAAAATGACGCGCGACTCGTTTTTCTGGCGAATTTTCGCCAAGCGAAATTTTGATCGTGATTTGCGAATCGCGGGAATAAATTCGCCCATCATAACTAGTGATGAGTGAAATTTTTGCTGCAAAAATTATGCCCATAGACTCCAATGGGTGAAAAAAAATTTCACTCATCAAAAAAAATTGTCAGCCATTTATTTCACAAGTTTGCTATTTCACAAATTTTTGGTGAAATCAAACAGGTTACATTCGCCTATCACTAAACTATGTGCCAAGATATACAGTACATTAAATTCAAGGTTAAAAATCTTTTCAGCCCTGCAAATGTGCGATTTGTAATGTGCAATTTTGGACCAAAATCATTCTTTTTTCCCATGATGTAGCAATTTTCCCACTAATACCTGTGTAGCTAGTTACACCAGCCACAAATGAACAAAACTAATGCAGTTGCATGTGTGTGTGTTGTTGCAAATTGGATGCAAGCTTCAGTTAACATTTTCAGTCAGAGTTGAAATTATGTTAGTGTGTGATTCATTTGATACTAGTGTAACCCTATCAACACTCCTTCTGTAGGTGTTACACTCCATATGTAGTGCTTACCAGATGGCATTGGACAAACCTGAGCCACTCCACAGTAGCATTGGGTGAGACTGGGTACCTCATACTTATTAGCACAGTGCCTCCACCTAGTGGAATCCAGGAATACACCTATGGATGGCTCCAAGAGGACCAATAATAATGCACACAGACTTTGGTAAACTAAATAACTGTTTATCTAAAAGAAAAGAAGTAAAGGGTAATGAATACATACAACACTCATGACAAGTGGCAATGGGGCCTCACAAACTAGGGCCAATGAAAACTAACTCAAGAAATGTTCTTTACTAAGTCCCAGAAACACAGTCTCTGTATGTCAGGAGTGCTGGGAGTGCTCTGCATCCAAGATGGTGGAGCCCATTTAAGACTAAAAGACCTTCCAGGACACGGGTTCAATGCTCGATAATAGGAAATGCTACCTACAGATGCAGCTACTTGGATTTGTGAGTTAAATGCATCATGACTCAGGGTTAATTGAAGAAACTGTGTTATCTAAAGTTATCTTAACTCATTTAATGCATTTAACCTTCTCATTAGCATACCAACGCACCATTATTTTCAATTGTGAACTCTTTAATTGGATGGGATGCTGTGACACAATATCCTGTGCTAAGTGGGATAAACGGGATGTCTGAGTTAAGTTATTCTGTGTCAAATGCACAATCCAAAGTGGCTTCATCTGTGTTCCTAACTGTAATCCTGGACTGTTACCCCAATCCCTTGCTGCCTGCCATATGAACTACTGCCCAAAATCAGACTACGACTAATCCTGATCACTTTTGCTTACCACAAACTTGGACTTTTACCCTAAAGCTTCCTCCTTAGGCTGGACTTCTCTGCTATGAGCTAGAAGACCCCTGACTAATCGTTGAGTGCTCCTTTGCTTTGGATAATGATAATACTCACATCCCAGGCTCTTTGGATACTTTACAATCACTATTCAGGTGAGTCAAGCACTTATGGACATGCAGTGCAACTCCAGCCCCTTTGGATGCTCAGTTGGGAATCCTCTGCAGGTTCCTCAAGTCAGGACTCCTCTCCGGATCTTTATTCATCCAGACATGGTATCTGGCTTCCCTGTGTCAGCCTGATTCAAATGACCACTTCTGGTGGGCCTTGCCAGCTCTCAGAGCACATTGGCAGCTCTCAGTCTCTGTCTTATTTCATCTTGTTGCTTTCTCTGCCAAGCTTTCCCCTGCTACCATTTCCTCTGGCAGGCTTTCCTGATTCTGCCTCCTGCTGTCCACTCACAGGGTGCTGTGCAACTTTCTGCAGCCCTGAGATCACTGTGCAGGAATTGGGTCACAGCAAACAGACAGGGACTCATTGCCCGCTTCACTACAAGGGACAGCTGCCGGAGGGTGGTAAGTGCAGGGATCTGCACTGCCTCCCTACACTAGTCTGCTTTGCTTATTGACACAAACTGCAGTAGGATCCATAAGTTGAGAATGGAGGTAGTTCCAGGCTTCCCCGGCATCAACACGCACACTGACAGTCATAATGGGGCAAATTCGCTAAAGGAAGAATTTTCGCCAGTGACCGCTTTGCCTCATTTTGCTCTACTTCACTGCACACCAGGAGCAAATTCTTTACCACTACACTAACTCACTAAAATGCAAAGATGCATCTTAGCAACCAAACTGGGGGGAATTTACTTCGGCCTTGCCATGCAAGAATTTCATAGCAAAGTTTTGCTAGTGTTCATTTCTGCCTAGCGAAACTTTGTTAGTATTCTGACTCTTAGATCAGTTAGGCCTAGGACGGGTATCGGAAAACCATATGGATGTCTTTATTAGTAATGTTGTTGCAAGTGCTTGAAGTGGCCACATTTCATTACAAATGTCCAATGAACCATTATAAAGACAGAAGAGATCCTCTTATGCCCTAAACATGAGCCCACCCTAAAACAAATGTGCCATGCCTCTAAAATCCTGGAATAAAATGTTACACAAAAATCTTTAATAGTTTGGACTTTTGAAGGCAATCCCACTTTAAAAAAGTAATATTCACCAGTATTTTTTACAACATTTATGCGTTTTCCAGCATATAGGATATGAGGTCACTCTCATAAGATTGTTTAAGATGCTGTTTTAAAGACTTTTTTTTTACATTTAAGTATTTACATTTATTTACATATGAATATGTATGTCTTGTGGGATTTATACAAATCATACTATGAATACTTGCATTTACCTCTATTGCCTTGGTAATGTCAAGGTATTTCTCTTTATATGCTCAACTGAGATTTATAATGTAAGTTCAGGCTGAACTATTAAGATGAAACATTGAATATCCCTTGTTGGTGTGTGTTGGTCATGGAAAAAAAAGCTGCCCCAAATGTGACATTCAATCATTTTCCTTAATAAAAATAATGTTATAATAAAGTATATTTTACTTGTGTGTTCACACTCTGTTTAATTTTAATTTCAGGTCAGAAGAATTTCATTTAATTTATTCATTGCTAAAGAGAACCGTATCTGGCTAGCTGTAATGTCACTTCCACTGCATGTGCACTGAAAATTAAGGGTTATAGAAATCATATCTACGGTAATATTATATCCCCTCAGGCTAGTTTTAATATAAAGCAGTTGTTTTTTTTCCTGTCATTTCATCATAAAAAGCAAAATACCTCCTCTGGGTGGTTGAAAGAAAAGCATATTACTTTCTTCGCTATAGGAAACATTTGCGATTTTAATTGTTTTATTCATAAACTTTTCATTACTCGGCTATATTGAATTTCTTTGTTATCTGTAATAATTTAAATTTGATGCTAACACATCCAAATCAGCTCAAGAAAAATGAGTAGACAACATTACCACTATTATAGTTCTATATTCAATTGTTATACTACAGTACCAAGACAAGAAAGAGCTATGACTTTAATAACCAACCAATGTTAAAAAGGATATATGAGCAGAATTAATCTCATTGTAACAGTCTATATGGGATGTATAAAACAAAATTCTTATAGAAATAACAAAAGTGCTAAGCACAGATTACAGGCTCATTGTAAATGTGGAGGTTCACTATTTCATTGTCAGCTGATCTAAACAACACAAGTTGTTCAAAGTACAGAACAAGCGACAATAGCAGGAATTATTGCATTTCAAAAGCTGAAAATATCTCTTTCTTCAGAACAAATGTTGTATATTTCTTCTTTCACCATTGTTTTAATAATAGAAGTCTGCCCTGTATATCCATAGCATGGAATGTGGTTCAAGGTTATACCGGCCCATTGCAATAAACTAACTTAGTGAGTACAATTTTGCATAGGTTCCCCTTACTGACAATCTTGTTTACATTATTTTTATACCTTATTTATATTTGAAGCCATTTATTGGAAAATTGTAACTGTATTATGTATATGCAGTGGAAGACAAATGCTTGGAAACAAAGTTACAATTAGGTTGAAAAAAGAGAAAGTCCATCAAGTTTAACCCCTCCAAATTAAAACCCAGCATCCACACACACACCCCCTCCACACTTTCACACAAGCTATATATGCCCATAGCTATACTAAGGAGCACATTTGCTAAAGGTTGAAGTGAATATTTGAATAAAATTAAATCAATCGAATATTCGAATCGAATTCAAACGATTTTTCAAATTCGATCTGAGGGAATGATCCCCATTTCGGTAGGTTTAATCTGGCGAAGTAGGTGATCGAATTTAAATTTAAAGGGGAAGTATTTGACCATTGGTTGGTTAGTTATTAGAGGTTGAGTTTTGTTTTCTCAAAAAATTTTAAGTTTTTTGAGGGTAATTTCACTAAAAAACACAAATCTTTCAAGATTTATTATGCTCCTGAGCTGCTAAAAGCCTGTACTTGAAAATACTCCAGCTAAAACCTGTCAAGGTCATGTAGAAGTCAACTGCAGAGGTCCCTTTAACCATTTTAAAATGTTTTTTGCCTTCATGATTTTATTTTTTTTAACATTGGTTTGTGCTCATAACTTGAAAAATTCAAGATTTTTTAGGCGATGAACTCAATACATTTAAGTTTTTTTCCGCCTTTAATCAAGTATTTTACATTCCAATTTTTTCTTAAATTAGCAAACATTTGAGTTATGAGTTTTTCACAATCAGTCCACATATCACATCAATAAATCAAATCTATTTTGACCTTGTTGAGATTACACTCCCTGAAGTTGATGATTGTCAGTCGGTTGTAATTAGTGGGCTGCATTTAAAAAGAAATCAAAAGTAGATATTTGACATTAAGGGGCACATTTACTAAGAGTCGAAGTGAAAATCTAAATTAAATTCAAGTTTAAAAAATTCAAATCGAATAGCCCAAAATTCTTTTTGAATTAAAAAAAATTGAAAAATCAAAAATTCTAATTTGATGTACTGTCTCTTTAAAATAATTCAAATTCAACCTTAAAGCTGCCAAATTGCCATTTTAGTCTATGGGGAACTCCTGGAACCTTTACAGAGATTTTTTCAAAGTTTTGGAAAATTGAAGGATTTTACCCCAAATCTTTTGTATATTTCAGATCCAATGATGCATTTGAACCTATTTGGTCAATTTTTGATCAAAATGACGTCATAAAAATTTGATGGTCGAATTTTTGAAGTTTTTTCAATTCGAAATTCGACCATTAGTAAATCTGCCCCTAAAAGTTTTCTGAGGTTTAAGATAAACACCCCCCTCTGAACATTTAACATACTATTGATTATAAATTTCTGCTGTGACCCAATGGGGAAAGTGGCATATCTGATTTTGGTTATTCTGTGTCAAACACACAAACCAAAGTGGCTTCATCTATATATATACAGTATATATACAGTATATATATATATATAT
>CM044439.1:122481985-122507577 GCA_024363595.1 Xenopus borealis
GAAAGAAAGAAAGTGAAAGAAAGAAAGAAAGAAAGAGAGAATATGGTGCAGGCCAGGCACTCAGCATTAATATTTGCTGCTGAGATGCTTGGGTGCAGTATATTGCACCCTCACAGGACTTAGGCAAACATAAAAGTGAATATTGCTGTTTTGGTTAGACTCCCACACAACCAATGAGCTAAACAATGAGATGAGTCCAAGTGGTCCATTTACATGTGAGTCTCTACAGCAGGGGTCCCCAACCTTTTCTACCTGTGAGCAACATTTAAATGTAAAAAGAGTTGGGGAGCAACACAAGCATGAAATGGTCCCTTGGGATACAAAATAAGGACTGTGATTGCCCATTTGGTAGCTCCTATGTGGACTGGGAGCCTACAGGAGGCTCTGCTTGGTACTATACTTCGTTTTTATGCAATTAAAACTTGCTTCCTAGTCTGGAATTCAAAAATAAGCACCTGCTTTGAGGCCCCTGGGAGCAACATTCAAGGGGTTGGAGAGCAACATGTTGCTCATGAGCTACTGGTTGGGGATCACTGCTCTACAGTATATGGGTAGTTATTCCTATAAATCAGCTTCAGCCACAAGGCTGCATACTGTACACATTTATCCCAATACATAGTTAGTGAAAATAGAACATTATAAATCATTATTTGCATTTTTCAATGTAACTAAAGGTGTGTTTTCTTGTCTATCTATTGGATGAAGCAACAATCTTTTTTGTTTAGAATGGATCCCTGTGGCTAAAGACAGAAATACATTTTTGTCCTCACTTCCCTCTGCAGGAACACAGTAAATGTAGTGTTTAGAGAAACCCTGATGATTTTATGCTATGGTCAATTGTGAAATATACAAACTGACAATTATTGGATTTCTTGGAAAAATGTTTTCATAACCTTAGATGAATCAAAAACAAAGGATGTTTTGAATTCTTTTAAAATAATGATTAATTGCCATACAGGAGATTGGTCTGCAAGTAATAGGAATGTAGACAGAAGGAGAAAACATTTCTGAATGCATAAAAATAGTTGATGGAATTTTTCAAAGGAGGTTTTAGTATACTGTATCAGTAGCCAGTGTAGCACACATGTACCTTCAGTTTGTTGCTCCAGTTTTTTTGTGAATTATTATGTGCATTAGAGCTTTTTAAATACCAACTGCACACAAGATTTTTTTTGCTCTTCCTTTCTAGAATTATAATCTGTATAAAATTTAGACTTCTACGTGAAGTAGAGTTATAATTATTTACTATGTTCTAATATTAATTTTGGCCTAGTAAAGTGTAAGAGGTTCTTTCATCATCATTACCATAAAATAAGTAGCAATTTATGCTTTGTATATCGAATAAACAATATGTTAGTTAAAAAAATTAGGGAAGGTTCAATCACTTATTATTATTGTTTAATAATATCCTTCATTGTGAGGAAAGGCATCTAGTGCATTTTAGGAAAGGAAGAGAAGGTTCAATCACTCTTATTTGTTTAACCACTATCAACCATATAATTTCCTTTATTGTGAGGAAAGGCATCTAGTGCATTTTGATCCTCACTAGTGATGGGAGAATCTGACACATTTTGCTTCGCTAAAAATTCATAATTCCTTACCAGTTAATCACTCTTCACTACCTCCTACATTCTGGTCCTTACTGACTACGAGGGAAGACTTCAGTTGTGTTGTAGGATAAATAGAGGGAAACAAGTTGATTTTATTGAGGTGTATGTGTTTCCCAGATCCATAAATATGGTAAGATTAATGACATTATGTTGGCTACACACCAGTTGTAGGGCATTGCAGAACCTGTGCCTCTGATTTGGGTGTCTAGAAGTGAGTGCAGTGGTCTACCCCCTGGAGACCACATTCTCACTTTCTGAATTTGCTGCAGTATGTGTTTATGATTTATTTCAAAGGTCTTTTTGCTTTCACATAATCTACTTAACTCATATATATAATGTTATGGATACAATTATGTACAATTATGTACTTTGGCACTAAATAATCTAGCTAATTGCTTGTTTACATACATACTTTTAAATGATCTGACAGTAATTTTTTGAAATAAATAACACTGGAACTCAGATACTGAGAAAAATATCTCCTTAGAGCGTGTATGAAAAATGAGATTCCAGATTCTAAACAGGTCAATTAAATTTCTGGGGTTCACTTATAAGATGCATAAAATCATTAAAAGTCATTGTATATTGTTGATTGGGCTATTATTGTCTGTGAAGTGCCCATGGAACAATTCATTCTCTAGTAATTATTCCATGGAGTGTTTTATGTTTGGTATAATAGCTATTCAAATATTCTGATACTGTGAAAGATCAAAACTTGTTAGTTCATTTGAGTTTCGGCTCTAAAATATTTATGGGGTTTTAATTTTGCTGGTTATTTTTGCACACAATGACAACTTTTTCAAAAGAATAAAGCTTGTGCACAGTTATGTTCGGTGCAGTCTTCGTCTTGCTATTTTGCTAGAGGCACATTCACATCTTTACATTGATATCTTTAACTTTTCAGTATTATTCAATACTATCTCTGTCTGTAACATACTGAAAAACTTAAATTATGCACTCGAATTCCTTCAAGTATTTCGATTCATCATTCTGTGTTTTCATCCACGGTATAGTAGAATACATGTGGTATTATAATCATTGTGTATTTTCCACATAGAACTGCAGTACAATAACTACAGGTTACTGCAGTATATTCTTTTACACATCATCTCACTATACACTATAGTGATAAGGTTATATCAACTATAGTAATAAGGTTATATCTAAAGTGGAGTGCAAATTATGTTGTTCATTTATAAACTAATGACAAACAGCAGCCCCTGTGCAATGACACGCCTAATATATGTGCCCTGGAGAACCATTCTGAGAGTTACATTACTGATTATTTTATTTAATGTGAAAAAAAAACATTGGATAACACAAATTATAATAGAAATAATTCTAGTTCCCAAAACACGCTACATAATTCTACTTCCCAAAACATTAGACATTTGAATTTTGATATTGAAGTAGGAGAGAGAAGGCATGCACAGTACAGTTTCAGTCCTGACCTTCCTTATTCAGCAGCCAGCAAATCTTTACCCTGAGCCAAGTCACCTATCCCCTAAGAGAGGAGAGAGCTGTGATAGTTTGAGTAGAGCTGATCCAAAACTTCTGTGTTGTGTATGTTTACAGTGAACCTTTAAAAGATAAAGATAAATTACAAAAATATTTTTATGACATGGGCTGTTAAATGGACTATTGTCTGAAAGGTGAACATCCCCTTTAACATCTAATATTTTACTATGAAATGTATATTGATCTGTTTCTTTAACAGTTATTTCTTTATCGTTTATGCAACTGCACATTGTATTTATTTCTATTTATTATTGTAATGAAACCCTGTTTGTTCTATTGATTTATTGTTCTGGTGTACTGCACTGTGTTCATAAGTTGTGACTGATTTAAGTTGCAAAGAAAGTAATCCTGAACCAAGCATCATGCTTGAATATGTGAAAACATAAAAACTCTGTTTCCATGGTAAAAGTGCTGGGTTTGTCCATGATCCTTTGTGGAGCAACCCAAAATAAATGTTAGAAACAATCTCTACAATAATACAATTCAATAGCTTTGTTTCTGTTCTGCAAGTTGAGGACATACATTGCTATTGCATGTGATTTGATATTTAAGGGCACTTTTATCAATGCAGTAGCTGTAAAAACTATTGTTAATTACTACTACACTCCATGGCATCACCATTGAAATGACACTTTTCTGTTCTTATGTAAAAAATGTCACAAATGGGTTATTATCATGTATTTTAAAGTTATATAAGGATTGCACATTTGGAATTTTTGTTTTCACCATGGGGGGAAACACATTTATTCATATGCTTAGGGGCAGCTTTATCAAAGCTCTCATTTCGAAAACTTTTTTTCGATTGAATTGATCCATATTTTCAAAGTCATCAATTCGAATTCTTAGCACATTCGATTAAATTTTCCCAAAAAAAACCCTTCGAATTTTCAGAGTCCACCAAGACTCCATATGGGTTCTAAGATGTCCCCCATAGGCTAAAACAGCAATTCGGCAGGTTTTAGATGGCAAATGGTTGAATTTGAATTTGAATTGACAGTACATGATAAATTTTGAAATTCAAATTTTTTGCAAATTCGAATCAAATTTGGACTATTCCCTATTTGAAGCACACAAAAATAATTCAAATTCTAATTTTTTTAATTATAATTATCACCCTTGATAAAGCTGCCCCTAAATGTCAGATGATCCAATTTCAATTGACTTCAACTGCATCTTGATCAATCTGAGCTTGCATGATTAAAGTTTTTGTCTTTTTGCTATACTGTATATTATAAATTGGATTTGGAAACCAATTTATGAATCATAACTAAGGTTTTCTTAAATAAAATACTGTAATAATTATAGCACATACACCTAAAAAAATATAGTGATTTTGCAGTGTTGCATGCAGTCATTGATAAATGTGTTATTACTAACGCAGGCAGCACTTTTTCCCTTGGTCTGGTAGCATATTACACTTCATGCTGGATAAAAGAGGCTTGAGAGGTTGAAATAGGTGGAAAAACCAGTGTGATTGGTTATAAGGGGAACATATCTAAAACCAGCTAGTTTGTAGAATTCAAAAAGTTTTTTTTTTTTAGACAAATTAGACGAACATACCTGTTTTATTAATCAGCCTGTTGCTGAGAGGTAGGATAATAGAATGTAAATGAAGTGACTATGGTTTGATAATGCATCTATTTGAAAATTGCAAAATAAATAGTTGGTAAAATCTGTTTTTGTGGGTCTGCACTGAAAACTGTGATGGAAAGAACCATAATAACTAATGTCCTATATATGAGTAATACAGGGTATTGCATGTGAAATGTCACTGTGCCAAGACTTGAGTAATGAATTCTGAAACACGTTTGCTTCTTGTACTGTACATGTTGTTGTCCATATGTTTTGGTGATACGTCCTAAAATCTATTCTTCTCATATACAACAATTTATGATGATTTTTATGATCAATAATCTGGTAGAGAAACTGGAATGCTTTGAACTTTAATATGAACTGGTAATGGGAAAAATGCTGAGTATTCTGGTTTTCCCTTTTGTAACAACAATGTGGCCTTGGGAACCTAATTTCTCAAAACATAACCACATTATTATTCTGCAAAATTTAGATAAAAAAGGTTGCTAAGATAATGCCTGGGCAGCTTGGTGACTTAGTGGGTAGCACTGCTGCCTTGCGCCACTAGGGTCATGAATTTCATTGCAGACAGGGCATTATCTGAAAGAGCTTGTTCTCTCAGTGTGGGTTTCCATCCATGCACAAACAATCAGGAAAGTGAATTGACGGCTGATAAATTGAATATAATAGGGACCTTAGATTGTAACTCCTCTGGGAAAGGAATGATATCTAAAGCTCTGTGAAAATGTGTTGGTGCTAAATAAACACCATTAATTAAAAGTGTTACTGTGGAGGATATTTGCAAATTAAAGGAAATTGACTTGTTCTAAAAAGCAATTCGACAAAATAGCTTTGAAAGTGAATGGGCATGAGAAGCAATAAAGTAATTGGGGGTCTGGCATCTACCAGAATTTTGATTTTCTATGTTAGAGTTACTACAAAATCAATTTTTAAACACCAGCCTATCTTTTATCATTTGCATTTTTTGTAATAATTTGCATTCCTTTGAAATATCTATCACAATATAAAAATATATGTATTTTATCTAAGTGTATTCTAGGGTTGCACAAAATCCACTATTTTGGATTCGGCCAAACCCCCGAATCCTTCCTGAAAGATTCGACCGAATACCTAACCAAATCCAAACCCTAATTTACATATGCAAATTAGGGGTGGGAAGGGGAAAACATTTGTTACTTCCTTGTTTTGTGACAAAAAGTCATGTGATTTCCTGTCCTGGCCCTAATTTGCATATGCAAATTAGGATTCGGATTCGGTTCACTAGGCAGAAGGATTCGGCCGAATCCTGCTGAAAAAGGCCAAATCCTGAATTTGGTGTATCCATAGTGTATTCTAATAAAAAAAAGAGCAGTGCTTAGTGAGAAGCCCAAAATATTCCAGAGTGTGAAAGCAACCCAGAATGCTGAAGAAAAGGCATTGTAGGAGAAGGAAACAGAGTTAACCCTTTCTGCCTGATTTAACTCACGTCTGGTGAGTTGAATGTGCCACTGGAGGCACTAGGAATCCAGCTGGTTTTTCGAGTAGATTAAATTTGGTGTGAAGCGTGGATCCGAATTCACTTAAAAAGAAGCACGGTGCAAATAAGATACCGAATGTGAATAACTGTTAATGTCACTTATTAATTTACTTATTAATTTATGATGAAAAAATTTGCACGGAACACAAGGTGTAAATTTTAAATAACCTATAGATTTTTGTTGGGTCACTTTCAATGTAGAAGTGCACACTGGAGTATTACTATATTACGAAACATATGTTAAAAAATACTACACTATTATAGAAACGTTTTGTCACTTTTTCTTTCCCTTCAAAAACCTTCCTTTTTGAGGTATCCAGCAATTCGTCTGTATTTTGGAGAATTTATTCTAATAAAATCCCTACATTTCAAAAGATCCATTAGCAAGGATGTACATTTAAACTTATATACAGTACAAAATAGTTTGATAGATTTTTCAAAGCAGCTGTAAATTTTCATTTGATATAGAATTGCTAACACATAAGCAATAATACATAAAACGCATCTCAAATACCCTGTTAGCACTGTGAAATATGTTGGCGCTATATAAATACATGTTATTATTAATAATAATAACAATAATAATAATAAAAGAAATACATTAATTGGTTTATATATTTCAGTTTCTCTTTTGTTTTTTCCTCTTGATTAATAACATTTTAATACTACTTCTGAGAAGCATTGGCTGGCTTTTATCTTCTTTCCTTGACACAGTTTTCCCCTGTAACCTGTGTCATAGGGAGTTCGACCTTGCAATTCATTACTCCACTTCTGGCTGGACTGTTTGGGCCGACAGCTATGATTAATTGTTCTGTAATGAACTGAAACTTTTGAGAGTTGTGAGAATATTGGCAAAGTGTTCACTTCTATTATCCATGCTAACAGCGCATCAGAGAATGGTACTGGCCAAGACAATAGCAAAATGGCCGTGCTCATTTATCTAAATGATCCCAATGGTACTGTACCTTCAACACTGTATGCAATCCATTTGAAAGTCACAAAATTATCTGTTTAAAAATAACCATTATATAAATTTTCATAATCCTATATTGCTCAAAGCCTCAAAAAGTAACACTTTGTTCTAAGTATTTTAAAATAGGGTTTTTTATTATAGCTTTTTCATTGATAAATTAACAGAATACTTACATTTTATTGAACATAACTAGTTAGCTATCTAATCTTACCTTCATTAAAAAGTGAGTTTGTTAACAGTGAAGGTTTAGATAAAGAAACTTCACCACCCCCCAAACCTCTCATTGGCTGATTAGCTACTATTTTTATGAAAAAACAATACATAAAAAAAGTAAATTCGAAAAATAAATTTTGTAGTTATTCTGACTTACTACTTCACTGCACACACAGCTTTTTGAAGAACCATTGGTCTAAATTTAGTGAATTTGCACTAGGGTCTAACAATTATTGTGTAAGGAACGCCCTGGTTTCTAACCAGGGGCCTTGTTGAGTTCCAGACACTGCTCCTCCTGACTGAGCCACAGGAGGGGGTGTGGTGTTGGCCTGGCTTCAAAGATGATTGTGGGTTTGCTCTCTTCAGGCCAGCCTCTGTTTATGCAAGTTCTAACCCCCTATTCCAGTTGAACACTATATAAGCCTGTTCCCCTAACCCCCCTTTGCTGGATTATTAGCCTCCAATGCTGACTCTAAGCCTTGTGACCCGTGATTCCTGTCTTGTTCCTTGAAATCTTGTCTTGATCCTGAAACCTTGTTACCCAGTAATCCTTGCCTTGTCCCTGCCTGTTTCCTGCTCCTTTGTACCTCATCTTGAACTGTTTGATCTCCCAGTATTGACCTCAGCCTGTTTTTTGGATATTGTATGAACTCTGCCTGTCTTGACCGTCTTGCCTGAATATCACTCTGTTTAGTCTGCCGCCTGCCCTTGAATTTCTGCCTGTTTCTGGACTTGATTTTTGTGTTCTCCTGCAAAGGTCTGTGCATTTTTTGTTTTTTTGTTCAATAAACTGCTGAAGTTATCCAACACCAAGGCTCCTGTCTGTGAAAACCTTCCAGCAATTTGTAATGCATTGTGATATACTAGTGCAATCCCAAGCCCAATTTCAGTTGCAGGTTGAATCTTTTTGACTCACTATAAAGTGTTTTTCCCACAAGTCCACAGTAATTGCAAGTCAGAGATGCGCCTAATGCAATTGAAATCACATCTAGTGACTGCATTTTGTTGATTCCAGCCATTGGCATCAAAATATACCAATTGGTCAGTTGTCAAAGATTAATGTGAGAACCTTGGAGCATCAATAGGTCCACTATGCACGATTCACAAGAAGAGGAGGGATAGTCAACTTGCCAGTATAAATGAAATATGGAATGTTTGGTAAAAATACAGTATTCTACAAAAAATATATCACTACAAATCCTCTTGCTCATCTAACATTACATTCTCAATCTCATTTTATCTTATTGAATAACAGGATGCCAATCAGAATAGTTCTAGATTCAGGGTACCACACAATTTTATTATCAAACCAATATCAGCATCACTTCTTTGATTAGGGTTTGTTGAACACAAAAAATTTAGAAAGGATGACTGTATGGAATCCAAAACTTTGACAGAGAGCCAACACAACCCTGTGTAGAGGTAGTATATATGAATACCTAGGAATTATCATAAAAACATTAGAATGATTATAGTGGGCAGTCAGGGAGAGGTAAATCCAGAGGGACACACAGTTGTAACCAGGTAACCAGATGGACATACAGTTGTTTTGAGCAAGGCATAGAATCAAAAGAAAACCTAGTTAGTAGTCCCACATTATGTCCCTCCAATCCGCAGATACAACAGGACACCCTTTACAGTATAGAGTCTCTAAATTTCTGTTTTAGATCTCCTAAACTTACACATATACAATTTACTATCTAGGATAAGGTGATTACATTGACTTTTGGTAACAACAGCCGTGATGTGAGTGACAAATTGAAAGAAACACTAAATTGAATAAATGGATGCTATTGAACTATTGAAGGAGTTTATATTATGTACAGTACTTTTCCCAGATATGTATGCACCCTCAAAAGTATAGCTGTATGAACCCTCAAAAGTATAGTAAGCTTGTACTTATACATTCATCTATGTACATAAAGAGTAATACTTTAATGCTTTTAATAATCATTTTTTTATATAAAGCATAATTTAACTATGATCTCTTTCAGAAAACTGAACAAACATCTTTTATTGAACATCTAGTGATGGGGATTTTGTTCACAAAGTCGTCAAGATCTATAATCCTCTGATCTATATCATTGTGTTTGCATTTCTGATTCTGTAATTCCCAGAGGGGCTGAAGCAAGTAAAAGACAACACCAGACAAAGACCAATATTGCTTGGTGAGCTGTTTTACAAAGTGCAGAGCTTGAAATTTACAGTTATAATTTTGCCGAACACCAGTGTGATTCATCACTATAATATTAATCATTATACATATATATTTTAGCAAAATTTAGTTAACATTTGCAGTTTTATAAATTGTATTAAATAATACCAACTCACACCAGTACTGGCCTATAATTCAAAACACAGAACATTTTTTTTTGATATAAGAAAAATCCTGTGCACAGTTATTTTATTTTAGCCTTCTAGCTTTTTTTGTTTAAAGGTATACCAGCAACACAGGAATAAACACCAGATGCTTTGCTGCACATGTATTGTTACCTTTCTTTAAAGATTTGCTTAATTATTATACAAATAAAATATTTTAGCTGAGACATGGTTTATATTCATTGGTAGTTAATGCTCCCAGCCTACAAATTCTTGTAATCTTTCTGCACTAACTCTGTCCTAAAGTCATTTAATTTTCTTAATGTTTAACACATTTTCTTTCTGCCAAAGGGAAAAAAGATACTGCAGCCATGCAAATTTCAAACTCATGTTAAAATTTAACATCCCCCACTCCATTCACTCTCGCCTTCTGTTATTTATGTTAAAGGCAAAAATAATTTCATATACTAAAATGTGCTGTATATAAATATTATTCTGTATTTTCATAATTGCTGCTGACCCTATGGATATTGTAACTGCAGTCAAACCTACACACAAAGTCTATGACAGTAGTGTCAGACACAACTACTCCACTTTAATCATAAGGTAATTATGAGTAATAGTTCCTGAAGTGCAAAAATCATGCATAACTTTAATTGTTTTAATGATTTTGATAGATGACTGAAAAGTTCTTTGAAGGGCATATTTTTACTTTTTAACCATCAGCAACTGTAATTAAAGAGGGTTTTGTGATCAAAACTGTACCTATTTGCAATGTAACGTGAAAGGATACTGAGATAAGTATGGTCAGATCAGTTGCAAAAAGAAGATCTACTGATGTATTACAGACTATTAAAACTGAATAATCTAATGGGATATAGTGACACTGAAAAGTAATTACTACTGTGGCAACCGTACTTCTGTAAAAAACGGTCCGCACACACTTCTATAGCAGTCGGGGAGTGAACCCCTTTTATTTCATGCCACCTCAATCAACGTTTCGGGGGGTAGTACCTCCCTTCTTCAGGATACAAGTTCAAATACAAAAGTGCACAGTGCTACATATATACCCCTCAGCCCCTCCCATCACATCTTGATCCCACTTCATTAGTAAACATGATTCAATCATTCAATTAGTACAATGTAGTCCAATAAATACATATGTGGGATAACCATATTTTACTCACTGCCCGGAGTTGTGCTTATTAAATCTCAAAATTGGTGTATCAAAATTGGTGTATCAAAAGTTTCTCATCTGTGGAGGAGAGAAGATTCAATAAATAGTGTTTCTAAAAAATGTTAAATATCTAAAACCTCCAATAATATACCTTTCACAAAAAACAAATCAGACTAAAATTTTCATTTAACCCTTTAGGGGAAAGCGTTTTTAATCGCCAGATCCAAAAATTTTCCCTCCTTAATAGAGATCTTTTAAAATCATTCCTTACATCATTTGTGATCACCTCTAAGACCTGCCATCTAATCTGGGAGACACTGTGCTTTGCTTCAAAGAAATGTCTGGCTAATAATGTCTCTTTCTTGTATCTCTCCTTGTTCTTCTTGTCTCTGACCCCACTATCTTTATCTTCACTCTTATTTTCGGGTTTATAATTTCTGATAACACTTTTATGTTCATTTAGCCGAACTCTCACTGCTCTTGATGTCTGGCCCACATATCCCAATCCACATGGGCATTTTAATAGATACACAACTCCTTCCGTGTTACAAGTCGCCATATGTTTTACCTGTATCTCCTGACCTGTACTCGGGTGATTACATTTGTCCCCCTTAATTATTCCGTTACAATGGCCACAGTTGTAACACGGAAAGGTACCTTTTCTATTGAATAAAGGACCCCTGGTCATTTTTTTCTTAAAGTCAGATCTAAAAATCCCATCAGCGATCTGACTTTAAGAAAAAAATGACTGACCCCATGTAGTCAGACACTCCATATGCTCCACCCGCTGCTGGTGGTGGCTTTTGGTTCTTACTGGACATGCTGCTGCCTGTTGAGGCTTGAAAAAGCTCTTCCACACACTCATGAGATCTCCGCTTTTGCTGCTGCTGCAGCTGCTAGGTCCTTTCTCTGCTGGGTGTGTGGAGTGGTGGAGGCCTGAGAAGTATCAGACTGGGGGAAGGCCTCCACTAGTTTTGAGCACAGAGCCCTCCTCAATTGACCCACCCTCCTCTCTCTCTGGCTGGGTACAAGGAACTCCCCCAACTTTCCCTTGTACCGTGGGTCAAGCAAAGTGGCCACCAAATAATCATCCCAGTCTTTGTGGAACAGACCCGGGGATCGCTCCGGAAGCAAGTCTGCATATGGGCAGTCATGTAAAAGAGGTGCCCCTGACCAACCTCTTCTTGACTGCCCTCCAGATGCAGAAGCTCATCTGGCTTAACCTGCCCCTGCTTTGTACCCTCCCAAATGTGGACAATAGCTGGGGTGGTTGAGTGGCCTGTGCCCTGCTCCCCATGCTGTGCAGGCACCCAGTCCTCTTCCTCATCCTGTGTCCCAGCCCCTTCTGTCTGCCTATGGGGCCTACTCTCCTCCTCCTCAGGCACATCACCCTGCTCTAGAAGGCCATCCAATGTGTGCTTGAGAAGGAACGCCAGGGGTATCACACATTGTTCCTGCTAACAAAGCATGTGGCCTGCTCAAAAAGGGCAAGTACTTGGTATAGCAGCCTCATCTACTGCCACTGCTCTGCAGTACCATAAATCTGCCCCCTGAGTACCCCTGGCACTGTGCTCCAGCACAGATGAACAGGTCACAGATGAGCCGGTGGGGTGGCAGATTCTGCTGCTGCTACATCCATGCCAATGACGTGCTGGCCTAGGCAGATGGCAGCCAGCAGGTTGCGACCCACAGGAAGGCACCTATAGCGAGTGGGGAGTGCCCCTGCTTGCACCCTCCACAGCACTTATCAGGGTGACCCAGTGCGCAGTGTACAATATGTACCAGTCCTGCCCATGCATGCTGGTACACATGTCAGTGGTGCAGTGAAAGGGACACATTCTGACATGTCTGACCCCACACCAGCAGCCTGCTGCCCTGTCATTAGGGGACCCTGTCCAATATCCCCTACCGATGTAGGCTGTGCCATGACCTCCTCCTCCTCTTCATCAAACATGAAAGCCCTGCCCATTCCACATCAGATATGAATGCCCCCGCCCGTTCCCACTTCTTCTTCTTACCACTACCACCCTGACCCCTCCCCCATGGCCCATCATATTGGGCACAACTAAACTAAAAAAATAAATAACTTTTTTTTTATATTTGGGGGAAGGAAAGGATAAAAAAATAAAACTCTCAACTAAATCCCCTCAGCAGAAGTGTGTACCCACAAAGGAATACACAAGCACAGACAAAAACAGTTAGCTCTAACAAGGGCTATTGGGTGGTGAGAAGACAAGCAGGAGAGGGAAAAGTATAAACTGAAATCCACAACCTCCACTTGCTCACTACTAAAGTCCTAAATAAAACAAAATCTCTCTCTCTCTCTCAATCCTGCTCTCTCTAACCTATCAAAAACGCACTAATGACCGCATCTGCACCTCCTTATATAGACAGTGGGAGGGCTCAAATCTGATTGCCTGCTGTTGCTGAAGTTCCTTTTGTTTAATTAAAACAAAATTAACCTACAGATGCAGTCACTTGGATTTGTAAGTTAAATGCGTCGTGACTCAGGGCTAATTGAAGAAACTGTATTATCCAAAGTTATCTTAACTCATTTAATGCATTTAACCTTTTCATTAGCATACCAAAGCACCATTGTTTTCAATGGTGAACTCTTTAATTGGATGGGATGCGGTGACACAATATTCTGTGATAAGTGGGATAAATGGGATAGATGAGTTAAGTCACAACGCATTTAACTTACAAATCCTGCACATGACTGCATCTGTAACTTCCATAGGTATATTTAACGAATTTATAAAAAAATTTTCTGGTCAAGATTTTTAGGGGTAAAACTTTTGGAGATTTATCACACCTCAAAGCTGTTAAAAACCCAAATCCAAAAATACTCCAGCTAAAACCTGTCAAGGTCATATAGAATGGCAGATGTCCCTGAAGTTGTTTCTTGACATTATGAACTGTGCTGGATTTAGGGGTTTCATCCAATAATCTGAAGTTTTCAGAGCATACCATCATACCATTCCAATTAATGCTCAATTTTTTTTTTATAGAAATAAATGATAAATTAGTTAAAATAGTGGAAGGAAGGTTGGTCAAGTTTTAGAGTAAATTTTTTTTTTTAATTTTTAGAGATTTATTTAGAGATTTATTATACCCCAAAGATGCTAATCCAATCCAATCTGAAAATATTTAAGATACTGTAAAACCAGTTGAAGGTCATGTAGAACTCCATGGTAGATGTCCCTGAAGATGTTTCTTGCCATTACCATTCAAACTGGCTTTTGTTTGATAATCTGATAAATTTGAGTTGTAGTGGTGACAATTCGATAAAGATAAAGTTTTAGAGCATCAGTTTGAAATGTGTATGATTCAAAGTACGCATGATTTTGTTGCAATGTTTTTTCACACCAATTTTTTTTAGCTGATTTTTCAACAATTAGTTAAATTAGTTATGTTGACTTTATCATAAACAGAAAATTAGATAATGTGAGTTTTAATAAACACCCTCCAATGGGCAGATTTATCAAGGCTCAAATTTAGAATTTTTTTTCAATTGAATAGGCCTGTTGTCGATTGAATAGGTCCCTTTTCGATCAAATTCGAATCAATCAATTCCCAAAAATTTTCAAAGTTCACCAATTGACTTCATATGTGTTCTAGGAGGTCCCCCATAGGCTAAAACAGCAGGTTTAATATGGTGAATGGTCGAATTTGAATTTTTAAAGAGACAGTACATGATACATTTTGAAATTAGAATTTTTGAATTTTGTGCAAATTCAAATCAAATTCAGACTATTCCCCAGTACGTGATACATTTTGAAATTAGAATTTTTGAATTTTGTGCAAATTCAAATCAAATTCAGACTATTCCCCATTTGAAAAATAACTCAAAATTAAAAATTTTTTAATTTGAATTTTCATTTCAAACCTTGATAAATCTGCCCCAAGTGTATATTTACATTACTCTAAGGGGCATTTTTATCAAGGGTCAAGTAAAATTTTTAATTAAAAAGTAGTGATGGACAAATCTGGGGGGTTTTGCTTCACCGAAAAATTTGCGAAAATGTAAAAATCGGAAAATTCACGAAAAATTTGTGAAATTTTACAGTTTTCATGAAAAATTTGTGACATTTGAACTACTTCACTATAAATTCGTGAATTTCAAGCAATTTTACTATAAATTCGTGAAATTTGAACTATTTCACAAAATTTGTGAAATTCAAATGTTTTCACTATAAATTCGTGAATTTTGAATGTTTTCATGAAAAATTCGTGAATTTCGAATGTTTTCACGAAAATCTTTTGAAAATCAGAAATTGATTTGGCAAATCGCAGGAATTCGCCGTGAATTCAAGCTAGGCGAATAAATTCGCCCATCACTATTAAAAAGATTTGAATTTTTGTAAAATGCATAATTAAGATGTATGAAAAGAAATGAAAAAGGCTAAATATGTTTTGTTATTTACTTATGAAAAATAATAAAAAATATAAGTAACAAAAAAAAAAAAAGATTTGAATTTTGTTATTTTTGTGTACTTCAACTAGGCAAAAGTCCATATCCAATTTAAAAACTTGAAAATTCTAATTTCAAAATTTATGTACTGTCTATTTAAAAATTCAAATTTGACCATTCACCATCTCAAACCTGCTGAATTGCTGTTTTAGCCTATGGTGGACCTCCTAGAACCAATTTGGAGTCAATTGGGGGGAAACTTTTAATCAGATTTCATCGAATGCACTATTAATTTGGTTCAAACATTTCAAATTCGATTGAATATGGACCTATTAAATGGAAAATTGACCTATTTGAATGAAAAAAAATTGGATTTAATTTAATTTGGTTGGTCTTTTTCATAACTCTGCTCCCACGTGTAAGTTTTATAAAAGTTGATTGTACTTTTATTATGTTAGAACTCAGTTCATTTATGTTGTGATAATATCTTTCCAATCAATTTAAACCATTTTAACATATTATTGTGTATTGATCTATTTGCCACACTATAGTGCAGAAACGTCCTTATTTTAATAATCTACAATGTGCAGGTAAAAAATGCCTGTCCAGATTTCCAAATTAGGAGATCTGGACAGGGCTCTGATGTAAATTAGGTGACAAATCATTGATATCCATGTCATAGTCCCACTGCCTGACCTCACTGGCCCATTCACCACCTGCAACCCCATTCCTCTGCTGCCGCCCAGTAGCGTACTGCCCTGCCCGATCCCTGGACTTAGCATAGTGAAAAGGTGGCAATGCTATATACTTCTCCAGTGATTTTACTCCTTTAAGGGACATATTTTCATTATTGATAAAAAGAACAGGAAGGTCTCAATAGCTTGTGACTTATTGTAACCTTTAACACACCTAAAAGTTGATACATGAAAGATTGATTTTATTTTAAATAAGCTAGTAAAAGCCAATATGAAAGATTATTATATGCTTTAATGAGATAGGAGAAAGTTAAAAAAAACTCTTTAAATGCAAGGATCAGATATTTGACATCCACAGTTTGTTTAGCTCTGAATTAGTCAGAAAAATGAATATAGTATCGGTTGGGAGACCCACAAAGTATCATTCCTTTGATACATGACATTAAGAAGGGCTAGTAATATCAAACACCTGTATAAGCTTGTATGAAGGGTCCATTGTGTTGTAGTATAAATGAGAGGGATCATTTTATAGGGAAGAAAGTGCATAAGCAACAACTAGGGAAAAATTTAAAAAGACATCTTATATTGTGTCAAATAAATTAAAGGGATACTGTCTTGGGGAAATATAACATTTTAAAATGCATACATTAAGGGGCAGATTTACTAAGGGTTGTAGTGAATATTCAAATGCAAAAAAATTGATATTCAAAGCAAATTTTTGAAAAACTTCGACCATCAACCATTCGATTCGAACAATCGAATAGTAAAATCCTTCGATTTAGAAATTCGAAGTACTGTCTTTTTAAAAATCCTTAAATTTTTTTATTTCGCCAAATAAAAGCTGCCGAAGTGGTATGTTAGCCAATAGGGACCGTCTAGACCATTTTTCTAAGTTTTATTTTATCGAAGAAAAATCCTTCGAACGTATGCTAAAATCCGTCAAATAGTTCGAACGTTTTTTTTTTCGATCGCAGGAATGCCAAATTAGGTGAAAAATCCTTCAACTTCGATATTCGAAGTCGAATTATTTTAATTTAATGGTCGAATTTCGAAGTGTTTTCTACTTCGAAATTCGACCCTTAGTAAATCAACCCCTAATAGTGTTCCTGAGACTTAATTCTGTACTGAACAGAGGTCAAAATGCCATTATGACTATATTTTCTGTGGTAGTTGTCTGTGGGAAAGACTATATTGATCTTGGATGCAAATTAAATACAGTATATCTTTATATATGGAGTAAAAACAGATCCTTAAGTAAGTAGAGAGTTTCTCTGATTTATTGAATATATATACATGTACTGTATTTATCCTCTAACAGTTATATTGAGATAATCGTAAAGAGGGCACAGTGTTGCAGTCCTCATCTACTGTGTATACATTATAACCAAGTGAAGAATAATGGTTGGCACTTTTCATTTCAATAATCTTCGGAACAGGCACTATTAAGGAACATGTTTAATTATGAATAAATTAGCAGATTATTGATTAACTGGATTATGTAATGCTCCATTCATACAATAAAGCAGCTACATTAATAAATTAATGTAATTGATGCTGATTAGAGATGCTGTATAAGATTACTGTTGCATTCTGCAGGACAATTCAATAAATGAGTATTCTGAGGAATCTGTTTCAAGGAAATCCTATTTTGAATATCCCATTTAGTGTAGACAGATGGCTGTACAAGCAATTTCGCCTAACTTAATCATAGGATGTGTGCACTCATCATGACTAATTGTTTCTGAAGAAATGGCAGAGAAACTACTTTATCTAACATTCCTGATAGCATTCACCTAAAGCATGAACATACCTTTACTTTTCTTTAAAGGAAAACTATACCCCCGAACAATGTATGTCTCTATAAAAAGACATTGCATAAAACAACTCATATGTAAAATCCTGCTTCATGTAAATAAACTATTTTCATAATAATATACTTTTTTATTAGCATATGATATTGGGTAATCATAAATATAAAATTGAAATTTAAAAAAATAAGGACAGCCTCCTGGGATCCTAGGATTCAACGGTGCACACAAACATACCAAACAAACTATAATGTTAGATAACATCAGCCAATTAACAGTTCTGTCTTTTTCTTCCACACTTCTTCGTGTTACAGTTAGAGCTGCAGTATTTCTGATCAGGTGATCTCTGAAGCAGTCACACAGACCATCAAGAAATGATGGTTCAAGGCAAGAGATGTAGAAGAGAAATATTTACTTAAATATAGACAAATACAAGAATTCCTATGCACTCAACTCATTATCAATATATTTAAGACATTGAGACATTTTGTGCATACAGCTACTAAAAAATGCCTTACCCTTTAATCAAAACAGGGATTGTTTGTCCATATATTGCAATATATTTAAGCTGGACAACTACGTCAAAATCATTCCATATCTGGCCAGTCCTATGCTCAATTTTCATCTGATTCATTAAGAATTCTATTGCTTCATTATACATTTTACAAAGTGTCTAAGTTTTACCTGCAAGTTACTTGCTGCTTTCATAGTAAAATTCCAAATCTTGGTTGCCCTTTTATTAGACACCAGTGGGATCACCTGACTATAGCTGGGAAGGGTGGGGGCTACAACGAGGATCTGGTCACTGCTCCAGTATAACCATAACAAACAAGGAAAAGTTGTGCTCACCACTAATTTTTAAAACCATTAGGCGGAGGTGCAATGAGGCTGTGACCAAAAAATATATATAAACAAATACAAGAGGCCCTCTGCACTCAACCCATTATCAATATATTTAAGACATTGAGACATTTTGTGCATACAGCTACTAAAAAATGCCTTACCCTTTAAACAACAGGGATTAGTGGTGAGCACAACTTTTCCATGTTTGTAATATTTACTTAAGTATATATTCTAGTTTGGTAAGAGTCTTTAATATACCACTATATAAACTATATAAACTAATATACCACTATATAAACTATATGTTGCTCAAGTATTCATTTTGTAGGTATAGTTTTTCTTTAAGGTTGCTTTTCTAATGTGTTTATATCACTGTAAATTGCAAAGGAAATGGGTAGTAATGGGCAAATTTTTCGCCTGGGGCAAATTCGTGGTGAATAGATAATAAATAAAAGTGCCCGCGAAAATTCACCAGTGTCTCGTTCTGGATGTGGGCACCGGCGCCCATATTTGGTGTTGAAAAAACGGACATCGGCGTCCATTTTTACTACGCTGGCAATGCCCGACGCGGCAGCGTTTAGCAAATTTTTAGCCAAAGAAAAACTCACCAGATTCGCCCATCACTACTGTATATATATGAGCATTTTTTTTAGATAAAGTATTTTTTTTAAATAGTGGCCTACAATCAACAGATGTATCAAGACACTAAGAGGCAGATTTATCAAGGGTCGAATTCGAGGGTTAAAAAGCCCTCAAATTCGACCATCGAATTTGTATAGAATTTCGAATTCTAAGGATTTTAACACAATTCTATTTATTGAACGATTGAATAAGAAAAATTCTATTTTTCGATAAAATAGTTTGAATCGAACGATTTGAATGATTTTAACCATTTAATTGAAATTTTTTTATTTGATCTAAAAATGCCAGAAAACCCTATGGGAGCTTACCATAGGGTTATACAGAAATTCTGTAGGTTTAATCTGGGGAACTAGGGATTTGAATTAAAATTTAAAGGGCAAGTACTTTGACCATCGAATGATCAAATAGATTTTTATTCGATCTATTTGAATCATTCGATTTGATTGAATTTTTAAAATTCGATGGTCAAAGTGGCCAGAAAAACTATTCGAAAATTTGAATTTATTTTTAAATTCGATCGAATTTCGAATAATTCACATGAATTTAGTAAATCTGCCCCAAAGTGTTGCAATCATTTAATACAGAGCAGTCTAGTTCTGTTTTTATGGCACCCTGCTTTACCAGTGACTTCCCTGTAATACATCATTTTAGATCATTAGGGCAATTTGGCAGGGTTGCTTCTGTCTCCAGAAGGCGTTTTTCTTTTCAACTTTTCGAAAAAAGTGATGAAAAAACAGGAATATGTATAATCCCCAATATTTTTTTGAAACCTTTAATAGTCTGGATTTATTAAAAAAACACAAACACTTGTGAGAAAAACTTGGCAAGTAAAAACTGGCTAGGTTGTATGGAAGTTAACAACTTTATTTGTTATCCACTTTATTAACACATTCAAGTTTTTCAGCCTCATTGAAAATGAATGGAAGGGGTCAGGCACAAGTCGTAAACGTAATCCAGGCAAGAGGTTCGGTTCAGGCAGAAGAGGTTCAATAGTCCAGTAACAAAGCAGGGTCATACACAAGAAGTCTTCAGTAGAAAAGCAAGATAAGCGCACCCAGGAACCACAGATGAGGACCTATAATCGGGCAATGTCCACAGTCCCGAAATCTCCTTAAATAGGCCCCAATTGGCGCCAAAACGGACGCAGGCGTGATGGCGTCACGACGCACGCACGCGCGCCGAGTTTGACGCACGCCGACTTTGACGCACGCCGACCTCGACGCCGGCAGGGATTAGCAGGCACCCTTACACTATGATAATATCATATACAAATCCAAACAATTAATAGGGACAAAAAATGCCATATAGTAAAATATATTACTGAGCATAACTATGAAAAGTCTAATAGGAAAGACTTGCATAAATATATTATGAGAGGTTATTTTGTTGTTTGATTTTTTTAAAATATTTTTTCTTTTATGTACTTACCCTACAGTGCACACTGTGACATCGGGCACATACTGAGATTTCTTTGCTCTTGTTTTCTCAGTTCATGTAGTTAATTTTGCTAAAACCCAATAAGGGATAATAATGGCATGATTACAGAAACTCCCTAGAGTGAATATAGTTATGTCATATATTCTGTATCTTCCCAAAGGCCTTACAAATGCATTGAATGAAATGATTCCAACAAATCTTTACTTTTGCTGTAATGTTTCATATTATATGCTCAGTGAAATTTATTGTTTCCTTTCATTCTCTGCCAGCAACTATCATTTGCCTTTTTATGTCTCTAAAGCTGCTAGTGGAAGCATAAATAGGGTTGACGTATAAAAATTATATTTGGTAGTATTGGTTCATGTAGACTAGAGTTATGTCTTAATTCATATTCTTTTTTTCTCTGAAGCAAAAATAAGAGAACACAAAGTGTAACTTAGGATGAGCCTACAGTATTTTTGTAATGATGTAAGGGTATACAATTGTCATATAATAAGCTAGTACCGGTATCTATAACCAAAGCATTTTGTTATAGTATTTATAATTTTTTTTCTCCATTTTCCAGTTCTGACCCGGGAAACATTCCACAGATGCAAAAAAAAAAAATTTCTCTATTAGAAAATGTAAGATTGTATTAAAATATTTTAATTTGAAGCATCTCTTCTTTTAAACCATTTTTCGCCTGAAGGTGAAAAAACTATTTTTGTAGCAAAGACTGGGTCAGGTTAAAATGATGAGAAGAGACACTTAGCAGGTTATTTATCAAAGTCCGAATTTATCTCAGTATTTCTAATATCCAACTCCAAGCAACTTTGAATTCCTTAATTACCATATTTATGAAGAAAAAAGCCTGAAAAATAGGGTCGGGCAAAACTCAGAAACTTCCAAGCTTTTCCCGAAAACTCAGAATTGTTCAGAGTTTTCTGCAAAGCTATGATTTTTTTCTGAGCTTTTGCTCCGAATCCCCAAAATAATCGGATATCGGTATCGGTCTTACCCAACTCAATACCAACACTTCTATTGAACCAATGTTTCCCTCTTAATGTGTTGCAGAGATACTGTCAAAGTTTGCATGTCTGGAATTCAGTGTTTTAGTTACTCCCTTATAGAATTGCCTCTGCAACAGAATATCAAAGGAGACCATGTTATGATCACTATTCCCTAAATTCTAACCCACACAAATGCTAGAGATTAGTGATGGGCTAAATTTTTCTCAGGAAATTCGCGAAATGGTGAAAAATTCATGAAACGCAGCCGGCGTCTCATTTTGGATATGGGCGTCCGATTGCCGGCATCCAAAAACGAGACGCCAGCAGGAATTTGCAACGAATTCGCCACAGGCAAATAAATTCACCCATCACTACTAGAGATGAGTTCAGTATTATTAGTTATTACAAGATCCAAAAGAGAGTTATTCCTAGTAGCTTCATGTCATTTAGCATATTTACAAACGTACTAACTTTTTCTGTCTTGGCAACCTAATTACCACAGTAATGTAATAACTTGACCTAGTTGTGAAGCCGCTATTTGTAAGAGTAGCTGGTCTTCATACTCATGGTTTATAACATACACCAATGATAATTTTCTTTGTAACCTTTTGCCCAGCCAAAACCTCTTCCCAGAGGGATTCCACACCAGGCCCAGACTGGCAATCTGTGGTTTCAGGCAAATGCCTGATGGGCTGCTTACTTTAAAATGTAAATGGACTGCTTACTAAACAATGCTAATTAGGCTTGTCTTTAATATGTGAATGAGCCAATTTCTTTAGAAATATAAATGAGCTGTCCATAACAGCTAGCCACAGCTAAAACAATGCATGCCAGTACTGGCATATGAGCGGAACCAGGAATTCTGACCAACCTCAGTTAGTAATATTAGTGTTGCCTGCTATCTACCCAATCCCTTATGATTATGAGAGGTATGTTGGCAACTGGAGGATCTGTGCTCAGAACAACCACTTCAGCCTGTATATAGAAAACTGTGATATGTTTCATTAATTGCATGAGACAGACTAGTCTCTTCAAGTATGCCACACTTTGGCCCTTTGATATACATGGTAATTAAAGTCATCTTATCTGCCAAGGTTCACTGTCTAGCTGGGAGCACACAATGGAAAATGTAGAATATACTGTAAGTATGGGGCCACTAATCCAACTGATAGAATAGTTGTGATAAAAATATTGGAGATATTTGTTGCAAGGACCAGTTCCAGCACATAGGGTATATAATATTGCTGGGGATTATATGGTAATGCACTCTTAAGATACCTATTCATAAACACTGGTCCTAGTTAACCTTAGGGTTGGAAATAGAAATCATGTTTTGCATGCGTCTATATACACGGGCTGCTTTGATACTTTTGCCAGGGCTGCTTTTTCCTTCCAATCCAGCCCTGTTCCACACCCTCACCAGTGCCAGCAATGGCTATTTCTTTAGTGCATGGCTTTAATTCAGGATTTACATACAAACATACCCCTCCACCTTTTTAATTCCTCTGTCCCTCCTAAAAAGGGTGCAACCATTTAAATTCACAGTCCAGTCACATGTTTCATCCCACCAGGTCTCTGTGATAACAATATCATAATTTTTAAAGCATGCAATTAGTTTTAGGTCTCCCATTTTACCTGAAAAACATTTGCCAGCATACAGCGGAGGTCACTACTTTTACTTTTTAAATTTGCAATACTTAATGGAGAATGATATGTTATGTTAGTATTATGCTGTTTTCCTTGTAACAGAGGGACGTCCTTAGGTGGTAAACTGCATACCCCCCTCACTCCTCCCCCATGACTCCTTACTAACCCCACTGCCCCATCTACCATAACTTCCCCATAATTCTTTCTCTCAACCACCCCTAGTTTAAACACTCCTCCAACCTATTGGCCATTCTTTCCCCTAGCACAGCGGACCCCCTTTAATTGAGGTGCAATCTGTCACGACTGTATAGGTTGTACCTCAAGGAAAAATCAGCCCAGTGCTCTAGGAACTCAAACCCTTTCTTCCTACACCAAGACTTGAGCCATGCATTTAGCTCCCTAGGTTCCCACAGTCTACCCAAACTTGCACATGTCAAAGGCAAAATTTATGAAAAAATTACATTGGAAGACCTTCCCATAATCTTAGAGCCTAGATCCCTGAACTCACTCTTTAAGGTCTTCCATCTACCATTCATCTTGTCATTAGTACCAATATGTACAAAGACAGTTGGGTCATGCCCATCCCCACACAAAAATTTGTCTACCCGATCAACCACATGCCGAACCCTGGCACCAGGTAGACAGCAAACTGTTTGGTTGTAGCAATCTGAATGACAGATTACCCTATCCACTTTCCTAATAATTGAATCCCCTACAACCACATTCTACTTAGGCTTAACTCTGCTCTCCTCCCCACCACTACTAGAGAAACTGGTCTCCCATCTGTTAGAGAGATCAGCCCCACCTAGAATTGCCAATCCAGAGTTAACAGTCCCATCTTCTTCACACAATCTGGTGTATCTGTTGGGATGTATAAACCTCCATTTTCCTTTTGCCCACCTTAGATTTTCTAACTGTCACCCAGCTAGCTGCCTTAACATCCTGCTGCTGTTCTGTTCCCCCCAAACTATCTGACCCCGCTAGGTCCTGTTCAGTGAGCAAGAGACTCCTTTCAAGATTGTCAATCGACCGCAGTGTTGCAATTTGTTCCTCTAGTGCTCTAACTTGACCCTCCAAAGTGGCAATTTGCTCATCCACCACAGAGTTAAGCATTTTGGATCTCTTGTTCCAAATATGCATACATATGGTAGACTGTGCATTGGGTCAGACCTGCTAGTGCTCATTATCCCAGTTACAGATCAAAACAGGAATAAAAAAATTTAGGGTGTACAACAAACTTTTTGATTTAGGTTGAAGCTCCTTTTGTTTGAAACTCTGGTGTTTGTAACTCCATTTACAGATCTTCCACAAACTCAGGTGTTTCGAACTCCAGTTACAGATCTCCCACTAACTCTGGTGTTTGTAACTCCCCTTACAGATCTCCCACCTAAAGAGCAAACACTTAAGAGCATCTAAACACTAATGCAAGCTCCACTGGAGTCTCAGGGGTTCTATTTATACAGTCTGTTCAGGTGCAACTAATCAAACCCCCACCCCCTCAAACTGAAAAAGCAGGTTGTTACAAACTTGCTGTAAGCACAATAGCACACCAAACTTTGCTATTTGCCACCAAAGACAGAAGAAATCTATAAAAAATTAAACCACAGTATTTAAATATACAACCTTACTACAAAACAACAGTTAATAACAAATACTTATCTTTTCAGTTGATTTGTTTTCTTTTAGTTGCAGTCAGCAGCCTGTTTGAAGCAGCAAGTGGCCATGAATTATTTGCTGCTGGAACTGGTTCCCTCATTGACCTTCATTTGCAGGATGAACAAGAGGCTCTTCATGTTGTTCATCATATCTTCAGGTAACTGAAGATCCCCCAATAGATGATTGTCCACTGCAATATTAGGAAGACTGCATGCTGCTAGGATGATATCACACACTTTATGAGTACTGCAGAACATACCTCTGAATGGTCCAAACAGCAGAAGCTCATCTTAAGTAACCCAAACACATGCTCAGTCACTTGTCTTGACCTTTTGTGTGCTGTGCAGTGAGTTTTGCCACAAAACTGACTCCAGTGGGTGAAAAAAATGTAACATGTCGCATCACGCATGCTAAATTGTTGCTATTTCACAAATTTTTGGTAAAGTGAAACGAGTCAGTTTCATTCTTCACTAGAGTGTGGTAACAGTGGCCTAATAATGCGCAGTCACAGGCAAAATACAGTGCTAAGGAAAGGGATTCAC
>CM044439.1:122518755-122540943 GCA_024363595.1 Xenopus borealis
TATATATATATATAAAACTAGAACTCTTCCAAAGTCCCCCGAAATGATATTTTGCAACTTTCTCTTAATTTCTATAGGTTATTTTAAAGTGCATTTGTCAAATGGTAAACTCTTTCTTTTACCCATTCCTAAATATGCTCCCCTAACCCCCATACAAATAAATAGCAACATAATTTCACTCTGTGGCAAGCTCTAGTTCCACTGTATGATTTATTTTGAAAAAAGTGATTAATGCTCAAATCTACAGCCCTTAAAGTGATCTGCTTTTGTAGCTGGAGCTTTACACGTCGGCCTGCAGCCAGCCAGGGTGGGTTGCACTAACAACATTGTACTACATTCAGCTCACAACTCCTTCAAGTCACCTAAAGAAATATGGAATGTGTCATCAAATTCAGTTCTATTATTCTATGTTTAAAGCTATGTAGGAACATAAATAGTGTCTTCTATATTTTGTTTTTTGGCACCTCAGTCACCATGGAACAATGGGGAATATATGGAAAAACACAACTAAAACATTCATATATACCACCCTGAAGGAAAATATAAATAAAATAAACTTGGAATGGTATCATACCCCTGCATAAACTTTTGCCAGATGCTTCAGCTGCCTGCTGGAGATGTCACCACAGCCCAGTGACACTATTTCATATTTATCACTTATAACAGAACTATAGGTTGTGCAGAACTATAGTTTCCATGCAGGATGCTGCCACTTTGCAGAGTGATTTGTCTAACTGGGCAGCTAACTGGAAAATGAGTTTCAATGTTGATAAATGCAAGTGTATGCACTTTGGCAAAAATAATATAAATGCAAGTTATACACTAAATGGCAGTGTGTTGGGAGTTTCCTTAAATGAGAAGGATCTTGTGGTTTTTATAGATAACAAGTTGTCTAATTATGGGAAGTATCATTCTGTAGCTACTAAAGCTACTGTAGCTACTAAAGCAAATAGAGCTCTGTCCTGCATAAAAAAGGGCATAAACTCAAAGAATGAAAACATAATTATACCTCTTTATAGATCCCTAGTAAGACCTCATCTGGAGTATGCAGTGCAGTTTTGGACTCCAGTCCTTAGGAGGGATGTAAATGAGCTGGAGAGAGTGCAGAGATGTTCAACTAAACTGGTTAGAGGGATGAAAGACTTAAATTATGAGGGTAGACTATCCAGGTTGGGGTTGTTTTCTCTGGAAAAAAGGCGCTTGTGAGGGGGCGTGATTACACTTTACAAATACATTAGAGGACATTATAGAAAAATATCAGGGGACCTTTAAACCATAAAGAGGATCACCGCACCAGAGGCTACCCCTTCAGACTAGAAGAAAAGGACTTTCATTTGAAGCAGCGTAGGTGGTTCTTCACAGTGAGGACAGTGAGGTTGTGGAATGTCGGGTGATGGCTGCTTCTGTTGATGCTTTTAAAAGGGGCTTGGATGATTTTTTGGACAGACCTAATATCAAAGGTTATTTTGATACTAAACTCTACAGTTAGTATAGCTATGGGCATAGATGGTTTGTGTGAAAGAGTGGAGGTGTGTGTGTGTGTATGCTGGGTTTTAATTTGGAGGGGTTGAACTTGATGGACTATGTCTTTTTTCAACCCAATTTAACTATGTAACTATGTAACATTGTTATGGGACACGACAGCGGACATATTTTCAAGGATCACCTGCCTTACAGGATCCACTAACCCACTTGTTGGGAATACCACTTGAAAATGTGGGTAAACACACCCAAAAAGTATATTAATGGGTACATGGTGCCTGGAAAGCTCCTATGGCTCCAAACACGTCAGAACTAGTGAACAAAATATATAAATAAGGAGAATGGAATATCTAACAGCCCTACTACATGACACCTCAATACTTTTTATGGAGGACTGGAACTCATGGGACTCCTTCCATGACCAATTACAACACAATATATATGGCAAAGGTAAAACATGAAACGTGAAATATCATAATGGGTACAAGGTACCACTTTGCCATCATAGTGCCTACCTATCTCACAAACCCAGCAACTGGAAAATGAAACCTTATCCATAAATTTTGGTAACCTCAACCATACCAATTCATACTTAATATATTTTGAAATGTGATGCTCCTAGCATATGGATGTGCCAATTCATAGAGTCATAACGGATGCTCGAAGTACCTTCTGTTATATAATGAAACATTATGGCTTGTCTTTTATTTTATTCTATAATATAATGTTACTGTAAGGGGGCCTATCGGCTCCCAGCGGAAGTTGCTAGGACCAAGGAGGAAGCTTTAGGCTTAAAGTCCAGGTTCAAGGTACAGGCAAGGGTTCAGGCAATATTGTAATCAAAGTCCAGGCAAAGGTCCAAAGGCAGGCAGAGTATTATCAGAATCAAAGTCCAGGCAGGGTCAATCATCCAGGAATCATCCAAAATAGCACAAAGTTCACCCAGGAACGCTAGAAAATGGAACCTATACTTGTGCATCGAACAGGTGTCCCGAGCATCCTTTTATTTGAATTTGGCACCGGTTTGTGATGTCACCGTGCCGGTACTCTCATACCAGCGTTCCTGTGCCGCTACCCACATTTGTTGCAAAATGGGTAGACAAAGTTCAGAGGGTACAAATGCCATTCCAATAAGAGTATCAGAAAGAGCGGAGGATTGATCAGCCAGGATTTTCTCAGCAAATTGAGGAAAGAGAGAGGCAATGATTCTGGCAGGGGGAATTACAAGATCTTGTCTTTCAGGGAGACAGTACCCCCGGAATGAAACCACAGTATAGGGCATCTGCTTTCAATTCTTGGAGCCAGGACAATAGATCAAAATTAAGTTAAAGTGGGAAAAGAAGAGACCCCACCTTGCTTGTCGGTTTTCTTGTCAGGCAGTATTTTAAGGGTTTGAATAAATTCAAGGTTTTTGTGGTCCGGGTAAATAGTGACTGGAATGGAAGACCCTTCTAGGAGGTGGCAGAATTCTTCGAGAGCTAACTTTAAAGCCAAGAGTTCATGATTCCCGGCGTCATAATTCTGTTCCGCTGGCGATGAATCTCTTGGAGTAGTATGCACAAGGGTGTAATTTCCCATCAGTAGGATGTCTTTGGGAAAGGACAGCTCCAGCACCAACCTTGGAGGCATCTACCTCAATGAAAAAGGTTAACACAGGATCAGGATGTTGGAGGACAGAGTCAGAGGTAAAAGCATCCTTCAGGGGTTGGAATGCTTCAACAGCTGAAGAGGCCATGAGCTAGGTTCACCCCTTTCTGAATAAGAGCAAGGATGGGGCAATGTGGGAGGAAAACCCCTTGATGAACTGTCGGTAGTAGTTTGCAAACCCAATAAATCTTTGTATAGCCTTGGTGCTCAAAGGAAGGGGCCATTCCTGGATTGCAGAGACTTTGGCGAGATCCATCTCAAAACCTTCTGGGGAGATGATATAGCCAAGGAAAGGCACTTCTAAGACACATTTCTCAATGTTGGCAAAGAGAGAGTTCTACCTCAGATGAGAGAGTACCTCTTTTACCTGAGAATGATGACTTTCCAAGGCCTTGGAGAAGACTAAGATGTCATCAAGGTACATAGCCATGAGTTTTCCCAAGAGGTCCCAGAAGATGTCATTCAAAAACTCCTGGAAAATGGCAGGTGCGTTGCAGAGGCCAAAGAGCATTACGAGATATTCATAGTGCCCATCTCGGGTGTTGAATGCGGTCTTCCATTCGTTCCCTTCACAGATGCGGATGAGGTTGTATGCCCCGCATAGATCGAACTTAGTGAAGATCTTAGCCCCTTTCAATTGGTCAAATAGTTCAGTGATCAGGGGCATAGAATATCGGGTTTTTAACCATGATTTTGTTGATTCCACAGTAGTCTATGAAGGGACGCAGACCACCGTCCATCTTCTACACAGAAAAAAGCCACCCCCAGCCAGAGAGGTAGAGGGACAAATAAATCCCTGCTGGAGATTTTCTTGGACATAATCTTTCATGGCTGAAGTCTCTGCAGGAGAGAGGGGATAGGTGCAACCTCTAGTGGGCATGGTTCCAGGAAGGAGATCGACAGGGCTATCATAGTGACAATGAGGAGGGAGGAATTCTGCAGACTTTTTACAGAAGACATCAGAGAATTCCTTGTAGAAGGACGGCAAAGCTGACAGTTCAGTTGAAGAAACAGTCACCTGGTGGAGTGGAGTAGCAGGAAGACAATGTTTTTTTTTTTTTTATGCAGACGCAACCATGGTAATCGCAACACCACAGGAGAGGAGGGACAAGATTAATTTCCCCTGTAGTCAAGGAGATAATGTCAGACGATAAGGGTCTGTTTTCAATGGAAAAAACCGGCATGGGAATACCCACTCATTTGGCTGAAGCCAAATCCATGAAATTTCCTGCAGCTCCGGAGTCAAGGAATGCAGAGACTTGGATATTCTTGATGGCCAGAAGGATCTGCAAAGGAAGGCGAAACTAGTGAGAGTTCTTTTGGAGCTTAGAAGTGATTCCACTTACGAATGACATACCATTTTTACTTTGGGGAGGAGAACTCCTCAGCCTCACCGGACAGGAATTGGAAAAGTGGAATTGTCTGCCACAGTGCAGACACTGGTCTGCCAGACACCTTCAAAGTTTCTCTTGTTCGGAGAGATGAGCCTTTCCAACTCCAAAGGAGTAGCTGACAGCTGCTGGGCAGGTGAAGGCAACAGGGGTATTTGGTTTAAAATTGTTTGAAATTTCTTGCTGCGCTCCTTGACAGCTTGATGCTCTCTAAGGCGAGTGTTCACTTTAATGGTGAGAGCAATCAAATCCTCCAACGATTCAGGAAGTTTCCTGGAGACTAGGTAATCTTTAAGTTGAGTCGACAGGCCTTAGTAGAAAACCACCTTGTATGCCTTGTCATTCCAAGAGGTTCTAAAGTCAATTCATTAAAGTTCTAAAGTCAATATCATATTCACTGGCACTGAGACTTCCCTGACGGATTTGCAGGAGGCGAGATGAGGCATAAGCGACGCAACCCGGGACATCAAAGATAGTTCTGAATGGCTGAAGGAATTCTTTAACATTAAATGTCAATGGAGAATTCTTCTCTCAAAGAGATGTAGCTCAGGTGGTTTACCCTCCAAACGGGACACCACATAACCCACTTTCGCCCACTCAGAAGTCAATTGTGAGGGTTGGAATTCAAATTGAATAAGACACTGAGTAACAAACCCTCTGCAGGCTTGCAGGTCCCCATTATAGTGAGGAGGAGAAGGGATGCATGAGTCATGAACTGGAGAGACCACTAGTGAAGGAGCGACATCAGTAGAGAGATTCCCCATAGCTGGAGAAGTGGAAGGCATACAAGAAAGAAGCGTAATCAGTCAAAATAACACAAAGTTCAACACCCAGGAACGCTAGAAAATGTAACCTATACTTGGGCGTTAAACCTGCATCCTGAGCATCCTTTTTTTTAAAATTTGGCACTGGTTTGTAATGTCACTGCGCCGGCGCTCGGCGCGCTACCCATGTGTGGCATATGGGTGCCGCCATCCTGGATTCTCGACTGACAGGCAGGCAAGACGCGATGATGGGCGCTCCCGGTGGTCCTGAGAGTTATTATTCATGTTTTTCTTTTTATGCTGTTTTCATTGTGATTTAAAAACCAATAATAATATGGTTTTAAAAAAAGAATACACTTTGTGGAGTGAAATTATTCTAATATCCTCATATTTTGAACAGGGGGTACTTTATTATAATACACAAGTTTCATTGAGTCATGTGACAAAAATTATATCACTAACTTCACTCATATGATAACACTAAGCAACATTTCTAAGGATATATTTTACAGGATATTCATGGCTCGTGTGCATTATTAGAAGGATAGAAGTCACATATTGATACATTCTGGAAAGCTAGATTTTACAGAATTCTCAGAAATAATCAGCGGCAACACATCAGAGAACGCAAATGAATACTATAGAAACTTCATGCTATGTATCCTTAACTCACAGGCTCTGGAGTCAGCATTGTGTGACTGTAATGGCATAGAGCAAATGGTATATAGCAAAAAGTCATTCAATGTTATAGAACGAATCATGCTATTAAGTGCCTAAAATCATTTTATAACATATACCGTGGGAACAAAGATAGATCCTATCTTCTTTTGGATTGCAAAGCAATACTCATGCAATTACAATAAGGAAAATAAATGTTAATATTAATCTCTTGTGAAATTGGAATTCTGTAGAAAGTGATCAGAACACACATTGGTGTGTTTATACAAAGACACTGTTGTTTTTGCTCCTGTTTTACATTGCCTGATGAAGCAGGAAATGCCTGCGAAACGCGTTGCAATATTGTTGTGAATAAACTATTACTGAAAATTACCACTTTTGTGGGTGTCTGCCTGGAGGAGGTAAGTTCACTACTACCTCCTCTGAATTACCCATTGGGTTTTTAAGTGTTTTTAGCTAATTTTATCCTTTTGGCGCCTCTGTTTTGTCTTATCACTATACCGAGTCCACCCCAAGTGGAGGGGTGTCATCCCCATTTTTCTTCCTTCTACAGAGAGCTACTTCTTATTCCTGAGTGGGGTCAGGATAATCTCCCCACCTGCCTTTACAGTGGTTGCCTATTGGTAACCCTGGCTTGTGAGTATTAATTTGTTTACTCTATCATTACACCTTGTAAAAACATATTACACTATTGGGGCTCTTGGTGTTCCTTTTTGTCTTCGTTTGTTGAAATATATATTGTCAGTCACACAAAAGAGTTCTATAAATTTAGACTGAAGATGCTAAGCTTGTTAGTTGGTGTAACAAAAGCTGAGGGTTATCTTTGACCTTGTGTTAAATCTGTTTTGACCTCTCAAGCTGGAAGTGACATTGTCAGCAGCTGAAGAAAATTAAGGTCTTCTGTAAATATCTCTTTTATGTTTTAACATACCTCAAGCCAGTATTCAAACAGTAAAATATTTAAGCTAAAGGCTTTTCATTAAATTAAAGAGATTTTACGGTATCCCATATTGATCTTGAATTCCTCTTTGATCTTGAATCAACTGTGATTATTGAAACCTCACCACCTGGCATCTAGTAGCTTTCTTATATATATATATGTATATGTATTTTTGTATCTTTCCTGCATGCATTAGTAGCTCTGTTTTATCTTTTCATAAATGACCCCGCGAAATGCATTGTAGGTAGTGTCTCAGTGTTTGTGAATAATACTAAGAGGCCTATTTACTAACTTTTGGAATCCCTTTTTATCCTGAATCGTATTTTTCTCTAAAACTCTAAAAATTTGATATTTATTAAGGGGAAGATTTACTAAGGGTCCTATTTCAAATAGAAAAAAATAAAAAATTCGATCATCAAATTTTTAAGTTTATTTTCGATAAAAAATTTACCTTTTTCATTCGAACAGATCCGTTTTTGATCAAATAAAATAATTTGAATCATTAAACTGCATTGTTCTATTTGAATGATTTGAATGATTTAGGTAAAAAATTTGATTTTCAAAATTTTTTAAAAACACTCCTTAAAGGTTCCAGGAGGTCCCCCATAGGCTAAAATAGAAATTCTGCAGCTTTAAGGTGGCAAGGCGAAGTGTTGAATTTTAATTTTTTAAAGAGACAGTACTTTGATTTTCGAATGGTTGAATGTTCAAATTTGATTAGAATTTTCTTTCAATTTGAATCAAATTTTGCCCTATTCGATAGTCTAAGTTGCTAAAAATTACTTCGAAATTCAAATTTTTTTAATTTGAATTTTCACTTTCGACCATTAGTAAATGTGCCCCTAAATTTGCAAACCACGGATCCTATTGGACCTTTCTTTTTTAGCCATTCAGACCTCAGGGATTTTCAGATTTTTTTCCCTTGTAATTAATCAATTGGGATATCTGTATTTTCGGATTGTTTAGCACTTTTTTCTTTCATACTTTTTATATGCAGACCTTTTAATAACTTTCAAGGCATTCATGATTTTGGAAAAATAGAGTTTTATTTCAAAAGTCCCCAATGCCTCTTAAATTCAAACTTTATCAATTGGGCCTGATAAATTGCACATAACAAGAGGTTCCTTGTGACTTTTGTAGAAACAAACCTATGCTACAGCTCCAAGAGGCATTCTCCATTGACTGCTAATGCTATTAAATTGCTGTCTTGTTAAAAAGACATTGATTTGATGGAAGAAAAGCATAATTTTGCCTCTTTATATATCACTGGTAATACCTTGCTTTGAGCACGCAGTGCAGTTTTGGGCAGCAGCCAATGATAGTGATATAAATGACCTGTAAATAGTGCAATCAAGTTACAAGGTCAAACTATCAAAATTATATCCTTCTCTTTAGAAGAGCTGTTTATGATGGGACATCATACCTCTTTACAAACCTCTTTAGCAGGGGGAGAATAGGTTTAAAATAATTTTCATCTAAAACAACTCAAACGTTTCCTCACAGTGAGGACAGGAGGACTTTGCAATGTTCTGCTTAGGGATGTTGCAATTGCAGATTCTCTTAAAGCCTTTAAGACACATATGGACGTCTTCTTGGACATGCAGTATGTCCAGGGCTATAGTGAAACCAGTAGATAAAATGTAGAACTCTGCTTGATCGTTGTTTTTTTAATCCAAAATTAAACATATAACTACAGAGGGGGTAATTTATAAAGTTCGCGCAGCACATAATTGTTCGCAAATGGTAATTTTGCCCATGCTTTTTCCTGAACGCTACAATATTGCACTACTGTGCCCTTCTTTAAGTTTTTTGCGAATTCGCATTGTGAAAGAATTTTCGCAAACAAGATGGGTCTTTGCGTGAGTACAGGCACTTTGCGAGGTTGTTTTGCACGAAAATAGCGTTAAATGTAACTTAAATTCGCAATTTGCAAAACAGTTTTGCAAATATTTTCTCCGCCACCAAAGTTGTGGCGCAGAGTGTTCGCAATTTGTGATTTTTGCCATATTTAAAAAGCTCCATAAAGACATTCACAATGTGAAAAACAAATTCGCAAATCTGTTTTGCGAATTTGCACACTCTTATTCAGCTTTATAAATATAAGCAGGTGCAGGGCAAATATATTCACTCTGCGAGCCAATCTGCACTGCGCAAAGTTTATAAATGACCCCCAGTATAATAGGGATGAGAGAATTTTTTGGGCACGCATGGATTCACCATAATATGGATTTCACCATGAGGAAAAAGTCACCAAGACAAAAAAAAGCACAAGAAAAGTAAAAATAAAAGTTAAAAAAAAAATTATTGCATCAAAATAATTATTGCATATTGACATAAATGTGTTTCATAAATTTTTCGCCATTTTGCTAATTTTTCTAAACAAAATGGGAAAGAAATGCTCATCACTATTATGTACCTAACTTTGCCAACTATTATCTCAATGCAAGCTACATGCGTATCTTGTCGAGTTTTTAAAGGGGAAAACTCAAATTTTTCGATAGAAAAAAAATTAAATTTTTAAATATTTACTTACCCCCAAAGCTGCTAAAAATTCTAATCCAAAAATACGCCATCTCAAACCTGTCAAAGTGATGTAGAAGTCAATGATAGATGTCCCTAAAGTTATTTCCTGATAGGCTGACCCCAATAAAATCGGGGGTTTTGTCCGATAATCTGATAAAATTGAGTATTCACAGTAATAATTAAAGTATGATATGAATTGACGATTTTGTCACCATGTTTTGTCACTCCAACTTTTTGGAGAAAAATGACTGATAAACGAGTTCAATTTGTGGGAGTTTAGCTGACTTTGTTTTCATAAAAAAAGGAAATTCTGTGGTGTTTATACAACTGACTTGCGGGTGTCACTGTGCACAGGACTTGTGCTGTGTATACACAGGATTTTCTGTACAGTTTGAAAGTGAAAGTAGGAAGTACTGAGTTGTGTAATGGCTGCACGAACCTGTTAATAAAGCACTGTTATACCCTGCTCATCCTCAGCTACCATAACACAACAAATGGCGACAAGGATGTCTTTTCTACCTCTGCAGCAGCCTGCACCTTTTCTACCAAACCCTGGTGAGCCTACCATACCTTTTACTGCTTGGATCCGTATGTCTGATAATTACATTATTGCTGCTGACCAAGGGGAGATTTCTGCAGCTAGAAAGCGGGCTTTACTTATTCACTGCCTGGGAGTAGAGGGACAGCGTATATTCTATACATTACCATTACCTGATGATACTTATGAAACTGCTCTTATTGCTATAAAGAACTTTTTGCTGAAAGATATAAATTCCGCCAACGTGCATAATGTAATGGCGAATCCACAGAACATTTTGTAGCAGCTTTGAGAGAGCAGGTTCTTACCTGTGAGTTCGGGAATCTAACAGATGAAATGCTAAGAGACCAAATAGTGGAAAAAACAAACTCACCATGCATTAGAGAGAGACTGCTCCTAGAGCAAGATTTAACCCTTGCAAAGGCTATAATAGTAGCTAGCCAAATTGAAACAGCTGTGGCAAAGGCTAAAACTCTCAGTCAGGGAATTGGGAATGTAAAGATTGTGAATTCAAAACTAATAATGCACAGTCACAGGAAAAATACAGTGCTAAGGAAAGGGATTCACTGCAAAACCGTGCAGCAAATACAAATAAAACAATGCTGCTTTCACTGTGGTTCAACACAACACCTTGCAAACTATGCTAAATGTCCTGAAAAAGCTATACAGTGCTGCAAATGTTAAATATCAGGTCACTTGGCTGCGGTCTGCCATAGTTTTACTAAAGATGTTCATGAACTCACTACTACCAATGTTACAGTATTCAGTGTGGATAAAGCTGGTACATTTATTCCAGACAAGTTTATATGCACTGTCAATGTCAGTATTGCTTCTACTGCCAAGAGACACTCCATTAACCTGATGCTTGATAGAGGTTCAGCTGTTTCTATACTACCAAAGTATATTTTCTTGAAATACTTTGCAAAAGATATGCTTGTTGCACCTGCCCAGAGACTGGTCAGATACTTAAAAGATCCAATCCCTGTTCTTAGTTACTTGCCAGTGATGGTACAATTTGAATCAAATACTGCAAAATGTGTCTTTTACATTGTGAATAAGGGTACTGCTATACTTGGAAGGGATCTCTTTTCTGCATTAAACCTACAATTAGTGGATGGTCTCATTACTACAGCACCAGTGCCTGCCACACAGCCAGTGTCTAAAATTTCACCAGAAAACATGTCACTGGGTTGTGCAATGAACTTTGTACACAAAGTTAAGTTGAGACCAGATGTAAAACCAGTACGTCCAAAATTGAGGCGATTGCCTTACTCTATAAGGGAGACTGTCTCACAGGAACTAAAGAAACTGGTAGAGCAAGATGTGATTGAAAAATCAGAATCCTCTGAATGGCTTTAACCATTTGTTGTAACAATTGTACCAAGAAGAAAACTGGAGGTATTCGATTGTGTGTTGATCTCCGTGAACCTAATAAAGCAGTTGTTATGGATAATCAGGGTCGGACTGGGGGCCTGGGGCCAACCGGGGCTACTGTCCAGGGCCCCATCTGACCCCCCCGCCCCCATACCGTGAAGAGCCTATGTAGACTGCCCTCTGGAGAGGCGCCGCACTCGCTCCTGCTGGAGAGGCAACGAGCGCACCTGCTGAAGAGGCGTTGCACACATGCCTGCTGCTGGTAAGGCGCTACAAGCGCAAATTCACAAGTGGCGCTGTGAACGTCGCCTACAGAAGTCAGTCAGGAGAGGGGTCTGGCCCACCGGGTATTTTCCCGGTTTCCCGCCGGGCCAGTCCGACACTGTGGATAATCATCCCTTGCCACATATAAAGGAAATATTTTCTAAACGCCGAGGAGCAAAATTCTTTTCTACTCTGAATCTTCAGAGTGCTTATCATCAAGTATTACTGCATGAGGAAAGCAGAGACCTCACTGCATTTATCACCCATGATGGTTTGTTTCGGTTCAAGCATGTACTTTATGGACTGGCTTCAGCACTGAGTTGTTTTCAAAGACTGATGTCTTCTATACTCCATGGCATACCTGCTGTACAATGCTACTTGGATAATATAATTGTCTATGCTCCAACTATGGATCTCCATGACAAGTACCTGGAAAAGATTCTGAAATGCATTGATTCTGCAGGATTCAAACTGAACCTTGCCAAATGCCACTTCAGACAAACTCAGCTGTCATTTCTGGGTCATATAATTTCACAAGATGGATTACGGCCTGACCCTGACCGTGTCAACGCGGTTACACAAGCACCTACTTCATCTGATTTCCAGACCTTACGAGCTTTCTTACAGATGAAGCCACTTTGGATTGTGTGTTTGACACAAAATAACTTAACTCAGATATCCCATTTAACTCACTTAACACAGAATATTGTGTCACAGCATCCCATCCAATTAAAGAGTTCACCATTGAAAACAATGGTTCTTTGGTATGCTAATGAAAAGGTTAAATGCATTAAATAAGTTAAGATGACTTTAGATAACACAGTTTCTTCAATTAAACCTGAGTCACAATGCATTTAACATACAAATCCAAGTGGCTGCATCTTTAGGTCTTACTTCTTGGTATTCTAAGTTTATTCCCAACTATGCTTCAGTTGTGGAGCCACTCAGAGCACTACTACATGGAACTTTAAGTCTGGTGTGGTCAGAATCTGCTCAACATAGCTTTGAAATAGTAAAGCAGTTAATTCCAGTGCTAGCTTTATTTGATCCTGCACTAACCACTGTGGTTACTTCAGATGCTTCAGACTATGGCGTTGGTGCAGTTCTCACACAGATCCATGCTGATCATACAGAGAAAACTGTTGCATTTGCATCCAGAACACTTACAGAGACAGAGCGTAAGTATTCAACTGTTGAAAAAGAAGCTCTAGCATGTGTTTGGGCAGCAAAAAAATGGAGAACCTACCTATGGGGTTGAGAATTTACTTTATGCACTGTTCATAGACCTTACCACAAAGGGACTAGGAAGAGCTGGAATGCGTATAGCTAGATGGTCAGCAAGGTTACTGAATTTCAACTACAAAATGCAATACAAACCAGGTTTGAAAAATGTTACTGCTGATTGCTTGTCACATTTACCTTTAACTACAGCTTCTGATATGCTGGGTGAGGACATAAAAGTTGTAGCATTGGCTAATTTACTATCATCTACAGTTACAGCTGCTGATTTTAAGCAAGGTTGCCTCACATGTCCAATTCAAGTAAAATTACGGGGCATCTTACAAAGCAAATGGCCAAATGCTGAGAAGAAACTCAGCCCTGATCTTCAACCTTATTACAGGATTAGACACGAATTATCATTTGTAGATGGCTATGTTGTGGATCTCATTGTTTATTGGTACCAGAGACCTCTCGAGAAAAGCTCATACTACTTGCACATGAGAGTCATCAAGGAATTGTATGTACAAAACAAAGACTACTAGAACTATACTGGTGGCCAGCAATGGATGCCGATGTTGTAACTGCCCTTCATTCTTGTGTTACTTGTCAGAATCATGACAAAACAGCTATCACACATACACCACCACTTCAACCAGTACCATTCCCTGATTCAGCATGGGAAAAACTTGCTATTGATATTATCAGACCTTTTGCAGATGCTCCTATAGATTGTAGATTTGCTATAACCTTGATAGACTATTACAGTAAACATCAGCTACAGTAATAACATTTATTTCTACAGTTTTCAGCAGAGAAGGAAATCCAAAGGAGTTAATATCAGACAACGGACCACAGTTTGTCTCATATGAGTTTGAATCCTTTCTGAGAGAGAGGAATATTGTGCATAGGAAATCTTCAGTTTATTACCCACAAGCAAATGGAGAAATCAAATGATTCAACAGAAGTCTGAAAGAAGCACTACAGACAGCAAATCTTACTCGGAAATCTTGGAAAGTATTTACAACATAACTACAGAGCAACATGCCATGCAACAACCCAATCATCTCCAGGTGAATTAATACATGGCAGACAGATGCGCACAAAATTACAAGTTGCAGACATCAAACTTCCACCAAATACTGTTCCTGCAAACTCATCTACTGCTGACATTGTCAAAAGTCACCAAGCCAAATGCAAGGCTTATACTGATAGAAAACGTGGTGCAAGAAAAGTGCACTTTCAGCCTGGATCTTTAGTCAGAATTAAGAAACCAGGAATACTGAAACAAGGACAATCTAAATTTACTACACCACTTGAAATGAGATGCCAGCGAAGACCATACACATATGAACTGTCTGATGGACGCATATGGAATGCAAGTCATCTTGCTCCTGTTAGATATGACTTTGGGGATGTTCCATTTGATGAAGGACATTTCCCTACTCCTAATGCCAACTGCAATAGGGCAGAAGAAAGTGAACCTATAAGGCATCCTGAGAGAATTGGGAAACTACCTGCATGGACCAAGGACTATATCATGTGAAGAATGTATACATTGCTTTAAGATACATACAGTTTAATTGTTACTGTTTATATATTTGTCCAAATGCTTTCCTACTATAGGGGGAATATGTGGTATCACTGTGCATACACATGACTTTCTGTATAGCTTGAAAGTGAAAGTAAGAGTTATTCATGTTATTTAATGGCTGCATGAACCTACTAATAAAGCACTGTTATACTCTCCTCATCCACGGCTACCAAAAACAACATAGAGTGTTCTACCTGTGTTCACCAGGTGTGGCTGGAGTATATCCTGCAAAAGATTTGCTATATAGTATGCTTAAATCAATATAGGAAGTTCAATCATTCTACATAGCTGAACCTTTAGAAAAATGTAAAACTTCATATTGCTCTTTTGGCATCTTTAATTCTGTCTACAATTGAATTTTAGTTTTTGTTTGTAAAAGTTTTCTTTCACCTCTTTCATGCAAACAGGGCTGGTATGAGTTTTTAGTAGGACAATAGGACAACTTTATTTTAATTATTAAAGTTTTTCTAGGCTTGTGTAGTGTAATGTAGTGGCTGCAACATATACCTCTATTATACGCTTAAGTTCGCGCAGTATGCAAATTAGGCATCACTAGCGTAAATGCACTTTGCCTGGGAAAGTAACGGTAGCGCTACTTTGCTACAGTTCGCCACCCTGAGTGCAAATTCGCATCTTAGTGAATTAGCGTAGTGCTGGCGAAAATTTGCCTGGCAAAGTGCGGCGAACGTCAGCGAAGGCAACGCTAGAGCATTTTCACGCTTTATATATACTGTATATATATATATGCAAATATTTTTATATATATATATATATATATATATATATATATAGTTAATTATAAACAGAATGTAATTTCCATGTTCATTTTATCTTTTAAACTGAAAAAACCAAACCAAACTAAAATTTATATACTGTATTATTTATATTTGAAAAATGTTCTTTGTACAACACACTTTTCAGTTTCTATAAAGCTTGTATTCAAACTTTGCTTACTTATGGAAAAAAACTCTATAAAATATGGAGATGAAATCAATCCATATTTTTCTTAAAGTGTCATCATATTTTAAAAATATTTTATGTTTAGGTGTTATAAATCTTTTACTTTTAATGGATATTCAGGTCTATCAAAAACATCTATCCTCAGTATTTCAGATGACATGTTAACTTGCAAAGTTTAATGACCTGTTAAAATATTATCAAGCTTTGCTTTTTTCCATAAAAAATATGTTGTGTCAAGGAGCAATTGACTTGTTTACATACACATTTACAAGTACAGAAGTTTGAAAAATACAACATAATCGCAACAAAATAAAAACAAGATCATAATATCTGGTACATTTGCTCCCCTCCTGCTGTGCATTTAGTTATCACAATCCAGGAGATCCATTATTATTGTCTTTTTTTCCCACAGTACAATATATGTCAAATAAATCACTGGAGTTGCTCTTAAAGAAACAATTTAGGAGATATGCTTCACATGTCTTAAGACATATCTAATACTGAAATTCAAACAAAATAGTCTGAATTTTAAACATGGAAATGTACTTGTTGTGGTTACAACTAAGATATTCACTGTTGTAGCTCCAACAGCACCTCAAGGTGAAGCATCTCCAGGATATAATGATTCCTTGGGAACACACAACAGCTTAATATTAAGACACCAAAGCAAATATTCAGAACTCTGCATTTATTGGAGGCCTAAAGCAGTTGGTATGTACAATGCTTACAGTATAGCCTGCATTTAATTCCTTGTAACTGTCATTACTTTGGTAAGTTACCAGTGAAATTAAAAAAAGGAAAATCAGCCATTTTACTTCCTTAATCCTAATCATTGGGGCCCATTATTTAACAGCCCAATGAAACTTTAATAGTGCCAATAGTAACATAGTAAGTTAGGCTGAAAAAAGACTCGCGTCCATCAAGTTCAACCTTTTTTTTTTTTTTTTTATTTTAACTGCCTAACTGCTAGTTGATCCAGAGGAAGGCAAAAAACCCCATCCTAAGCCTCTCCAATTTGCCTCAGAGGGGGAAAAAATTCCTTCCTGACTCCAAAAAGGCAATCGGACTAGTCCCTGGATCAACTTGTATAATGAGCTATCTTCCATAACCCTGTATTCCCTCACTTGCTAAAAAGCCATCCAACCCCTTCTTAAAGCCATCTAATGTATCAGCCAGTACAACAGTTTCAGGGAGAGAATTCCACATCTTCACAGCTCTAACTGTAAAAAACCCCTTCCGAATATTTAGGCGGAACCTCTTTTCTTCTAAACGGAATGGGTGACCTTGTGTCATCTGGAAAGACCTACTGGTGAATAAAGCATTAGAGAGATTATTATATGACCCCCTTATATATTTATACATAGTTATCATATCTCCCCTTAAGCGCCTCTTCTCCAGCGTGAACATCCCAAATTTGGCCAGTCTTTCCTCATAGCTAAGGTTTTCCATACCTTTTACCAGCTTAGTTGCCCTTCTCTGTACCCTCTCTAATACAATAATGTCCTGTTTGAGTGAGTGAGACCAAAATTGTACAGCATATTCTAGATGTGGCCTTACAAGTGCTCTATAAAGTGGAAGAATGACCCCCTCCTCCCGTGACTCTATGCCCCTTTTAATACAGCTCAAGACCTTATTGGCCCTTGATGCTGCTGATTGGCATTGCTTGCTACAGCCAAGTTTATCATCTACAAGGACTCCAAGGCCTTTTTCCATAATGGATTTGCCTAGTGCAGTCCCATTAAGGGTATAAGTGGCTTGAATATTTTTACATCCCAGGTGCATGACTTTACATTTATCAATATTGAATCTCATTTGCCACTTATCTGCCCAGATTGCCAGTTTGTCAAGATCCTGCTGCAAGGATGCCACATCCTGGATGGAATTAATTGGGCTGGATAGTTTTGTGTCATCCGCAAACACTGATACATTACTTACAACACCCTCCCCTAAGTCATTAATGAACAAGTTAAATAAAAGTGGACCCAACACCGAGCCCTGAGGGAACCCACTAAGAACCTTACCTCAAATTTGTCTGGCATGACCTATCCTTCATAAAGCCATACTGATTGCTGCTCATAATGCCATTTGCTAGGACAAAATTTTGAATGTGATCCCTTAACAAGCCTTCAAATAATTTGCCCATTCAGCACTTGTGCCATTCAGCACTTGGGTTCTTGGGTCTTTGATTTAAGCTGCATGTGGATGGCATGTGGCAGGACATATTTCCTCCATATGTCTCTTTCATAAAAATTGAGGAAGGAGCACCAGGGGATGCAGGTTTCTGAAGTACCCTCAGACTATAAGGAAAAGTAAAGGACTCTCTTTCACCTACATAACCAAATTTCAATATACTGTATCATAAGGTACAAAGTGTAATCTAAGGATGGATTTGTTGTTTTTAATCACTCCAGACTATTGCCTTTTTATTTTCCAGTTATCAGTAAACCATTAAAAATTTAATTCCAAACCTAAAAACTTGCAGAATGAAAAATAGTTTTCTAGTGTCAATTCTACTTATCTAACAAAGGTCGAGTTTCTGAGGTTTTTTAAATCTCGAATAAACTCACAACTTGAATGTTGTCTTTTTTTATGAAAAAACTCAAATGTAAAACTGTTTTTGAAAATTCAATTACATTTTTCCCTTGGCAGAAAAAGATTCTTCTCTGGTGCACCAACATTTTTTCAAATTGTGAAAAAAGGTTTACAGATGTCCTACTTATTTTGATTTGGTTCAAATACAAGTGCATTTTTGATAACGACTGACAAAATCAAATTTTTCTAAACAAGTAAAGTCAAAATAAGGGAGGAAATGAAGAAATTCAGCCATTTTAAATTTGCCCCCATATGAGAGGTTGTGGAAGTCATAGCAAATAATCAAAAATAGAAACCAAGTATACAGAAAGCTCCAAACTACATGGATTCCATTTTAAGTACGTAACTGATACATTTAAAATAATTTCCTATTTGCAATAATAAAACAGTGCCTTTTACTTGACCCTAGATATGCTGTATAAATTCATATTGGTGGCATATCAAATTCCGCTGGGTTTATTTATTTTTTATTTATTGATTTTAGCAGACTTATGGTATGATGATCCAAATAACAGAAAGAACCCTTATCTGGAAAACCCAAGTCCTATGCATTCTGAATAATAGATCCAAATACCTCAACTGGTTCATTATTTAATAGCAAAAATCTGAAAGCTTGCAATCATAAATTAGACCTGGCACAAGCCTTATTTATTTCCTTGCTGTGTTGTAAGATTGGTAAATTCCCTCCTTTTTAATATTTTCCTTATAAAATATTCTACTGCACTTCGAAGCATTAATTTATAGACGCACGTGTCACTGTCTATAGTATCTCTTAATAGATTGTCAGCTATTCAGGAATACTACAATGGCAGTTGGAATGCCTCCTTTACAAAAGTGAAACATTGAAATTATGTATTTTTATCATAATCTTCCTAAGAAGAAACCATATTATTTGTAATTAGAAAATATAGTTTTTGATGTGTTTTATTGCAGTGTACGCAGAACTTCCAGAAAGAATGTTTTCATACAATAGCTGTGTACTTTGAGATAATGTTCTAATTAACCTAATTGCAGCCAATATATTGAGCTTCAATTTGAAATCCAGACTTCCATGGCAACTAGCAGAAGAGTTGTGTGGTTTGTGCTTTGCTATTCCAGTACAGTTTAAAAAAATAAATCTTTATTACAGGAACCAGGGAGGTAAATCCTCTTAACAAGATAAAGCTTGAAATAAGAAAGATTTTTGTCCCCTTGCACTTGCTGATAATGTATAAATTAAGCAGTGATGCTTCAATTTAATTAGCATAAGCCATCATAATAATGTACCCCATAAGTGTTTGCCTTCCCAGTGCAGAGCAAAATTCTTCTGCTTTAGAGATTTACTATAAACCACTGAATATTAAATGCTTTGGTTTTATAGGAACATATTCTGCAAAGCTAGCTTGTGGCATTAAATAATCCACCTTAAAATTCTAAAGATTTGATCCTGGGTAATATTAAATTATTCAGGAAAAAATAATCTAAACTGCTTTAAAGGTTTATGAGTAATCCAAATTGTGGAAAGCCATATACTACAAACTGAAGTCCTTCATTGATATAAAAAATATCTAGAAAATGTCCGGTCATAATAAATTTGTTTGTCTCATTTCATTCAATGGGATTTTACCCTCTATGAGTATTAGCTAAACAATTAAACTCTTGATAGAGATCAAGGGGTCCGTTTACTAAAGTGCGGTAAAAATTTTCGCACAAAATACAGACAAATTTAACGCAGAATATGTTTTCGCGAGTTTATTAACCTGTGGTAAATATAAATTTGCGAATTTTCTTGCACAAGAATATGTATTCGCCAGTTATCGCATCCGCTGAAAATAACGCTACGTAAATATTAACGCATGGTTTACTAAGCAGCGAAATGTGTGAAAGACAAAATTAATGCCAAAAAGAGAGGCTTGCAAAACGTGTAAGTTTCCAACTATTTAGCATTGTAATACTCAAAATCCTTAACCAGTCTGAAGCTTTGTTGCAAGGCATTGCAGTTATTGAAGCTGTCTGAAAAATAAGCTAGCTGAAGAAACGGAAAGCTTTAGCTTTTGACATGTTACTAAATGGCAATATTCTAGGATGATGTCCGCTCAGTAAATCAATGTGAATACTACTAAACTGGAAATGTTGCGGACATATAATTTCATGTAAAAAAAATGAATTGTGAATGTCTACTAGACACTATCACTATTTTCTGTATATATATATTTGCTAACATCTGCCAACTTTGTTTCCAAGGTGATATAAAATTAACAAATGTTTAAAAAACAAATAAAAGGAAACATTGATTTTCCTTTCCTAGACAACTTCAGGTTAGGAGATATCCTAGTCCTTTAAAGGTAGTTTTCTGTAAGCTTTCCAATAAGTTGATGTAAAATGTATGTGGTTGGTCTTTTTAAGATTTGGGAGTGTCCTTCTAATAAGCAGGGTGGGATAACTTTTTCTCTGCTCAGCCTCTGAACAAGGTCAGAACTGAAAGGGCTATAGCAAGCACATGCATTTTATGTATGTGTGTATATTTTTATTTGTATAGCGCTCCTTGAGGGCAACACTCTGTACAGCAAAACAATAAATTAGTAGTAACAAACAAGGGGTCATTGAAATAAAAATAATAAAAGCATTATTAGAAATAAAATTCTCATAAATATAAAGTATAATTACAATACAGATTAAGTGCTCAGTGTCAAGGAAACAAAAGTCTGGAGGGCTTACACTCTAAATGGGAGGGTAACATACAGACACAATTCAGAGGGGTATTAAAGTGCTGTAGGTTACAGTTTGCTACACTGTCAAATTAGTGCCAGTTCCCATATCAAGTGTTATCCAGGTGCTCCCAGAGGTAGTCTTTGGAGCGAGCTAGCGCAGCCTTCGCTGATCTTTGCTAGTATTTCGCCAGGCGAGCGCAAGTTAAAAAGCGAACTTGTCCTTTAGCTGGCACAAGCTAGTGAAGTTGCGCTAGCGTTAGTTCCTCAGTTTTCACGAAGTTGCACAAGTGAAGGCTTATTTGCATACGGCAGGAAGTTTAAAACATTGAATCTGTTACAGTAAATGCATAACACTACACAAGCCTAGGGAACCCTACTTAAGACTAATATAGTTTTTTTTATTGCCCTACACATGTGCCCCTAGTCTAGTATATGTGCCCTATGTTAGGAAATTAAGGGGGGAACAGGGTACCCAAAAAATAAAATTTCGTTCTTTTTTACTCTATCACCCTACGCTAAGTAAAAAATGCCAGCATTTTTTTGGGACAAAAAAAAATTCAACATTTTTTTCTTAACCTCCCATCTACTCTATTGCACTTCCCCTGCTCTAACTCTGGTGAAGGGGGTAACGTTCTGAAAAAACACAAACAGTAAATTGGTTGATTTTCTCCTCCTACGCCAGAGTGCAACTTTACCAGCGTTAGTGTGCAAAGCTGAACTATCCTATCTACATCGCTGGAGAATTTCCTCCAGCGAAGGACTTAGTAAATTTGCGAAGTATTCGCTAAATAATAAATTTAACCCTTTCAGTTTTGTTTTGTTTTTCTCGGAGAGATTCAGGAATGGCATTCCAAATATAAGTAGTCGTGAGAGAGAAGGGTTCGATATGGGAAACAGCAGTAGTAGTGAGGGGTGCAACCAAGCGGTTCCTCTGAGAGGAGCGGAGGCTTTGGCCAGGAACATATAGAGAAAAAAGAGATGAGATGTAGTTAGATGCAGAAGAATGAAGAACTTTGAAGGTTATGAGGAGGATAATCAATATGTACAATGTCACTAGAACAAGTGTAATAAATAGAGAGCACTCCTTCTTCCACCATGTACATAGATAAAGACTAACTTTATTCCAGCAGTTAAAAGATCTTGATGCGTATCATATCTTAAATAGCTACATAGTTACATAGTTAAATTGGGTTGAAAAAAGACCTTCAAGTTCAACCCATCCAAATTAAAAACCCAGCATACACACACACACACACACATCTCCACTCTTTCACACAAACCATTTATGCCCATAGTTATACTAACTGTAGAGTTTAGTATGAAAATAGCCTTTGATATTATGTCTGTGCAAAAAATCGTCCAAGCCCCTCTTAAAAGCATCAACAGAATCAGCCGGCACTGCATTCCACAGCATCACCATCCTGACTGTGAAGAACCACCTGCATGCTTCAAATGACTAGTCTAGTCTGAAGAGGTGGCCTCTGGTGCGGTGATCCTCTTTATGGGTAAAAAGGTGCCCTGATATTTGTCTAT
>CM044439.1:122548752-122595583 GCA_024363595.1 Xenopus borealis
TGAGGCAGAGAATTGGATCCCTTTTTGAATAGCGGCACCACATTAGCAATTCGCCAGTCTGTCGGCACCATGCAAAGTGAACGAAGCAGAGGCTGGTGAATTTGCCCCTATGTTTTGTTTATAACAAAAAATTGCTGCACTTCTCCAAAAAGTAAGGCTATGTCAAGTTGCCTTTCATAACCTATAAAAAGGCATTTATTATAACTGCATAGAAATTATATTTTCAGCAAAATTTTTATTAATTTGCTGCAAATTATTGCAATTTTCTGTTTCATGTAAAAAAAAATACATTTGACCCATTCTGTTAGGTTGTCAGCACTGTTAAATTAAAATGTCAAAAATGCAGTGCCTATATTTCAGTACATAAATGTTTTTCTTTCCATACTCTTAAGATTTTGTTGGAATGACAAACCTAAGAAAAGTAAAAATCTCTATGAATGGCATATACACACATTATTGTGACAAAAGATTTATTTTATTACTTAATGTTGGAGATTTGGTTGTTGCATTTGCCACTTCGCTCTGCCATTTGAGAACAGCAATAATTTTAATGTATAACATTTGACATAGTAAATACTAATGTGAAATATCAACTTTTTTCCATGTCACTATTCCTTCTACTTATGTCACATTACACCCACACAAAAAACTGCAAAACAGCATACAATATTACAGTTAGAGGAATCAAATTCACATTAAATAGGCACTGTGTATTTAAGGTTCACTTACAATAGAGTCAGTCTAAGGTATTAGTGCTGCCAGTAATGGAATCTCATTTCAGCCATTAGAGTAGTTAATAATTGATGACGTTTATTAGAAATACTAACTACTGTAATGTTTTCAGTCCCACTACTTAAATTTTCTTGGTGTCTGTGCAAGTTTTACAGTAAATTAGTACAGAGGCATATGAATCTATGCTTTCAGACAATGCAGGTAGCTATATTGTCTAATGCTAACTTTGTACAAGCCATTTTCTCTTGGAAAAATTTGAAAATCAATTAACTTTTGTCCCTAGTCTCCTTTATTATTTTTTTTTTGTAAGTGAGTCTGTCTTTACCTGCTGCTGAATGCATATTTTAAACAAGTTAAAATAAATGTATGTTCCAGGAATGTATATTGCTTGTATTTACAATAATGGGAATTGATCTTGATAACCCTTGAAGCTATCATTATTTGACACAATTTGGTTGAATGTAAACAGTGTAACTACAATCCTACAAAAAAGCTTGTTTTATTTAACCTTCAATTTTAACATTGTTCATTGGTGCGCTTTGCTAGGTTGTATATGAGTGGAGACTGAATAACTATTTTATATTTTTGGAAAAAGTTTTTCTGAGGCATGTCATAGGCATTGTGATGGCTCTGTACACTGTGCTATACATGTCTAGGATGGGTGTGGACACTGGGCTCTTTTGGTTTGCTCTTTTGGTCTAAAACTATACAAGAAAGTTGACAAGATCACACACTACTACTGTAAGTTGAGCAGAGATTTTGTCAAAGACTTACCTCCTGGGGCATCTCTCCTCATCTGGTGCGCAGGCATGCCCCTCCTCTGACATCACTGGTACACACCTCCTCTGACATCACAAGTGACACTAGCATTGCCAGCATTTGACCCTGAACATCATGAAGCTTGCGTTTTGACGCAAGTGTCATGGCATCATTTTTCAGTGCCAGAATTTAAATTTGGTGCCAAATTCTCCTAAAAGGGCCTGTCTCTATTTTAACAGAGCCCAACTAGCTGAAGTGTGTTTTTTAGATTACTCTGGTTTTTGACTCCTGCCTGTTTTGACTTTGATTTTTGCTGCCTGCCTTGATCCTTATGCCTGACTGACTAAGTTTTTGCATAATCCTTGCTAGTTTCTAATTTCGGACTTGTAGCAACCAAAACACACCTATTCCTCGTTGGTTCTGCAGCAGAAAGCCCGGAGTCCTAAAAGGACTTCAGTGAACACCGGAATCCACTGGGGTATCCCTTGTGCATCTTAGATTACCTGTCGTCTCCTAAAGGTTCCTGATTGGTGAGTATGTACAACAATTTTTTGCTATGGTACAGCAAATGGTACTGTTGGTGATACTGTTGTTTTATGACCTAGCAGTGCCATGTGATAATCCTTCAGTATATCAGTAATCTATGTCTGTGTCCTATTTGGTATTACAACAGCATAACAGAGGAAATTTTGACCATTCTCTTGAATTAACCCTGAACTGTACTATGCCTTGGTCTCTCTGGAAGGCTTCCACCTGAAGATCCTGACTACCTCCCTGTGGGAGCCGCAGGCCCCTGACATTATACTTGGGCCATGGATCCTGAGGAAGCCACACTGAACGTCGGAAGAGCCCTCCGCGGGCTGGCGTCCCATATGGATGCGTATGAGACCCAGCAAATCAGAATTGGGCAAGTACTTGATTCAATTGTATCCTGTTTGCCCCTACTCCCACGGCTGCGGAAATTCATCCTGCTGTGGTTGTCCCTCTGCCTGCTGTTGTACCGGCCCGTGAGACACGTATTCCTCCTCCACACTACTCTGGTGACCCTCAAGCCTGCAGGGGTTCCGTGACTCAATGTCTGATTCAGTTTGAGTTTCAACCTACTCAATTCTCATCTGAGCGTGCGAAAGTGGGTTATGTCATGATTGGAGGGTAAGCCACTTGAATGGGCAACTCCTTCCTGGAAGAGGCAATCACCATTGACTTTTGATGTTAATGAATTTCTGCGGATGTTCAGAACCTTCTTTGATGCCCCTGGTCGGGTTGCCACTGCTTCATCACCCCTGCTACAAATCCGTCAGGGCAATCTCTGTGCCAGTGAGTATGCCATAAACTTTAGAACCCTCATGGCTGAGACCTCCTGGAATGATGAGGCATACAAGGCAGTTTTCTATCAAGGTCTCTCATCTCGCCTGAAAGATGATCTAGTATCCAGAGATCTTCCTGACTCTTTAGAGGATTTGATCGCACTCGCTATCAAGGTGGATACAAACCTCAGAGAACATCAGGCTGATAAAGAGGGAAGCAAGAAATTTCTTCCACTGCTGGCACTGCACTTTCAAAGCCTTTATACCTCCCTCTTCTTTGCTGCTGACCAACATCCCTTCTGAGGAACCCATTGGAGTCAGTACTGCCAAAGACAGTGTCTGACTTCTTCTCCTCTCCAACGGGTTTCAGTCTCTGCCACGGATCTCCCGTCTTTGCCTCCTGTCTACAGGGACTAGTCTGATGTTTTCTGCAAGAAGTCGGCAGAATTCCTTCCTCCGCATCGGCGGTATGACTACCGTGTAGATCTCCTTCCTGGAACCATGCCACCCTGTGGGCGGACCTACCATTTATCTCCCGCTGAGACTTCTGCCATGAAGGAGTAAATCTCAGAGAACCTCCAGAGAGGCTTTATCCGTCCTTCCATCTCTCCAGCTGGAGCTGGTTTCTTCTTTGTGGAAAAGAAGGACGGTAGACTCCATCCATGTATTGACTATCAGGGTCTCAATGAAATAACAAGAACAGATACCCCTTGTCCCTTATTTCGGAACTCTTTGACCAGCTTAAAGGGGCCAATATTTTCTCCAAGTTGGATCTCTGTGGGGCTTACAACCTCATCAGGATCTGAGAGGGCGATGAGTGACCTTGTGATGAACTTCGGCCACTTCGCCTTTTTTCAGGAGTCTGTTAATGATATCTTTTGGGACCTCCTGGGGAAGTCTGTGATGGTGTATCTGGATGACATCCTCATCTTTTCCCAAGATTTAGAAAGCCACCGCGCCCAAATGAGGGAAGTTCTCTCTCGCCTTAGGGAAAATTCCCTTTTTGCTAAACTGGAGAAGTGTGTCTTCAAAGTTCACAAGATCCCCTTCCTTGGCTACATTATCTCTCCTGAGGGAATCGAGATGGATCCTGCCAAAATTTCAGCTATCCAGAAATGTCCGCTTCCCTTGAGTACCAAGGCGATCCAAAGATTTATTGGTTTTGCAAATTATTATCGCTAGTTCATTAAAGGCTTCTCTTCGCGTATTGCACCTATCCTCTCTCTCATTCGCAAGAGAGGGAAACCCAACTGTTGGCCTCCTGCGGCCCTAGAGGCCTTCTAGTCCCTCAAAGATGCCTTCATTTCCGCCTTCATCACTCTGAGCAGGGACTATCCTTTCTCAGAGACATTCTGCAGATGGTAAGCTCCATCCTTGTGCGTACTTTTCCAAGAAGTTTTCTTACGCTGAGCATAATTACGACATTGGAAATCATGAGCGCCAGGCCATTAAACTCGCCCTCGAGGAATGGTGTCACCTCGTGGAGGGTGCACCTTACCCGGTCACTGTTTACACTGACCATAAGAACTTAGAGTTCATTCAGTTCCTCAAGAGGCTAAATCCCTGTCAGGTGAGGTGGGCTCTCTTCTTCTCTCGTTTTAATTTTGTCCTGACATTTCGTCCTGGGACCAAGAACCGGAAAGCTGACGCCTTATCTCGCAGTTGGATCGTCTTCCTTTAGAGCAAGACCCCATAATTTCTCCGTCCAGGATCATCACTGCTGTGTTACCCCAATTAGCCGAGCAAATTTTGTCTTGCCAGTCTGCCGCTCCTCCTGATACCCTTATTGGGATAGCATCTGTACCTTCTGAGCTACACCTTCCCATTTTACAGCAGACTCACAGTTCCAAACAAGCTGGCCACCCTGGTCCAGAAAGGACTTTAGAGCTTCTTCGTCATCTTGTCTGGTGGCCAACCATCATCAAGGATGTCAAGGACTTTGTTTCAGCCTGTACTGTGTGTGCTAGCACTAAGTCCAGTCACTCTCAACCCTGCGGTCTTCTCTCGCCCATGGACTCATTTGGGTATGGACTTCATTGTCGAGTTGCCATCCTCTAGTGGGAACACCGTTATCTGGTTAGTAATAGACTGATTCAGCAAGATGGCACACTTCATTCCTTTGAAGAAACTCCCCTCTGCTGTAGAACTGTCTCATCTCTTCATACAGTATATCTTCTGTCTGCATGGCTTTCCTGTGGAAATTGTCTCCGACAGAGGTTCCCAGTGTGTCTCCAGGTTCTGGGGCTCCCTTTGGTCTCTGGGAGTCTCCCTCCAGTTCTCCTCTGCCTATTACTCTCAAACTTATGGGGCAGCGGAACGTGTGAACCAAGCTCTTGAACAGTTCCTTAGAAAGGCATTCCTTCCACAGCAGTACCAGGAGGACATTCAAGGATGGATTTCTGTAATTGTCACCCTTAGGCCGCCAGGTCCTTGCACCTGCTTGCTATTATGTGTGCCTGCTTCCCCCCCTAACAGGGGGGAACACAAAAAACAGATACCTCCTTTTTCACATTATTAGTAACTTGCTGTAACTGAACAAACTATTCAGAAAACACTCAAGTGTGCATTTTTGGGAAGAATGCGAGCAAGGATTTGTTATTGCCATTAATGCCAAGGACTGTTTTTTGTGGCATTAGTCTTTTATTCATTTTTGTGAAATTAAATTAGTCAATAATTAGCCTTTACTGCTTCTACAGTCCATTTAGAAGCAATGGCAACATTCTCTCTGCAGAACATTTCAACTTTTGGTAAGCAAGCTCCACTCCCTAATGTCAGTGTTTCCTTGTCTTACCATCAAACATACAGCACAAAGCTGTGCTTCAAACAATATATAATGTAATTTGAAAGGGGGAATAATCTAATATCTGAAAGCATGATAAACTTTATCCAAGGGCACACTTATAATCATATGTTATTGTAATGTTGGGAAGTGAATTGTGCTTGTATGATGCTTTGTAGCTTGAAAGAGGTCTTTAAATTAAGCCTGTTTTACTTGTAGTTTTGTTGTTTCTTGAGAAGGTATGTGCTGGTGAACACATTAAGTTGTGTTCCACCACTTCCAATGACATGCCATCCTTACTACTATTGGTCCTGTTGGAAACCTTTAAGAAAACGAGTCTTTAAGGCCAAAAGAACAGGGTAGCCTTTGTGTCTCATCATTTCTGTTAAGGACTGTATAGAACATCCCCCTAATTGGATTTGTAATACCTAGGGGAATATTATATTCACAGACTATGAGATTGTATCCTATATTATTGTTTCATATCTTGTTTGTTATTGAATTCAATATAATATAAAATAATACACTGTTCCACCGGAAATAAAAATCAAAGACTGCAGAATGCTATCTTATCTGTGGTTTGACCATGCATGTATATTGTTTGTCTGTGTGCATACTACTTGGGGTCCCTCTTTGCTGTGTACCCTTTCTAAGGTATTGGCATCTTATGCAAGTAATCCTATACAATTACATTTTCTGTCCTCATAGTTTCCTTGCATTATATATGCAAATTGTTATGATCTGTTGCAGCCACATATACATAAACATACACAAAAACATATGTTTCATTTTAGACTCTGTAAAGACAGGTTTTTTTTTTATATATTTGTTGTTCCTTAATCACATATATGCTTGTGGGAACATGAAATCCAATCATGCCATGGAATTCTAATTTAAACACTATAATTTGATGTGTGTTGCTCTGTTAAATGTAGCGTTTAATTATCTTTGTACTGTATTCTCCTTTAAATAGGTGTAAATTGTAATTCAGTTCCAAATGTGGATATTATGTATACATTTATGGAAGAGAATGCAAACAATATCTAAAAGCAATCAGAGGAATAAATCATACTAAGTACAAATACACAATGATAATAAATACACAGCTGCTGTTCTGAATACTACTGTAGCTTAGTTTAAATAGGTCAGCATTGCTGAATCCTAATTCTTTTGGTGCTTTCTGCTAAATTTGTCAGTTATGAAACCCAGATTAGTGTTTTCTGAGTCATGCAATCAAATCTACCCTTATTATAACTAATGCATTCATTTTAGATGATGTTGTACTCATCCACATTATCCAAGTCTATCACATGTTATTAATTTCCCCAAGCATTTGTAGTTGGTTAAAGAAAATCATTAAATTTTTTTAAATTATTCATTCACTCGCCTGAGTCTAAGGGGCAAATTTACTAAAGAGTGCAAATTCAAGAACGATGTCTTCGTAGCCATTGCAACACTTTGCCTGGCGAAAAATTCACTCAGACAATGCAAACTAATTAAGTTGCGAAGTTTCGTTCCAGGCGATGAAAAATGGTGATTTTTCACTAGCGTTACTTCGGCAGAGCGAACAAATAAAAACAAAGAAGCACTAGTGTTAAATTCCGCCTAGGGCAACTTCACTTGAGAGGGGTATATTAGGTGTTTCAGTGTTATGTGGGCCACTTTATCAAGTTTTGGTTTTCGACAATATCCTGAATGTTTATGCAACATTTGACCCTTGATTATTAGCTCTTTCATAAAGTATATGTAATAAGATAAAGATATTCCATGATCTATGAAAGAGCAGTAATTTGTACTGAATGTAGGCAATGCAAGGCAATCGTGAGACAGAAAACAGTTAAGCAGGCTATGAGCATAAAACTCTCCAGGTGGTACTCACTCACTTTGACTAACTCCGGTTTATACTGTACCTGCTGCATAAAATAGGATAACAAAAAAGTATCCCCCCATCCAGGATTGGATTTTCACTAAATGTATTTCAGTTGAATTCTGATCAGGCACACCTGTAATAATTATTTACAACTGCTGTGTGGCCTTTGCAGTTTGCCCACAGGTCTTGTAATTCACAGAAAACAATCAGATTTTTGCTTTCCATCAGAACAGAAAATCCAACTTTCTGATCCATTGCTCTGGGCTGCTAGACCCAAAAATTTTACAACTTTATAGCATTTAGTTATTCCTTCATTTCAGGGATGGTTAGTAGGCACTGAGAAGGAAGGGATAGGAATGAGAATCATTCAGGCAGAAACAGCGAGAGAAGGGTGTAGAATCAGGGTCAAGCAGAGTGGGACAGGAACAGGACAGAGCATGTAAAGACCAGAACTAGGCAGAGCAGGACAAGAACAAGACAGAGTGCAGACTAGGATAGGACAGTATGGCATGGATGCAGACCAGGACAAGATGGAGCGGGCACAGGACAGGATGGAGTGGGGACAGGACAGGACAGAGCAGGTGCAGACCAGGAAAGGACTGGGCAGACACAAACCAAAAAAAGGCGGAGCAGGCACAGACCAGGACATGATGGAGCTGACGAAGACCAGGGCTAGGCAGAGGAGGAAAGACCTGGACTAGGCAAAGCAGGAACAGGACAGGAACTGAAGACTGGAGCTGAATAAGGACAAGGCAGGGGCAGGGAAAGATCAGAATCAGAGGAGGAAGCAAAGCAGGAAGACTGAAACAGGACAGCAGGACAGAAAGGGCAATAACTAGGATCAGGAAACAGGACATGAACTAGAGAAGGCAAGAGCACAGTGCCTCAGTGTTCACAGTAGGTCAATGCTCATGCACTGCTTGTGATGAGGGCTAGTTTTATATAGGCCAGTGTACCTGATTGGCTCACCTCAAACAACCAATAAGGAGTCTGGGATAAGATAGTTAACCCATGTGATAAGGACTCGAGCTTGGGAGCTGCTGTCTTAGCTTAGTGGTTAGGGAGAGCAGCCATGAGGTCCCAGGATCAAACTCCATCAGAGCCTGTCACTCAGTGTCAGATTGGAACACCAGGGGCCCACCCAAAAACCTTAGACCAGGGGCCCACCATAAACCCTTAAACCAGAGGGCCACTGTCATTACTAATATTCTTCATCTCCTCAATCAACCTCTATTCTCCTAGTTTGTTTTATTTACATACTATAATTAATTATTCCATCTATTTAGAGTCTTTGTTTTCATAGAAATAGGGAATGGCCATGAAATAGGCCTAAAGTTTAGCAGCATGAGGGCCCACTGACACCTTGGCCCACCGGGAGTTTTCCTAGTATTCTGGTGGGCCAGTCCAACACTGCTGTCACTTTAGTTGTGATTAGAATTATTCAACACACATCTTTCTAAATACAAATGTGTGATACTTCAGTTGAATTAGTGTGTACAGATGCAGCCACTTAGAATTGTGAGTTAAATGTGTCATGACTCAGGGTTAATTTAAGAAACTGTGTTATCGAAAGTTATCTTAACTCATTTAATGCATTTAACCTTTTCATTAGCATACCAAAGCACCATTGTTTTCAATGGTGAACTCTTTAATTGGATGGGATTCTGTGACACAATATTCTGTGCTAAGTGAGATAAATGGGATAAATGAGTTAAGTTATTCTGTGTCAAATGCACAATATCCTGTATTTGAAGGGAACTAAGATGCATTCATCCAAATAGGTTATAAAGCATTCCTATTGGATTGAATGTTTTTAATAGGGTGATCCATGTAATGGTGAGACTTAATCTGGAAAACTAGAGATATTTGAATCTACAAAAGGACATTGTTTCCTTGCCACAAAACATTTTTCTAACAGTGGCACTTACTGTATATTCATTGGCTGACCTGCAGCTGGCTTAAAAAAGCTAACCACTGATACCAAACGGACACTAAAAAGCTACAATTTGTGCAAAAATGGGAAAGAGACCTAAGGGTCTGCTTTGACAACGAAACATGGGAAGACATAATCCAAAACTCCATCCACTGCTCTATCAACATCTCTATCCAGGAAATGTTGCAGAAAGTATTTCACCAATGGTACCTGGTCCTGTCCACCTTAGCAACATGATACCCCTCCTCATCACCAAACTGTTTTAGAAATTGTGGCCAAACAGGCTCCTTTTTACACATCTGGTGGGAATGCCCAAAAGCTGCCCAATTCTGGACAAGAGTCTATGGGGCAAATGCACTAAATCGCGAAGCGTATAATGCTAGCACTAATTCGCCAGCAACTTCGCTGAGTCACTAACAGTGACTCCCTGGTGAAAATTTGCTAGTGAACTTCGCACCCTTATTTTTGTGAACGTTACCTCTTACGCTAGACCTGGTGAAGTTCAATACAATAGACAGGAGTTTGAAAAAAAAAACTTGAAATCCCAAATAATGTTGGCGTCTTTTACCTTTTGTTGGGTTATAGTCTGAAAAACAGCAAAAAAATTTTTTAGGTTTACCCTCCTTCCCCCCCTACATTTTCTTACATATGTCAACTCAGCTATACAGTGGGCACATGTTTAGGGCAAAAGGACACCTTTATTTTATTTATTAAAGGTTTCCTGGGCTTGTGTAGTGTAATGTAGTGGCTGTAACATACACCTCTATTATACTCTTAAGTTTGCACAGTATGCAAATTAGGCATCGCTAGTGTAAATGCATTTTGCCTGGCGAAGTAACGGTAGTGCTACTTTGCTACCGTTCGCCACCCTGAGCGCAAATTCGCTTCTTAGTGAATTTGCATAGCGCTGGCGAAAATTTGCATGGTGAAGTGCAGCGAATGTGGGCAAAGGCAACGCTAGTGCATTTTCACGCTTTTGCCCCTATACCTTAATAACTAATGGTACGCCTTCACACAAAGAAAAGATCCATCAGAAGCATTACTCAATAAACATACGACAGGTGGGAACAAATACATAAGAATGCTGATTACCCACATATAGTCAGCAGCAAAACAAACAATCGCCAAAGCGTGGAAGTCACTGATCTTAGACATACAGTCTGTAAAAACTAAACTGGACAATGTTCTGGTTCTGGAGAAACTCAATAGCTCTTGCACAGAGAAACAAAAATGATTTAATGAAATATGGAATACTTGCATACAATTCCCTTCACTAACATATCCTCAAAGAACACTGTACTTGGAGTAAATAGACTCCTATCCAATTTCTATCTTGAAACAAATCCCCGCAGGATGCAGGATAAGTTTTATTAGCATCCTTATACCCATTTCTAGTTTTTCTGCCCCCTTCTTGACCACAAGGTTTTGAATGTAATATGTACCACATGTATAAGAGGGAATTTTAATGCCTAAGAATGGGAAATGTCCAGTTCCGCCTATTCCTGCAAAAACATTGTTAATTTTTTTTCCTGAAAATAAAATCATTAATAAAGAAAAAAAAAAAAGCCAACCACTGATTGGTTGCTATGGTCAACTGCCAAGTGCAAATTTGCCCAGTGTTTAAAAATTAGCCCAAGTGTCTACAAAGTATGTTACTTCTTCAATCTGAATAATACAAATTTGTTTTAATTGAGTAGAACCATTCACATTTTACAATTTTTTGTGCAACAGTTCCTCATTTCTGCTGAGTTGCCTTACTTAGAAAGTCACTGATCTTCCATCATTGATCCTATCATTAATTTTACTTAATTCAGTTTTGTGTTGTCTTGTAATTAGTTTCATCAGCTTTAATGAGCTCTCTTCCAAGTTAGAAAAACATCTATCCATGAATTCTTACTTCTCTATATGCAGGGCATTTTACCATCTGTCTCCTTCTCATCATTAAAGTTGTGTAAATGTACTACAAATAGTAAACGCATTGGGATGTTTAATGAATTGCACAAATGAAAGGTTTTTGCATAATTCTGAAGATTTGCTTTAGGAGCCACTGCACGCTACCATTTCATAAACTGTGATCTGTGTGTCCTTCAGTATCTTTACAAAGAAATGTTTACACTTCTGTTGTGTTAAGCTTATTAATTGTCAAGGCTGGTTTAATGCTTATTTTGGCACTAAACTATTGGCTATTTTGATCCAGCAATAAGGGCATTATTTGTTATTACAGTATATGGAATGGTAGAGGCCAGCGTTCCCCAACTTGTGGCTCATGAGCAACAGGTTGCTCACAAATCCCTTGTATGTTGCTCTCAGTGGTTTCAAAGCAGGTGCTTATTTTTTAATTACTGGCTTGAAGGTAAGTCTTTGTTGGATAAAACCCAGATGCACTGCCAAACAGACCCCCCCTGTAGCTTGCCAGTCCACATACAGTACGTTACCAAAGAACAAATCACAGCCCTTACATAGCATCCTCAAGGACTTTTTTCATGTTTGTGTTGCTCCCCAGTTCTTTCTACATTTGAATGTGGCTCATGGGTAAAAAAGATTGGGGATCCCTGGTATAGGAATTCACACAATTGTAGTATCTGATACATTTTGCAGGTCATTTTGTAAAAGATTACTACTCCATAGGGGAATTGATCATCCAAAAGCAGGCTCCTCTGTTATTAACTTCACAATAGTAATCATGGTCATTCCCAAGGCTAAAAGAAACAAACAAATAGGAAAAAACAGTAGAACTCTACAAAATAAATTACAAAAATAAATATAAATCAAGCTCCTTATTTAATTTATTAAGCACCGCTGTATTTAACTGATGAACCCACCACACTTCCCTCTTTCTCAGCATCAGTTCCTGGTTCCCAAATCCAAGTGGATTAGGAATAGCCAATGCTATATCCTGCGTGTTATTTTTATTATACCCTTCACAAACTAGTAATGCTTTGTACCTGAATGTGATGTACTCCAAAATGTTGCTGTGAGTTATTTTTTAAAATTTGACTCAAAATTCAAATATTTGACTAGTTATTATTAATATTGAATATGGAAGAATCTGACAAATTTTATTGAATTTGACCAAACTTGATTCAAGTTTTTTTCCTCTGAAAAAACCCTCAAATGTTAGGAAGGATACAAACAACTCCAGATAGATCCCTGGAACTCTCCCATTGACTTCTACAGTAGGTTTCGGGTGGTGAAAACAATTTGTTTTCATGCATCCAGATAGTTGTTAACTGGTTATGCAAGTGGGCCCTGTATTTGTGTCTGGATATACATACTATATATATAATATTAATGAAGTACTTCTAAGATAGTTATTCGGATTTATGTATATAATTGGGCATACAGTTCTGTTGTTTACTTTCCATATATATATAGTATGAAATAAGGAAATTACTTTATGAATACCTTAAAGCTTTTTATAGCTTCCCCCTGATTCTGTGCAGGAGGGACTTACTGAATTGCCCATTGCTAATAATGATACTCAACTTTAAACCTATTAGGAGGTGGACACTGGGAAACAAACTGCAAATCAAAGACCTTGATCTTTTAGTTTATTTTGTTTGATACACGTATTTGCATTATTATCTGAAGAAATTGCAATTTTAGACTTTAGATGAACTAGACTATTGCACCCAATTACCAGAACAAGTACCAAGCACCCTGGTCTAGGCTCGTGCTTCACCAGTAGTGTGGCCACCTTTGGCTTCGGGAGGAGCCCTCAGCTACTCAGATGCCACCTGGACTTAAACGAGAGGTGCAAGGCAGGAGATCTGGCCAGCAATGGGGCACGACTTTATAAAAAGTCAGTTAGGCCGAAGATCACCGTGCAATTGGATAAGGCAAAGGCGTAGTCAGACAGGCCGGGTCGAGGCAGGTGGATAACTAGGTTTCGTCAGGCAGGCAAGGGTCAAATCCGGGAAATCAATCAGATGGGAGAAGGCAGAATCAGAGTCAATAACAGGCAGGGGTCAAAACCAGAATGTCAATCAGGAGGGTTAAGCAAATTCAAGGTCGGTTTCAGGCAAGGGTCAGGTTCCAGAGATCAGAGTAGTCAAAAACAGCCAGGCAGGGTCAAACACAGGTATCAGACAGATCAGAAGCTTTACAGCACAAGTACAAGGCACCAGGAACAAAACCTATCACGGGCAATGCAAAAAGTAAAAATGTCCCTTTAAATCCTTTTGAATTTCGCGCCATTGCGTGCTGACGTCATCACGCCAGCGCGCATGCGCCTATATAAGCCGGGCGCGCACTAGGGAACCGGCATGGAGCAGGAAGAATGGCGCGGCGGGCGTCCCCGCCGATGGCGGCGCGGCGGGCGTCCCCGCCGCGCTGGTAAGGAGCTTTTCCTTACAACTATAATTTAAAGAGAAAACAGTTAGTAAGAAGATACATCACAGTCAAATTCAATATATCCCAAAATGCTTTAATATTTTGGTAATTTTTTTCTTTACAATCGCCCACCTTGAGATATATACTTAATTTTAAACCATATAACATTATTGTTTCATTTTTTGTTGAAGGAAGACAGAGATAATAATGGTTTGCTGTTACTAGAGCTTGAACTTTCCCTCAGCTTGTTTGACAGATAATAATCTAATGAATGGAGAAAGATAAAACAGTAAAAAGTCTGCCATAAAGTACAGTAATTATGATAGAGATAACACCCTATGTGTTCAGTTCAATTGCATATGTCCTTTCTGAAGATCAAAAAGAAATGTGCTGCTGTTTTGCAACAACAAAAAAATAATAAGCGTGTCTCCTTCCAAACATCTCTCCAAACCATACAACCTCAGAAAGAAAACATTATTATTTGCAATCTTCAGGTTTCTTTGTGGAAAATTATACATAATGCTGTCATTAAACATACAGTTACATAAAAAATTAAAGTGGTCTAAAGTAATACACATATAATGCAGTTTTGCCCTGCACTGCTGTGTTTGCTTCAGAAATATTACTAATGTTTATATAAATAAGCTGTTGGGTAGCAATGGGGGCATCCATTCAAAGGAGAAAAGTCTCAGGTTACACAGCAGATAGAAGATAAACTCTGTAAAACATAATGGTGTTATCAGTTATCCACTATTTAACCTGTGCCATATAGCCTGTTTTTAGTTTCCACAATTGCTACTCAGTAGCTTGTTTGTATGAACTATAGTAGTGTTTCTGAAGCAAACAGATCTATTTTATCAGTGCAGGGCGACAGTACATGATATTTTTATTACTTTAAAACACATTTTTTGGTGTTTCTTTAAGAAAATTAAAGATCAATTCAGATTAATGTTTTTGCTACCACTGATTTGTAGAAATGAGTAAAATGACATGTCAATTCAGTTAAATTCCTCATGGATAACCACTGTTTTCCTTTTAAGGCAAAGTTAGTTCAAGGCCCAAAGAAAAATTGGTGCAAGGTGCAAGTTAGGAACTGTCAGTTGCAAGGCAATTGTGTACATAATGCTTACCATAGGGAGGCCATAAGGACAATGCTTAAAGTAGGCGGCAAAGAGGATCCCATGCACTCCACCATAAACACAGCAGCAAGTGGGAATAGTGCTGAGAGCATTTGAGAGAAAATGGGAGGGGGGAATACAGTCCAGAAACAGGCCATGGTCAGGGCAGACAGCCTGTTATTACTACTACTACTAATACTCTACTATTACTAATAATAATAAATATATGTTTTATTAATAGCCATTGCATAGAAGGATTTGAATTTGGCCCAGCATTGCAATGTTAGTTACTTTTATCACTTCATAACAAACACAACTCTGTGCTATTTTGGATAGTTGAATATAAAAAGAATGTTAAGGTCAGTTACTTTTAATAGTCTTTATTGAGTTGAACTAATACCGCACTTCAGTCACAGTGATTATACCAATGAAACAGCTCTTGATGGAAAGGGATCCTTAATATAACTTTATGTAACTGATTTATTCCTTCTACAAATATAACTATCAATGTTTAGTAAGGAAAAACTAATTTATTGCACAAAATAATCAAAAATAATCAAAATTAATAATGTTTTAATTTATGAAATTGTCACTTAACCATAAAATATGTTGCAATCTGGTAAGAGGGACTTTTATGTTGGAATGAAAATTATTTATATAGTATCAGGGCAAATACTTGAGTGAATACATTGTCAGCAGAGCTGTTTAATCTGTTTAACCAATTTACTGCTGACCACAATGGCAACACAACTCCACTAGAATAGTATAGTCTTGAAATGCAGAATTCACTTATTTTAATGTCAGAGATTATACTTGGCAGTTAAAGGCTTAGATGACACTTCAGAATGGAAAATATCTTGTAATGTTTAGTTTTTGTGGATGCAAAACAGGTTTAAAGCACCATTAACAACATGTTCTATATATATTTTTGCACATGTAACTTTTTTTGAAGAAATTAAAAAGAAAATGGCATTTTTGTTCATGTTGACTTTTTCTGAACAAGCTATAGAATAATGAAGTCAATGGAAGATTTTTTGGTGACTTTTTCTTGCTCAAACTATTGTACACCTACTGTATGTAATCCATGCCAGATTAAAAAAGATAAATAAGTACTAATTATAGTCATAACTAGTAATGGTTATTAATAAGGTTTTATTGTGACCCTGATATGTTGCTTTTTGGCTGTTGAGTATGATTTTGCAGTTGGCAGTCACAATATACCTTTTGGCACAGAGTTGAAATATTTATGCACCAAATTAAGATTCAATAAAAGTTTTACTAAGCATACTGCACACTATAGTAAACTATAAAATTTGCAATCTCTTTTGTACTGTCACACAAGGGGGAAGGGTTTGCAAAATGTTGACAATTAGACCATTTATTTGCATTGTGAACAGTTTGAGAATGACTTTTTCCATTAGAAAATTATATTACTTCCACCAAAGGTGCTTTGCATCAGTTTTTTCCCACTTTAAACCTTGCACCAGGCTTTATAAAATTAGGCATTTTATATTTTCATTGCACAGTAAACATCATAAACCATTTGAAAATGCTCCCTACAGAATCCTATAAACCAGATGCCATTTGATGTAGCCATATTCCACCACATCTTGTAATTGTCTCTTTCTCCCTAGTTTTTTGTTCAGGTTAGGTGTTAAAACAATATTAATAATAATGGCAGAATGACACCCAAATATTAATACTCTAACCTGCCCATTTCAAGTAACAATGAAAGAATGCTTTGTAATTATGTTATTTTGGTAAACATTTCTTATTTTAGTTTCAAACAATGTATACTTTATACCTATGCCAGAATGTATATCCCTTAAAAAGTAGAAAATGTGCGTTAATTATAGTCATAAATACTTAGGGGGTTGTAATTTTTTTTACAGAGTTCTTAAATGTGTCCCTAATAAGTTGCATTCTGGCTGTTAAGTATGATGTTTCAGTTGGGAAATAAATTTTTGGAATAAAATTAAAATAATTAATAATAATAATTAAGTTTCAGTGTTGAAAAAAAGTGTATAGACTTACATTTCTGTGGTTTGCATTTAAAGGCATTGTCAGCTAGACTAAAATAATGGCATCTTTTATCCATATTATTTCATGCATGTCCATTTATGTGGTTTGCATTTAAAGGAATGTGTCAGATGAACTAAAATAATGCCAGTTTTATGCATATTTAATGCAACTTGAGAAAGGCATCCCATGATAACTAATTTTGCATTGACAATTATCTTGCAGAGTTGCTATGTTGAGATATTTAAAGCTTCAGCCCAAAGCCATAATAATGACCTAGTTGATATTTATAAGGATAATGTTCCATAATGAGCAAAATTCAGAAAATACAATGCTTGGACTTTCTGATCATGTATCCATCTGTCTACTATTACCCCATCTGATTTATATTACAGGAGATTGTTCTCCCTCAGGTACTAGATTTGCATTCTAATCACAGTTCCTGTCTTTCTTGCCTCCCTTAGATTTCAGTCAGACCTTAAAATATTGCCTAGGGATTTTGTTTATGGGACAGTCACCCAGTAGACTCATTAGACAATATTTTTGTCAAAGAAAAGCTGAAAGGTTATTGTGCTTTGCTGAAATATTTTCTAGAAACAGTATTTTGAGATTTTAACCTTAAAAATGACAGCATTTCATCTTAGCCTGTTAACTGATAGAACTAGATTCTAGCAAATATAACACCATTATAATTCAAATAGTTATTTTCCATGCTATTTTTGAATATGAGAACTAATTGGTAACTAGATTTGCACTCAGCAAAACATACATAGCATTGAATATCATCCCCTATCTGGTCCCATGTTCACAAAGTATAAAGCATTTTAAATATTATGGGGGCGATTTACTAAATTCACGTGAAGGTGATTCGAAGTTTGAACAAATTCGATCACATTTTAAACTATTTGATTGCCTACTTCGGCAGATTGGCCCTACCGAATTGCAATAGAAGTCTATGGGAGCACTCCCATAGGCTTCTGAGGCTAAGTCCTGATCAAATAGGATTTGTACGATTGAAGTCTTCGATTGTTCGAATCGCACAAATCATTCGAATGATCGAATGATTTATTCGACTGATCGAATAAATTTGTATTTGATCGTGGAATGATCGAATATCGAATAAAAGGTAGCCTAGAACTATTCGATTAACATGTGAAAATCGAATGCTAATTGAATATCGAGTAGAAACAAATTTTTTGGGGGGAATAATAGTAAATTTGCCCCTATGTGTTGGTCCCAAGTTCAGAAACAAAAATGGACACAATAAATATATTTATGCCCATGATGGAAGAAACTATGAATGTAATGAATCATTTTGCATTCAATTTACCATGGGGTGTTACTGAGACATCCAGATTACTAAGGTATTCTCATCATAAGATTAATAAGGAACCAACTAAGAAACCAAGATTTCTGTATGGAATAATAACAGCTACTATGAATAGATAAAAAACTGCAGATATGGGCAACACATAACCAAGAGTACTAAGGCGATTCAATCCACGAATAAGGCAACTTTTGGGGCAGTAGGGGGGCACCAGCATGCCTCACTTTGCTCACCATTCATAAATCTCAAACTGCACCTTACCACCATCCATTCATACAACAATGCTGTGTTCTTGGAGGGAATAGAGCTCTAGAACCTGCATCCACAGGTGATGATTGGCAGATGCAAACTGAGAAAACATACTTTTCTTTTGATCCATAGCACCTCCTGCTTCTTCCTGCAAGCTCATATGCATATACCTCTAAGTGTTGGTGAAAGTCAAGGGTGCCGATATGTTTGAAAATGTTTAAAGGAGAACTGTCATGAACTATAAACCATACCATTTTTCTCACTGATATATAAAATTAATTAGTACAATAAAATCTATAGCCAAGTACATTACATTTGTGTTATAAACACACTTACTTTTCACTCATTACTAACAGCTCTCCAGATCAAGCATTTTCAGAATCTGAAAGTAGGAGAGTCCATTCAGTTCAGCAACATTCACTTAGCCCCACCCATATCCCCTGAGTCATATTTCCCCTCCCTCACCCTTTAGTTACATAATATCTATGTGCAACACTTCCCTGTCTGCAGACAGGCAAGCAGTATTGGATAGCTGCATTTATGCCACTGGCTTGGTTGACAAAGAACTGGAAAAGAACTTTTCAAACTGATTGAAGAGGATCATTTCAGCAGTGATGCTCCTTGTCAGAGGGGGGCATGTATTGTTCACACCTGTAATATCGCCCAGTATTGTTAATGTTTTTAGCAAAGAAGACTTTTCTGATTCCGATAGCAATTTTTAATTCCTTATGGCTGTAGATTCAGGTGTCTGTGTTACACCTTAAGTAAAGGTAATCCAAGAAATTATTGAATCACAAACAGCAAAAAGCAGTATTTTTAACTGCAATATGTTTATTAGCAGTGTTAGCACACAACATGTTTTGGGCAGAGCCCTTTTTCAAGTACACTTGAAAAGGAAGGAAAAGAGGATTGTCATGATACTTTATGTTAAGATGTGTGAATATTACATGAGTAATTGTGTTGGCTACTGCTCTTGAAAAAGGAAATATAAAGCCATTGGAATGCCAGCTTCAAACAGGAAGTCATTGGAATCCAAGCATATATAGTTACATAATTACGTAGTTAAGTTGGGTTACAAAAAAGACCCAAGTCCATCAAGTTCAACCCCTCCAAATGAAACCTAGAGTCCATACACATGCTCACACTGCCCCTCCATACACTCACTTAATCTATATATACATAAATGTCTATATTAATTGTACATTTTAATATCAAACTAACTTAGGATATTATGTTTGTCCAAGAAAATATTCAAGCCACTCTTAAAAGCATTAACAGAATCAGCCAACATAACATCACCTGGCAGGGCATCCACAACATCACTGTCCTCAATGTGAAGAACCACTTACACTGCTTCAAATGAAAGTTCTTTTCCTCTAGACTAGTCTAAAGTGGTCTCTGGTAGGTGATCCTCTTTATAGGAAAAAAAGATCCCTTGTTATTTGTTTATTATGCTTTTTGTAAACAAAATGTTTTTCTGGAAAAAATGTAAACACAATTATTAGGTCACTAGTATTATTGCAGATCTAGAAGTTTATGGCACCCATAAGGTTTTGGAATCTACCTGTCACCTGTCATATAGAGAGTTTCAGACACAATATCCACAGTACAGCATTTTTAGAGTACAAAACCCTGTTGATTAGACAAAACATAAGGCACATCAGAACACTGGAGTTGTACAGTATTTTACCTGGAGCATACAGTTTGTTATAGGTGTTTTCATTAGTTAAATTTGTATAAGGAAAATTCAGAAGGTGAAGAACAGATATAATAATGAATAGGATGGAGCACATGATCCACAGACTGATTAAATAAAGTATTTTGCAGCACAGTCTGTGGATGGTGTGCTCCATCCTATTCATCATTGTTTCAAGCATTTACATTAGTCTGCTGGTGTGACCCAACATGGAATGAGAGTAGTAACACAGGCATTTGAACAAAGTTTTGTTTATTAAGGACAAATATAACAAATTCTACTAAGATAAATGAATATACATTTGTATATTTTTTTATATACATGGCTTACACATACATGTAAATAAAACACGAGAAATCCAATGAGAAAAAAAATCATGAGAAAAAAAATTGAATTTGAAAAGTGAACTTTCTAAAATGATGAAGATATACTTCCTCTTGACTTCTACTTTAACAACCATAATTTACCATTTTTTAGTTTTTACAATTGTTTCTTGTTAAATCATGAATTACTGAAGGAAAAGGTAGCAAATCATGCAAATTTTTTGAATTCTACCTTTATTGTAAGTCCGTAGCCCGACAACATTTTCTGGGTATTTTTTAGGTATGGTGTGCAAATTTAGAAATTGCTAAATTTTTAGTAATTTTTAAAAAATATATGTATAGATTCTTAACACTAAGGTGCACATTTACTAAAGGTCGAAGTGAAAATTCAAATAAAATTTTAATTTTTAAAATTAGAATTTCAAAGTAATTTTGGGCTACTTTGACTATTGAATAGCCCAAAATTCGATTCAAATTGAACATTTTTTAGAATGTTCTAATTTCTATACATACTTTAAAACAAATTATTTTACATCCCCTTTAACTGTCCCATCCGCAACACATCATTCAAAATAATGAAGATTCCATAAATAGCATTCCTTTTTTTCTGTTTTTCTATTTTGCCTTGTGCTTAAGCTGTATAAAAATGCCAGGGGCAACTTTGGAAACATGAATAAGGCTCAATGCCTTGGCAGGAGAAGCATCTATGTCAGTCCTATTTTGAAATAATCTGTTCTAATATCTCTGAAAAGTATTTTTTGATTCATAATTCTTATTAGAATTTCATTAATGGTTATACTTCTGTTTATACAATTCCACAAAAATATCCATTTAAAGTATTTTACATTTTCTATTTTTTGGAATGGAATGAAGATAGACTAATTTTTTTGTATGTATAATTTAGTAATGTGGTTCATTTTGTAGGGTTATATTATATATTTTCTTTGCTGTGTTTATATGGCTTCTTTAGGGGGAATTTCACTAAGAAGTGAAGCTGCGCCGCACTTCACCTGGTGAATTTTCGCCAGCGCTCTTCAAATTGGGCTAGTGCAGTTGCGCTAGCGAAGGCTAATTTGCATACGGCGGGGACTTGAAAGTATGAATAGAGTATAAGTTACAGTTCATACATTACACTACACAAGCCCAGGGAACCCTAATAAAGCCTAATCTAGTTGTTTTATTGCCCTACACATGTGCCCCTGGTCTAGTATATTTGCCCTATGTTAGGAAATTAAGGGGTGAGCAGGGTACCCAACAATATTTTCATTCATTTTTTTTTCTATCACCCTACACTAAGGAAAAAACGCCAGTGTTTTTTTGGGACTTAGAAAAAATGTAAATTTTTTTTTACAAAATCTCCTATCTACTCTATTGCACTTCGCCTGCTCTAAAATGGTGAAGTGAACTCTGCCGAAGACTATCTACATGGACTTGTTAAAAAAAAAAAAGAAAGTACGTATAATTCAAACTAAAGGTAAAATACTTCAATATAACAATAAGTTCAACTTTCTGCAGAGCAAGTATCACAAAACACAAGACCAAAATAAGACTACGGTGGCTCAATAACAAAAAAGGGAATGTCCTGCAATGGCCCAGTAAAAGTCTTGACCGCAATAAAAAAATAAATAATAATCAAACTCTTAAGTATGTTAAGTAAATCAAATATTAAATCCATTTTAATTTCAAAATATCATAATGTACCTGGACTGCAAAGCTAGAGTAATTTTGCTGCAAAGTTATGAACTCTGGTGATTCAATTGCAGTAAGAACAACAGAGTGAAATGTGATTGGTTACTACTCTAAATCAAAAATCTGCTCCAGTTCTGAGAATAATCCTGCCCATTTACTCCCTTCCATTAGTAAAGATCCCAGGTTGTTTTTTATTTTTTTACTCTGCTGTATTTTTTTTTTTTTTGTTCCTACAAACTTGGATTTGTGTGTTAAATGCGTCGTGACTCAGGGTTAATTGAAGAAACTGTGTTATCTAAAGTCATTTTAACTCATTTAATGCATTTAACCTTTTCATTAGCATACCAAAGCCCCATTGTTTTCAATGGTGAACTCTTTAATTGGGTGGGATGCTGTGACACAATATTCTGTGTTAAGTGATTTCTGAGTTAAGTTATTCTGTGTCAAAAACACAGTCCAAAGTGGCTTCATCTGTATGAATATCTTTGTAAGTGTACATATCTTATTGGACATCTTCTTATTTATATACAGGGACTTTACCCTCCTTGGAGTTTCCCCCATTTTGTTGTGGAAAAACCTGGAATTAAAATGGATTTAAGAGTATTTTATCATTTCATTTTATAACATACTCAAGTCTCTGAAGGTGCAAAAAATGTACTCCAGTTCACTCTCTTCCACAGCAAAAACCTGAAATAACCAGTGTGCTTTATATGTGCTTTATATGCCTCCAAAAAAACTTTGATAATGCAAAAACATCTAAACAAGAGAAAATTATATATATTTATATTATTTGTAAAATAGCTTTATAATGTAACTTTATGCAACAGATATTTTGTACGTACATTTACTCTTTTCTTTGTTTTTCAACAAAACCTGAAATCTGAGGGCAAATTATATGAAAATGTACTTAAAATGAATGAGCCTTCTATCATTTAGGTGTACATAAAATAGAGACTGTGTCTAATGAGCTAAAATAATATTTCTAGTTCTCTTTAGGGCATATCATCTTTAGATCACAGTTAGAGAAATGAGATCCCCTAAGGCAATACAAAGTGTTTAACTCAAATACAGCAAATCCCTACAGGACACAGAATAAAATCTGTCATCCTATTTCCTATCATTGTAATCTCCAAACTATCCACTGTGTAAGGGTAAACTCGCACCTGAATGTATTGGTACCCAGTTCCTTCATTTATCAGAATCCTATGATTGCCAAGATCAGATCCTAATTGATAAAGGAATAAACATGGCATTAAAAATGGGCTGTTATGTAAGAAAATCCATCAATGATGATAAGTATATAATGCGAGCAATGTGCAAGCAAGCACCCACTTTAGAGTTGGAGCAAGGTCCAGAGATAAAGGCAAAGTATTTAAAAGGTTACCCTATTTTCTCTTTTCCTTTGTGAGACTAGGAGGCAGATTAATCAATGGTAGAAGTGTTGAATTGTCAAATTTTTTATCAAAATTTTTTATTTTTTTATGGCCAAAACTGTCAAATTTGACTAGGGAATTGTTAAAATTTAATTTGAGTTTTTTCACAAAATTTGAATTCAATTTTCAAAATTGATGTTTTTGAATTTGCCACCATAAACCTGCTGAATTGCTGTTTTAGTCTATGGAAGATGGGATTTATTTGGAGTTGTTTACAAACTTCTTGACATTCAAGAGTTTTAAAATTCAAATCAAATTCGATTCAAATTTGATTTGGATTTTTTGGTCGATCCTATTCACCCGAGTTCAAATTTTTTTTTATTAATAACTGAATTTAAAATTCATGTGAGTTCATGGGAGTTAAAAACACTCCCATGAACTCAAAATTCAATCCTTGATAAATCTGCCCCTAGATGTTAGTAACTTGTATAATACTGGAGAAGTCTATTTGTGTGTTTTTAACTTTAAATATGTTGCAGGTCTTTCTTATGTGTCACATACCGTAGTTATTGTTGAATTAATTTGCTAAACATTAAGAAATAAGTCAATAAAAATTAAATGTGAAACAACAGGTTTCCATTCTTTAGGGTATGAAAACAATATATTTCCTGTGTTAAAAATTATGGTAAAATGAATGGTCATGCTTCCCTAACCCAGTTACAGTGTAAACTGTTAGAAGCATCTGTGGTACACACACCTACACAAAATGTCGACCTGAGTATATGTATAGTGAATAAAGTACCCCATATTGTAAGATATGAGGATATTTAAGTCACGGAGGAGTTTCATGACCATAAAAAAACACAATATTATAACAATAAGGGGCACATTTACTAAGGGGCTGGTTTACTAAGGGTCAAAGTGAATATTCAAATGCAAAAAGTTTGATTTTCAAAGTAAATTTTTGAAAAAGTTTGACCATCGAATAGGCTACTTCGACCATTCGACCATTCAATTTGAATGGTCAATTAGGAAAATCCTTTGACTTCGAAATTCGAAGTACTCTCTTTAAAAAAGCTTTTTTTACTTCGCCAAATAAAAGCTGCCGAAATGCTATGTTAGCCTATAGGGATCTTCTAGACCATCTAAGTTTTATTTTATCAAAGTAAAATTTTCGATCGTACGCTAAAATCTAATTTATTGTTTAATCAAACGATTTTACTTTCATCTCAGGAACGCTTAATTTGGCGAAAAATCCTTCAACTTCAAATTCGATGGTCGAATTTTGAAGTATTTTCCACTTTGAAATTCGACCTTTAGTAAATTAGCCCCCTGGGGTCAAAGTGAAAATTTGAATAAGAGGGGGCATGGTTACCAGCTGAATATGAGAAGACTTGTTTGTTCACTTGGATCCATTTGTGATCCCTAAAAAGCTACTAATTTCGTTACCACAGAGTCAACTTCACAGAAACAGATCCCGCTGCCTCAAAGGACATACATAGGACAGCACCGGATGTGCAACAGGTTGCTGCCTCGTCAGATAATAACCAACCCTATGCCACCTCCAGAGCCATCCCTGGTCGAACTGCTGCATGAGATCAAATCATCCAGGGAAACGTGCACTGGCCTAATAACCTTGAAAGTAGATGAGGTAAAAGTGGAGCTCTCAATTGTACAGCATAATATGCAAAAGATGCACGTGAGGGTCGCCGCTGTCGAACAATGGGCAAGTGATCTAGAAGATGCAAGCAGACCACTCCATGAACAGATGCGCACCATTCAAATGGCAGTACAAACCTGGCAGAGTAGAGCACCGGCTGGGCTCTTGATTGCCAGAGTGCTCAATGCCAGAGACAGGGACAAGGCTTTATCTATGGCTCATGCCAAAAGGCAGTTACCATTTGAAAATATGAATATTGCAATATACCCTGATTATTCGCAGGAGGTGCAAAAACAGCGGGCAAAATTCCTAGATGTCAAAAAGGCACTACGCGAAGCCAGTATTTTTCATGCCATGCTGTACCCTGCTAAATTGTGTATTACGGTAGATGGCAAAGCAATCTTCTTCACTTCCCCTCCAGAGGCCTCAACCTGGCTAAGGTCGCACAAGGCCTAAGGCAGTTAATTGGTAACAAGCAAGACAAGCAGGAATAAAACTTCCATTATTTTCTTTACTCACTGCATATCCCTGTTATTGCAGGCAGCAGCTCTCCCCTGTAAAAGGCTAATACTTGTGGACACAAATCACTTTGGATTACAAATTAGTTTGGCTAAACAGCGACATACAATGTTTTTTCTCCTCACACCTACGTTGGAGGCCTGGGTTATCAACTTGGCCATACAATAATACAATAGGTGGTGTGCATCTGCTATGTCATGGACAGCCCTATATGGATACCACAGCGGCGAGGCAAGATGCCTGTGCCTCTTCATACATCTTTTAGCAGGTTAGCCCCATCGAAGGATACAAGATTACAAGTACCTTGACTCTGTACTTGTTGCTAAGCTAAAGATTTCTATTTTGTTGGTAGAGTAATTGCCAGCCACTGTCCCATGGGGTTCCATTTCTCAGAGGAACTCTGGACTGTACTCTTTCCTCTCTACAAAGGCCCATCGGGTCAGGCTGGAAGTAGAATTATCCGCACCCCACCTTGCTCATGCCAGAGCACATTTTGGTTTCAAGGTTTAATATTTGGGAAAATTCTGCTTCCAATTGTTCGGGAAGTCAGAAAGGGTGGGAGCGGGAAGATGGCAATTGAATAATCTGTATAGTTAATATTCTACACTGTGTTATTTTTTTTACAATTTATAAATTACTCAGGCACTTACTATACGCAATGCTTTGAAGTCTAGCTCTAAAGGCTCTTATCCTACCTGTCAGTAATATTGTTTGTATGAGCATTCACCAATTATGGGAGTATCCATTTTAATATGGAATTTAAAGGGACTGAATGACACCATTAAAAGGAGGTTGGCCCTAGACTATGTTAAAAAGCAACATACAGAAATAGTACCTAGTACCTAGTAGGAGGTAAATTGTCAAAGCTACAGAAACCATGGGTGGGTTGGTACTACCATTCTGCTTTCTCTACCTACACGGCGGGCACTTCGATTTTAATCAGGAAAACAACAGCATTTCAACCTCTCGCTAGCATGACCGACCCTCATGGCAAATTCATCTTTGTGCACTGCTTGCTGAAAGCAACGGAGACAATTTTGGAGAGTATTTATACCCTCCCCATTCAGATTATTGGTTAAAGAAGCTACTAGCTTAAAGCTGCCAAATTGCTATTTCAGCCTATGGGGGACCTCATAGAACCCATCCTGAAAAAGTTCCAAGAATTCAAAGGATTTTGTGGAGAAACTGGCAGCTTCCACACATAACTTTTGTGGGGATTAGTCAATGGTGGGCAGGTAGCATAGGACAAGGAACAGTGAGACACTGTTACACAGTTTCTTCAAGAAAACACAATTTATTTTCCCACTTTTAAACAAACACAGTCAAATTATCCACAGGGGTGACCACTGTATCAAACAAACAAATCATAAAATAAAACCTTGTCCACTTGGCACTACCTTCACAGAGAAGCAATTCTCTGTTTAAAGACAATTCCCTTGGTGGAGCCTCAGCACATGGAGAGAAATTAGAGGCTAGAATGACCTTTTTCCAACTTTTCCTAGTCACTCTACCACAATATATAGAGTATGTCTATAGACTTGCATGCATGCATGTTTTAGTCATTTTTTAACTTGTATTAGACACATGAAAATAAAAAACAGTTCCTTATATGTTGCTGTGCCATATTGTTCACATGCAGTTTAGTGCCACCAGTTTATTAGTAATTATCTGTTTTATTAGGTTACCGTAACATAAAGTAAGGTGGGAAGAACTAAGAGCTAAGACATAGCACCATTATTAGAAGGCTCATTTATGATAGACTATATTGTGCCTGAGGCACTAGTCAGATAAACGGACCACATTCATTCCTGTGACTCACGTAGTGGGGAAAGGGGGGAGGAATACCCCCACGACACCTGTGACTACTACTAGTGATGGGCGAATTTATTCGCCAGGGCCGAATTCGCTGCGAATTCCCGCGATTCACCGCTGGTGAATAAATTCGCGAATCACCAGCGAAATTCGCAGAAAAAACGAGTTGCGCGACGTTTTTTGACGCGACGCGATTTGACGCGACGCGCGTCAAAAGCGTCCCGCGACTCGTTTCGCGAATTTTTCGCCGATTCACGAATTTCACTAGAAATTCGCGAATTTTTCGGCGAAGCGAATCTCGGGAGATTCGCCCATCACTAACTACTCCCATAATAGGACTTTGGACTCACAATAGTCCCAGGCCATTTTCATAGTTCAGTGCCCTGCTGGACCCATAATTTTAACTTTACACTAATACGCTGGACTGATTTTAACGTTAATTATTAAAAGCTATGTTTTAATCTCATATATATACATCTTCATTGTGCTGTATCGAACTTAGATGGGAAGGTGCAGATGCATGGGTCATTTCTTCCTTCTCTACCTTTTCAATTTTGATAATGTCTATGATTTATTAGACTGACCTTGCACACCATCTGGATAGTCCTTTTCATTAACGGAAGGTGCTCCCCTATTTTTCTCTACTTTATATGCAATAATTGTTATTTTATCCTACCTCTTGTTGATAACTTGGGTGTTAGCACACATTCTCTGCCTTCCTTAGTACACAATGTCAACCCCTATTGCAAGCTTACAATCTAGACTTGAGAAATGGTCAAACCAACTCTCAGATATATTCCAGACGGATAGAAGTGGTAATAGCTTGCAGCCAATGAATGATTGGAACACTCTGCTACCAGAATATCAAACACAACAGATTAAACTAACGAAAGCGTGGTGGAATGTCTCATCATATAATCAATATATTGATAATAATATTATACCCAGGGGGTTGCATATTAAAATATTCCCTACTTTTGAAATTCAGGATGAGGTTTTCAAACAGAGATGGGAAGAGGTTTTACATACATGTTCGATGCAATTATTGAAATTATCATGTGAACATGAGAGGCAGATAGTATCAGATCTAATTACTAAGATCAATGATATTGAGAAAAGGCTATCCGAATTCAGCCAAAATTATGTATTTATTTCATGTATGTCCAGGGTTAATGCTGAAGTAGATCAGTCTGCCCAAGAAATTATCGATAGAAAGAAACAGAAATATTCACGTGATACCATGGACTATGCAGTGGGCACTGTGTTTAAGTGGGGATGAAGAGTATATAATGGGAGCGCTTATAATAGTGACCAATCTAGGTCCGAATGCCCGGATAATGATGTCTCTCGTCAGCCCACCAGATCCTCCAACCAGTCGCACAGATCCAATACAACGGCACCTTTTTTAGGACCAGATATCAGAAGAGAGTCAGGAGAGGGGGGGGAGAGAGCTAAGAAACAGAGAGAAATGGGCATATCCATGGCAAAATCAATGGGAATGAAATCGTGGAAGGGGGAGGAGAGCTCAGAGGTTTTAAATATTATTAACCTCAGTGATCACACCCTCACTGAGATCCAGAATAAAGTCCTAAAGAAGGGATTATCATTTTCTCCAAGCCATGATATTAGCCCATTCACTCTCTATAAAGATCTCTTTCGCTTCTGCCGTAAACTACTTCCAAAGAAGCATTTTAATCAGGATATTAATAAGAATGGGCAGGCCTTGATGAACCCCCTCAGTGTCCTGCCCGATTCACAAAACACACTCAACACCTGAACATTTGAGACAAGAAGCTTCATTTGAACAAGCCTTGACTGATCTTAATGACTTATTGATAGAACAAATGGAACATACAAGCTTATTGAAAACTAAAAGTCGTTACATGCCCCCGAGAAACACAAGCTCTGCTGTTACTATTTTTGGGGAACTAGTAATGAGGGACTTTATGAATTTAACAAATTAGAAGGTAGGTAATCTTGACAAGGAAGAACTGTTGGCTATAAAACAGATCCCCTTATGGGAAGATGTTATCATTAAACCATCAGATAAAGGGGGGTAATATAGTTATTTGGCCATGAGTTATGTATCTCACAGAGGCCTTGAAACAACTCAATGATACTGCATGTTACAAGAAACTGCGTGTGGATCCTACTGAGGGTTACCGAACTATCTATAATGATTTAATCACGGATGGGTTGCAAACAGGCCTAATCACCAAAAATGAACACAAGGCCTTATATAACAACATCTCAGTAACACCTACATTCTACATGCTACCGAAAATTCATAAAAATTTGAATAAACCAGGTCGCCCGATTGTATCAGGTAATGGTAACCTATGTGAGGTGGCAAGCCAATATATTGACAAGCAATTGCGGAGATTTGTAATCACTCTCCCATCTTATATTAGAGACACTGGCGACCTTTTTCAACTGTTCAAGTTGAAAAGGGCACATTCGTGGTAGGGTGTGATGTAGAATCTTTATATTCCTCAATCTCACACAAAACACGGATTGCAAGCTATACGTTACTTTATGGAAACGGAAAGTAATTGGGAGGGTCCATATATAGATTTCATAGCCAATCTTCTTGAATTTTGCCTTTACCATAATTTCTTTGTGTTCCATGATAAATTCTATTTGCAAATGTGGCGATGGGTGCTGCATTTGCCCCCACCTACGCAAATTTGTTCATGGGATGGTGGGAGGCTAACTGGGTATTTGGCGACCATATGGCCAAGTATACTAAATCGATTTGTCATTGGTTTAGATATATCGATGACCTGACTTTCTTTTGGTCAGGAACACGGAATGAATTATGTGTAGTGATGGGCGAATCTCCCGAGATTCGCTTCGCCGAAAAATCGCGAATTTCTAGCGAAATTCGCGAATCGGCGAAAAATTCTCGAAACGAGTCGCGGGACGCTTTTGACGCGCGTCGCGTCAAATCGCGTCGTGTCAAATCGCGTTGCGTCAAAAACGTCGCGCGACTCTTTTTTTCGGCGAATTTTCGCCAAGCAAAATTTCGCTGGTGATTCACGAATTTATTCGCCAGCGGCGAATCGCGGGAATTCGCCGCGAATTCGGCCCTGGCGAATAAATTCGCCCATCACTAATTATGTGATATCCTTGAAGTACTTAATGACAATAATCTGAATATCAGGTTAACACAGGACTTTAGCAACAAAAATATTGACTTTCTGGACATTACCATTAGTATCCTTGATGATGGTAAGATAGGTACAGATCTTTTTCGTAAAAAGACAGCCACTAATTCGATTTTGCATTTCGAGAGCCATCACCCAATAGCCACGAAAAAAGGAATCCCTGTAGGAGAATTCCTGCATTTGCGCCGAAACTGCTCGGATCACGAAATTTTTAAGAAACGGGCAAATGAACTAAACCTACGGCTGATAGCCAGAGGCTATCCCCGGAGCGTGATCAATCGAGCATATACCAGGGCACTTAAGACCCCTAGAAACAATCTGCTCACGACACGTGACAGAACGTCGCATCAAAAGGATCAACTGATAAGGTTTATTAGCACTTTTTTCAAACAATGGCTGGCGATAGATAGGATTCTTAAAAGGCATTGGCATATCCTATATACAGATCTGGCTCTGACAACACTAATTGGTAAAAGGCCCCTTACGTGCTGCAGACGAGCACCAAATCTTAGGGATCGATTGGTCTCAAGTCATTTTAAGAAATCAACTTATGACATGTCAAGGAGGGGCACTTTTGCATGTGGCAAATGTAAAGCTTGCAGGTATATACATAACCAAACCTATGTCGTAGACAGGTTTAATAAACAACATCAGATAAGACACTACTTTACATGTACCACCATGAATTTTATTTATATGTTGATTTGCCCATGCGATGAAATCTATATTGGCAAAACCAACCGTGCCTTTAAGAAACGATTGCTGCAACACATCTCAAGCATTGATAATGCATCAGATTTGATTAAAGCTAATAAAAAACTATCTCCAGTGAGTCACCATTTCTATGAACATCATAATCAATCCAGTAAGGACCTGAGAGCTATGGGTCTCTCAAAGATTAATCTGGGGATTAGGGGTGGTGACCTGGAAACGGCTCTCCTTTCAAAGGAGAGCGAATGGATTTTTCTAATGAATGCATTAAGTCCGAATGGTCTCAACGAAAGTATCATTATGAACATTTTTATTTAATCAACTATCGGCGGCATTGGGGAGGGGGGCACATATAATGAGGGTGTATGTCTCCCCCTTTCCAACCCTAGCATGACTGACCATCATGGCATAGGTAATTTGAGGTCAGTTTGTCAATGCCTCCTTGGCTCATATGCCTATCTGAAGTGATAAGAGCATTTTGACAATCTGTTGTGATGTATCGACATGAAAGTAACAATTTGGTTAATCTCGTTTACATAGTACAATTTAACCGAGTTACAATATTACAATGTTAGTCTATTGCTATGTATCGTTATTAAGGGGTAATCTGCTTTATTTTATAGGTACTATACTTGGTTTAGCAATAGACAGCATTATACAGATGCTGTGATTAATAATTTATTTACTCGGATATCAAGCAGTGCAGTGGAACCATTTGAGCAATTGCCTGCATGTACAGGATGAGGAATTCTCACCAAGTACTAAATACATATGTATCAATACGGACTGCAGCACAAGTAATTGGAATATATTTCACAAAAGCCGCGACTGACCACTCTACTATACTGACAGGTTGATTTATGCATTGGTCTTTCCACGCACTTGTTATCTTCGATTACGCCGCTTCTTAGGTCATGACGATTGGTTGATAGGTTTCAGTCGGTGAGGATTGGCTGATTTGAATTCTAACGGATGGCTGCGCAGTGATAAGTAGAGACAGACTGATCAATACCTCTATGCCTATGACAAAGCCAGTAGTGATCGGGCGAACCGCGCGGCGGCGCTTTTTAGTTTGTCTGGCGGGGTCTCGCACAAATTGAAGCTACTACTCTCCCGTTGACTCCGGGATTGGGAGGGCACCTAGGGGAGGTGAGGGTGGACGGGTAGTCTGCTGTCTTCGACCTGGGATTGTCCTGTTTCCTTTGCCAATACCCGGTACACGGGATATGCTTAGCTAGATAGTCAGTCACGGTGCCTGAGGCACGAGTTAGACAGGATAGATTCAGCGCCCTACTGCTCCTTTCTAGTTACGCTTGTCTAGATAGACAGACATACCGTAGTGCCTGAGGCACAAGTCAGATAGAGCATTAGCAGGGGGACTGAGAGTTACTATTTTCCGAGACGAGAATCTACATTAAGTCAGATAGACTATATTGTGCCTGAGGCACTAGTCAGATAAACGGACCACATTCATTCCTGTGACTCACGTAGTGGGAAAAGGGGGAGGAATACCCCCATGACACCTGTGACTACTACCATAATAGGACTTTGGACTCACAATAGTCCCAGGCCATTTATTTTCATAGTTCGGTGCCCTACTGGACTCATAATTTTAACTTTACACTAATACGCTGGACTGATTTTAACGTTAATTATTAAAAGCTATGTTTTAATCTCATATATATACATCTTCATTGTGCTGTATTGAACTTAGATGGGAAGGTGCAGATACATGGGTCATTTCTTCCTTCTCTACCTTTTAATTTATGGATTCAACTGCTTCAGTATACTTAGTAATACACAACACAGTACATATAAACACTATGAGGCCAGTTTAACTTTTATTTTTTTTTATTTTCCATAAATCAAACTGTTTAGCTAAGAAAAATGTGTATTTAAATAATTAGAAATTTTCATTATATTTTAAACATGGAAACTGCAAAAAAACATTAATTTAAAACAACACTATCTAAAAGCTGGAAGAACATTGGGGCTCATTTATAATAACAGGCACAGTCGGAAAAAACAGGAAGCATTGCAGCTAGCGCAAGGAGATCACACTGATTCTATAACAGTGTAGAGGGAACAAAAAATTAGTAATGTGCTGTTTTGTGCTGTAATGTCACTGTAAGGTTATTTCATTAGTTGTGCTAGATTTCCCCCTCTCTCCCGGGTCCCCTCAGCTTTGTGCGCTTCTGAAAATATCTGTAAAAATAACCAATTTTGTTTGGTGGGTGGGCAGGTTAGGCAGATGAGACAACTGCTGGCTGTGAGGTTTTCTTTACAAGTGAACTGAGCAGATTGTGGGGGCAAATTGCACTTACAGGCAAATTAAAGGATATTATAGCATCAAACCCATAAAAAAAGGATTCCAATTTCAGATGTAGTCACTTGGATTTGTAAGTTAAATGTGCCGTGACTTAACTCATCTAATCCATTTATCCCACTTAGCACAGAATATTGTGTCCCATCCAATTAAAGAGTTCACCATTGAAAACAATGGAGCTTTGGTATGCTAATGAAAAGGTTAAATGCAATAAATGAGTTAAGATAACTTTAGATAACACAGTTTCTTCAATTAGCCCTGAGTCATGACGCATTTATCTTACAAATCCAAGTGACTGCATCTGTATAAATAACCTTATAATCATTCCCCAAAGCCTAGGAAAGATTATAGATTTCAAACATAGATCTCCTTTAAGCTGGACTGTGGTGAAAGAGGACTAGTTATAAAATGTAAACCTAGGGGGGTTGTTTATCAAAGTCCAAATTTATCAAAAAATTTTCTGCTACAAACTCCAATAAAATCTGCTCAGGTTTTTAACGCTTATTTAAATTTCATGAAAAATTGCTTGGCGGGAAAATTTCATGATTTTTTCTGATGTTTTATCCAATTTTCCCAATTTGTTTCATAATAATACATTGGGGTAATGCACGAAACCCAGTGCACATCAAAAAATTAGTGGGACGTCTCCTATTTACTTGGACAGGTCTGAGATGCTGGATTTTCAGATTCTGACCTTTCCATCTTTGGGGATAATAAATTCTGAAAAATTAATAATTTTTTTAAATAGTCCGATTTTATAAAAATCATAATTTTTTTGTGATCTTTGCATTTGGAGTTTACTAAATACTGTAGCTCCCTAGATGTACAGACATATTTGGTTAAGGTGTAACAATTTTTTTCTTGTTTGCTATATCCATTCAACTAATAAACTGGCTTGTCATGTGAACTGTATGTAATGTATATTTATGAAAATTCACCTTGGATATTCCTATTTCACAGTAAATTTAATAAGATATTTTTGTTACTTTTTTCAGAGATACATTTTGAAACATACAGATTGTGTGCCTGAACTGTGCCTAATGTATTTGCACCATTTAATGGAACCAGTATTTCTCCATAATTATAGAAAACAAACTGTTGAAAGTTGTGCTTTTCAGAACCAAATATTTATAAATATTTAGGGGATACATTAAATGAATCTGTGGGGGAATTGTAAAAATAACATTTTGTGTAAAAGATTAGTACAAGTGGAATACAAATTTGCATGTATTTCTCTTCTCTTTTGTATGTGAGTATTATATGAAAATGTTCACACATTTATATCCCTGCTACAGTGGTATAATTACCATGTGTCAATGCTGAACTCATTACATTACTATCCAAATCAAATTAATTACATAAAGGGGCAGATTTACTAAGGGTCGAATTTACAATAAAAATTCAAAATTTAGGGTATTTTTGATCAAAAATGGATTGAATATGTCAATTTTTGATTGAATCATCAAATAAATTATTCGAATCATTCAAATGCATCATTCTATTCGAACTATTCAAAAGATTTTGGAACAAATCCTTTGAATTTCAAAAAATTTCAAAACCACTCACGGGTTCCAGGAAGCCCCCCATAGGCTAAAATATCAATTCAGGTGGTGTAAGGTGTTCAATGTGTTGTTTTTTTTTTTTTTTTTCAAGAGACATTTTAATTTTCAAATTTTTTTCCATTTGAATCGAATTTTGGGCTATTCAATAGTCAAAGTAGCCAAAAATTGCTTTGAAATTCTATTTTTTTTTTATTTGAATTTTTACTTTGACCTTTAGTAAATTTCCCCCAAAATCATTTGCAATTGTTTGCATCACTGAATGTAAAATATGTTTTAAATTAAGTTGTTGTTACTTTAAGAGGGAAGGATAATTAAATAAATATGCAAGATCTATTTAGGGCTTCCTATACTCGAAAAGTGTTAGGGGTACTTTGGGTGCATGTAATACGATGAATTGATTGAAGGAATATTTCTTTGGAACATATTTAATATATTTTTTGTAACAGTGTGCCTCCATTATGAAGCACAAAGACTTATTGGTGATAAATGCAGAGCAGGGTGCAACATGCACATATTTGATGGTTGGTTGGAAATAAATATTTATAAAACCCTCAATAACCCTCAAAGATATTGCTAAAGATTTGTGACTTCTGGACTTCAACAAATATGCAGGTATGGAATGTTTGAGACCTGGAACTTTCCAGAAAACATATTTTTCTGTAATTTGAATCATCAGACATTTACACTACTAAAAAAATAAACTGTAAATAAACTAAATAGGGTTGTATCACCAGTATGGGTTTAAGCACCTTAAGTAGGATTTTTAAAAATACCATTGTAATGTAAATTACTGCATTCAATGTATTGAATATGAATTATTTGCTTAAAGGGAAACTATCATAAATTGTATTTACTCACCATATTGGTAAATGTGGGTGAAAGATTTGTTTAATATACACTACTTAAAAATCCTGATTTAGGCAAATCTTTGTTTCTCATCTTATGTTGCCTCATTAACTGACAGAAAAGGAAGCTTTGCTATTTGTTGAGGTGTTCAGCCAAGCGTTCCAGTTCACCGGTCAGACCTTATCATATATTGGCAGAATATGTGCTGAGAACAGAAGTTTGTATCTGGAGGTTTATGAATAGTGATGGGCGAATCTCCCGCGATTCGCTTCGCCTAAAGATTCACGAATTTCTAAAGAAATTCGCGAATCGGCGAAAAATTTGCGAAACGAGTCGCGGGACGCTTTTGACGCGCATCGCGTCAACTTTGGCGCACGTCGCGTCGCTTCCGACACGCGTCGCATCATTTTCGGCGTGCGTTGTGTCGTTTTCGATGCGTCGCGTCAAAAACGATGAGCGACTCGTTTTTTAGGCGAAATTTCGCTTGCCGAAATTTCGCTGGTGATTTGCGAATTTATTCGCCAGCAGCGAATCGCGGGAATTCGCCACGAATTTGGCCCTGGCGAATAAATTCACCCATCACTATTTATGAACTAGGAGCAGAATATCTTTTTAGAAAAAAACACTAGGGGGGGTTATTTATAAAAGTCCAAATGTATCTCATTATTTCTATTACAAAAGTCCTACCAACTCTGAATTGACGATTGGACCTTATTTATCACAGAAGAAGCTTGCTAAAATCTGTTTGGGAATAAAATCAGAAAAATTTGGAATTTCCCACCAAAGTGAGACCTTGCTATTGACTTCCACAGGACTCCGACAGCTGATTTTTGGATTCACACTTTTTCCATCCTCTGGATATAATAAATTCTGAAAAAGTTGTGATTTTTAAAAAATCTAATTTTCTACAAAAAAAAAATCACACATTTTTCAGAATTTTTTTCGTTCGGAGTTTGGTAAATAACCCCCTAAATCTAAAAAAGACCAGGGTTGGCATTAGGGCTAGACTGAAGAGGAATGTGCCTAGAGCTCAATGGTAGGGGGCGTTAAGTACATACCACTTCTTTCTGCCTACCCCTAGTCTGCGACCTGGAGACTTGCACGTGCTCACGTAGGGGGCAAGGTGGTCAACTGGGTTGTCTAGGGTGCCAAGCCAGCTTGGCACAGCACTGTTAAATGCTTATGGTATAAGTTTAAACAAATGCTTCTCTCCCTCTCTACAGTAAAAAAACAAATTCAGCAGAGTGATGTTTTCTCTGCTTAGTATTGTTATTGTACCTAAAATTTATGCTTAGTTTTCCTAGGTCTGTTTTTCAGCTACAAGTCTAATCAGCTGAAGAGTAACTATTTAAAACTAATGGATCATACTAAATTCATTACAACTTCTTGTGGCTGATAGCACTCTACAAAAACAGTAATGATGATTTACTATATTGGCAATTATTGCAATTATAATCTCTCTCTGTAACAGTAGGTAATTTGACTTCATTATCCATGTAAGTGGATACACACAGTAACAAAAAGAGTTTTTATTTTAAGTATAAGTATATTAAGTATAATTAGTAATGTCTCGTTTTCTCTCAGTTTTCATCTGATAGCAGCATAGGTTTATATACCTACAGGTGTCTCTGTGGGAAAAGTCATAAAAGTTGTAAATGGGAAAAAAAATGAACAAATACAATATATCTGCCTTTCAAAATGTAATATTCTTCATTAGACTATTGTATTGTGAATTTTAATTGCATATTATGCACTTTTATAGCATGCTTGAAGATTTGAGTAAGACATTTTATTACATAGGCCATTCACTGATTTAAACTGTAAAATTTACAATCTTTCTTCCACTGTCAGAAGTGGTTGTTAAATAGGTTTCAGGTTCACAAAAGCTTTATTAAATGTGTGCAAAGAAAAATGTCTTCATGCAAAGGCCAACTTTTATTATATTCCCTTATATGAGTTCAGTGACTTTACAGAACAACTGTTTTCCTAAGAAATAAATAGCAGTCCATTTAATCAGATATATTTATATTTATATGGCTCATAGACCCCATAGAACAAGACTGGGCTATATCCTTAGCTAGATTAATAATCAGATACAGGAATGGAACCTGTTATCTGGAAACCCGCTATCCAAAAATCTCCAAATTACATAGACTCCTATTTTCATAGACTTCATTTTAAAGAAGGATACTTTTTCTCTGTAACAATAAAAAAAGTGCATTGTTTTTCCTACCAACTAATATGTATGTATTAACCCTTTTTGGAGGCAAAACAATCCTATTGGGTTTATTTAATGTTTAAATTATTTTTTAGTTGCCAATCTATGCTAATCCAAAGAAAACCCCAAGAAGTGTGGATAAAAGGTCCCATACCTGTAGTACAAGTTTTCTTATACATAGGGGCACATTTACTAAGGGTCGAAGTGAATTTTCAAATAAAATTAAAAATTTTTTAATTCAAATTTTGGACTACGACTATCGAATAGCCAAAAATTCGATTTGAATTGAAAAAAATTGAAATTTTGAATTTCAAACTACTGTCTATTTAAAAAAAATTCAAATTCGACTATTCGCCACCTTAAACTTGCTACAGTATATTGGCATTTTAGCCTATGGGGGACCTCCCATAGCCTTAACAAAGCTTTTTTCTACATTTTGGAAAATTGAAATTTTGTTTTGAAAATCGTTTGAATCAATGCGATCGAATGATTCAAATGATTTGAATTCGATCGAAAACGGATCACCAAAAAAAATTTGATTGGTCGAATTTTCTTTGATTCTAAATTCGACCAATAGTAAATCTGCCCCATAGTATCACTTTTATTATTCAATATACATTTTTGATTTGGAACCAAAGCCTTCAAAACAAAGGAGGCAGGAAAATAAGGAGTGGCACAATATACTAACCCTACAGAGATTATAGTACCATCATTTGACATGGAGAATATGTGAATAATCTAAAATTCATTAATATTTGGATCCGTTACTGGTATACGGACAATCTATCTAATTAGAAAAAAGAAAGGATTTACTCCAGCCTTAAACTTGATTGACGTGTCTTTTTGCAATATCAAATAATATAAAAGTATGAAAATATTCTCACTAATAACATAGTAACATAGTAAATTAGGCTGAAAAAAGATTCACGTCCATCAAGTCAACCTTTTTTTTTTTTAACTGCTTAACTGCTAGTTGATCCAGAGGAAGGCAAAAAAACCCCATCCTAAGCCTCTCCAATTTGCCTCAGAGGGGGAAAAAATTCCTTCCTGACTCCAAAAAAGGCAATCGGACTAGTACCTGGATCAACTTGTATAAAGAGCTATCTTCCATAACCCTGTATTCACTCACTTGCTAAAAAGCCATCCAACCCCTTCTTAAAGCTATCTAATGTATCAGTCTTTACAACAGTTTCAGGGAAAGAATTCCACATCTTCACAGCTCTCACTGTAAAAAACCTCTTCCAAATATTTAGGCGGAACCTCTTTTCTTCTAAACGGAATGGGTGGCCTTGTGTCATCTGGAAAGACCTACTGGTGAATAAAGCATTAGAGAGAGTATTATATGACCCCCTTATATATTTATACATAGTTATTAGTGATGGGCGAATTTATTCGCCAGGGTCGAATTCGCGGCGAATTCCCGCGATTTGCAGCTGGCGAATAAATTTGCGAATCACCAGCGAAATTTCGCCAAGCGAAATTTCGGCGGAAAAACGAGTCGCGCGTCGAAAACGACGCGACACGTGTGGCGCGTCAAAGTTGACGTGACGTGCGGCAAAATCGTCCCGCGACTCGTTTCGCAAATTTTTTGCCGATTTGCGAATTTCTATCGAAATTCGCGAATTTTGCGGCGAAGCGAATCGCGGGAGGTTCGCCCATCACTAATAGTTATCAAATCACCCCTTAAGAGCCTCTTCTACAGCGTGAACATCCTCAATTTGGCCAGTCTTTCCTCATAGCCAAGATTTTTCATACCTTTTACCAGCATAGCTGCCCTTCTCTGTACCCTCTCTAATACAATAATGTCCTGGTTGAGTGAGGGAGACCAAAACTGTACAGCATATTCTAGATGTGGCCTTACAAGTGCTCTATACAGTGGAAGAATGACCCCCTCCTCCCGTGACTCTATGCCCCTTTTAATACAGCTCAAAACCTTATTGGCCCTTGATGCTGCTGACTGGCATTGCTTGCTACAGCCAAGTTTATCATCTACAAGGACTCCAAGATCCTTTTCCATAATGGATTTGCCTAATGTAGTCCCATTAAGAGTATCAGTGGCGTGAATATTTTTATATCACAGGTGCATGACTTTACATTTATCAATATTGAATCTCATTTGCCACTTAGCTGCCCAGATTTCCAGTTTGTCAAGATCCTGTTGCAAGGATGCCACATTCTGGATGGAATTATTAATGAGTCCTTAGTTTAGTCTATTTTTATTTGTTTCTTTTAAGCCATTGTACAGTAAATAAAACTAAAGAAAAGCTACAGAAGCACAAAAAACTTTTTCATATACATAAACTTTTGTGCAGTTAGCATTTAAACATTTAAATGGAGCCATGACTTACTTTCATTTCTCCAGAAGTATGTTCAGCACTTGGAGAACACAGAAACAGTTTCCAATACAGGTAAGGGATCTGTTTTCCAGAAACATGTTATTCCGAAAGCTCTGAATCACAGAAAGGAGATCTCCCATGGACTCCATTTTAATCAAATAATTCAGATTTTTAAAAATCATTTACCTTGTTCTTGATGCAAACTAAGATAAAACCTGATACAGCCTAATGTTTACATAATTTTCTAGTAGACTTGAGGTATGGAGACCAAATTACAGAAGGATCATGAAAACCCCAGGTCCTGAGCTATCTTTATAACAGGCTTCATACCTGTAGCTGCAATGAATCATTGGTCAGTGAAATAGTTAAATGAATGAGCTTTTACCATGAGACACATTTATGAAAAATCATTGTAGAAATCACAGAAAAAATGGTGACCTCAACTATCATATAATTCTTTATTTTATTGCAGCAATTTATTGAATCTGTCTATTATTGTAAAAGGCTGCAATGCTGACCATATTATAACCAGCAAATATTGCTATAGACAACCCCTCTAAAGTTTTAGAAGTTCATATTAAAACAATATTATTGATATGAGACCTATTATCCAGAATGCTCTAGACCTGCGGTTTTGGATCTGGATTTTTTTATCTTCGTATCTTAAGTCTACTAGAAAAGCATGTAAACATTAAATAAATCAAACAGGCTAATTTTGCTTCCAGATAGGATTAATTATATCTTAGTTTGGAGCAAGTTCAGGATATAGTTTTATTATTACAGGGAAAAAGGAAATACTTTTTAAATATCTGGATTATTTGGATAAAATGGAGTCTATGGGATACAGTCTTTCCATAATTCGAGCTTTCTTGATCATGGGTTTTACGGATAATGGATAAACCCACTCAAACCCACTCTTTCTTAAAGTTAGGTTTGTAAGACATTTTTGTCTATTTTAAATTAATTTGTTTCTCTGCTAGGTTTTTGTTATGTTTTGCTTTGTGTTACAGAATTTGGAAGGCAACTAAAGGAAATGGTTCAATTCTAACCCAATTTCATTATCTTGGTAAATCAACTTAAGGATTGACACACCTGTATCTGGCTTCTTAAACTTAAATTTGATTCCTCAAAAGAAAATGTTTGTCTGTACCTAGGGCTAGAGCAGAAGGAACTTGATGTTTAGTAAACTGTAATCATTTTAAAATATAGGGATAGCAACCAAATTAGCAACATCTAATTAGAAAAAAATATAACCAAATAATTATATATTCTTACTGGTAAATATATGGTTTCATAAAACCTTATGGATTTTCAATGAAAATTTACATTCTCACCTGATATGATTCATGAGTACCACAGAGCTATTTCTATTTGTGTATATTGTATTTATTAGGAATCAATTATTTAAAGTAATTCGTCAAATTTGTCTGGTTTTGATTGAAATTTAAATATTTTTTCTCTGTATCTGTTGGCATTTCTTTTATTGACATACACTCTGAGATGAGATATGATTAGTTAATCTCTGCTTGGATGAATTCTACATTTGCATTGCAAGGATACCGCAGGAAAAACATAAGCAAGACTTGGCCTAGCAAACAAGAAACAAGTTGGTTTTTAATAAAATAAAATACCAGATCAGAAGCACTTTGCTAGCCTTCCCAGATAAACAATGCCCTGTTGTGATACTAAATGCTGTTGAGTTAGTCTTTTAAAATTGTTTGCACAGAAATTGCTGGATTATCCATTTGAACTAGTTGTTCTTTAGCCTTTTTGCATGTCTCTTTGTAGTTATCCAGTTAATATGTGATAACCATTGGGATACATTGCAGAAGTCATGTATAGATGCCCCAAAATGAGGGGAGCAAAGCAGTGGATGGGTAGGTCAGTCTGAATTAGTGCAGTGAATGTTTGATTGCTGTCCTAGATGTTCCCAGAAGCCTAGTTTGGAAGCCAGTTATTGCAAACAAACTATATTGGATAGTAAACAATATTATGATATATACCCCGAAATGGGACTTAACCTCCAAACCTCATATTCTTAGGCAATGCAATGCCGTAGGTTTAAATATAATAAGCCAAGTAATAAGATAAAAAACAATTAGTATTGGATGAATGTTCTTGCAAACTCATGTCTCTCCTAAAACAATATAATATTGAGGAATTGGAATCCATAAAGAGTCAACAAAGACAGTTTTGTGAACAATTAAGGGAACATGAAAATAATGAGGAGTTTAAGAAATTAGATAATAATCTCACATTTATGAAAAATCTTAATACTGAAGTCATGCAGATAAAAAAAATGTAAATTTGAGAGGGACATCTTTGACTATGAAAATAAACAAGTCTACCTGTGAAACAGGAGTAAATATCAGTCCACACATCGGCACGATGAGTTTAGGGGCACAAATAGATCACAGGGGGTATCGCAAAAAAAGGGGACATAAAAACACACAGATCGAGACACTTATTCGAAAAGTGACACTTATCAATTTATCTAATTTAATTATTTCTCCTGTTCTTATGGGGTACTACAAAAAGGCCTCTCATTTGTACCTTCCAAGTATATTGACAATTTTTCTATAGTCAAGGATGTCCACCTCTTTGCACATAAACTCCTCTTAAAACTTCAATGGTCGAAAGCAAATCTTAAACAAAACATGGATTACACTCAGTTTGATAGAAACAACTTTAAGGGGCATATTTACTAAGGGTTGAATGGATTTGAAATGAAAATTCTAATCAAAATTGGAATGTAACAAAATTGAATTTTGAATTAATTTTGGGCTTATTCGACAATCGAATAGCCTATAATTTGATTCGAATTGATCAAATTCAAATTCGACTTTCGAAGTACTGTCCCTTTAAGAAAAATGAATTTACAACTTTTTTTGATCGATTAAAAAAAATTTGATTGATTGCTTAAAATCATTCGAATTGATCGTTTCAAATGATTTTATTGATCACATTTTGAATATTCGATCGTTCGAAAAATCTAATTGCATTAAAACCCCTCGAATTTGAGGGTCGAATTTGAGGTTTTTTTTACCCTTTTTAAATCTGCCCCTAAAACTCTAAAACTGTTATTGGAATTATGGGTTGACCCAAGGATTGCGGAACAGAATGAGACTTTGCAAGACATTCATGATTTGTGGCTGGACTGAGCATGGGATAGTATTAAATTATCATCTTGCAAAAACAAGTCCTGCCGCTATCCCGTTTCGGAAAATGGGGCCATAGAGATATTTGTACATAGAGTAATGGAGGACCTATTGAACATTAGGGGGAACATCAAATCTTCTAATCTCACTAGAGATGAGTATCTTGAACTCAAATGTCTAAGAAATAATCCTGACATTGTAGTAAAACCTTCAGATAAGGGCTCTGATATTGTAATTATGAATTCCTCTCAGTATGTTATTATACACATTCTCAGGTGGCACAGGTATATCGATGACATCATGATGATTTGGCATGGTCAAGATCACCTATTAAAAGAATTTGTGATGAAATTAAACTTTAACAAGTTTAATCTCTCCTTCACCATGAATTATGACACATGAGACTTGAATTTCTAGACATAGAGACAAAGAAGGACATGGAGGGTTGAGTGTCTATTACTCTGTATCGTAAAAAAAACAATTAGTAACAGTCTCCTCCATGCCAAATATATGCACCCTCGAAAGTGTTTGGAAGGCATTCCAAAGGGACAGTATTTGAGACTAAGGAGGATTTGTTCCTCGGATGAGGATTTCAGAGAGGAAGCATATAAACTATATCAAAGATTCAAAATGAGAGGATATAAAACTCGGTCCCTACACAGAGAGTGTCAATGAGCTCTTACCCAAAACAGGGATGATCTGTTATATACAGTAGGTCTAAGAAGCCAGAGAGACTAAATACATCAGCTCAGACCAGGTTTATTATGACTTATAATGATAATGATACAGAAATTTCATCAGTAATTTGCAAACATTGGGACATTCTGTCTAGAGATCCTGTCTTGGTCCATTTGATTACCCCCTGTCCACTATTTACCTATAGGAGGAATACCAGTATTGGGGATTCTTTGACGCAGAGCCATTTCTAGAAATAAAATGTGAATAAGTGCCGCAAAAACCCTGGGAGCTTTAGATGTGGCTAGTGATGGGCGAATCTCCCATGTTTCGATTCGCCGAAAAATTCTCAAAATTCCAGAGAAATTCGCGAATTGGCGAAAAAATTCGCAAAACGAGTCACGCGTCAAACGCGGCACGTCGCGTCGTTTCCGACGCACGTCGCGTCAATCGCGGCGCGTCGTTTCCGATGCGCATCGCGGCGCGTATTGAGTATTGCCAAACATTTCCATTGCATGCATCATGGAAATTATGCAGGTGCATATTTCCAAGGCATAGACTGCCTCCATGGCGATCTACAGGCGGTGACTTAGACAACAAATTATTGCAATTGGAAGCTGCCTGGATATTCAGGTTGAATACCCATAAAACTGAGTTTGGATCGAATGGTCATCTGATTTTTCAAGCATTTGTTAGTAAGTAAATATCATGGGATACTGTATATGACAGCCCAATGACTATTTAAATTCCTTATATTAGTAAATAAGTCTAATTTCTGGATATTCTTGGAATTGTTCCCAATGTATGCCACCATGTATGTGCATTATGCAAGTGTAACATCTGTCTAGATGCAAAACATCTACTAACCTATAGATGGATCAATGTTCAATTAGGATGGCATTATATGATATTTTCATTATATATTTCGTTGTTATTTGGACTGACTTTATTTCAGTTAATTTTTATTTTTAAATTTTTGATCTTTATTTTTGCTATAATATTATATACAGTCTATTTTCAATTTTGTTACTATTAGAGAATTATACAATGCAAATAGCCAAATAATAGGGAATATTCATTACATCACCAACATGCCATGGTCTTGTTGCCGCATTTTCTATATTTAATCTTAATACTTAATACAATGGAGGGCCTGTATTTGTACCTTACTGGATCTAGGTATGGGCACTGTCAGATTTTATGGACTGCTTGGATATGCACTGATATGAGTGGCTACAAGCAAATATCATATTGTTACTGAATTTAACATTGGCTGTCACCATGGCAATGCACGTCACGATCATGCGACATTACCTTTAAGACCAAGTCATTTACGAGGCTAGGCCTCTTGACAAAGCTATGTTTGTGGCAAATGGTTGTCGAGGTGAAGTGCAGCACTGTTTGGTGAAGGGGGATCCCTTTCATGGGACACACAGCAAGTGAAGGCTCACAATGGAAAATTATGTATCTCTTCTCTGATTTATATCTATGGTGAGGTATTATGTTCTCACTAAATGGATCCCTTTTACCATAAGCAGCTCTGCTTGGTTTTAACTGTATGCTATTTTAACTTACTTAACTTGGCATGGTGGTGAATAACAATTATTTTTTATCTTATTACTTGGCTTATTATATTTAAATCTACAGTACTGTATTGCCTAAGAATATGAGGTTAAGTCCCATTTCGGGGTGTTTATAGTTAATTTTAATCAGTGTGGACACTCCTAATTGCATATTTCTGTTATTCCATATCTATTATTACTATCTATAACCTGTGTAGGCTTTTAAACATAGGGGTTTTCAATATTTTGATATACCCATAACCTAATTTTGAGGTAGAACTAATACTAGACCTCAACATGAAAAACACTGTATTAATGTATGAGGCCATTTAATTTCAAGTTACACAAGACATATTTTATCAGACACCGCTTATCATCCTGAGATACAGATAAATGTAATGTTCACATTATTTTATTTACTACCAGACAGAAGGAGGCTTCTGTTTCCATAATTAATGTACATGCAATTTATAGGGCCTCTTACTTTCACTCCCATGCTAACATAAATGAAGTGATCAAATTATAATTTTAGATTTTAATTTCAATACATGGAGTGATAGGTTAGGGTTTAGCTAAAGAACAGAATCTAAAGTGCCATTTGTTTGCCAGATACAGACTTATAATGGAATGGGTGCAAGGAAGCATTTATCCTAATTAATGCACATATCTTAGATTCATTTTATACTCACTAATTTTCTATAACCAGTTTCTGTGCTATTTTTCCTTTAAATTTTAATTAATTTGTTGTCATATTCTATTTAATTTCTATTTAA
>CM044439.1:122608887-122626605 GCA_024363595.1 Xenopus borealis
TGCACCCGCCCACAAATATACACATAGGGAATTAGTTTACCTCCCTCCCTTTCTCTAATCCTGATAATTAATTTCTGTTACGGCTAGATTTTTCCTCTGATCAGCCTAGAATTATTTCCGCTTGCCGTGCTACATGCTCTATGTGGGTAATATTGCTCCATGTCCTGCAGAACTGTGTGGGGGATCAGTGAGAAGAGACAGAGTGGAGAAAGCCGAGTGGCGTCGTCTACACCAAACAGGTCACAAGTCTTGACCTTGGCAACAATATATCCAAATTCTCTTTTACATTTATAGCTGTCAGTCCTCCACAAGAAGCATTCTGGCAGCAACTGGAAAATCTTCATCTAAATAGCACTCCAGGAAGTTATTTTATTACCCCATACATATATAAATTCAGGATAATTGAGAGAATCAATTATCATGGCTTGTTATGGCCTTCTGTTAGAGTGCAATGGAAATATAGACTGAAACTAAGACAGAGATACACACTCTTATTACACTTACTACTGGTAGTGCTAATATTTTTTTAAATTACAGCCTGCTATTCTTTTTGCATGTTCCACAGATGAAGATCCCCCTTTCAAGAACATGAGGAAAACTTTTGCTTTGAACCCTCACTGAGAGAGGACGCTGATTTTCATGAAATTTTTCAGCATTATTAGAACAATGTTGATGTTATAATATAATTATAATATAATCTTTAACTTAATATACAGTATGCTTTACTATTTTGTGAGGTTTATCCTTTATTTATACAGGTATAGGACTTGTTATGCAGAAATCCATTTATCTGGAAACCCATTATCCAGAAAGCTCAGAATTACAGGATGGCAATACCCCATAGACTCCATTTTAATTTTTATAAATTATTTTCTTTTCATATGTAATAATAAAATAGTATATTGTACTTGATCCCAACTAAGATATAATTACCTATAAAATTCCATCTTTCCAATTGCAATTCATCTTAATTTTATGTAGTTGTTGAAATATTTAGATTTTTGTTCAGTAGTTCTCCAGTTTGGTCTAAATAGAAAGATAATTAATAAAAATTACCATAAAATTGAAGCCTTACATACTGTAGTAATTGTCAAGTAGTGATGGGCGAATTTATTCGCCAGGGGCAAAAATTTGCAATCGAAAATTCGGCAAAAAAAAAAGAGTCGCGACGCGCACCGAAAATGACGCGACGGAAACGACTAGACGCACGTCAGAAACGACGCGACGCGCTGCGATTAACGCAACGTGCGTCATTTTTGACGCACGTCGCGTTAATCGCAGCGCGTCGCGTCGTTTCTGACGTGCGTCTAGTCGTTTCCGTCGCGTCATTTTCGGTGCGCGTCGCGACTCTTTTTTTTTTTTGCCGAATTTTCGATTGGAAATTTTTGCCCCTGACAAAATGACGCACGACTCGTTTCGCGAATTGGCGAAAAAATTCGCGAAACGAGTCGTGCGTCATTTTTTACGCACGTCGCGTCAATCGCAGCGCGAATTTTTCGGCGAAGCAAAATGGGTGAGATTCGCCCATCACTACTGTCAAGAGACAGAACAGAGGAAAGGGTTGTAAAAAATGAAATGTTTTTTAACTATATATATGACTTTCTTTAACACACTAAGGGACAGATTTATCAAGGTACAATTTGAAAATGGAAAGTGAAAAAGTTAGAACTGCAAGCTATTTTTTTGTACTTTGATTAGGGAATAGTCCAAATGCAATTCAAATGTGCAAAAATTCATCATGTACATTCTCTTTAAAAATTTTACTTATTTCTATTTGGAGTAAATTGGAGGACTTCTAATTGAATTCAATCGAATGTGCTATTACTTCAATATGTATGATTTGAATTTGATTGAAAGTGGACGTATTCGATCAAAAATTGTTCTATTTGACCATAAAAAATTAAAATTTTTGAAGTTTTTTTAAATTTGACCCTTGATAAACATTCCCCAAGGGGCAGATTTATTAAGGGTCAAATTTAAAATTCAAAGTAAAAGAGTTTGAATTTTGAGCTATTTTTGTGTACTTTGAATGGAGAATAGTCCAAATTTGATATAAATTTGCAAAAAATTTGAAAATTTGAATTTTGAAATTTATCATGTACTGTCTCTTTAATTGCTCTTTTAGCCTATGGAGGACCTCCGAGAACCTATTTGGAGTCAGTTGGTGGATTTGTTTTGGGTTTTTTTGGAACAACTTCAAATCGAATTCAATCGAATGTGCTATTACTTCCATTCGTACGATTTGTAAGTGGACCAATTTGATCGAAAATTGACCAAAAAACCTTTGTTTTAATTTGAGTTGGTCTTTTTGAATTCATATTTCAAAGTTTTTCATATTCAAAATTCAACCCTTGATAAATCTTCCCCTAAGCATAAACTAAATAAACTACATAGCCATACATTATTGGGATCTATTTATTAACCCTCAATTTTTTTGTTGTTCAAGTTTCTAAAGGGGAAAACTTACATTTTTAGAGGGAAAAAAGCCTCAAATTTTTAGAGATTTTGTTATACCCCAAAGCTGCTAAAAATCTGAAAATACTCCAGCTAAAATCCAATGGCAGATGCCCTTTTTACTGTTTAAAGATGTTGTTATCTGAGCTAGTTTTTGTACATTTGATAATCCTTATTAAAAAATATCTTTGGTAATTTTACTTTTGCAAAGCAAGTCAAATTATTGATGAATATACACTTTGTACTTTGCTAAATACATCCCATTATAGTCATTCTAACAGAGCCCCTTGTGTATTGTGCAGCAGTGTTTTCTTTTCCTTCAATGACAATATCATATTAACATAAAATAGGGTTGCATTAAAGTATATCTAATTTTCCTTGTAAGCTAAAAAGATGGGTGGCATCCCAAAACAGCAAAATGCATAAAAACAACCTTTGGAAACTCTGACAATTTCAAAATGAAGTTTTATGCCCAGAGCAGATGTCTGATGCTAAAGATCGCCTGCTTCTAGATCAAGTTGCTGCTGCCAAGTCTCGCGAGCTTAAATTCAGAGGCAGTTTCTATTAATGTCAGTACTATCCAATTTACTGAACTAAAACAGCAGATGTGCAGCAGACACTGAACTACTTAAGATCCTTGCTGTTTAAAACTTTTTAACATTGACACGGGTAAGTGTTGATCTCATTCTTTTTTGTGACTAAGCTTTTCTTCTCTGCTAATGTGGACTTTCTGATGAAAGACATGCAGCAAGAACTGAATACAAACTACTGGCATTATTGTACTACTTTTAACTGAAAGTCAGCTTCTTGCCACAAGCCACAAGCCACTAACCTGCACATGGAAATGTTCTGCTGTATATGCTATTTTGGGTTTGCAACTGCATGTGTTTGCATGTGTACTTAACATGAAATCACTTTTTAAAAGTACAATGTAGTAAGTGTAGTTCATTTTGTAGGGCACGCTGCATTATTAATAATCAACTATTTATTTATCATACTGTATATAATTAAAAAAAAATGTCATTGCTTCAGAGTAATTGTGACTTCATACAAATCCAAGTGCAACTGAAAGAGTATTGCATTACATCTTGTTCTCTCGATTTCACTCTTTTTCAATACAAAATTCCCTAATTCTTAAATTCTTTTGAATTCTTCAAAATTAAACCAGCTTATTGGGGTTATTTAATGCTTACATCCAAATTCCGTTATCCCAAAGACCACAGGTCCCATACCTGTGCACAAAAGTTAAAATCAAGGCATTGTTATTATTCAGCAAACTTGTATAAAACTTTATTCCAATAAGGGGAATTTGTTTACATTTTTGTAAAAATTTAAATTTGGAGGATCTGTTTACATTTTTTTTAAATTTACTTTTGGAGGATGTGTTGAAATTTTGTTAAATATTAAATGTAAAATTTTGCCAATATAAATAGAAAAATGTGATAACGTTTGTTATCGAGGGAATCAAATATGTAAATCAAACAAACATGGAACAAACAACACTTGGAGTAACAAGCACCCGCATGCTAACAAAAGATCACTTGTTATGAAGACACACTGCATGATCAGAAGAACAGTTATCTTTTTGACAGAAGTAAAAATGTACAATGATATAAGATGCAATATGAAGAAAAAATATGTTTCTACTACAGTTATTCAGACAATTCAATAGGGGGATCAAATATTAGAATACATGCATCAATATCAAATGTTGAATTAGAAAAATAACACATGGAACAAGTGTTAGACATCAATGCATATCATTTTTAGACTTTGGTTATCTAGATATTTTTCTGTCCATGAAAAAGCAGCGGTAACACTAAACTATCAACTTCAAGTGAAAGACTGAGCAGCTTATTAACAAGATCATTTGTATGCAGCAGTGAGAGGGAATTCCTTGGAGCTATAAAGATTTTACTATGGATTTTAAAACGAACTTTTTTTTGCCTATTAATAACCCACAAGTTTTCAAGTTACCAGGCATCTATTTAGTAAATGCTGATTGGCCGCTCTATACGACTATGATTGGACACACTCTTACGTGCTTCCAATCTTCATGCCAGAAGCCATACAGCTTTCCAACAAAAAAACACCTTTAGCTGCTCTCCTCTCAAACATTTTTCTATGCCAAATAAAAGGAAACTAAACAATCCAAAATAAATTAATGTAATGCTCAGAGGGCAGCCATTTACCAGTTTTTCACTGTTAATACTGTTTTCTAAAAGTTATACCCCTCTGGTGGAGGCTGGCTAGCTACCAGAGAGTTAAGAGTCTGTTGCAACTGCTCATACTCTCTTCCCAGCTCTTTCACTCCTTTTTAGGTCATTAGATAAAGCCGGATGAGAGAGTGTGAGAAAAGATAATCCATTCGGAGAATCTAAAGGCAATCAGAAGTCATGTAAATTATATTTAGTGTTTAGAGGAGTGATCTATGCATTATAAAAAATGTGTATGGATTTGTATAGTTCCCTCAAGTAATTGACATTGAATATCTCACCATTGATTGTAGATATTCTTACTACAATATAAAAACAATAGCACCTATATAATTGCTGTAAAAAATATGTAATAATACTTTTTCTTGAATTGTATGAGACAAAAGATTTGGTACAGATAAAATATGTGATCATCAATAAGTGAAGTAATTGAGTTAGACTAAGCAATTCATTATATTTTATCACAACTGCAACATATAGTATATCCATACAAAACTATAAATACTCTATGACATAGCAATAACATGGAAAAGATATGTCTTGTAACAATGCATTAGGCTCTTGCTTAAAAAGTAACTTAAAGGTCTGTTTATTACACTGTAGCCTGCTGCCTAATGCAAAACAATTGCTGGCATCTGTTTATTATGTTTTCCTTTGGAAGCAACTGATACAGAAATATCTGGCTCACACAATAAATTGCACAGTTCAGGAGTATTAAATTATTACTATTATTAATAGCAGGTGTTTATAAAATGCCAACATATCCTGCACCATTCTACAATAGATGCATGTATGCTTTAAACATACAAGAAAACATAAAAATAAATAACTAATACAAGAGGCAAAGAGAGAAAGAGATAAAGGGGCATATTTATTAGTGGTGAAAATTATAAAGCATCCGCTTCACACCCAGTGCAACACTTGGGGGCAGATTTACTAATGGTCGAATTTCGAAGTGAAAAAACATCAAAATTCGACCATCAAATTTTTTGGGGGGGGGGGCATTTTTGAACCAAAACGGACCAAATAGGTAAATTTTCGATCAAATTGAAATTATTTGAATCGTTCAAATGCATCGTTCGATTTGAAAAAATCAAACAATTTTGTGCAAAATCCTTTGAATTCTCAGGACTTTGAAAAAATTTCATGGCCGGCTCTAGGAGGTCCCCCATAGGCTAAAATCCGGCAGCGTTAAAGGGGTGGTTCACCTTCAAGTTAACTTTTACTATATTGTAGAAGGGCCAATTCTAAGAAACTTTTCAATTGGTCTTCATTATTTATTTTTCATAGTTTTTTAATGATTTGCAATTTTCTTCTGTTTCTTTGCAGCTTTCAAATGGGGGTCACTGACACCATCTGAAAACAAATGCTCTGTAAGGCTACAAATGTATTGTTATTGCCACTTTTTATTACTTATCATTCTATTCAGTCCCTCTCCTATTCATATTCTAGTCTCTTATTCAGATCATTGCAGGGTTGCTAGGGTAATGTTTCCCCTAGAAACCAAATTGCTGACACTGCAAATTAGAGAGCTGCTGAATCAAAAGCTAAATAACTCAAAAACCACAAACAATAAAAAATGAAAACCAATTGCAAATTGTCTCAGTATATAACTCTCTACATTATACTAAAAGTTAACTCAAAGGTGAACAACCCCTTTAAGGTGACGAAGTGGTGAATTCGAAGGATTACTGTATAAAGAGACAGTAATTTGAAATTGGAATTGTCAAATTTTTTAAATTCAAATCAAATTTTGGGCTATTCGATAGTCGAAGTAGCCCAAAATTACTTCAAAATGTAAATTTAAAAAATTTAAATTTTATTAAAAAATTCACTTTAACACTTAGGGGCACATTTACTAAGGGTCGAATTTCGAGGGTTAATTAACCCTCTAATTCAACTCTCAAATTTTTATCGAATTAAAACCCCTAATATTCGAATTTAGAATTCGAGGGATTTTAACACAATTTGAATTATTGAATGATCGAATATAAAAAAATCGGTTTGTTCAAATTTTTTTTATTCAATCAAAAAAACTTATATCCTAGGAGCTTCCCAAAGGAATACATAGTGATTTGGTACGTTTTATCTGCCAAATTGTTATATCAAATTTTTTTAAAGGACAAGTAATTAGTTTTTTCGAATTTTCGAATTTGAACATTTCAAATCGAATTTTGTGCTATTCGACAGTCCAATAAGCCTAAAATAAATTCAATTTTTTTTTTAATTTGATTAAAATTTTCTCTTCAAATCAATTTGAACCTTAGTAAATGTGCCCCTTAGTAAATGTGCCCCTTCCCCAGGCAAAAATTCAATGAGACAATGCTTATTTACTAAAATTTGAAGTTTCGTCCTGGCCGATGGATGCTGGCAAATTTTCGATTGCATTTTCTCTTGCAATGCGAGCAAATCAAAGTGAAGATGTGCTAGCGTTCATTTCTACCTAGTGCAAATTTGATAGAGGTCTTGCATTTAGGTTAATTTGCATATGGTGGGAAATTTAAAGTTGAATGGATGTTTTTATGTTATCTATTGCAGCAAAAACATTACATTTCCACGAGGAATTACACATGCCCAGGAAACCTTAATAAAGACAATAGAGCTATTATAATGCTCTACACATGAGCCCACTTTTTAGTTAATGTTCCATATGTTAGAAAATATATGGGGGAAATCAGTTACACAAAGATATTTGTTTAGGACTTTTGCAGCCTATCACCCTGAAAAAGGGAAAAGACACCTGTGTTTTTTGAACTTTGAACTTTCAACTCAATGAATATGATGTAAGTTTGAGAAGAAGATTGAGGAAGATCTATGCACTCCATTGCACTTCGCCTGGTCTGAGCTGGCAAAGGCAAGTCTGAGGTAGCATTCAGTCTGAGGTAGCATTCAGCAAAATCCACATTTTACTGAATTTGCAGAGTAACGTCCATTTGCCAGATCGAAAAGTCACCTGGTGATAGAGTGCGAATGACTGCTAGCGTCTACATCTTTCACTAGTGATGTGACGCCTGTGCCCGTTAGTAGATTGGCTTTTTTAAATCTGTCCCAAAGTGTTTACACTCTAAATACTATCTAATAATTATAATCATGTGTTACATACAGAGACTTAATAGTAATTTTATGTAAACTTGCAGCAGCCTACAGCATAAACATTAAACATGGCAATACACCTTACAATTTTTGTCTTTTTTGACACCTATGTGCTGGGTCAAATTTGACTACAGTCCTGAGCATTAATTATTCCTTAAATAGAAAATCCATTGCCTTATTAATCAGATTATAAAAAACGTATTTACTTATAAATTTATACAATTATACGTTTGACAATATTGTTACAGTTGGGACATTATGAGGGTTTTTTAATAAATAAAAAGACAAGGGGGGTCATTTATCAACACTGGGCAAATTTGCTTGTTGGCAGCTACTCATGGTAACCAATCAACCCATTGTATTCAGTGTTCTACCTGTAGCTGCTTAAAAAAAGCCAAGCACTGATTAGTTCCTACAGGTTACTGCCCACAGGCAAATTTGCCTAGTTTGATAAACTAAGCAACAACACTCCACTGAAACTGCCCTAAACCAACTAACTAATGACCATTAACAGCTAAAGCCAACAACCACTTCTCACTACTAATAGTGCTTGATCTCTCCACTGCATTTGACACTGTGGATCACCCTGTCCTCCTCCAGTCCCACCATTTGCTTAGCCTTGACACGCCCCTGTCCTAATTCTCTTCTTACCTCACTAATAGTTCCTTCAGTGTTTCCTACAATGGAGTAGCATCTTCTCCCCTAGGCTTTCCTCTAGGCTCTGTCCTGGGACCCCTATTATTCTCCCTCTATACTTCCTCCCTTGGCAAACTAATCAACTTGGATGGCTTTCAATACCACCTCTATGCTGACAATACTCAGATCTATCTCTCCTCTCCTGATCTCAACCCAGACTCCTAGCTCAGGTCTCCTTCAGTCTGTCCGCTATCTCTACTTGGATGTCACAATGCAACCTTAAATTAAACCTCTACTATCACCCCATCTTTCCAGGCCTGGTGCCTTAAGGTTTATCCCAGATTCTGCTCTGTCCTTCACTCATCATATCCAGTCACTTATTAAATCGTGTCACTTCCACCTAAGGAACATATCCAAAATACAATCATTTATCACTCAAGATGCAGCCAAAATTCTTATTCACTCTTGTCAAATCACATATAGATTACTGTAACTCTTTACAAATTGGTCTTCCACTTCAGAGACTGTCCCCTCTCCAGTCCATAATGAACTCTGCAGCCAGGCTTATGCACCTCACCAACCACTCCTCCTCTGCCATACCACTCTGCAAATCCCTGCACTGGCTTCTGCTACCTTTCAGAATAAAATTCAAATTAATGACCCTGACATTCGAAGCATTACTCTGCCCCTCCCTACATCTCTGAACTCATCTCTATATACTCACTGAACCACTTACTACACTCATCTACTAAGCTACTACTCAACTCTTCTCTCATTACCTCCTCACATGCTCACATTCAAGACATTGCAAGGGCTACACCCCTCCTGTGGAATTCTCTTCCACGGCCTGTCCTACTTTCTCCCAACCTTTCTGCTTTCAAGAAAGCTCTTAAAAAGCACTTATTTAGAGAAGCCTACCCTCACTCTGCTTAGTTACCAAATCCAATACCACATACAGTACCACATCTCTCTTGCACTTAATTCTGATCTTGCCCACTCCCATACCTTGTGTCTTATTCCCTTCCCTTTAATTTGTAAGCCCTTTTGCACAGGGCCTTCTTCCCCTTTTGTACCTGTATTGATTGTGATGTATGTAACTTCATATGTTCTGTGTATGTAATTCATGTGATTTAGCTGTATAAACACATTAACTTGACAGCGCTGAAAAATATTTTGGCACTCTATTTATACATTATTATTATTATTATTATTATTATTATTAATAATAATAATAATAATAATAATAAATACATGTGCCCCAAGTTGTCCAGTCTTCCAGCCAATTCAATGGCATCAATTTGTAAATTAATTATCATACAAAACAGTCATAGCATCTACCACATAAAAGATAAGGTATAGACTATCAGGGGGTCCAATATTACTCCTGTAAGAGATAACGTTTTCCTAATTATAAATTGTATGATTGGGTTATGATAATACTAATGAAATTCTATATTGCACTGTTCCAGCCTTAATAAGTGCAATATATCATCCATTATTACTTACCATAGTAATTCAGTAAAAATATTATTTTATGTGTTGTTTTATAAAAATTAAATATTATTTGCTGCACACTTACTTGGTCATCTTTAAATATTATACTGCTGTAACACTAATTTGTGCTTTTCAGTTGACAGGGATGTTGTACAAACTGACCTCTCTAAAGACAATTTTTACAGTTTGCTACACAGTAGTTTGTGTATTTTATGTGAACTGCAATGGTGATGCTGATATTGTCAATACCACACATGGAAAAGTAAAAGGGGTGCAGGTTTCAGTGTTTTCTGGGATAATAACAGCTTACCTTGGAATACCATATGCAGAGCCACCAACTGGTGATTTAAGATTTAAGAAACCTGAGCCACTCAAACCATGGTTAGAGATATGGAATGCCTCACAATATGGAAACTCCTGCTATCAAACTGTTGACGAAATATTTCCTGGTTTTTCTGGAGCTGAAATGTGGAATCCAAACACTCAACTCAGTGAAGATTGCTTGTACCTTAATATATGGATCCCAACTCCAAAGCCAAGAAATGCAAGTGTTATGGTTTGGATTTATGGTGGTGCATTTGAAACGGGGACATCATCTCTTGATTTGTATGATGGGAAGTTTCTGGCCAGAACTGAACGTGTTATTGTAGTGTCCATGAACTACAGATTAGGTGCACTGGGTTTTTTAGCTTTTCCAGGAAATAGTGAAGCTCCAGGAAATGTTGGTCTCTTTGATCAGAGATTAGCTCTTCAATGGGTTTATGATAACATTGCAGCATTTGGTGGAAATCCCAAGAGCATAACAATTTTTGGAGAAAGTGCTGGGGGAGCCTCTGTTAGTTATCATATGCTTTCCCCAAAAAGTCATGGATTTTTCACAAGAGCTATTATGCAAAGTGCAACAGCTAATGCTCCTTGGGCTGTTATAACCAAAACTGAATCCCACAGTAGAGCGTTGACATTAGCCAATCTTCTGAATTGTTTTTATAAGAATGAAACAGAAATCATTGCTTGCCTTCGAAGTAAGAGTCCAGAAGAAATATTTGAAAAAGCTGCTTCAATTCTTCCACACAGATCATTGATAGAAGTTAACTTCCCTCCTACTGTCGATGGAGATTTTCTTATAGAGATGCCAGACGTATTAATGCAACTTGGTCAATTAAAAAAGAAAACACAAATTTTAACTGGGGTTAACAAAGATGAGGGCTCATATTTCTTAGTATATGGACTGCCTGGATTTAGTAAAGATCACGAGAGTTTTATAAACAGGACACAATTTCAAGAAAGTGTCAGACTGGCATTTCCAAAAGCAACAGAACTCGCAGTAGATTCTGTCCTTTTTCATTATACTAACTGGGAAGATGAACAAAATCCATCTCATAATCGGGATGCCATGGATGATATTGTTGGAGATTACAATTTTATATGCCCATTGTTGGAATTCACCAAATGGAATTCTGAACTTGGTAACAAGGCTTATTTATACTACTTTCATCACAGATCTTCAAAACTAACCTGGCCTGGGTGGATGGGTGTTATGCATGGCTATGAAATAGAATTTGTATTTGGAATACCAATGTACAGAAGACTTAATTATACCAAGGCAGAGGAAACTCTGAGCCGCACTTTAATGAGATACTGGGCAAATTTCGCAAAAACAGGGTAAGTTACGTTTTACTGTTCATGGGTTACATAAGAATGAATATTTATTTAATGCATCAATTTCAAAAGATTTTAAATACCGTACACATTTTCCTGGCCACTACAGCCTTTATATTAAAATGTCTATTGGTAGAGTTGTACCCATTTATTTAACTGACACCCACTAAAGAGTTTTGTCAGCAAGTCTGTTGATAATATACATGGTTCAGCTAATAATCGATCAATGTGGTTCTTGAATGTAATTCCACAACTGTATATTTTTTTCTAGGCAGCCGATATACATGCTTATTGTACGTCCGAAATATATAGTATTTCATGTTTGCATATTCTGCTTGTATTAATTTTTAATTAAGTAAGTGTATACTATACAATTATATTGTATTTGAATTTTTAATTTATCCCCAGTCTGACAGTCTTTACTATTTGTTTTTAAATGCCTAAGTTATATAATTTATTTATTTTTTAACTGATATATACAAAAATGCCTTGACCCATAACCCCTTGTTTTACTGTAAAAAACAACAAACCAGGTTGCATGTTTATTAAAGGTAGAAAAGAATATGCTCTATAAAATACTCCAAAACCAAACTTACCGATATTACTACATTGTTGAGATTTTCATTTCTGAGAATTATTAGAGCATTTTCTCTTATTTGGACCAAAGTATACATATACACAACAAAAATAACTAACACTGCTTTGTCAAAACAGGTTTATAGCATTTGCAAAGGCCATAAAGGTTAACAAGCCAATGTACTTGTTTACTTTTCATTTGCAATAATCCTTTCAATATGAAATTGAATCATTTTTTAAAAGGATCTACATTTTAAAAACTAGTGAAACTAAATGTATACAGTGATGGTGAAGATGACGATTATTAATTGGAATACTGTGAAAAGAAATTATTGCTGTATCATATGACATTAATAACAAAAGAGTTTGCTGCTACTTGCCCTCAGTGTCAAGATATGAGCAATGTGCCTGATATTTTCATTGTCATAAAAATTCATTGATCATTGGTTGCAGATGATGTCATACTGTATGTGGCGTTCAGACAGGGCCACCAATCCTTTCTCCATAAAGAGTCACATAATAAATTCTCAGTCAGGGTGACTCCTTCTTGTTCATCTATGTAAAAACTATTTGTAACACTGGTGCTTAGTTGGAAACACTGGGCAAACTTGCACAAGGCCAGCAACCAGTCAAGGATTGGCTTTTTTCACTACTTCATCTACTAAAATTTCTTTTACATAATATATAAAGGGCAAACATGGATATATTATGCAATTTATTTCAGAATTTTCTTAAAAATGTGACATATTTTAAGTCCAAGTTATTGTTAATAAGACTTGCTATGCTTTCAAATAAATATAATACAATTGGCTGGTACATTTTGGCAACACTTTACAGAGATTATTTATTATTTACGTCAGGCTCTGCCCTTGTGGAGCTTACAATCTATGGTCCCTATCTAAATTATAAAACCCCCAGAGCCAGTTTCATTAGGAGCCAATAAAACTTCCTGTATGCTTGGGATGATGGCTTACAGGTTAGCAATGCAGGCTTGTAATGTTGGGGTTGATTACAAACTGGATAAGATCTTTACAGTTTAAGGTAATTTACATATTAATTCACAAGTAATGGATAATATTAAACAGGATGCTAAAGTCAGTTGTGATTTTTGCCATATTTAATAGGAATTATTTAGTTAATAATGTTCAGCCATTCCTTGTCTTACAGGAATTGCAAATGCGACATTCTTAATATTATGATTTGTCTGAATTTTGACTCATACAGACTGATTTACTCATCTTTACTAGTGTGTAAAATAAAGAATTTCCTCATTATTCACTTTTATAGTACAGACCAAACAAGGTTTTACTGTGCAATTATTGGTAATGCACACAGTATAGCAAGCGTTATGTGACAGAGTGTCTAAATGACGTGATTACCTTGCTGGAAGATAACATTCCTGTAAGGAATATCTGGGCTCTATGTATGATTTGAAATAAAATATTGCAGCTGACTGTATAATGTGCCAAAATGTCAGTTATGTTGAATATGATAAAGCACTGCCAGGGATAATTGGAAATGCAAGGGGAATTTTTGGAATCTGGGTATTCCAGGCTTAGGTACCTCTATTGGGTTTTAAAGAATTAAACTGATGGCACAAGGGACATTTTTTGCATTGCTGATATTAAGCAGTAAGTGGCTATGGTCAAAATGCCCCATCATGCTGTCATTGTTTATATTATTATTAAATTGAAATAACACTGGTTAATGAACAAGGATCAGTGACTGAATAACATTTGCACTAAAATGGTCACGTTTTGGCCAGTGTCACTAACATATGCAAGTGCATTATATTGGGCCTGTGTGGGGTTGTTTGGGTATTATGTACTTGAAATGCCAGGGACTAATTTCAATCTCAGTTGAGACATGCAGGAATCTTTAGCTAAATATACAGAATCCTTGTGACATGTGTCTTTAGGCACTATTGTAACTCATTTGGGGTTTAGTAATAAAGGGGCACAACTTTCTACAGGTCTAGTCACATAAAGCAACTAATGATCAAGTAGAAATTACTTGTCACTTGTTTCAAAACAAGCATCTGAGCATCTGATATGGGTTCCTGTACCTGGGGAAACTTGAGTCCTTTATTTCAAGATTTATTATGCCCCAAAGCTGCAACAATCTTGAATCTGAAAATACTTCAGCTAAAACCTGTCATTGTCATATAGAGGTCAATAGTAGTGATTTTGCCTTTAAGGTTTTCAGGGTTTTTTGCTTGTGGTTTATCCTTGAAACTTCAATAAAATTCAGCTATTCCGTTTTTTTTTGCTGATAACTCGATCAATTTAAGTATTTGAGTTTTCCCCCAATTTCAGTGGTTTGTTTTTTTTACATTCAGGTTTTTTCCTAAGTAAGCAAACTTTCAAGTGTGGATTAGTGATGGGCGAATTTATTCGCCAGGGGCGAATTTGCGGGGAATTCGCGCGATTCGCCGTTGGAGAATAAATTCGCGAATCGCCAGGGAGATTCGCCCATCACTAGTGTGAATTTATTTGAAGTATAAAAACCTCAAACCTTTAACAAATAACCCCCTTAATATTATTAAGAATGAGAACTCAATGTAGGGAAATCAATAAGTTTGGGGGTGGGGTTTGATTAGTTGCACCTGAACAGACTGTATAAATAGAACCCCTGGGACTCCAGTAAGTCTGCTTCAAACAGGCTGCTGCCTGCTGACAAGTAAAAACAAATCAACAAATCAAAGTATTTGTTATTAACAGTTATTTTATAGTAATATGGTATATTTAAATACTGTGGTTTAATTTTTTAATATATATTTGTTTCTAAATAGCAACGTTTGGTTTGCTACTGTGCTTACAGTTTGTCATAACATGCTTTACTTTGCAGTTAGTTTCCCTCAGTTTGAGGAAGTGTGGTTTGATTAGTTGCACCTGAACAGACTGTATAAATAGAACCCCTGGGACACCAGTGGAGCTTGCTTTAGTGTTTAGCTGTTCTTAAATGTTTGCTCTTTAAGTGGGAGAACTGTAAGTGGAGTTACAAACACCAGAGTTAGTGGGAGATCTTTAATTGGAGTTAGAAACACCGGAGTTATCAGAAGATCTGTAAGTGGAGTTACAAATACCAGAGTTTCAAACCAAAGAAGGTTCAACCTAGGTCAAAAGTTTTTTGTACACCCTATATTTTTTTATTCCTGTTTTGATCTGTAATTGGGATAATGAGCACTAGTAGGATTGAAGTTCTGACCCAGTGCACAGTCTGCCATATGTATGCATATTTGGAACAAGGGATCCAAATGGCTTACCTTTGTGGTGGATGAGCAAATTGCCACTTTGGAGGGTCGAGTTAGAGCACTAGAGGAATAAATTGCAAAACTGCGATTTGACAATCTTGAAAGGGGTCTCTTGCTTACTGAGAAGGATCTTGGGGTTTTTATAGATAACAAGTTGTTAAATTCAGGGCAGTGTCATTCTGTAGCTGCTAAAGCAAATAAAGCTCTGTCTTGCATAAAAAGGGCATAAATTCAAGGGATGAAAACATAATTATACTTCTTTATAGATCCCTAGTAAGACCTCATCTGGAGTATGCAGTGCAGTTTTGGACTTCAGTCCTTAAGAGGGATATAAATAAGCTGGAGAGAGTCCAGAGGCATGCAACTAAACTGGTTAGAGAGATGGTAGACTGTCCAGGTTGGGGTTGTTTTCTCTGGAAAAAAGGTTCTTGAGAGGGAACATGATTACAATTTACAAATACATTAGAGAACATTATAGAAAAATATCAGGGGACCTTTTTACCCATAAATATGATCACTGCACCAGAGGCCACCCCTTCAGACTAGAAGAAAAGGACTTTCATTTGAAGCAACATAGGTGGTTCTTCACAGTGAGGACAGTGAGGTTGTGGAATGCTCTGCCTGGCGATGTTGTGATGGCTGATTCTATTGATGCTTTGAAGAGTGGCTTGGGTGATTTTTTGGACAGATATAATATCAGAGGCTATTTTGATACTAAACGCTACAGTTAGTATAGCTATGGGCAAATACGGTTTGTGAGTGGAGGGTGTGTGTGTGTGTATGCTGGGTTTTAATTTGGAGGGGTTGAACTTGATGGACTTTGTCTTTTTTCAACCCAATTTAACTATGTAACTTTGTAACTCGACCTTTGACAAATAACCCCCTTAATGTTTTGAAGAATGAGAACTCAATGTAGGTAAATCAATAAGTTGGTATAATTGGCAAAGTTATGCAAAAGGAGTCATCTAATCAAGGCCTATGCTTCTTTTTCTTCTGACATTTTTTACTGTAGATTTTTTAATGAATACTTCATATTTCATTACAAAAATAATGAGTTATGATTTACACATCAATGTAAGTACAGATGGAAAGCACTAATTATTTTTTAGTTCATAATTAGTAATTACCACCTACCAATGATAAAAATAAATGCAAATTCCAAGAAGGTTAGAATTAGTAAGAGGAACCTATGAACGTTACCTAACAACAGAAAATATTGTAAGCATATCTATAATTAACCGTGCATGGGCTTTTCCCCCTCTATAACAAGATATCAATTACTTCTTTGTTCTTTTAAGAACATTATGCCAGAATTATAATATAACCTTTAAGCCCCTTTGAAATGCAGTTAATTTACTTTCAGTTTTTTTTAAAAAAAATTATATTAGATAAAACTTTTTTATGACTCAAAAAGTTCAGCAGGCCATGAAAATAAAGTTTCTATATTTTATAAAATGCAGTATGCTATCTGAATATCTAGATATGCATTATCTACCCATAGGCTTTAATACATTTCTTAATGGTCCCAAGCATTATCAGAAATGCTTGGGACCTGGGTTTCTCTGGGTAATGGGTGTTCCCATAATTTGTATCTCAATATCTTAAAGTTAAAGCTAAACATTAAGCCCAATCAGTTGTTTTGCTACCAGTGTGGATTTATGGGTATATATAATTATATGTGAGGGTATGGATGGGTTAGTGGGAGTGTGTGTATGTGGGTTTCATTAGGAGGGAAAGAAAGAAAGAAAACATTACATCACTTGGCCCAAATAATTGCTTGAGTAGCCATACAAATATAATAGATTAGACCAATAACACAAACTTTTAGTTGATTATGCTAATGAACAATGTCATTGTCTGGTTAATTTCAAGTCAAAGAATGATCCATGAAGTCAAGTGCTTTAAGTATGGAGATCAAGCATAAAACAATCACATGAAAAACATTGTAATGAAAGATGGAGAATTATGCAATATAATTAAGTGAAGCAGCACAAGTTTAAAAAACAGTGTGTGGATTTCATATACAGTAATTCATATGTAGAAGGCAGCAAGTTTAAATGTGTATAACACAGTGCCTAAAATGTATGTTGAAAATTTTTTAACAAAGGAACCGTGCAGAGCTTGAATATAAAACTACCCAATAACGGGGTTATCAACTAATCCCTATAATTATAAGTCTGGGCTTTTGCTAAATTAAGTAGGAAAGTGTTTGGCCCTATGTACATTTCTTCCCTAATTAAACAAAGTATATGACAAATTGGTATGCATACTGCATGGCTGTATAAAACCAGTGCAATCGTCATCCAACATCTCTAAACTAAAACTGGGCATACTGTA
>CM044439.1:122631388-122703974 GCA_024363595.1 Xenopus borealis
TTTGTTACTCATGCCTTTTTTGCCACCAAAGCAAAATGAGCAAAACAGTTAATTTTTGATGTTAGCTAACAAAAATTTTGGCCGCCAGTGAAGCACGGAATGTCACAGAAAATCGGTACATGAAGAAAGGTTTCACTCATTAATATGTATCTACTGGCACTCACCAAATTTTAAATCAAGTCCCAGATGTTCCTAATTGAATGTAGATAATGAAAGAATATATTAGGAACACTCACGAATGTGATACAAAGTGATTTTATTGAAATCTCACAAGATCCTATGCATTTATGAGAACCGAAATGCATACATGTGGGGGATCTTGTGAGATTTCAAGAATACTTTTTGTCACATCAGTGTGTTATCCCAATACATTCTTTTAATTTTATATGTATATGATATATATATATATATATACACATATATATTTCACTTACTTGGTTACTAGGTATTCTACATTTTTTTTAAATAAAATGTACATGATCTGTGGGTATGTGAGTGCCTGTTATTATCTATTGTTGGTATGGGATCCATTCTCCAGAATGCTTGGGACATGGGGCTTTCCAGATAAATTGTCATTCCTTACGACTACGTAAAATATTTAAAAAAAAATCCAAATACATAGTAAAGATCAATGTACAAGAGGTCACCCATTTACATTAGAAAGAGAGAACTTTTGAAGCAGTAGGTGGTTCTTCATAGTGAGTGCAGTGAGGGTGGGGAATGTCCTGCTGGGTAAGGTATAGGTCAGCGGACCTCTGCCTTTGACTTCTACATGAGCTCGGTAGGTTTTAGATGGTGACCTATCTTATTAGAGCTACTTCCAAGGTAGGGGGATGATAAATCTCGGATTCAAATTATAAAATTGAGTGGGTAGTTTTAAACTTTTTTTTGGTTTTAAATTGTGAATTTTTACCAGAAAAAAAACCTCAAAAATTTGAATTTGAATTTACCATTCAAACCTTAGTAAATCTGCCCCTAAATGTTGTCTCTTATAAATGTGTATTTTAATTTATGCCAAATTTTTAGATTTGTAGTGTAGAATGAAACACACGTGCCCTTTGAACTATTTCTAGACTACAGTTTATAAAACATAAGTATATGCTGTTTATGAAAGGTAATGGGGACTTTAATTATAAATTTACTATGACGTATTCTAATATATATGTGTTGTTTGCTTCTATTTTTACTCTTTTATATGGATGGTCCCTAGCTGTGACATGCTAGGGGCCTGGTATGTTGATGTTTTTTGGCTGTATTTCCTTATTTTGAAACTGATCTCATTGGCAGCTTATAACGCTTTCTCCATCTGTAAATATGGGAAGGAAATTTAATCTAAAAGAAAACTTCCTGTTCTTCATCATCAGAACATAAATTATGCATGATAATATAAATATAATATATATGTAAATAGGTAGCTACAATCTGAACATTTGGAAATTAGATCTTAAGTTTGTTCTTCAATAATGTAATCATCTGCCAATAAATTATTATTTGATCTTTTTCCCAAAGATTTATTATTCTGGCATTAAGCAGAAATGCTGGGTCTCCCATGATTATCCAGTAACAACATGATCCAATGTAATCCAAGTATATTCTGATGCCAAGAACATATGGCCAAATGTGACCTCCGCTACACATATATTCTACAACATTAAAGCATAATTTATTTTTAGCTGTGACTCTTTAGTTGTGACTTACAAATATGCAACAGCAGTTACAATATTACATATCAGTGAGGCAAATATTAATGATTAGTATACTGTATGTTCGTTAAGCATGGTGCTTAAATAAAAAGTGGATCTTACTTACCCTAACATTTATATGTTTCTTAGTTTTGCTGCAGTTTCTAAATAGAGCAATGAAGCACTAGACAGTCTGAATGTCTTGGTTGCTCTCACCTGCTCTAATCAGAAGACAGGTTTGCAGTAATCATCTGCAGTATACATTTACATGCACATACCTCCCCAAAAAGTCAGATAAAAGACAGCCTTATCAATAAAACAGTCCTGATCTAGATTCTGTACTAAAGCAATCAGGTGTTACTGGCCCTTAAAATATAAACATGCTATAAACTTCATACTGGAAAATATCTAAAGTACAATTTGTAGGCGGAAAAAGCTGATATACAGGCATGGGACCCGTTATCTGGAAACCCATTATCCAGAATGGTCTGTATTACAGTAAAGGTTGCCTCCTATAGTCTCCATTTTATTCAATTACTCAAAACTTTTTAAAATGTTTTCCTCTGTAGTAATAAAACAGTAGCTTGTACTTGATCCCAACTAAGATATAATTCATTCTTATCGGAAGCAAAAGCAAAAAGTGTAAATATCCAAATTACGGAAATATCCGTTATCTGGAAAATCCCAGGTTCAGAGCATTCTGGATAACAGGTCCCATACCCTGAATTGAATAAGGCATCCACACAATTGTGTCTAAAATATATACAACACTTAGGGGCAGATTAACTTCACTTCGATTTGACTTCTCAATTCAACCATCTAATTTTTGGGGGGGTATTTTCGATTGAAAATGGACCAAATATGTCTGTTTTCGATCGAATTGAAATCGTTTGAATTGTTCAACTGCATTGTTCGATTCGAACGATTTCAACCAAAATCCTTAGAAATCTTGGCACTTAGAAAAAATTACAGGACAGGCTATATATATATAGGTCATATATATAGCCTAAAATGGCAATTCGGCAGCTATAAGGTGGCGAAGTGTTGAAGTCAAAGTAGCCCAAAATTACTTAGAAATTTGAATATCATTCAAAAATTCTCTTAGACCCTTAGTAAATGTGCGCCAAAATATAATAAACATTAAGAGACACATTTACTAATTGTCAAATTCAATTTGAACGATTCAAATGATATCCCTTTAAAAATATTCTGATTAGCAAAACTTTGACAAATTGTCTGTAAAGGCTATGGGAGGTCCTCCATAAGCTACTGGCAATTCGGCAGGTTTAAGGTGGCGAATGGTCGAATTTTAAATTTTTTTAAAGGGATAGTACTTCAAAATTAGAATTTTCTAATTTTTGGAATCGAATTTTGGGCTATTCAATAGTCAAAGTAGCCCAAAATAACTTTGAAAATTTTTAGTTTTGTTCGAAAATTCACTTTGACCCTTAGTAAATGTTAATAATAATAAATGGACATAAAACACAAAAAAAATCTAGTTGCAGTGTTTCCTAGGCATTAAAGAAGCTCTTCTGTGAACTGGTAAGTAGTTTTAAGGTTTTTCCTTTGTTTGACAGAGCTGCTTGACAAGTAGTTTATTTTCTAATAGGAAGTTGGAAAGGAAAAGTGGTTTCTTTTTTTTTAGTGCAAGAAACAACATAAAACAGATATTTCCTAATGAAAGAAGAGTTTTATATTGTTCATCTATTGAGGCATGCAAAAGTTACCAGCATTTTGTGAAAAAATTATATTTTTCCTTTAAAGAAAACATGAATGTAAAATCTATTAGTGGGCAATTTGAAAGCAATGTGCAGTCCTTGCAGAAAAGTCCCTCCTCAAGAGCTCATATTCAGTCCAAATATAATTAATGTTCAGCTAGTGAGAGGAGCATGGGTTACATTGGACTCACACTTCAGGATCAGGGCTAAGTGGTAGATTCCCATAAAGGATGCAGTGCAACTACAACATTCAGGCTAACTGTGCATGCAAAAATAGAAATGATTGGACACCAGGAGGTTCTTATGATGAAACAAAAGTGATAGTTTACTGTACAAAGACGATTTCCCCAGGTTTACTCACATATGAGGAGGTATTAGCAGATGGCATGTCAGTCAGAACAGGTTATAGATGACACAACTAAGGAAATTGACTCCATTAGGCATTGTAGTCAAGCAGTATGACAATTCCCAGCAGATATACCTATACTCACCCAGCAAAGTGGTCAGGGAGAAGAAGTCTAGCCTGACATCCTATTCACTTTGGTCCCTTCACTTAAGGCAATCAGGAAGCCTTTGGGAAGCTACTCCCTGCTACAGATCCTTGTTGGAGCTTTAGCTGCTCGTTCTATATACAGTCTCTGCCATTCTGTCCTAGAAAGACTATGACAGATCTATCATGTAGTAGCTAAACCTTATTCATGGGTTTCCCTGGTCCCCGACTCAATCACTTAAGGTGCTGTCCCTGTAGGGCTATGGCTTTACTGGGCCTTGTTGTACCTAGGCTCAATGGGAACAACCAGTCAATCAGGACACCAGCAGCCAAAGAGGAAGGACCACCCATTTCCACACACTATATTGAAGTGTGGCAGGACAAAGTCATTACACCTCTTGACCAATGACACTGATGTAAATACTTAAATGGATACATAGGCTTTTGCCTAGTAACTAAGGAAAGGAAAAGGGTATGGCCTTGAAGACACAGGGGTCTTTATAGCAGGCACAAAACAAAACCTGTGAATAATTGCTATTGTTAGTGCCTTCCTAGTGATTGCTTTCTAACCGATGTGCCCACAGAAGTACTTAAACTGGAGATCACTAGCACTTTCAACAGTGAGTTTTTGGTGACCTCTTTTACAGATATCTTTGCAGGGGTCAAGTCCCTACCTCAAGTCTATGTCTGAGCTTTAGTGCTTTCTCCATAATTTTCTGGTGGATGGAGAGGGAATGTAAAATCATCCTGTTTACTTACATGGCAGATTTGACTTCTACTAATCCAATCTCTTTGCCAGTGGCACACAATATAGAAGATTTTATTTGACAAAACGTATGTTTGTTTCTAATGTTTTGCATTTCTAATGTTTTGAAATAAAAAACAATAGGCATCAAATTTGATTAACTGTGTATGGAAGATTGCCATTTGATAACAAATGAAATTTTTAAAAAACACAGTGCTTATTTTATTTAATTAGTCCATAATTAGTGAATTATAACACATCTGTAGTTCACACTACAGAAAATGTATATTACCCATATTTGTATTAACTTATCACCAAAAACAAAATGTACATATCATCTTCAGAAATTCAGCTGATGCAAATTATAAATTAGTGTGATAACAATGAATGCTGATGATTAAGCAATTCTGTACATTTTGAAGTTTGAGAAGTAGAAAATGCATTAAATTCTTGACTTCATTGTGTTAATGAAGGCAGGAACAATTACTACCATAAATTATCCAGATATTTTGAACAATATTATTGTTCACAGTAAATTAAACTATGAATAATTGCTAAGCGAGAAAGCCATTGTTGGCAAAGTGCTGGCACATTAAATTAATTAGATGACACTTCCACATCAATTTTCAAATTCTATAAAAGAAATTAAAAAAGAGATCACTGATGCCATTAGCTAAAGGGAGTGTTTACTGGAAAGTCAGGGAACAATAGAAAGGAATATTCCCCAGATCAGCATTTAACCTGCAAATATGCTTTATCAGTCTTTGGCTCTCACATTGATGTAGCACAACTGGTAGGCAAGTGCTTTCTTAGAGCTAAACTACATGGGGAACTTTGTATCCTATGTATGCAAGTCATTTAGGTAAAAAAATTATGGAACTGATAAACAAAAATTGATGTGTAAACTACTTGGAAGATTTGCCATCCAACAAGACACAATTCTCTGATGGGAACGCTGCATGCTGTGTCTTCATTCTGCAAGATAAAATCTGATGGTGTCTGACTTTTTCTCATTGAAATACATTGACTGCCAGATGTAGATGCATGAACAAACCCCATCACCCAACTTTATGTGATCCAACTTTACATTATAGCTACGGAGGTCAGATTTTGTAGGACCCAACAAAATAGTGTGCTGTTGCATGCTGGTAAGATCAGACAAAATCTGACCCACAATCTTACCCTGTGAATTTACTTCATTACTGTACGGCCATGTTCCTTTCTAGTACTATAAGATTAAAAGGATTGGTAAAAATTATTGGTTTGATTTAATTATACCCATATAATTTAAATATGACCATATACAGTAATACACATTGTTTTTCACATGATCATAAACAACTGTATCTGTAGATGCTATCTAAACAGGAAATAACCACAAAAATGCAGAGAAGGTTAGCAGATTATTAGAATCTCAGGTTATCCAGATGTTTAATGGATAACCTGAAAGATTCCATGGAGATACAACATTCTTACAGATTATCTAAATAACCATAAGTATATGTATTGTTTTTATTAAAACATCTTCTATATCCTTTTTGAAGGTTGCTTAATTTTATTCCATTTTTAAAACCAATGTGTTACGTGAAGCACAAATTAAAACAGATGGCACTATTCTAATGTAGCCTAAAGAAAAGAATTGTCATCGAGGGGTGCAATATATATAATGCAAGTGGCTTTAAGAGGCACATCTATCAAAGGTCAAATTTCGAATTTTTTCAAAACTCAGCTAAATTCCCTTAAATTCCAAATTTGACATAATTTATTATTTAAGTCGAATTTTTAAAACTGGATGATTTGAAACAGGCTGAAAATTCAAATTGAATGAGAATTGACTTAAACAGCAATTCTGCAGGTTTTCGGTGATGAATATTAAAATTCTTAAATGGATAGATCAAATAAATTTTTTTAAAAAACTCTAAACAAGTTTGAATAACTCCCTAGTCAAATTTGACAGTTTTGACCATAAAAATGTAGAAAATTTGAAATAGAATTTTCAATTTGACCCTTAATAAATCTGCCCCTACGAGTCAAATGTATGTATAACTATATTTGTAAAGTGCTGTTAAGGAACCGCAGCTACAGGCACAGGTCTACTCTACCTCCAAAAGGTAGACTCTTAGTTTTTTTCTTGAAGAGATTGAGAGAGGATTTCTTAAGGAGGAATGTAATATAACGGTGGCAGTGTATGTGGATGGTGTGAAGAGAAGGTGGCTCGGAGAAGATCAGAAAAGACGACCAGGAATGTATAGCGAGTCAAGAGAAGAAATGTAGTGAGGAGCAGTGGAGTGAAGGGCTTTGAATGTTAGTGGAAGAATTTTATATGCTATAATTTTACAGCCAGCCACTCTAAGGATTTTAGATGGGGGTGAGCAGATTTCCTTTTAGGAGATAGGAGAAGGATCCTGGTAGAAGAGATTAAGATTGATTGGAGGGGAAAGAGATGGGAATCAGGAAGACCAGTTAGGAGGAGATTGCAATAGTCTAAATGGGATAATATTAGGGCATGAATTAGTGTTTTGGCTTATATTTCTATATTGCAGAGGAAGAAATGACAGGTTTTGGCAGTATTATTAATCTGATTAGACAAGGAGCGAGACTGCTCAAAGATGATCCCTGAGCAGTGTGCTGAGTTAATCAGGTTAATGGTCATGCCATCAATAGTATTGGTGAATGGAAGAGAAGTGCTTGGTTTCGGTGGAAAGACCATGAGCTCAGTCTTAACCAAGTTGAGCTTGAGGAGATGTTGGTTCATCCAGGAAGAGATAGCTACTAAGCAGTTTGATATCTGGGTTTGAACATCAGTGGATAGTGAGGGAGTGTCTAAATATATCTGAATGTCATTGGCAAACAGGTAATATTTAAGGACAAATGAAGATATAAGGTCACCGAAACAGAGAGTGTACAAGAAGAACAACAGAGGACTAAGTAGAGAACCCTGAGGCATGCCCACATTAAGATGAACAGGAGGAGAGGATTTGTTTGCAAAAGTAACAAACAAGAAGTGCTCAGAAAGGTAGGAAGTGAACCAGGATGCAGCTTGATCATGTATACCAATTGAATGGAGAACTTACATTAGAATGGAATGGTTAACAGTACCAAAAGCAGAAGATAAGTCCAGGAGAATGCGAATAGAGTAATGCTCTCTGGCCTTAGCAGTCTCTTCACATAGGCGTAGGAAGATCAAATCTTTCTCCCACCTGCTCTCACCCTCCTTTCTACTATTACCAGCTGCAGGTGATTTAATGGGTCCCTGCCATATATCCATCTGCCATCTCCCACATTATGTACCCCTCTGCTCAAACCTACAACTACTGCTAACGTTTCCAACCTTATTCAAATTCTCACTCTCCCTTCTGCTCATCTCCCCTTCTTCTGTGCACTTCTTAATACCTGCTCTGTTACTAACAAATCCACTTTAATTCATGATGTCTTTTGTCTTTTTTAATTCATGAAGTCTCTTCAGCTCTTTGCCCTAACTGAGACCTGGCTCTCTCATAATGATAATGCTTTCGAGGCAGCTCTCTCTTATGGTGGTCTCTCCTTATGTGGGTGTATAATCATAAGCAACAATTATCAATGGAAACTGTTTTTGTGAAGCAGAAAGCTGCAGTAAAAAAATTATCAGAGGTATTTTTTATATACAGTATGTGATATAAATTTCTGTTTCTTAAATATATTTTCATTTATACACTACTCAGTTTATATTACATATATTTTAAATGCACTTATTATTATTTAGAAAGACATAGCCTAAATTTCGTCTCTGTGGACCACCTACCAACTCCCAGAGTAAATCTAGGCTTACCTCATCCCTTGTGGTTTTATGATTTCTAGCTACAGAAGATATCTGGTCTGTCTTCCTCAGAATTCCACTGAAATGAAAAAAATGCCTCCAATGCATTCATGGCGATTGTTTCTCTATTTTGTTAGTAATATGGATATGTGTTATAGTGGGCCCAAATAACCCTGCTAAGCAAAGGTAATTGGCTGAAGGGCAGGGAGTAGAATTTGTCAGGTTCTGTTAACTGAAACTAGCAAGTTCCTGGGTTTTCTGGAAATGCCAGGTTAAATCAAGAGTGTAACATTCTGAAATCATTTATAACCCATAAATAAAGCAAATAACGTTTTAAAGTGATTAGGGTGACATACATCACAATCTGCATCTGGCTGATTGAGAGTCTATATCAGTATTTCTTAACTACTATGATAATGTACCAGAGCTGGGAATATGTTTCACTCCTCTGCAGACACACACTGCAAACATAGTAAGTCTAGATAGGTATCCAGGGTGATACAGTCATCAGTAGATCAGTTAGCAGTACAGGTAAAGGATATGTTATCCAGAAAGCTACGAAATAGAGGAAGGTCATGTCCCATAGACCTTTAATTTTAATCAATTATCTAAAATTTTAGAACATATTTATTTTCTCTGTAATGATAAAACAATCCTATTGGGTTTATTTAATGCATTCTGGATAACATGTTCCATATCTGTATTATAATAATGCTAATTATATTATAAGCAGGAGTAGGTAATGAGCTTTTTCTCACGTGATTAATGTAACATATTAATATCTGCAATATCATCTGAATACAGGAACAACATATACTTTCTTTAGACCAGATACTGTAGATCTCTGCAAGATGTTTCAGTTTATATACAGTATATAAAACCCATGTGGTCTGAGGTATCAAAAATATTAAACTGCCTAGACTACATCCCATTGTTTGATATCTTAAAACGCAGTAGCATTTCCAATAAAGTATTAATCTGTAAGCCAAGTCCTTTAGAAATCACTTGATCAACTTCTAAGTGTTTTTCATTTTTCAAATTCAATGAACTGGTAAGTAGGTCCATTTCAAGCAAAATCATTTGTGAACTACAGTGATCAACATGCTGGGTGCAGTGATCAATTCTTGGACTTCTGGTACTTTAGGTACGTCATTTATACCTGGTGATGACCCATTTATCAACTGCGGTCTTCACAAAGTCACTTAACCTTCCTTTCACAAACAATTAGTTCTACAGGAAGTCTGTCTGTAACTGAATCAATAGCGTCCATCACTGCTACTAGCAATAAGCATAATATATTACACAACTGGACCCTCATGGTTGTTCTAATAGGTTTCCAGACAATATATAATTTTTATGGAATATATTTCTGCATCTACACATATAAATGCACACACTAAAATAATATGAAAAATATGCAATGACATTTGTGTAATGTACTTCCTTTTTTGGAGGGGGTAGCTATTTGTGTTGTATTTGCCTCTTTAAAATGTATTAATTTGACTAAAGCAGCACCCTTTTGTTTATCTGCATTCCTGTGCTTGACAATTAGAAAAATGCACAGCGCAGTCTGCATAGCGTACTGATAAAGCTTACAATAAAACGTATTTTGAGATTGCAGGTTAAAATTACAAGTATTTCCTTTGCATTTTGAATATGGATGAGTAAACCAAATGTTTCTGATATAAACAGCATATTACAAACTACAAGCAGAATATTAAATAACAGTCGTTATGTTGAAATATCTGTGTTGTCTAGAAATCCAAACGGAGCACAGTCTTTGGAAAACAGATGGCCTGTCTTCACGCTCGATGAGCAGCATTACCTTATGTTAGGCACAGAAGACTCAAAGACAAATCGGAAAATGCGTGCCAAACAGTGCAGATTCTGGAACAAATTCTATCCCAAAGTCCTGCAAATCACAGGTAAACTTTCAAAACAGAACAGTCCTGAGTAATTAAAAGTTTCAGTAAAAGCTATTAGAGGGATAATAGTTTTTTGGTGTTGACTGTAAAGAAAATATATTGTTACCTCTTGTACTAGATAATACAAAACTTGTGGATTCATGTTCTATGGAAAAACACTGGTGAATATGAAGGAAAATGTGAGAAAGCTATATGTGGGGGGTGGTTAGTTAAGATCTGGCCCCACATGGTTTGTGCACAAATTAGTCACAGAGTTTTGTACCCCAGGTTACTGACGCATCAACAGTGGAAATTATATGGATATTAGTTAATTCAATATTTTTTATGACAGTGATACACCCTACTCAAGGGAGAAAACATCTTTATGTAAGACCTATTCAATATGCCCCTACTCTAAAATACATGTATATTAAAATACATGGAATCAGCTTTTAAAATAAAAACTTGTTAAATCTAACCAAATTAAATCAGATAAATGATGTTATATTTTATATACACCTTTGGATCATTGCAACAAAAACTATACTACAGATGGATCAGAATCGCAAAGTTTAATCTGAAGGAGCCTCTCATTTCATGGCCCTTTCTTTTTTTTTTAAAACACGTCAGTCCATAGTGCTGCTCCAGTAGACTTCTGCAATGAAATCCATTTCTCAAAAGAGCAATTTTTTTATATTGAGTTTTGAAATCTAGCATGGAGCTAGACATTTTGCCAATTTCCCAGCTGCCCCATGTCCTGTGACTTGTGCCAGCACTTTAGGAGGGAACTGCTTTCTGGCAGGCTGTTGTTCTTCCTTCTCAATGTAACTGAATAGAACACATTGGGACACGGGTTTTACTATAGAGTGCTGTTCTTAGATCTACCTGGCAGCTGTTATCTTGTGTTAGGGAGCTGTTATCTGGTTACCTTCCCATTGTTCTGTTGTTAGGCTGCTGGGGGTGGAGGGGAAGGAAGGGTGTGATATCACTCCAACTTGCAGTACAGCAGTAAACAGTGATTGAAGTTAATCAGAACACAAGTCACATGACTTGGGGCAGCTGGGAAATTGACAAGCTGTCTAGCCCTATGTCCATTTTCAAAATGAAATATAAAATAATCTGTTTGCGCTTTTGAGAAATGGATTTAAGTGCAGAATGGATTTAAGTGCAGAATTCTGCTGGAACAGCACTATTAACTGATGAATTTTGAAAAAAAAATTTTTTCCCACTGACATGACAGTATCCCTTTAAGCAATGCCAATTCCCATGGGAGTAACTAGAGTCTGGTGTAGGTTTGCTCTCTTGCCTGTTACAGCCACCTGGCATTGAGCCTGGTCCTCAGCTACTCAGATGACCAAGTCTTACTGAGTGAGAAGCCAGACACTCCAACAGAGGTTGGATTATGAAACCAGATTTGGCTGTGGTCAAAAGCAAGAGATCCATAGAAGGGACAGGGTAAGGGCAGTGCAGTGCAGGAATCAAGAACCAAAATGTAAAATTAGGATACAGAAAATATGTTTATATATGTTTCAGACCATCAAAATATTTAATTTGATAGATGAACTATGTAGTCAAAACAAAAAAATTGACAATCCAAATTATAGAGCATTCTAGATAACTGGTCCGACATTCTAGATACCTGTATTTATTTGATAAATACACGTTAAAAACTTGTAAACAAAAGGATTAAATGTCGAGAAAAACAGTCACTTCTGTACTTAGCTATAATGATCTTAGAATAGGAATAGTAACTAACCTTATGAGATATGTAATAGCAGCATAAAATGGGAAGAACCTTAACCCATGCAACTTTGCCATGGGGAGCTTATACAAACTTGTATTTAGAGCACAACACAAGTTTAAACTACAGAACATTTTTTTTATATTCACAGGAGCAACAAGATATACTATAAGTACTTGTACTGAAAACATGAATCATGTAAATATGGAAGTACTGTAGTAAAGTATTCATGTGATATCACATTTTCCACAGTGTGCATATTGTTTACAACAACAATACATTTTATAATTTTTGATATTAGCCATGTTTTCTTTTCATATTGTGTAATGATTCAAAGATTATACATCTTTAGAAAATGGATGTCAATATAATTTGGTGTAGCTGTTACAAAAAATTGAAAGCCCAAGGACAAAGTATTCCCAAACCCAAGATTTTAATACATGAAGTTTTGCATTATGTCTTGTGCAAGAGCAGTTTATTTTAATTATGGCTGGAACAGAACACACTAATCCTCCTTTATTAGCAATAGGCTCATTTCTGTCCAGGGTAGTCATTTCACACAGATTGATGAGGTCAGTGATAATAAGATGCATGAATTGCGGTTTGATTTGTGACCTTATCACTAAAAAAGTAAACATGCGGCCACAATGTATCAGCATGTCCTTTCAGTGTCTTTCATTTGTTACCCCCATGGAATTGTAGTGCTATATGGAACAGAATCTCTGTAGAACAATAAATGAAATCCATACATGTATAGAAACATATGTCTGGAGATTAGACTTTTGTCACCAGTATTTGTTTTAATGAAAGGTGTTTTAAGATAAAGCCCTAAAATAGATTTATACACCCAGTCAGAACACACACACACACACAGGTTCTGACCTCTTCAGTTTTCTCAGCCATATTATTTCCAGAAATATTTTCCACCTCTCCTTGGGCTGTATTAATTTACAGATGGAAAAATACATTTAAAATAGCCACTACTGCATTTCAGAGTAGGCAGAAGTTGTGCAACTCAGTATAGAGCCAGTGTCATAAAAAGGCTGACTCAGGTGTGACTCAGTCCTTTCCATAGCCTGCAGACCTGTATGTCCTTTGATCTAGGCACAGACAAGGCATTAGTTGTCTAGGGAATTCTACATTTAGCAGTCTATTTATTATGCTGTGTAAAATTAAATGTGTGTAATGGTGTAAAAAGCTGTGTAAAATAAATGGAGAATATATCAAAATGTGTGATATTTTCATCATGTGAATGCCAGATTTGCCACCATTGTTTTACACTGACATTTGGAATTTGCTCACAGAAAAAGCGTGTAAAAAAATTACACAATTTTTATGCCATTCTTTTACATGGCAGTGCCTGGCCATGTGTGGCAAATTATTCTGCCATTTTTTACACCACATAGTAAATATACCCCTAAACAGAAACTGGCAATATTATTTAATTGCAGAGTTCATTGCCCTTATTCCACCATTTGATAGTGTGCATTAATTCCATTCTATACATTCCAGAGGAAATGGATTGGATGTTCTGAGAATATTCTTTATGTCACAGGAAATATTGGGCCTTTGCCTCTTTGATAAATTGCAACTTTCACAGATACTGAAAATGCAAAATGTAAGGCAACCCAGCACAATATATCTCAGCAGCAGTAAATGTCATGGATTTAAAGAATACACATCTGAATCTATAGCAGTATACAGTAGTTCACAGTAAGTAAAAATATTCCATGCTCCAAGATGACTTTAATTATACAGTTAGCTAGAAACTTTGGAGAAGGGGAATTACATCTTATTATGAATAATGATAGCTGTAGCAAACATTATTGCATCTGCAACACCTAGCGTTAATGGAGTGTGGTGTTCTCCTTAAAAGTAATTACAATTCACATAAGGGTGGAGGCAAACACTTACATTTGAATTGGATGTCATAATCTTATACACACAGTTGTCACTGGAAACTAATCATATAGTAAACCAAAATGCTGGAATGCCCCTGTATAGAAATAAAATAGGACTACCTAATATTGAGTCTTAATATGGTTGATTAATTTGCAAGGTACATTTTCTCTCTTAACCATGTATTTATTTTCCTTTCCAAAGTTTTAAGCAAAACTGGCTAGTTAGTGAACAATTATCTCATAGGCAAACGTAAGGCACACCAGGAGACTGACACTGGGACGTGTTTGGTGCTACATTCATCAGTTACATCCAGGTTTCCTTGGCACCCAAAACAGTTTAAAACCCCACTCTTTAATTGCCCAATGTGGTACTGATTTTATACAGTAACTTACATCAGTTCCTGCCCAAGGTGTTATTCTGTAGTACTCTACTGTTTTTTTTCTGCCTATACTTTGATTTTGATTATTTCTACCTTCCCTGACCATTGACTTCATATCATCTCACCCTAGTCTTTACCCTGGTATCACTAATTTAATCTCTCAAATGATTTTTTTGTAGATTGAAGTTATAGTGATCCAATTACTGTACAAGTATGCAATCTAATATCCAGAAAATCATTATCAAGAAAGCTCCAAATTACAGAAAGACTCATTTTATCCAAATAATCAACATTTTTAAAAATGATTTCCCCTTTCTCTGTAATATTAAAACAGTATTTTGTAACTGATTTGAACTAACAAATACAGTAATTATCCTTATTGGAAGCTAATAAGCCTATTGGGTTTATTTAATGTTTATGAGATGTTTATGAGTAAGGTGTGAAGATCCAGATTATGGAATGACCCTCAATCTGGCAAACCCCAGGTCCAAAGCATTCTGGATGAATCTTCATGAATCTGCATAAGCATGCTCTAGATCAATATTTATAGTCACCTGATTAATAATCTGTTTTGTATGTCAGCTCTACAGAAACATGAAAGTGGAATGGCAGAGCCAGCCCATAACTCCGCTAGAACCATATGACAAAGTAAAAACTTTCTGTTAACACCTGGAAGCAAGTGTGCATCACAAAATTAATAATTTCATACAATGCACACACAATAACTTTGTTGTTGCTGTTTGCTTTTTTTGTGAAGGTTCCTGTCAATCTACCCATTTAAATGATCTATATTAGGTTAATTTAAGACATTAAGAAACTTTTCACCCTTGACAAATAGTGGATGCTTCTAGGACTTAAAATGTACAGTGTTCATTTTTTCTACTAAGTACTAGCATTTATCACTCCTCTACAAAGAAAACCAATTTGCAATGTTTATTACCAATAAACCCCAGCATATGCTGGGTCATCTGAGAGAAAACAAAAAGGATATAGAATGAACAATATCATAAAAAATGGAACATCCAATAAAAGAAACATCCTTTAAGCAAATAAAACACAAAGCTGTATAAACACACTGAAGCTAGCAGTCAGTGCCCATATAATATATTATTGATTTTAAGCCCTGATAGAAAATGCCACACTAACTTACTCACCTGTGTATTAGCTGTAGCAACTATATGTACTATAAGATTGCTATAATAATTGCAACTAATGAAAAAGAAAAAGGCACAATAAATATTCTGAAGACAGTGGTTTAGAAATGATTATAAATTATAATTATTAACAAACATGCCAAATGACATACAAAAACAATAAAATAACTAATTCAACAGGTAAATAAAAAACATCTTTAATGGGGTGAGAGGACAGGCCAGATCAGATTAGTGAGCACTGATCATTAATTTAGCAAAATATAATACACACTGAAGTTGTGCTAAGCTAGATGAGCGTAAGCTTAATTATTATTATTATTATTATTAATAACATGTATTTATATAGCGCCAACATATTTCGTATACAAATGTGTTAAAGGGATCTTTTGAAGGCAAAAAGATTGAGAGAAAGTTGGTCAGAAAGTAGTAGAAATTCCAGAGATGTGGAGCAGCCCTTGAAAAGTCTTGAATGTGAGTATGTGAGGAGGTAATAAGAGAGGAGTTGAAGAGTAGGTTAGAAAATTATAACAGGTGACTTGAAGAAACCATGGAGATAAGTTAAGTATTGTAGGGAGTGGCAAGGATATGAAATGCTTTGATTGTCCGGGTCATTAGTTTGAATTTTATTCTGAAGTTAATAAAAAGTTGCAGTAATCAAAACATTATGTGATGAGACAGTGAATTAGATTGTTGATGACATCTTGGAGTGAAGGGCAGGCCAGAATCAAGGATAAGGCATTTGGCATTGACGTTGCCAACTGTTATAGATACTGCTGTCATATTATGGGTGTTGGATGGGGAACAAAAATCATGTCTGCCCTTGGGTAGAATTCAGAAATCTATGTATAAAGAGCTAAGAAGCAAGAGTTTACAACTCTTGGTTCAGAACAGGAGAGGAGAGATATATTTGCTAATAAGTATAATTTGAGAGACAGTATAATAATACATGATAAGGCGTATTAGATGTAGCCTTGAGGAAGAGCAATTTGAGTGGTCGGATGGTTATCAATGTCAGGGTTCTGTACTTGCTCCTCTGTTGTTCTCCTTGTACACTCTCTCTTTAGGAGACCTTATATCTTAATTTGGCGTTAAATATCACCTGTATGCCGATGACATTCAGACATAATTAGACAGCCCCTCATTAACCACTGATGTTCAAACCCAGATAGCTGACTACTTAGTAGCTATCTCTTCCTGTATGAACCAACGCCTCCTCAAGCTCTACTTGGCCAAGACTGAGCTCATGGTCTTTCCACCCAAACCAAGCCTTCTCTTCCTTTCAGCATTACTATTAATGGCACAACCATTAACCCAGTTAACTCAGCCTGCTGCTTAGGGGTCATCTTTGACCAGTCCCTCTCCTTCTCCAATCTTATTAAAAACACTGCCAAAACCTGTTGTTTATTCCTCCGCAATATAGCCAAGATACACCCGTTTCTTTCACAAACAACGGCCAAAAACACTTATCCATGCCCTCATCTTATCTTGTTTAGACTACTACAATCTCCTCCTAACTGGTCTTCCTGACTCTCATCTCTCTCCCCTCCAATCAAACTCTGCTACCAGGATCCTTCTGCTCTCTCCTTAGAGTGGCTGTCTGTTAAGCAAAGGATAGCATATAAAATCCTTCTACAAACATTCAAAGCCCTTCACTCCTCTGCTCCTCAATACATTTCTTCTCTTGTCTCGCTATGTGCTCCTGGTTGTCTTCTCAGAGCCACTTTCTCTTCACACCATCCACATACACTGCCATCTCAAACCCTTTTATCTTGCTGCTCCCTACTTCTGGAATTCCATCCCTGACTTCCTCCATAAAGAATCCTCTCTCAATCTTTTCAAGAGACTTCTTTCTTTCTTTCTTTTAGAGCACTAAAACATTAGCCTAGTTTATGTCTATTGACTATGCCTTATCATGTGCACTATTTTATCTCAAATTTGTACCTGTATGTTAGCCACTTAGACTGTAAGCTCTATGAGGCAGGGACATCCTTCTCACAATGTCTCTTACCACACAGCACATAAGCTCTTTGTCCTATGATTCTGTATATATTTATTATGTGATTTTTTGTATACTTCTATATATATTGTACTTTTATGCACTGTCCAGCGCTGCAGCTCCTTAAAAGTGCTTTACAAATAAAGTTATACAATAAAATACAATACAATACAAAAGCAGGTGAGTAGTGATGGGCGGATCTCCCGCGTTTCGCTTCGCCGAAAAATTGGTGAAAAAATTCCCGTCGCGTCGTGTCCGACGCGTCACGTCAATCTTGGCGCGGCGCGTCGTTTTCGGCGCGCTCGTTTTTTTGCCGAATTTATCGGCGGCAAATTTTTGCTGGCGTTGCGCGAATTTATTCGCTAGCGGCAAATCGCGGGAATTCGCCGCGAATTCGCCCCTGGCGAATAAATTTGCCCATCACTACAGGTGAGACATCTTGGATAATTAGTACTGAAAGTGGTTTTGGCTTTAGCTGATAAAAAGTAAGTAGATTACAGCATTTACTATACAGTTTGTGACCTAAGTCCAGATTGTAGGGGGCCTAACAGGTTATGAAGATGAATAGTATTGGTTGCTTGTAAACAATACACACGTAGTTTAGCAATAGATATTACTTTACCTTGCGAACCTGTGTGTTTGCACCAGTATGCACATTTTTACATTGCAGTTGTTGTGAAGTGAGTTTAACAACAATGGAATCTGTTGATATGAAAGGTTAGTATTTTTATGAAGCACTTCTAGGCATGTAGCATGAAAATAACAAAGCCCACTGGAGAGTAAGCAAGTGCAACTTCTGTGCTGTTTATTCAGAGATCTATAGCATAACATGTTTCAGACTTGCTTGCTCTCCAGTGAGATATGATATATGTTTAAGTGGACTTGGAGACCCTAAATGTTGTCTGATTCAGCACTGACACATCTGTAAAATTTAGTAGCATAAAATAGCTTATGATTGAACCCTTCTACTCATGATCAGAACAAAGCGATCTATGGGAAAACACTGTATTACTAGAAAGGTCTACTAGAAAGGTCTGCTAAACAAAGATAAATATTTTGACTATATGATTCTGAACTGCTTTGCTCTAAGCAGTGGCTTGGCATTTTACCATCAATTCCATTTGCAAAGCTTTCAAACATGGCCTGAATAGCAAGTACATTGATAAACCACAGAGTCCAGCCATGAAGGAATGCAGAATTGATATGTGAAACTCAATATCCCAATATATCTGTAACAATTTAGGCCACTAACAGATTTGAACAAAGTTTTAATAAAACATCAAATGCTGATGTTTTCACACCACAGAGAGCTCTTTTTATCAATATTTCTATTGAAAAGGGCACACTGCCCTGTGGGGACATGGCTAGTTCCTGTTCAGGTAAATACAGGGCTTATTTCTAACTTAATTGCAATAGAATCGAAGCCTGTCTTTTCCCAATATTACTGCAGGTCTGTGATACTCACCTTGTACTGTAAATCTGGCAAGGACCAATAGACACGCCCATCCCTCATCTGAAACAGACAGGGACCATAGAAGATCTATAGGGAGTTTCTTAGTTGATAAGGCTGTTTTTTGTTATAATGTTTTTCTACTGAAATATTTTTTAACTGCACCACTTAATCATGATGGCCCAATCCTAAGCCAGCCTGGTAACTATCAAGTTCTGAGTCCATCTGCACCTGGACCCCCCCCCCACACATATTTTGTTGAGTTCACTCATTTTAAAAGGTCATATTTTTAAGTTTTAAGTATATGTTTTAGCCCAAGGTAAAACCACTATCATACATTATTTATTTTTGCCAACAAGATGAGGTGTTTTTTCATTTAGCCTAAATTTCTCCTTCTAACATATTCCATGCAGCAGCAGAGTTGGCTTTCGCTATAGAAGGTTAACAAACATTGTAAAGCAAACATTTAGCATGATGTTTTACCAATGCTAAATCATGTAATCACTTTTTTATGTAATCTTTCTTACACGATTCTCTGAAGCATATGTAGATTATTTTAAGACTATATTATGAACAAAGTCTGTTGAAGAGGGTGGAATTAGAGAATTCTCCTCTTAGGCAGATGTTTCTGCCTCCTGTGACATATCATTATAGACTTGATAAAAATGCTAAAATTGTTATAAAAGTAAGATGGCTGCCATGTTCATGAAGCACCACTGTAGTCACAGCATGGTCGGTTATATAGTAATACTCTATTTTTAAAGGTGTGTAATTTATTTTACACTAGTCGAACACCATAACCCCTCTGTATTACATAAAAACAGGACAAGAGCATACAGAAAAGAAGCTCTGATGAGCAAAGAGGTGTGCAAATATTGAATGGTGAAAAGAGGTGTTTTATTTCACTTAGTAAATCTAATACCCTTTTGCCATTGGTTATGTACAAGCTGGAAGCTGTCATCTGTGGATGACAGATATGTATTCCACCATCTTTAGGTTCTGAGCCATCCTGTTAAGGAGCATCAGAGGGTTAACTAGCCAGAGATATGGACTGGACAGCAAAGGGGTGTTTAAGGGAGTGAGTAGGAGCTGCACAGGGGAGCTGAACTGTATTTTGGACCAGCTGAACTTTCTGAGACCAGAGAATTTGGGTCTGATAACAAGTTGGATATTTTGCTACAATAACAAGTTGGATATTTTGCTATAAGTGATACTAACCTGTGGGATTTCTTAAGAGATAAAACCTGGTTAGGCTTTTGGGATACTAATTGCTAAAACTGCTGAAGTAAGCTATTTCTGTTATTTGACATTCTATTGCTGAGTGTGTTGCCACTGATTGCTGCTGGACACTGTTTGGAGTGGCCTGCATTTATGGTGCAAACCCTGCAGTGATCCCCCTAACCTTCTCAGTACCATGTTGGGTTCACAGTGCAAGCTTATTTATTATAGCTCCAACATGGATATCTATGTACAAGGAAAAGTAATCATAGAGAGCAAGCAGAACATGAAGCTAATAAAGCACATCCACTAATAGAGAGAATACATATTAAGGAAACAACATTTAAACATTCAGCTTCCTCTTTTTGTAGACAACATACCAAATGATCAGTCTCTCCATTTAAATGATCTATAATTTGAACCTAAACCAATGGGTCTTCTCTAACATCTCACAATGGTCGCCTTGTTCCTTGACTCAAGTAACCCTAAGCAAACCAGTCACACAACACATACAGATGTCTGTTGACAGATTACCCTTTCTATTAATGAATAACTAAATGTCTATTATGATAAACTGTGTTGCCATCCTAGCAGCCTCCTGTATTAGAGCAGCTAACCTCCACTTACCCTCCCAATTATAATGTACATTAAAATAAATATTAATTAAAGCTTTATGTTACTTTGTATAAATTTACAGTGAACTAAAGACATTGTAAAAGTCAAGTGTGGCATGTTCTCACACATAGTGCATAAATAATACAAGACATGAGATACAAGGGTGTAGGGATGTGTAAGCAAATGGTATACTTCAGAAATTTAAGACTGCACTTGGTCATTTTCAGGAATGCCATGACACTTTTAAAATGGACCATGTGGAAATGTTACAGAATGTTATTTCTAGTTGTAAGCTAATGCTTACTAACTTATCCCCTCACCTCTGTAGTCTGTAACGTTATCCCTGTATAAGGGCCATGGCTGGCCACAACTGAGTGGCTGACAGGCAGAAGCCTATGTGTGGTATACCCCAGGTACATGTATTCAAATTGATGATAAGCAGGGAACAAGATTTTAAATATGATAAAACAACAGAGCAGGCACAGAGCAAGGAGTAATATGAAAACACAAGACTGTATTCCAAGCCAGTTGTTGGAGGTAGGCTGCAAACTATAACAAGTCCATAAACTGGCAGAAGATCTAGGCAGGCAGCTGGCAATGAGATTCCTATAGGCAGGCTTAGGTCAGGGACAGGCTGAAAACCGAGGAAAGTCCAGTAAACAGGAGAAGGTCAATACCAGGAGATTAAAAAGTAATTAGGCAAGGATGGGAACTGGAGCACAGGAACAAAGGAATGAATCAGGCAATGGAAACACAGAAACAAGATATGGTAGTATGGATCTGGCTATAAAGCTTCAATGATCAAGCAACCAGGCGTTACTTGTAACAGGCTTATACAAACCCTTAACTAATCAACTGAGAGCACTTAAAAGAAAACTATACTCCCAAACTATGTAGGACTCTATAAAATATATTTCATAAACAGCTCATAAGTAAAACCATGCTTCATGTAAAAAACCATTGTCATAAAATTATGATTCCCTGTGCACAAACAAACCAAACAAACCATAGGTCACATGAGCCAATTCACAGAAAAAGTTTTGTATTTTACAGTCTTCCTGCTACAGTTAGAACTGCATTATTTCTGGTCAGGTGATCTCTGAGGTAGCACAAAGAATATCATAAAATGGTGGTTCAAGGTAAAATATATAGAGCAATATTTACATTTAAACAGTTAACATATAAGCTCTAAAAAAACTCCAGTAGCCGAGAAGGTTAGTACGTCATGTAGGCCAGTATTTGATTCCAGGCAGTTCCTGAAAATTAGTATGTTCCAAAAAAATTGTATATTTATGCAATTTTCAGTTTGTTAGTCCTGAAGTTGTAGTCAGTTTATGCTCCAGGTTGTTAATGGCTTAGCATTAATTAAGTCAAAAACAGAAGTGTCAATGATATAAATATACAGCTTTTTACCTGCAATTGCTTTTACACATAACTATACAACCATTTTAAAATCAATGTATATTATGTATTTATAATGCATAAAACTTATATTGGGTGGATTTCACCTGCTCCTGCCACAATTATTCCAAAGGTAAACTGTACAAATTGAAAGTGGTTTTGCTTTTCAGTTTCACTGTTTAGTGCAAAGAAAGAACTACAAGCATGGGGCCCGTTAGCCAGAAACCTGTTATCCAGAAAGCTTTGAATTACAGGAAGACAATCTCTATTTTAATCATATGATTAAAATTTTTAAAAATGATTTCTGGAATAATAAAACATTATCTTGTACTTGATTCCAACTAAGAAATAAATAATCCTTATTTGATGCATAAGTATTCTGTTGGGTTTAATTATTTTTAGTAGTTATAAGGTTCAAAGATCCAAATTACAGAAAATCCTTATCCAGAAAATGTCAGGTCCCATACCTGAATAAATATTTTTTATAGCAAACCCAATAAGGAAGCTACATATTAACTAAAATCCTTATTTATGTCAACACATGTACAGTATATTGCCCTTTATAAATGTACTTCTTCCTAGGTTCATTTGGAAAAGTCAGAAACAGAAAACATTCACATTTGAACTATTAATTACTATTAGTTGTGCTGCATTTTATTTTAAATGTGTTAATTTACATGGAATTCTATGTCCAAAAGATAGACTCTTGTGTCTGATAAGGTTTGCCAAGGCACTATTCAAAAAGAAAATGCATTGATTGACTTTATCTTTTTGAGCTGTCATTAGTACTGCTTTGTTTTCAATCAATGTAAATACAAAGATTCAAATGTAGATTAATTTGGCTCTTTTAATGTTTTTCAGGATATATTGATGAAGTAGAACAGCAGTGGAAAGCTGAATTCCATCGCTGGAACAATTACATGATGGACTGGAAAAATCAATTTAATGATTATAGCAGTAAGAAGGAAAGCTGTGATGGTCTCTAATTAATAGCTTTACCCTTTAAAAAAATTACCATATTATGATTAGTTTGTACAGTATAAACATGCTGGTAGTCATTTAAGGTTTACCCATGTTGCTTTAAAAATGAATGAAACCAAAATCTAATATTGATGCCATAAGATGATTTAAAAGAAACGTTGATAGCAAGCTTGCAGCCTTGTTGCTGTTTTGGGACAGGATACTAAAAGGATTTATGAAGTGACAATCAAAAGTATAATACTGTAAAAAGTGCTGACAATAAAAGTCAGCTGCCAGCACAGCACTGTCACAAGCCACTAAAGGAGAGGGGGTCCTTTGGAAATCTTGCCTGTAGGAATACAGTATGTCTATAGGCAGTGATCAGTTTTGAAGTGAAGGAAAAGTCTTCTGGCTGCAATATTTTTGAAAAGAAAGGATAACATGCTCAAAATCAGACCTGTCTATTCACTGTCCTTAGTTTAAAAGAAAAGCAATTTCTTTTGTATTTATCTTTTTCTTTGGAAACTCTATAAACATTTAACATCTTTCTAAGTTTGTACTGGAGACACTAGAGGGACAGTACCTTAAAAATGCCTGACAAGCTCACAAGTCATTTTATTGGTTGTCCAGCAGACGAGGCATTCTAGTCTTGTTTTAGATTAGAAAAGGAAGAGTTGGTCAGTTTAGATTGAAAATACAAAAGTGGTGAAGATTAAGCAATATACAAGCTATGATGGACTATGGTCCTTTTTCTTTTTTTAAAAAAAATATTATATATGTATAGAAGCAAGATTTGTGTCTGTGTATTGATTGATCTTACAATATTATTCATATTTTGTTATTACAAATGTGGAGGGGTTGTCATCAATTCCACTGTATACAATAACAAATGCTTCTCAAGCTTGTACAACATTAACCCTCTATGCTATGTCTTATCATATATCATTAGTTTGTTGCACACCCAATAACTTAACAATATGTAGCTAGTTGTATCTGTTATCTAGTGCTTCTGTACATATGTGACTTATGCAGTAATATAACAAAGTGTCTTGCTTGAGTGTTATAGTGTTTGTTCATCAGTGTATTGTGTATCTATGCAATAAAATCTGTGGTTATTTCTGTTTTGTTAGCAAAGATTTTCTCCTCAATATCACCTGCTACACAGGTTCAATGCTACAGCATTCTGCAGTTAACCTATTTCATAACCCCTTATCATACCCTTAGGGGCAGATTTATCAAGGGTTGAATCTTGAGGGTTAAAAACCCTCAAATTATACCCTCATATTTTAATTCCAAAATTTATCATGTACTGTCTCTTTATAAATTTGAATTTGACCATTTGCCATCTAAAACCTGCTGAACTGGTGTTTTAGCCTATGGATGACCTCCTAGAACCTATATGGAGTCAATTGGTGGACTTTGAAAATTAAAAAAAAAAATTGGGTAAAGCTTTGACTCAAATGCGCTAAAAATTTGAATCGATCAATTCGAATTCAAAAGGTATTTATAGGGACTTTGTGTATTTGCTCATTGCTCATTATAGGTTTCTTCCTTGCGAGTTCCTGGTACCTCTGTGTTGTTAAGCTTCTGATACCTGACTACCTGTTGTGACCCCTGCCTGTTTTTGAAGATCCTGAATTCTGAAATCCTGACCCTGCCTGGTAACCAACTCCTCTGTATCTGTATCCCTTCTGTTTGATCTCCTGGTTTGACCCTTGCCTGCCTGACTCCGCTTGTCTTCTGCCCGCACCGACCTGGCCTGTTTTAACTAAGCTATCTGTTTACTCCTTGTCCCGTGACCTTCTGCCCAAAAGACTTTGCTTTACCGTCATGCCCCTTTGCTCATCCAGAACCCTTAGCTTGGCACCTCTCTTTATAAGACTTGGTGGCATTCGATTAGCTGAGGGCTCCTCCCGAGGTCAACGGCAGCTGTTAGCGGCAGAAGCAAGAGCCGTGAACAGGGTGCTTAGCATTGGTTCTGGATTTAGGGTGCTTAGCATTGGTTCTGGATTTATGGTGCTAACCATGACACGGACCTATTCGTTCTGAAATTATTATTTTTTTTTAATTTCAGCTGGTCTTTTTGAATTTTAAGTTTTTGCACTTCGAGCCTTGATAAATCTGCCCCTTAATGTTGCAGATGTCAAGCAGAGACACAGGTGAAAATCTATATATTAAAGTTATGATACAGATGCAAAAGAACCAGCCAATAAGCATAGTTTGCACTTACTAAACAGGTTTCAGAATAAGGTTATAGTTTAGGACATAGGATAAGATATAGGTTAGGATTTCTCAATATCAACCCTTTGTTGCCAGCACATAGAAAATGATGCTATAACCATTGCGAGAAGTTAAATTTGTATTCTTATTAGTGCCAATAGTTTTTCTCTTTGCAACTTTAATTACATATACATACTTATACAGTACATACTTATTACATATACATACTCTATATAAATACATGAACACTCACAAAAAAAGTTTATTGTTTAAAACGTCATGCCATGCTCTGTAGTCAGTGCCTGACAGGAGCAAGTCTCTCTCATCATGCATCAGGACAATGACCCAAAGAATGCTTCTAAGATATGCAAAGCCTATTGGTGGTGGAAGCAGGAAGCCAAGGTACAGTCTTTGAAGGACTGGTAAGCACAATCACAACCTACCTACAGTATCAAGCTCTCCTGCGAAGAACTTCACTGCAAGGTCCAGAGAAAAATGACGATCAAGCCAGACATGGCTCTTGAAAGTTAAAGGCTTGGGCTGAAATGATGAATAAATATTTTTTACTTTTTCAATAAAACATGTACAGTAAGTGCTGAACTTTGTATTTCTATGATTCATTATTCCCAAGCACCTGGGCTTTGCAGTATTTTTGGTATGCACATACTTGGGGGTGACATAATAAATAAAGTATCATTTGTTGTAAAATTTGAAGTCACATTGGAATCACATTGTAGTTCTGTGACTGTGCTAGTATGAATCTTTATTTTATTTTGTTTTGAAGAGGCTGGGGGTGGGTTATCGAGCAAATCAAGAATGCAGTTCCAGAAGACAAGCAGTGGAAATGTTCAAGACAGGATTTGGCAGTGAGTGTGGTGTAAGAAGGTGGCTCTGAGACGAATCAAGGAAGGAAGATACAACCAAGAACATAGAAACAAAAATGTAGCTATAATAAGGGGTGGAGGAATTAATTTGAAAGTTTATAATAATAGAGAAGTATTTTGTAAGCTATTATTTGCTTACGGGAAGCCATAATTATGTTGTAACAGTAGAGAAGCATATTGGAGAAGTACAGTAGCAGTCAGGGATGCCATTTAGAGATATAGTCAGGGCTGTATACAGACAACAACAAAGAGGGTATGGATAAGTACTTTGTAGATTTCAATATTACATAGAAAGTGAGAAACACTTTGACAGTGATATTAAAATGATTAAAGAAGGGGAAATTGCTAAGGACACTAGATGCAGGCACTGAAAACAGTGGTTGTGAAGATAAGATGATTATGTTTAATAAATAGGCATTCAATATTTATAATCAGAGCTGGGTCACATAAACATATTACAAGAAAATATGTTCTAAGACCATAGCATAAAAAGTCAAAGCGGATCCTTTGCAGCATTTACAAAATATGCCCTCTCTAAGTACACCAGCTTTGTGATGCCTCTGATGGATCTATATATGCAGAGAAACTTCTACCACTTATGATCTGTAGTGGTTGAAAATTCACTGTGGGAGAGGGAGTTATAATGATTTTGGAAGCTAATCTAATCATCTAATCTAATACAGCTGAATATTAATGATTAGTGAATACAATGAAAACAAAAAGATGCCAAAATTGCACTGCAGTATATAAACAGCTAACAACTAACTCACTATTTTTAACCATCCATACAAATAACTCAGATGACAGACTGATAAAAAAACGGGAAGAGGACCCTGACAGCTTAAATCCCAATAGCAAACTGGGGAAACAAAAGGTCTCTGTTTCCAAGGAAACAGACACGCAAAAAGGTTCCATTGCTACTGTTTTTGTTTCAGAAGTAACATGGTAATGAAACTGTCAAATATATTTTAAATGTTGCTGATAATGATAGCACAAGTTATTACAACAAGGGTAGCAAAAAGTAGTATTTGTAAAATTAGTAGTATTACAGTTTATTTATATTACACAGACATATTCTTCATTGCCATACAATTTATTTGGGAATATCACAGAAATTTAAAAAAAAAACAAGCAATGGAGTAGACCAAAAATTGTCAATAATTGGAGACATATACAAGGACTGTAGTATGTGGAAATTGGAGAATATGGAGCTATGGAGTGATGCAGAAGTTAGATGAAGGTGGTGGTATAGGAGGTTAGTTAAAATAAGGATCACATCATCTGATATATTTCAAAATGGCATTGTTTTTACTATCCATTATAGTCTATGGGTGGTTTTTTTTCTTGGTGAAACGAGACAAAATATTTTGATCATCCCTAGTGTAGTATTATTTAATACAATATTCAATATTTAATTTTGCAACTGATATAGCCAGTGGAGGGATCAGCAGAGAAATAGTAGAAGAAGGTAGTGTAAGTAGGGGTTGGTAATGTTTGTTGTGTAATGCAGGACTTGATAGGAATTAGGATGTGCATAGTAAAATAGAAGTCTGAGTGTAATAAAATGTGTAAGCAGCACATTTACTCAACACATTTCACCAGACACATCTGAAGTAAAACCTACACTGAGCTATACTTCTAAGTATAAGTGTATACAGTTTATAGAGTTTACTCCAAATAAGATAACTTTAATAATGTTCAATACAGCAAGATGATTTAAAACTGGAGGAAATTTTTACCCTACTATAACTTAAAAAAAAAAAAACCTGTTGGTGTAGGGTGGCATAAAAAATTGTCATCAAGAGAATAATTTAATTTTGTTTTTGGTGTAAACAAATATTTTACTTAATTTAACTCCAAATTTGTCTTCATTTTGGCATTGGGTGGCATAAAAAAGTGTTGTGGATCAAAGAACTATACATTTGTCATTTATTGAGTTTCTGGTGTAAATTTTACTAAAATGTTACTTTTGTATATTACCCTTTAGGACGCAATAAAAGCTCTGATTGAAACTAATTGAATATATTGCGTCTGTATCCATTTTTTAAAAAGTACACAAATGTCTTCTTTTTTATTTCTGAATGCACATCAACTGCAAGAAAATGCAGCATGAAACAAGAATAAAAAAAGAATAGAAAAAATAAGAGTAAAATGCAACTCTGAATGCACATGAATATAACCAAATATAATCTAATGTAATCAATTAGCTAATTGGGCAATTTTACTTTTTTTCACAAATCTGTAAAAGTGTATTGTTTTCCTATTGTGTAAAAACCATGAAAACTTTGCTAGGTAAAAGTTGTCAAGGACCTACAGAAGTGAATGGGAGCTGCACAGAACCTGTTGGACCATTTTAACTCAATTCAGACTTTTAGAAGTTTTCAGATTCTGTTTTCGCCAGGCATTGTCTGAAAAATTCGACTTTTTAGAGGTTTTAGAGGGATTCAAACTTTTTTTTCGATTGTTCAGTTTTTTTTTTAGAGAAAGTGAATTTAGTTATGGTTTCAAAAACCATTAAATCCATTAAAATGCAATCTTTAATAAATAGGCCTCAATGTGTAAGTACTCTATACTCCTGCTTCTCAAATATGTGTCAAATGCATTAAAAACTCATGCATTGCCTCCAAGCACTCACAAGTGAAGGCAAGGGTTAATAGAGACTATTCATTCCAATACCACCACCGATGGCAGGTGAGACACTGCACTAGTGATGGACGAATCTCCCCAGTTTCGCTTCGCCGACAAATTTGCGAAAGAGTCGCGGCACGCTTTCGTCACGTTTTCGCCAGTGGCGAATCACGGGAATTTGCCGCGAATTCGCCCCTGGCGAATAAATTCGCCCATCACTACACTGCACAAAATAAAATCAACCCTGTCTACTCATCATACAAAAAGTTCGGTGAAAATCCTCTTTACAGACTTTTATAAAATATTTAATCAATACAAACATTTTTTGAATTTAAATGTGGAGAAAATGTGTGAGCCAAATGATCCAGCATTCACAAAAGTGCCTGCTGCCAGGATTCCATGCCTTAGGGATAATTTAAGAATTGTGAACAGGAGTACATGTACTGTAGTTAAATGTCATATATATTCCCTATAAAATTTGCTATTTGAAAATAGCAGCTGAACATTGCAAAATCCCTGCTGCCCCACAAGAGGATGTTTCCATATTTGTCCGTGTGCATAATGTGAAGCTCCTTTTTAAGAAAAAAAGTCTACAGTTTTTAAAGAGGAATATGGAACCAATCCTATGTTATTCAGTATGTACTGCAACATCACAGAATCCAGTATCCTTTATGTTTCAGATATTAAAGGCAGCTGAGGCAGGGAAAGCAATTTGGAGGAATCTTGTTTACTAAGTGTGTCCTAAACAAGTGGTACTTGCAGTTACAACTAACTTAAAAAAAAATCAGTGATCACAAATGTTTTCATCCAATCTGATTAGTCAGCTGTCACTGTGCGAGTCAGCTGCAGTAACCTAATCCCCTCACGAAATAATTGAGCTGGTAAATGCAATACTGTCTGGCCTGGATTGTGTTACAAGTGTTTAGTGCTGGTTTTAAACTTAACTCAGGTCATATTTGTAATTTCTGTTAAAGAATCAATTTCTGTGATTTTTCTTTTGCAGGTAACAGAAAGGATTTTGTCTGGCAGCTTTCCCAATGATTTAGCATTGCACACACACAATTTGGAACATAGCCCTCTTATGAGTCACATATTACAGGTTTTGTATTTTTGCTAAAACAATTATTTCTACTAATATGCATTAAACATGACATTAACCTATGTGAACATCTATCATGTGATTTCCTTTGGTGGATATGGGGTTAGCATTAACATAATAATTACTGAGTTTAATGTCTCATTAAACGCCCTGTTAGAGCTCATTTAAGCTGCAGTTGCTCTCTATTACCAATCCCTACAGTGTTACATTTTAGTAAAAGTACCAAAGTAACTGTAATTTATTTAAATGGGACCCTGTGATACCAAATTATAGGTTTAATAATGCCCCCACCCACTAATACGGGTAGCATACTAATTTGAGGGAAAAAAAAGGAATCACAGTACTGGCAAATGCATTATAAATCTACTGTGGTATTAGATTGGTACAGTCAAATATTGACCCTTTTGCTACCTGTCCAAACATTTCAGATGCTGATGATTGAACTACTCTGTGTTGGAGGTCAATCTGGACTCTCAAATCAGCTATTTAGGGCTTTTACGTGAAAGTGTTTTAGCTTGTATTGCCATGCAGTGAATAGTTCATGTGTTCCATCCCAGGGGAATTCATACTAAATTCAGATCTTTTATGACCAGTAAGCACTTAATTTAGATGCATGGTAGAGCCATATCAAAACTAGCCTTGTCCCATAGTCAGGGATGTATTTAGACCCGGTACCACCCTAGAAACAGCACCTTTGCAGCACCCCAGAACCATGTGCAGGAAGTCACTTTGGCATTTGCCTCACTTCCAAAATCCTGAAAATGGGCCATTTACCCCACAATTAAAATTTCATTGGAAAAAAAATCCATTATAAAGGCCCCCCTCTCTTAGGGCCCTTACACACGGGCGTTTTTACCTGCGCTCCCCTGCGTTGCGTTTCACAGCGTTCAGCCGCAGGGGAGCGCAGGTATAGACGCACTCAATTATTTTCAATGGGGCTGTACTCACACAAACGCATGTAGGCGCCGAACGCAGGAAAAATGCAGCATGTTGCGTCTGAACCTGCGTTTGGCGCTTACACGCGTCTCGTGGGTACAACCTCATTGAAAAGAATGAGGTGCGTTTAGACCTGCGCTCCCCTGCGGCTGAATGCAGCCAAACGCAACGCAGGGGAGCGCAGGTCCAAAACGCCCGTGTGTACGGGCCCTTAGTGCTGTTGACTTAGGCACAGGCCCTCTGGTGCCTATATATAAATATGGCCTTGCCCACAGTACCACAGACCTACAGTACAGTAGTGTCACAGTAGTCTAAGCCAAGGGCAGATACAGTGGCCCTTAAATGCTATGGTAGGATTTGATATGCAGCTTCTTTCCTAGTGGGGTCAGAGAGAGAGAATTGTGGATGAAAGTATGTACCCAATTTTGACAGTAGTTGTACATAGGGATGGCAGTTTTGTTTTTCAAATAAACACATTTTTAGGGACATAGAAGCTCAAATTCCTTGCTATTCTCATTGGAGAGTGATTGAAGTCAGTCTACTGTGTATGCTCACATAGGGAAAAACAAGCTTCCAAAATTTTAGTATTCCTTAGTGACTTAGGTCTAGTGATGGGCGAATAAATTCGCCCTAGGCGAATTTGCTGCGAATGTCGATGGCGAAAGTTTCACGAAAGTTCGCTGCGTGTTTTGTTTCGCCGTGCGTCTCGTTTTGTCGCGCGTCGAGTTCATTGTGCGTCGAGTTCGTCGCTTCACTTCAAAACAGCACAATCTGTGCAGTGAAAACTATTTTTAAAAATAAATGAATATATATTAAAATATGCCTTTTTAATGTTTCACTATTTTAAATAATAATCACAGATGTTTTTAAGAAGCTGGCAAAATGGGAGGCCTTTTTTTCTTTTGAAAAAATAAGAGTCCACTAACAATGCAGGGCATGTGTGAAACACGCGTGTAAATTGTTCTTCTCATTGACTCCAATGCTATTCAGCACATTCACACACAAAGCAAAAGATGCCATTTTTTACAATTTTTTTTTTTCACATTTCCATACCTCCCAACATTTTGGAAGTAAAAAGAGGGACAGAAATTTTTTTTTCCATATGTAACGCAGCAACATTTTGACCACACCCATTTTTGTGGCCACAGCCACTAATTAACATGTTTGTTTTACCAAATTTGGCAGATTATGAAAGTTTAACATCTAAATGGTTACAAATACAATCAATTACTTATTTTATTATATCAAAATTGTTAAAAAGCATCTTTTTTGCACCTGTTAGCTGTTCTTCTAGGCTCTCTGCCAAAAGCCAATTAAGTTAGAAACTTCTTTCTTTTTCTGGATATTCCGTGCAGCGAAAAGAGGTTGCGCTGTCAAAAGAGGGAATGTCCCTCCAAAAAAAGGGACCATTGGGGGTATGAATTTCACCTGGCAGTTTTATTACATTGTACTGTGCGTCAAAACTATTCTGACACGCGTCAAAATAAGCGAGTGCCAACTTGGGCACGCAACATCATCGTTTCGCGAATTTCGCTGAAAATTCGCAAATTTTTCGGCGAAGCAAAACGCCACAGATTCGCCCATCACTACTTAGGTCTATAAGTTTGGGGGGTTTGTAGCAACATAAAAACAACAAGCAGGTGTATAAAGGTGATACCTTTATTGGCTAACTAAGATAATAATGGTACTCTTTCAGAACATTGTAGATCCTTTTTTTAAACCCTGTGACTGGCTAACACAGTACAACAACTTTACCTAGTGACATAAATAAGGTATGCTGAGTGCCATCGTCTGGGTATATGATCAGCAAATGTCTCAGCAGAAATGTCAAAATAGTGTCGGTTTCACTGTAATGATAAGTTATTTTGGTCAAATATATACACAGAAATCGTTATTACTTTATTTATTTGCATAGTATTGAAAGCTGCTAATGTAAAAATGTAAAATGTAATGAAAGTGACTTTTTTTAACATGGATAGAGGCAGATATATAAAAATATATGTCCATCTATAGAGAGAGATTGGGGGAGAGAGATGTTCTCAAGCAGCAATGACACCCCAAATGAGAGGGCCTGAAGAGGAAATTAAGATCCACATTCTGTATTGAATGTGCTTAACACAGATGTTGAACCGAATTTGATACAGAATCAATAGATGCTTGTCATTCTGGAAACAATATTCAAAACTGCTGACAGATTTTTTGAGATAACAGACTAATCTTGCTGCTATGGACTATTGATATCTCCCGTTTAAAGGTCACACTAAGCTGGAATATGTATCTCTTTTATTGGTTTCTCCCTTGGTGTATGTACAGCATTTCAGAAACATCAACAAGTGGGCGACGAAAACAAATGACAGTAAGTATGAACATTTTTCCATTGACCACTCCATCCAATAGTGCTTTTCACATTTCTAACTTTAAATTTAAACTCTGCTGTTTTTCAAATACTGCCTAATTGCCAGCCACCATATGATCACCCACCATATAATTAATAGTTTAATATGGGCAAAAAACTTTATGTAAATAATTTTTCGGGTTATGTATTTTAAGGTAACCTACAGGATCCAATTTTAGGTCCATAGATGTAGTGTTACCTACAACAAGTACAGTGATGTACCAGGTTTGGAGTGTCCCCTGCTGCAAGATCTTTGTGGAGGTCCAGTGCACATCTCGAAGGCCAACCCCTACCCACCTACTTAATTGATTGCTGAGTGGGCAGCATAGTTTTCAGCTTTTCGGTAGTTGTGTTATTGACCAAATGACAGGTAGCATTATACTGGTCAGGTATTAGCAAATTTGCTGCTATGGGATACTATACCTGGGGCAAACTATGCTCTTCTTATTAATTTACCCCCCCACAAGCATCATCCCACCTAAAAAACTTGCAACCTAATCATTCCTTATACAGATATACAGGAATTGGATTCATAATGCACAAAGTACCAGCAATCAAAAAGGATTGTTAGGGTTCATTTTTAATGCAAATGTTTAAAACAGGAACCAATCAGCAATGTAATCTAAATACTCTATCAGTAATCATATTGGTTGTTATGATCGCATATCAATTGTCTCCTTATCCAGATTTTGAACTGTTGAACCTGCTAACTAAAAGCATATGCTTGCTGATGGGGGTGCCCCTTAGGGTTATTCCATGCCCTCATGGGAGAAGATATTTGTAAATATGATGGAAGGTTATGTGGTGTCAATTGGGAATTCAGCATTTTGAACTTGAGAAAGTGGCTTGGATAAATAGTATTCCTGCTGTTTCTGTTTTATTTCCAAATCTGGTTACACTGCAACCTTTTTGAGATGACGTTCCCCTCTTTTCCAATGCACAGGCTATAAAGCAGATGTTAAGGGGGTGTGAGTGGGGATCTCAGCTGTTTACATGACGATCCCTGGCTCAGAACCTAGAGAAAAGTCCCACATAAGAGCTGGCAGAACAAGTAGGTGAGCACAAGTCAATGTGTGAATCTGAGCTCAGTAAGCAACACAGATGAAGCAAGCAGGAGACAAGAGTATGCTGAAATTAGCAGTCACGCTGAAACCAGCATTCCCCACTGAACAGACTCCCACACATTGTAATATGTCTGAACCAGAGATAATGCAATGGAGAATGAGACAATTCTCCTGCAGCACCACGTTCAGCACTTGCTATCTGTTACAGAAGCCAATGTACTGAACCAGCTACTAATAACATTTGTTCATCTTTGAGGCACTGAAATATAAATATATTCAATGCAAACCATTTTCCCTTTATGGGTATTTAATATATGTAGTGTGCCTCGTTCACCAGGGGAATAAAGTTGGTGCTTTTCTATAATTTGCAGAGTGTATGTCATAAAAAGATTTAAAGAAAATCTATTTTTGTTTCATATAATAAGCCACCTTCATGCACATCTTAAAATAACCACCATGGGCTATTGCAATTGACAGTGTACTAACTGTTTTACAAACAAATATTCCATATGCAAATGTTTGTTCTTTATTTTTGCAATACATTTTTTACATTAGTCCATCTGAATCCTACAATTTAGAGCTCCCTTAATGGTGGATTTGCCATGAGTGGAACACTGTAGAATATAAAAGAAAACTGTTAGGGATGCACCAAATCCTGGATTCATTTCGTGATTCGCCCTTTATCAGTAGGATTTGGATTCTTGCCGAACCGAATTCTAATCTACATATGTAAATTATGGGTGGGGAGGGGAATCGCTTGACTTTTCATCACAAAACAAGGAAGTGAAAACAATGTTCACACGTTTTCCTTCCCCACCTGTAATTTGTATATGCAAATTAGGATTTGTATTCAGTTAGGTATTCAGATGAATCTTTCACAAAGGACTCAGATTAGGCCAAATCCCAATTAGTGGGTTCAGTGCATTCCTAGAAAATGTACAGCATCTGTCATATGAATATATTATAAATTAATGAATACATTAATATATTATAAATTAATGTAGTGCTGAGTAATTTGCGGGGGCTATATAAATAAATGATGATGAAGATGATGATGCTATATTCCAAGTAGCTGAGCTTGACCAAATAAACTGCATTGTGGATTGAGAATGCTGGAACCAAGTGATGAATAGATTGAACCATGCACAGGGGTTGTTCACCTGTGAGTCAACTTCTAGTATGATGTAGAGAGTGATATTCTGAAACAAATTGCATTCATTTTTTATTACGTGTGTTTTTTTTAGTTATTTAGCTTTTTATTCAGCAGCTATACAGTTTGCAATTTCAGCAATCTGGTTGCTGGGGTCCAAATTCCCTTAGAACCCATGGATTGGTTTGAATAAGAGCATTTGTTTTTAGATCGGGGTCCCATTTAAAATCTTGAAAGATTCAGAAGAATTATAGTAAATAAAAATAAACAATGACAGTCAATTGAAAGGTATCTTAAAATTGGCAATTCTATAACATACTAAAAGTTTACTTGAAGGTGTACCACCCCTATAAGCATGATCTTTCTCTTAAAGGACCAGTAACGTCAAAAAATAGTTTTAAAGTAATACACACATAATGCAGTGTTATCCTGCACTGGTAAAACTGCAGTGTTTGCTTCGGAAACATGACTATTGTTTATATAAACAAGCTGTTGTGTAGCCATGGGGGCAGCCATTCAAAAAAGAAAAGGCTCAAGTTATACAGCAGATGGCAGATAAGCTCTGTAGAACATAATGCTATCTGTTATCCATTGCATATCCTGTGCCATATAGCCGTTTTTCAATTTCTACTATTGCTACTCAGCAGCTTGTTTATATGAACTATAGTAGTGTTTCTGAAGCAAACAGATCAGTTTAACAGTGCAGGGCAACACTACATGATATTTTCATTACTTTAAAACACTTTCATTTTTTACTGTTCATTTAATGGCTCTATTGTAAAGAAGATACTGATATGGACTCCCCTAAAACTACCTTTAATGACCTTTATTAAAGCAAATACTGATATTTTGTTGAATGTGATGAACCCCCTGCTTCATGAATGCTCTTTACTATCTTTAGAAGCAGTTTTCAGAAAAGATTATTTTTAGCTGAATAGTCGAACATTGTTTTACTGGAAAGGAACAGCTGAAATTCACAGTGAAGAAGCATGACCTGAGGGGGTCTGTGAGAGCTAAAAGACAGATGTGCTGAAAGAGACTAGAACTAAAGGTTACAAGGTAGTGGGAGTAAAACACCAAATGTTATAAAGGAAAGTGGGGAGTTAAAGAAAAGGAAAAGGAGGTGAGCTCATGTTACTATTCTAACCTGAAAAGATTGTTACAGTATGTGTTTTTATTGCATATACTCAATTCTAGCTAGCTGTGTAACCATGGATATACAAAATATTTTCTTGTCTATTTCAGGGAGAAATCTTCATGGTCTTGCATGGCACTTTGTACATGTCCAAGAGATCTCCTGGCAATTCATACTCAATCTTATTTGTCACCCATGATATTTCCTCTATCAGTGGTATAATTGTGATGGGGAAGCGAACCAGACACCTCAACTTCAGAAGCCCCCCTGAATTTCAGTATCATTGCAGCCGCTCCAAGATGTTCTGATGCAATTGCATGCTCAATGCTAAAATGCATGCTATTATGCAAATGTGTTTTCGTGCATGGGACAGAAGGTGCACTTGGCATATTCAGAATGGACATTGCATAACATCCAGCATGCTAATGCAAAAAGTGTTAAAATAGCATTAGAAGCTATTGAACCAACTTGATGTCGGAACCCTGGAATTACTGTCACATCCAGGGTGGTGATGATTCTAGCATTAATACAGTAGGTGTGTCATTCATCAGGCTGGGCAGGTGGATTGATAGTTTGATTGTTTTTTATGGGCGGTACAGGTGATTATGGGTGGTCTCTAAGCCTTTATGAGTGGAGGGGGAGCTCTGAACCTCCATGCTTCTGAGGAAGTGGCGTGATGCCACGAAACGCGTCAAGCGTGGGGTTTTTTTGTCACATTCATGTCCATTGATTTTTAATGATTCTAAATAAAGGAAGATTTTGAATTTTAATCAACCTGCTGAGTGCTCCGTTAAACCTACTCTACAAATTCCAGGTGGATTGATAGGCCTGTGTAAGTAGCTTGTTTACGCACAAGTACCTTTAAAGGGATGGTTAAAGTTCATTTTTAATATATTATAGAATAGTCAATGCTAAACAACTTTTTAACTGGTCTTCGTTATTTGTAATTTATAGTTATTTTAACATTATTTGCTACCTTGGCCTAACTCTTTCCACTGACCCCCATCTAAAAGACAAATGCTCTGTAGGCTTCAAATGTATTGCTATTTCTGTTTTTATTACTCATCTTTCTATACAGGCCCTCCCCTATCATATTCAAGTCTCACATTCAAATCAGTGGATGGTTGCTAGGGTAATTTGGACCCTAGCAACCATATTGCTGAGCTTTCAAGCTCTTCGAGCTACTGAATAAAAAGCTAAATAACTCAAAAACCACAAATAACATTTTTTTTTTTTTAAATTACAATTTATCTCAGAATATCCCTCTCTACATACTAAAGGTTAACTTAAAGGTGAAAACCCTCTATAATGATTTTCACCAATAAAAGCACAGATTTGCATTCATTTTAACACGCCAGACTTGCACTTGCGGTTTTAAATTAGACATAACCTGAAAAAATGACAAAGTATATTGAATGAAAGAATGTTTCAATATAGTCTTAATGGAGGTCATCTGTTCCAGTACGTATTAGTAAGAAAAACTCTTCTGCATTAGTGTACATTCCGAGCACGTGAGAGGCATAAAAATAGACATTAGCTATAGCTCATCCTCATGCTCGGAAATGCATCCTGTGAAACATGTGCCCTGAAATGGAAAATAACTTTGAATGGATCCACAATTAGAATGGCATGCAGTTTCCTGGGTACAGTAATTCACACTGGATTTTAATGTCCTCGATTATTGGCGAAAGGGTTTTATTCATGCAGTGCACTATATGTGCTCTCATACATGATAATACTCTTATAGTCACTTAAGTATTTTATAATTGTGTAACAGTGTATAATAAAATATATACAAATCCCTGTTGTGTGATGCTGGCTGAAATGGCCATTATTTATATATCCTGCCTGCAAACATGTTTTTCTCATTCTTTCAGGAGGGGCCTGGGGTTTGCTCACAGGGATTCAAAATTAGAGGCTGTAAAACCAGACCTGCAGCTACAGTATATGCAAGACTATGTGAATAAAACACAGCATGTACAGCATTCTTGGTTGTTGCCATCAGCTAACTAGCCACAGTACTATTAGTGTCATGCACAAATGGTTTAATATTTTTGCCCTGTTCCAAAAAATACACAATTTTACATTTATCTGAAGAAAAATATGTCCAAACCAAACACAAAAACATTGGGCAAATGAAAACATTTGTGCATAAGTCAGAAATATATGTTCAGTAACAACAAAAACATTAATGTTTTATGCTGTAGCTAAGCAACTGTGGTGAAGTACTGTGACCCTTCTTCATCTTGTGCAGTCAGTTACATGATATTGTGAAGCTTTCAGTCTATCCCCAGGGTAGACCAGCATGCTCCTTGCCTCTCCTTATATCTCTTCCTCATTTGTTGTCCAATTATTCCATCGCTTGTGTCAATGCGTGTGCATGTTATGCAGGAGAACTCTACGCTATGGCTCCAGTGGCCTGCGGCCACAATCTAATTACAATATCAGTGAGCTGGCAACATTAATCACAACTATTGCACATGAACAAGGTGGAGCAATGAAAACCAATATACTTTAAGTACAAGAGTAAAGGTGGCCATACACAGAGAGAGCATCTCTCTGCCCAATATGCCCACATACAGTATCAGGCTGATCTAATTGTGGGCCCAAGGGCAGGAAAAGGAGCAGTTGGATTGTCTGACCACATCAACTAACAGATGCAGTCAATGATCCGACAGGACTTTTAAGCCTGCCCAATCGACATCTGGCTGACTTTCGCCCAATGAAGATCCCTGCACACGGTCCAATAAGATGCTGACTGTCAGCAGATTGAATTAGCCCGTGTATGGCCAGCTTTCGACTAGCATTAAAATATTAATTGCTGTTACCTTCAAACCAATCGCATAAGCTTTGTGACCGGTATGTCTTGAGAATGCACCCCCGCCGAAGATATCCGAACTTGAAGGGGTTTCACAAGAACAGACCAAACTGCAGGATTAACTGATTAAACTTCGGCGTTTATTGGTAACACAACATGTTTTGACCCATATAAGAAATCAAGTGTGATATGTACCCTATATTCCTATGCACCTCGCTGTTTCCCTTACAGTGCAAGCATTCTTCATTACCATCAGCTCAGCTAAAATGTCAGAATTATCTCAAGCAAATATGTCACATGTGTTTGTTTATTAATCTATTAATGGAGGTGCATTGAAACTTAGGGGTCGATTTACTATCATTCCAATTTCAATTTTTTTTTTTTTTTCAAATTAAATTTTTCATTAAAATATTTTTTCTCGAAAACTTCAAATATTCAAGATTTATGAAGTGTTAAGACCACGAAAAACCCTTACACAAAACTTTAGCGAGTAAAAGCAGTCAAGGTCCCATAGAAATCAATTGAAGCTTCTCTGATCCTACTGGACCTTTATTAAGCCATTCAGAATTTTAGAAGTTTTTTTGGGTGTTTTTTCCAGTTGCCTAAACAAACTCATATTTGGAGGTTTTAGAGGTTTTCATATTTTTATCTCTGCTTTTTCTGTTCATACTTTTTATATTCAGATCTTTTAATATATGACAAGGCATTTGTGTTTATTTAGACTAGGGGACAAATTCACTAAAGGATGAAATTTAGCCAGCTAAGGCTTAGCCACTCTTTCTGCCACTTTGCAAGGCACAAATTCACTACCACTATGCTAATTCACTAAAATGAGAAGTGTGTCTCTGCAGCCAAATGCTTGTGAAGTTTCACTAGTGTTGATTCACCAGTGCAAGTGTAGGGACCCATATGTGTTTAACTGCACCTATGGAGTTAAATCCCTATCTTCTAGTTACTGGGTAAAAGTATCTAATTTCAATTTACATATCCACTGCTATTGGGCAGGTGGTGCTGTGACCACATCCTGCCTCACACTGTTATAGTGCTGGGAAGGGAGTGGAAGCTTCCTCTTTGTCATCCACCAGAGGGGCTGGGTGGATGTGCGCTGAGCCTGGGCAGATGGGCCAGTAATTAAGGAAAAACCTAATAGAGGATTTGCCAACCTGTAGGGGGTAAACCTTACACAGGGACAGTATAGAGGGTTAGGCTCAAAATGGGTCCAGTAAACACCACATTGATTGCCAAGTACACTGGCAAAATCAATGCGTGTCTAACTGAACAAGTCTTATTCTACACATTTATATGCTAGCAAAACAGAAATATTTTGAATTAGAATAGTTCCATAGGATCACTTGCATTATTGTGCATTGAGGCATAAATGACAAGCCATGGCAAACCCGTATGTAATGATAAGGAAATACATCTTCATCTTACTATGAATGTGAATTAATGTCAAGAATAATACTTAGGAAGCAGAATATCATATTAATGTACATCTGTGCAGGCCTGCACTGTACATGCCAAGGACTCTACAGTACATCATACTTTATTGCACAAATATTTACTATCTTATGCATAAATAGTATTCACTAGACTGATCAATCCCAACCGGTGTTTTTATTCTGCTGACTCACATCCAGGAATTCTATGTAGGGCACCTTGTAATCATTTTGTCCATACATCACTTGATCTTTTTACACTGGCCAGTGCTAGAGTAATAGCATGCTTATTTTAAATTAGTGTGTACCTACAATGCACTTTTAAATAGATTAACCTTTACAGTATCATCTGCTTACTTTATGGGCCAGATTTATCAAATTCACATGAAGGATTCGAAATTCGATTGAATTTTCAAAAAGATTTGAATTTGAATTTCGAATATGCAAATGAGGCAAATTCGACCATCGAATTTTGAATATTCGAATATTCAAATTTAATTGTATTCGAATATTTGAATTTTCGATGGTCGAATTACTTCCCCTTTAAAAAAATCATTCGATAGGCCAGTTCGCCAGATTGATCCTACCCAGATTGAACCTACCGAATTGCTTTTCGTTTTCGAAAATGACGCGACGCAACGAAAATTACGCGACGCGACGAAAACGACACAATGCGCGTCAAAAACGTGCCGTGACTCGTTTCGCGAATTTTTTCGCCGATTCGTGAATTTCGCTGGAAATTCGAGGATTTTTCGGCGAATCGAAACGGGGTAGATTCACCCATCACTATTGCTAACATAAATCAGATTTCTTCTACAGATAACGTGCTTTAGTTTACTTTTAAAGAATATGTTTAGCTGATAACAGAAATGGATCATGCTCCCTAACTCAAAGATACACCCAGCTAGTGCCTCGGTGATGTAAGCTCAAAATATTGTTAATATTAAAATGATTAAGAGGTTTATATTAAAAAGTTATATCATATCTTACATAGTTTTGTGTTTTCTAAAAAGTATTATCTAAAAAGGATACAATTATGTCAAAATAAATTGCAGCCACTGGTTATTTTTTTAAATAATTCAAGCAATGACAAGAAAAAGTTCCTAAAGGGAGCTGAAGCGAAAGCTGCAGAAAAGAGCAAAAGAGGAATGAAGGAGAATGAAGAAGCTATGGAGGAAGAAGACACCCTGCCTAATTTTAAAAGTACTGAAAGTTGGCCACCAGTGTTCTTTTATGGGGGGACCCTGGCCACCATTCTTTTATTTTTATAGGGGGGACCCTGGCCACCAGTGTTTTTTTTAACTTGTAGAGGGGGCCTGGCTGTCAATGATGCCCATGTGGGCTGCATGTTTGTTTTTGTTTTTTTTTTTGCCAGGCCTGCTTTTTACTCCCAGTCTGGCCCTGAATGGCCGGTCCCAAATTGTCTGGAACCACTTCTTTCAGGCATGTTGGTGTAATAAGATAGAATATATAAGCTATAAGCAAAGGGGGTTACTGTGTTGCTGTCCAGGTGCCCAGTGTTGATAAATGAGACCAATTAATAATTCATGTATATAAGGCCAAATTTAAAATCACAGGATAGGACTCCCATTAGATAACAACATTTTGTGGACCTGAAAAAATGTTTTGATTAGAAGTAATAGAATGATGGACAAAGATGACCTGAATTAACTTCGTTGTCTAGCATGTACACCAAAGAGCACACAGTTTTCCCCATTGTATTGAATGGTGTTACTGTACAACATGCTTGAATGTATTCTGCTTGCTCAGTCTGTATCAACGTTTCAGAGAAGAGACTGTTATAATTTTTTTTCCCTAATCTAATACCTTAGCATTAAAAAAACTCTCCAGTTTGATTTATTCATCATCAAAGTAAAAAGTTACTTAAGTCATTATCAATAAGAGACTGAGAAATAAAAAATTGCTCTAGAGATTAGATGTCCAATAAATACAGTATGCTTTAATTGAATAGACATCATTTTCAAACACAAATATTTGTTTTAAAAGCTTTTCAGTCTCATCACGCAGCACTTAGAACTGAAAATAATATGTCATTGCCATGGCATTTGGAGAAGTGTTGGATGAAAAGCACTCCCACTGGTATTGCCAACATTTATTTTATGTTCATCTATTTTGGATTTTGCTGACTTTATAGTAGGTAGTGTTGACAGATAAATGCTGGTGTTTTACTTTAAAGGAGATTAAACACTAATGTGCTTTTGAGTTTCACATGTCTGCTGATATAGATTAGTTAAACCATCATTATTATTTTTTTAAAAGGCTTTGGGAAGGGTATTTTCCAGAATCATCACATTGTAGGTGATACCCTTCACTCTGCATTGGTGTTTTTAAACCTTATGGTTTTCACAACAAAATAATCAAACTTTTACATTAAAAACCATAATTGCAGTGTAGAGTCTGAAAATTAATTTGTCAGTTTCTTTAAAAGCTAACATTAAGATAAGGCATACACATTAATGTCACAAATCAAAATATTGGTTTGTTAATATTTAGTTCTTTGTTTCTTGTAGTTAGAATGGCTATACTGTTGTTATATTTCCAATATATATTCAATTAGATGAGAAATTCCTAATTTCCCTATTGACTACTACTAGAGTTTTCCCATAATGAATCTGTAATGGGTATAGGGGTGTGTCAAATGATTTCCCTTCAAAACAACAGATTTCTACAGTAGAGTATTGTTACGTTGTATACCCCTTGTTTAAAGTGTCTGGAGCAAAGGTGCTCATTTGTAAATTTAGATGCTGTGGCATGGGTGCCAGTGATTCTGGAAGGTTTATTGAACAGAAAAAGTACTCTCATGGTACAATTAATGGTTCAGGCAATCAGTTCAGCAATGCAGTATCAAGCAGTATAATATACTTATCCTTAATAATATCCCTAGTTGTTCCTTAAATAAGACAGGTGTCTCTCTAAAATACTAATTCCCCTTGGGGGAGCACAGGACTGCTCTTACTGACTAGCTCTGACTTTATTAAACACCTGTGGTCTGCTACTTACTAAACCTTGTTTAAGACCCTACCTCCACCTCAGGTGCTCTGGCAGATAAAACTTTTTGTTATGCAAGGTGTTCCTTGCTTGCTATAACCTGAGTGCCTTGGATCTCCCCTATCTCTACATTGCATTGAGGTGGCCGTGCCTCTACCAAAGAGCACCAGGTATCGTGTTTTCCATTCAGGGTGTGCGAGTGCCCATTGTAACTTTGTATGGTAAATTGGCCTGTCATGGTAAAGTGGGTGTATTCAGTATATAACCTGTAACTGAGGAGCTTCAAAGGTGCTATAAATCAATTGCAGTCTTGCAAAGCTAACACTTGTGGAAACATTTTTCATATTTCAGGAAAATGACTCCAAAGGCTTGATACTTCCAAATGATTACTTAGCCTTTCCAGAGAAAATTACAGTGTTTTACCCAATATGTTTTTTTAGTGTTTTAGATGGTACAGATTAGTCCATAGTTATGTCATGTCCTTCTAATAAGTATTAAAGGACCAGTAACATCAAAAAAATTAAATTGGTTTAAAGTAATAAAAATATAATGCAGTGTTGCCCTGCACTGGTAAAACTGCAGTGTTTGATTCAGAAGCACTACTATTTTTTGTATAAATAAACTGTTGTGTAGCCATGGGGGCAACTAGTCAAAGGAGTAAAGGCTCAAGTTACACAGCAGATAGCAAATAAGCTCTGCAGAACATGTTATTTGTTATCCATTACTTATCCTGTGCCATATAGCCGTTTTTCAATTTCCGCCATTTCTACTTAACAGCTTGTTTATATGAACTATAGTAGCTTTTCTGAAGCAAACAGATCAGTTTCAACAGCGCAGGGCAACACTACATGATATTTTCTTTACTTTAAAACACTTTCACTTTTTGGTGTTACTGTTCCTTTAAAGGCTACATTGAAGAATGGTATATCAGGGTTTCCTAAACCAACAGAACACAGGCAATTTTTTTGTTACATATTTGACAAACTGTGCATTACCATTGCTCATCACTAGTAGTACATGTATGGATCCGTCATCCAGTAACCCATTATCCCGAAAGCTCTGAATTATGGAAAGGCTGTCTCCCATAGACTCCCTTATAATAAAAAAATCCAAAATGTTTATGATTTCCTTTTTCTCTGTAATAATAAAACAGTACAACTAAGATATAATTAATCCTTATTAGAAGCAAAACAAGCAATTGGGTTCCTTTAAAATTTACACGATTTTCTAGTAGACTAAAGGTATGAAGATTCAAATTACAGAAAGGTTATGCAAGACCAATTACCTTATTGTATATATCATAGTAATGCATACACACAACCTGCCTGTTATCTGGTTGTGAGGGGTACTAGCTTGACCAATACAAGCACATTATACATATAATGATTATGTATTATACACCCCCATTCAGAGCTGTGTATTGTCAGGTCACTTCATATGTAGAGCTTATGTTTCTGTATATCAGTCAAAACATGTTGTGATCATTGCCACACTCTATTCCATACAACAATAAATATTATGTGTTGTTTGACAATAAGAAGCTAAGAGGGTAATAAAACATTCTTGCAACTTTCCAATAAACTGGTTTTCATGCGAGTCTCTGCTCACACTTTCACATTCTCCTTCCCTTTGAGGTGCTATTGGTCACATTCTGAAGAATGTCAATCTGCAGCTTTTAAAGTACTGCAGATATTGTGCTACATTTTATTATTAGTATTAAACACTGCTGTGCCAAAATGTATTCTGCAGCTTACTCATATGTGATTACTCATTCCTCAAGATGAGGAATAGAATTTGTTTTATGATATTACTCACAGTGATTACAGAATGGAAATATAGACATGGCACCTGTTTGCTCTGTTTGTGCTGTGCTCAATTAGCACTTTCCTATTAGATTTTATTTTTAGCAGTATGTCATTTGTGGCAGCTGTGCAGCATCTGAAATAAAAAACATAGTCCCTACAATTAAAAAAGGGCAGGGTTACCATCCAAAATAACATTTTCTGGGAACATTATTAACCTGTCTTATCATTGAGGTAGGGGTACCGTATCATTAATGCATTTAAAGTGCATTGTTTTAGCAAGCAAAGAAACCTGACAGCTCAGAAAGATGCTAGAATTTCAATAAAAATTTGAGATTATAACTTTTTTCCATATTATTTTAAGTGGTGAATTAATCCTGCTGATTCATAGCATCAACAAAACGGCACTTCCTTCATAACATTATTAAATATTAAACATCTCTATTTAATATAATCTTAGCCGCTTGTTATATTTCATTTCAAATTTGTTTATAACCATACATCATGATAAACTCCTTGCAGGATATAGCAAATAGTTTTTACAGAATTTCATAAATCGCTATTATTGAGCTTGGATACTAAAAAACTGAAATTTTACATGAAAACAAGCATTACAAAAAAAAAAGAATCTAATATAATGGAAGAGGGTAGGTACATGGAAAAAGTTAAATAAATAAAGAATTCATAAAAACAATTGTAGGTTTGGGTATATCTAATATGTGTATAATACAATATCACTATACTAAATTGTAATGTGTGTAATGTGTTTAATTTTATTGTATTTTTGTATTGGATTCTCTTGGTAAGCATGTGCTGTCTGATATCCTAAAGAGGCTCCTTTATAATATATTGCAGGGTAGTGAGTGGCAAGGTACTGTAATAGGCAACACACATCTGCTCCAGTACTTCTGACTGAAACAGAATTTGGAAAAAAGCATGTAATCCAAATAAAATAATATATTTCTTAAGCAATTCAACAGTGGATAAACAGTTGAGTAAAGCGCACAATCTATGTCCATTATTGCAAGAATAGAAGCTACCAAAAAAGACATTAGTCTGCTTCCTGCTATTTCCTATTCTTACAATAATGGGCATATTTGCTGCACGCTACTCCATTGGTTGTCCATTACTTACTTATGGGTGAGGGTTAAGCTCACAATATCAAGTAAAGTTTGATGATGTTTGACAAATATTACATCCATAATTCAGTTTGCCACCCTTGAGTTCACAAAAGCCTGTCAGAGCTGATATAAGGGTTCAGACATATTTCAGTTTATTGTCACCATGGTAAAGTTGGTACAGGTATGGGATCTGTTATCCAGAATGCTAGGGACCTGGTATTTTAAGGATAATGGATCTTCCTGTAATTTGGATCTTCATACCTTAAGCCTACTAGAAAATCATTTAAACATTAAAACCCAATGGGCTGATTTTGCTTCCAATAAAGATTAATTATTTCTTAGATTGGATCAAGTACAATGTACTGGTTTTCCCTACATTCCTTCTTTATCCAAGTATTCCAAGTATTTGTTAAAATTTGAGCTTATTCAACTGACTTGTTTATTGTATGGATTTACCAGTTTATATCATGGTTCCTGCCATAGAGTTTTGATAATGTGATTGATAGAGTTCTTTTGGCAAAATATTCAGATTTAAATAGACCTGCCTAATTTCAGTAACTCAGTGACCCACAGTATAGCATAGGGAAGTAGGGTCATGACAAAGCCAGAGGTTGTCATGACCCTACTTCCCTATGCTATACTGTGGGTCATGACAAAGCCAGAGGTTGCCTAAGGCCCTCCTAGCTCAAGGTGTGGGGGTGACATAGGCTAGGTTAAAAGTAGAGTGCAGGGAATTTTCCACTACATTTTAGGCATCACATTAAAATAACCCCTAACCCTACCTTATAGGCACATAGCATCACTGGAGTGGAGTGGTTGAGTCCAGGAAGCAATAGGTATGTTAAGATAGAAGTGCATGATTAATGGGTGGTGGGAAGGCCTGGTGCCTCAGGGCGTAACTAAGTATCACAGGAAGTGAATTTGGTAGGGTTTGAGGTGGTTCCCAGGCAGTATGGCAACTGGCAGTGCTAGTTGTGTTGTGCAGCATAATATGGTTGTTCAGGAGTCAATTGTTTGTTATATAAAATTATGTTGTGCTAAGTTTATAAAAAATATATTGTTGTTTATTGTATGTTTTACAAGTATTAAGTGTGTATTTGGGGGTGCCGGGGTTGCTAGCTGGAGAATCTAGCTGGCATGGGCTGTGCAAGTTCTGATAATGCCTATGTCAGTGGATCTCAACCTGGGGGTCGGGACCCCTTTGGGAGTCGAATGACCCTTTCACAGGGGTTCCTTAAGGGGTTCCAGGAGCAGGTTCATCTCTCTCTCCCCACTAGCCCTGGGGCAAGGTTGTAGCTCTCCGGGTGTTGGTGCTGGGAGTTGTAGTTCAGTAACCTGTGTAAGGAGGCCAGTTGCACTACAACTTTCTATATCCCCTTAGTAGGGACTGCCATACAGCTCTCCCTGCCCATTTAAAATTTGTAAAATTAACGTAATTGGGGTGGGGCAAAAAGTTTTTGCTGCACTACGCACGGAAAACAAACCTTTATGTAGCCACACTGTCTCCTGTACTTTCCTAACAATCTGCTCTGGGCTGGCAACGAAAATATTTTAATATTTTATGGTTGGGGGTCACCACAACATGAGGAACTGTATTAATGGGTCACAGCATTAGGAAGGTTGAGAACCACTGGCCTATGTCATGGGATGATTCTCATTTTCTGCCAAGGGTCTGCTCACTTGTTCTCCTTGGTATTCAAATCACAATTTTGGTGATATGAAAATGCAAAAATGTTTTCCTAATATGCTAAATGCTTGATATACATTGCATGTAAAAAGTACTAATCTGTAAGCATTTATATGACATATACATTTTTTTTAAGAATACCACAGTGTGAATATGCATATCTGTAATAGAGAATCTGTGGCCACACTTTGGGAGCAGTTTGGGGCTTTGTGAGATCCTGGGTTATATGCCCATATCATGTTCCTGACTTCTTCAGATTGCTGCCTACCCTGAGCTCCTCCTAGCATTTTGACTCAGTACAAGGCTACTGCCATTTGCTCAGCATCTAAATTCCTTGCTTATCACTCCCATTGGCTGATATTTCTGAATGATTTTGCTCATATTTAATTCTTGGTGCATTTTACCAATTCAGAGATCTTCCATTATGCTTTGCTTTCAAGCGAACAAAAGTATTTGCAAACATATTGCACTTAAATATATTCAATGCAAATCAAAGCTGCCCGGTTTAGATGGAAAAAAATCTTTAATACTTTGAAGCTAATTTTATTACAGCAAGTAGGAAAAAAATGTTTAACTGGATAGGTTACTGAAAGCAACATACTGTATGACTATGAACCGATAGTGTCCCATTTTAACAAAACCAAAAAATCATGCTACTAAATTATTTTGCCCTCTTCAATTTCCATCTGCTCTTTCCTAATCTATTACATTACAACTTAAAATCTAAACTCCAGCTGGTGGATTCTTCTAATAACATTTAACCATAGCAATTGCTGCTTTCAAGTTTTGCTTTCTTTTCCCCTGGATACATTCTACACACACACTTTGTGAAGTTCAAATTAAAAGCTAGACACATTCATAGCAGGTGGTAAGTAATACTGGGAGACATGACCAGCTGGTAATTCTCTTTCCTATGATAAGAGCAGAAAATGGCAGCAAATGTTAACTATTTTAAATAAGTATGTTTTAGCACATTAACTATGACTTCTGCCAAAGGTCATCAATGTTGATTAATTTCTTTGAGCATCCAGAATCAGTCCTCTTAGGTGTGCCTTGCCAAAGGCATGAACCATGTTTTAATAAGTATAATTCATCTTATCTTAGTCATTAAAAATCATTTCACACCCTGTGTTTCTTGTATTGTACTTTTTTCCTAATTGCTTCTCTAAACATAGAAATGATAATACTTATAAACAAACTGAATCCATGACATTTGCACAAATGAATCAGTGTAGGCTTAATGCCGATTAAGACATTATTACAAATTGCTTAAATGAAGATGATCTCACATGTGATCTCATCTACAGTATAAGCACTATGAGTGTGTTTGTCTTAGAATGGGGCAAAGGATTTGCCTAGCTGTTTGGCTGTGAGACCTCATGAGGTAATTAGGTTCCAATTACACAGATAATCTACCTGCATAATAAACTTTTGCTAGCTAACAGTATCATTATATACCAGTTATATACCAGTTATGCCCAAAAGGTAGATCGGGATCTACCAGTAGACCTTTAGCTGGTGATCAGTAGATCAAAAGACACTGTCAACAAACGGCTTGTCTAAATCATCCTCCTATTTCATGCTTTTCATTCAGATTTTTATTATATTACGGTCACTTAAGAAATAGATGTTAAATATAGCAATATACATTATCTTATAAAATCAGTAAAGTACTATATTCATGGAACAGAATGCTAACAATGCTTTTATGGATGTAGATCATAATGGAACAACATCATTAAAATTAGACCTTGCTTTAGTAATGTATGGGCAATCCTGTTATATACGGATTGTTTACAAATGGGTGGGGATGTATACCATTAAAAAAAATGTTGGCAATAAATCTTGGAACCTGTTTTTAACAAGGTCTAAATTGGCCCTTAAAGAGTAGTTTAACTTTCAGTTGAATTTTTTTATCTATTTATTTATTTTTTATTATTTAATGTTTAATTGTGTTCTGCGGTTCAAGCTTGGAATTGTAATGGCTAGGTTACTAGGCTCCCCCTTAAAACAAGCTGAATGTTTGGAAGTCAGAATGTGGGGAAAACAGAACAGATTTAATCCATTGCCTTTGGTCATGCCCACACATTCAAACATTTTGGGGGGAGATCGACAACTACTGGAATAATGCATCTGGGAAAACAATGATACCAACAGCGGCCTGGGCCATATTTAGCAAAATTCCACCTGATACCAATACCTCCAAGTCAGAAAAGGCCCAGGCTGAATGCTTAGCAGCAGCAGCCAGAGAAGCCATACTTCATAAATGGCTATCACAATCCACTCCACCTTTATCTTTAATGTGAGACTGCTATCAAGTTAGCCACAACATGCATTACTAAGGGTTAAGGACCCAATATAGCCACATACCAAATTCAGTTGAATAAAGGTTGCTTATAAAGACTTGTTTTGAAGATGGAGACACCTCCATGTTATATGAAGGTCACTTTGGTAAGATGCAAATGTTAACTACTACCTGTGAGATCAGGTCTACAGATGCAGCCACTTGGATTTGTGTGTTAAATGCATTGTGACTCAGGGTTAATTGAAGAAACTGTGTTATCTAAAGTTATCTTAGCTCATTTAATGCATTTAACCTTTTCATTAGCATACCAAAGCTCCATTGTTTTCAATGGTGAACTCTTTAATGGATGGGATGCTGTGACAATATTCTGTGTTAAGTGAGTTAAATGGGATAGATGAGTTAAGTTATTGTGTCAAACACTAAATCCAAAATGCCTTCATCTGTATTTGAATTACCTTGACTGCTATATGTTATTTTGTTTATTTGTTTTTATATGTAATTTGCTAACATGACTGTCAAACATAACATAAATAAAAACATTATTGAAGAAGAATGAAAGATATATAGGAAAGGACGTCTGTAAAAAGATAATAAAAATTGTATTATGGGAAGAAATGTTGCTAAGCATATGCCAGTCTAAGATCTACTAAAACCTAATTCCAAGATGAACTTAGCATCTATTGTGACTTCATGTCATGAATGGCACCCTAAATCCAGAAACTAGGCTCTTGCTTCTGCCTACAAGAACCACCTTTCACCTCAGGAGGAGCCCTCAGCTAATTGGATGCTTCCAGGTCTTACTAAGAGGGGAGCAAAGCGAAAGGTTCTGGACAAGCTAAGGGACACGATTGTCTCACAAAGGATACAGATGGAGGATAGGACGGCAGACCAGCCAACACAGCGTGCAACAGGCGGGCTAGGCCAGCACAAGCAGAGTAGAGAATAGTCAGACAGGCCAGGGTCAGTATTGGAGATATCAGAATGGTCAGCAGGCAGGCAAGGGTCAGGATACAGATTACAGAATAGTCAGGCAAGGGTCAATAACCAGGAGATCAATAGGATACACAAAGAACTAACACCCAGGAACTAGTCAAATATAATCTACCAACGGGCAGTGAGTTAAGCACTGAGATCTCTTTAAATACAATTCACGCCATTGTGCCGTGATGTCATCACACCAGCATCAATGCGCCAATGAAACCCAGAAGTGCGCGCCGTTCTTTAGCCATTTGTGTTTCCATCATCAGTTGTGAAACTTCCAGGAAGAGTGAAACTGTCCAAGACATCAGACAGGAGATAACATGCCAATATCAAAATTGTCTGCACTGCAAAGCTGTCCAGTCTGTCTGCTCAATGAGTGAACAAACAAAGGTAAGAGATTGGAATGGATACAAGTGTGAGGAGATATCTTGTGTGTGTGCCTGCTAAATCCAAGGATAGGTACATTTGGAAATGTAGCACTACCTGGGCTAATAAGAGCTCTTGGAAAGGGACATATTGCAAGGGACTGAACTATTCAAATAGATATCCTATTTAGAGGAAATGTTGGGACTGTGATAATATGCTAGTTAAAGGAACAGTAACACAAACAATTTAATTGTTTTAAAGTAATTAACCTATAATATATTGTTGTCATGCACTGGAAAAGCTTTTTGTTTGCTTTAGAAAGACTACTATAGTTTATATAAACAAGCTGCTGTGTAGCCATGGGAACATCCATTCAAAAAAAGGAGAACATGCACAGCTTACATGTCGCATAACAGATAAATAGGATTTTCTATTACCGCACACCTCCTTCCACTTTTCTGCGTAGTGGTGCTGGTCCTCCGTTGACCTGGCCAGGTCTCCTTACTGCTTTGTAGTTTAGAAAAACGGTCCGCACACACCAATATTGCAGTCGGGGATTGTGCCCCTTTTATTAATGCCACCAACATTTTTATCCTGAAGAAGGGAGGCTGTGTTCCCCCCGAAACGTTGATTGTTGGTGGCATTAATAAAAGGGGCACAATCCCCGACTGTAATATTGGTGTGTGCGGACCGTTTTTCTAAACTACAAAGCATAACAGATAAACCCTATCCAATACAATGGTGTTTTATCTGTTACATGCTATGTAACTGTGCCTTTTCTCCTTTTCCAGCTGGAATGGCTGCCCGATGGTTATACAGCAGCTTGTTTGAATAAACTATATTAGTCTTTCTGCAGCAAACAAACCATTTTTACCAGTGCAGAGCAACAGCACATTATATTTTCCTTACTTTGATAAACTTTCAGTTTTTGGTGTTAGTGTTAATCACAGTGTTTTTTCTGACAGAAAGATAGACAGATAGACCCCCATGTGTCCTGCATTGATTGAAGATTGGACAACTTAAAAGAGCTTATTTACAGTATCAGGGCCTGATGCCTCTATTTGTTGGTACTAAGGAGGAAGCTGTTGTGCAGAATGTCAGGTAAATGTCCAGTTTGCAGTACACAAGGACACAAGATTAATCAGATCAAGGTTGATATCTAAGCAAGAAGTCAAGGGCAGGCAGGGATCAGCGTAGTCAGGAGTCAAAGCAAGAAAGCACCCAACCTAAATTTGGGAATTGAATCCATATCTCTGGTGTCATTTGTATTTATTTTGTGGAACACACTTTTGTGACTAGTTGTAATAATTGATTCTTTCGGGGTTCACATAGGGTAAACTATAAATATTATTTTTACACTGTTTTTTACACAAGTTATGTGCATATGATTTTACACAGATTTGATAAAAAAAACTATTTTAATGTATAACATAATCTTCAGGAATATATACAATAATTTTGTATAATTTAGTGTAGTAACTTAAGCTCTCTCTCTTGTTTAACTGTTTGCCATAGTAGTTAGATAGTGGAGGAGTGATGGGCGAATCTGTGGCATTTCGCTTCAGCAAAAAATTCACGAAACACTGTTGGCGTCAAAAAATGAATGCAGCCGGACGCCTGCATCCAAAACGAGATGCTGGCGAATTTTTGCCAGGCGTTTTGCAAATTTATTTGCCAGCAGCAAATCGCGGGTATTCACTGCAAATTTGCGGCAGATGAATAAATTTGCCCATCACTAGTGATGAGCAAGATTTTTTGCCATACTTGGATTCACAGCATAATTCTGTAATGGCAGATATTTTTGAGAAAAAAATTACACTGTACACAACATAATGCCCATTTCCCTTATGTACTTTGTGTGATAAAAGATGCTACAAAAAATACTTCATTGAGTTTTTTTGCTAATTTTTTCTAGTCTTAATTGGAGTGGGCAACTGTGGTGTCCTCCATGTCTGGGTTCTGTTACTGTCTAGACTTTCTTATTCATCTTGTTTACATTGTTTATTAATACAACTGGAATTATTCAAGGTAAGGAAAACATGTACCATTTTTGTCTTTTCAGAAAAAAGGTTTTTTGGATTTAGAAGAGGAGAACACTTTATCTCTTCTTTACTCCCATTTTCAGTATTCAGTGGTCCTTTAAAGGAAAATTGCATTAAGATTATGGATCTCTCAGCAGAAGTAAAAGGATAACGTATCATTGTGTTATAATGGTAGGTGAATATTTCCAAGATATAATACTAATGTAAAGCTATACTTCCACCTAAAAGGCAGAAAAGAAAAACATAGCAATAATGCACTTTGCTAGTTTAAATATTGTAATCTGCAGCATCACATTAGCCAATTTCCTTTCCAAGTGCATTTATCTTGTCTATATAAATTACTCTATAAACTGCCACAATGATATAATCATTTCCTACATTTTTTCACTTTTCTCTCTAGAACTTTTTAACTTTTACTTTTCTTAAAATGATGCAGCTTCTTTACAGCAATGAATACTGTATTGGAGATCATTTGAGATAAGGTATTTCTCTTAATTTTCTCAACGAATCTTAAAGCAACATTCATATGTTTATGGGGATGTTTATAATTATATACCAAAAATCATAATATATTTGGTGACACAGTCAGGGGTGTATTTATTTAGGAATGAATATGGATAACACTTTTATATTTATTGTGATATAAAAACATTCTGTAGCCAATTACAGAGCTATGATTTTACTTACTGATTTCTTACTGACCGTGAACCAGGAAAATCAAAGCCCTTTGTGGGATAAAATTAACAACTGTGCCTGGGTAAGTGGTAGCCAGGATGACATTTGATGCATGCTAAAGTGAGCCATTTGAATTGACAGAGACTATAAAATGTATGTTAACAGACTCCCAGTGTAAGGTTACCAACATTTGCTATTACACACAATTTTTGAAATCTCCTATTATATCACATGAGAGCAGAAAAATTAGAGGAGACAAATAACTTGGCAAAGGCATTCTCAATATATTTTACTAAAGTGAGCCATTTGAATTGACAGAGACTTTAAAATGTATGTTAACAGACTCCCAGTGTAAGGTTACCAGCATATGCTGTTACATGCAATTTTTGAAAGCTCCTATTATATCACATTGGAGCATAAAAATTAGAGGTGACAAATAACATGGCAAAGGCATTTTCAATATATTTTACCAACACCACAACTTATTCTCATAGTCAGCTCCAAGTTCTTACTTCTTTAAAAACATTATTACTAGTGTAGTACTATAGTAAATTGAGTGCACTGTCCTCTACTATTAGCTCCACTCTCAATACTGTGCTCCAGATGAGACCTTAATTCTTAGGGAGTAAGCCCTCGCAAATGGTGTGGAGGCAGGGTGTAATGTAATTGTAACTTTGAGAAGAGTGCAATAATTGGGTGCCAGTGGTTATTATAACTTAACCAATGAACATATTTATTGAGCAATAACATCCACAATGGGGAAGGAAGAACAAGCAGGATCATACAGAAACAGTGGATAGGCATACAGTATACTCACATCACCTTTGTTCAGTATCTGTCCCCACAGGGATGGAAACATGTACATTGGAGAAGCTTGGGGCACACCCAGCTTTCAGCCTTTTCCCCAAGTGGAGCCTGAGGGGAACTCAAATCCCTTAGCCTGACATTTTTACTTTGAAAAATTGCCTTCCTGCCCAGTGTTGACAAATAAATCCCAGTAAATTGTATTGCTGTACTACGGGCATATGGTCAAGTGAAAGCCTGCATTTCCAGAAGTGGAGCATTTGAGGCACTTTACTTAATACATTGAATTTTCACAGTTCCCTAGGGTATTACTCATACCACCAGATGCCCTAAAATACCATGTCCTCTTAGTGATTTAACATGCTACACTGAGTCCTAAGCAGAGAGTACCTACAATCTGGGAGTGTCACCTGGAGAGTTACCCAACAATACTTCACAGTGGAGCACACAATTGCTCTTGCTAGCTCACCCTGTCTATCTTACACACCTAGAATTTGATATAATAGCTAATATACTGCCATATACTTTAAGTTTTCATTTACAGGATCACTTTCTTTGACTTCCACAATGAACTTGGCCTACTTTAGGGTTCAAGCTCCTGCTTCACAGAGGTCTCCTGTCTCAGATTTTTGCCAGGCACAAGGATTCGGCCGAATCATGCTTATTAATTCACTATTTGCTTTTTCTTGTCTGAGTATGTCTGCAGCTGGGTTTTTAAGTGCATTTATTATTTTCTGCTTACAGAGATACCGAAACATAAAAATGCAAATTGGAGAGTTGACCTGCATTTACTCTATGGTACTCTAAACATAGCACAACAAAGGGAAACCATGATAAAAATTCTGTGTGAAAATGACTTTTATTTATTAAAGCTCTTATAAATTAGAACAAATATATATAGAGAATAGAAAATTAGGTGTTTTCTGTGTATTATGTTGTCCCAAAAATATGTTATATGAGGCTTAGTATGCTGAAATATTTAATTCCAGATTGTAAAAAAATAACTGTGACCATGGAACTTCAACAATTTTGTGAATGCTACAGATGAGAAATAAAAGCCAGCAGCTCCAGCCAGTCATTAGTAGTGATGGGTGAATAAATTCGCCAGGCGCAAATTCTCAGCGAATTACCATATTTTGCTGCCAGTTAATAAATTTGCAAAACTGCAGCAACGATTCGCTGCATAAAAAAATTGTGCATGCACATCAGAATAGTCACACGCATAAAACTGTTGCATGTCAAAATTATTCAGACGCCTATTGACTTTAATGCATTAGGACAAAATAGGTGCGAGTCAGATTTGTCAAGGCTGTCAAAATTGTCACAAGTTCCCTAAATGTTTCGCCTTTTGAGAATTTGTGGGAAATTAACAAATTTTTCAGAGAAACAGGACAAATCACTGGTCATTAGGATATGACATCTACTCTGAAAGGAGAATGGCTACAGAGAATACGTTCACACATTATTGATTTGAAAATGAAAACGTGTGTAGATTTATCAAAGTTTAAACTGGTGAATGGATGGATTTCAGGCAGTTTGAGCTTTATTCCCAGTTACAAACGATCAGAAAATTGTTAATGAATAGACATGTTTATCAAAGATGCTTTGAACTGTTGCTTTTTAGTGGGGTGCTAGAACTTTGCGCAGCTTAAAGCATCTCTTACCACTATCACCCATCTAAATTGTTAATTCCCACATGTGATTTTTTACATGGAATTATCTAGTTATATTTCACAGCTCTCTCTTCAATCATGTACCAAAGGTCAAATTCGCACTTTAACCTTTTAATAGATATACCCCTAAAACTCCCTGACAAGGCGACTCCTCAATTGACCCTTCAACCTCAGCCATCCTACTGAACCTTATTGTTACATACCTTGATGAAACACCAGGAGCCAGACATGGTGTAAAATGGCCACATCATTTAATCACATTTTATTAAATAAATAGAACCTTGCCAGCCTAACCACGGCAATATTCTAAAGCCAGAATTCTATAAGAGAACACTACTATGCTCTGCCATTCCTCAGTGAAGACTAGAGATCAGCACTATGCCATATATCCACCACTGAATATTAGGCTGTCTCTACCTAAAGAGAGAATGGGCCCAAATTCTGCTACCAGCAGGAGCTGCATCTCCCACCATGAAAGAAGTTCATCAGCCCTGCTGCAGGACCTGAATCTGCAGTGTCTTGATGATATGAAAGCCAAGTAGGCTGTTACCTAGCACAAGCAGTAGTAACATCTGTATCAACCAAACCACTGTGCAAGTCTCTATTCAAACTTGTTTTTTTCAAACTTTGTTAACGTCTCTTATGAACCAGTCACTCGTCTGGTCTAGAATCTGAACTTGCCAGTCTTCAAACAGGTGTCCTTTTTTTAGATGTAGGTACACGTCTGAGTTCTGACGAGAGGAAATGGCTCTTCTGTGCTGTGCCATACTCGGGTGTAACTGTTGTTTGGTTTTCCTCCACATACGAATCAGAGCACTCCTCACTACACTGCACTGTATAAACAATGTTACTCTTCTTGTTACATAGTTAAATTGGGCTGAAAAAAGACAGAGTCCATCAAGTACAACCCCTCCAAATTAAAAACCCAGCATACACACACACACATCTCCACTCTTTCACACCTCCACTCTTTCACACAAACCATATATGCCCATAGCTATACTAACTGTAGAGTTTAGTATCAAAATAGCCTTTGATATTATGTCTGTCCAAAAAATCATCCAAGCCCCTCTTAAAAGCATCAACAGAATCAGCCATCACAACATCACCCGGCAGTGCATTCCACAACCTCACCATCCTGACTGTGAAGAACCACCTACGCTGCTTCAAATAAAAGTCCTTTTGTTCTAGTCTGAAGGGGTGGCCTCTGGTGCGGTGATCCTCTTTATGGGTAAAAAGGTCCCCTGATATTTGTCTATAATGTCCTCGAATATATTTGTAAAGTGTAATCATGTCCCCTCGCAAGCGCCTTTTTTCCAGAGAAAACAACCCCAACCTGGACAGACTCCCCTCATAATTTAAGTCTTCCATCCCTCTAACCAGTTTAGTTGCACGTCTCTGCACTCTCTCCAGCTCATTTACATCCCTCCTAAGGACTGGAGTCCAAAACTGCACTGCATACTCCAGATGAGGCCTTACTAGGGATCTATAAAGAGATATAATTATGTTTTCATCCCTTGAGTTTATGCCATTTTTTATGCAAGACAAAACTTTATTTAGTAGCTACATAACGACACTGCCCAGAATTAGACAACTTGTTATCTATAAAAACCCCAAGATCCTTCTCACTTAAGGAAACTCCCAACACACTGCCATTTAGTGTATAACCTGCATTTATATTATTTTTTCCAAAGTGCAGAACCTTGCATTTATCAACATTGAACCTCACTTTCCAGATTGCTGCCCAGTTTCAAAACTCACAAATCACTCTGCAAAGTGGCAGCATCCTGCATGGAACCTATAGCTCTGCAGAATTTAGTATCATCTGCAAAAATAGAAACCATACTTTCAATGCCCACATCCAGGTCATTAATAAACAAGTTGAAAAGCAAGGGACCCAGAACAGAGCCCTACGGTACCCCACTAACAACACTGGTCCAATTAGAAAATGTTCCATTTACCACCACTCTTTGAAGTCTATCTTTTAGCCAGTTCTCTATCCAGGTACAAATACTATGTGCTTTGGGGTTGGATCTTTTTGGTGAAGTAGTTGCTGCCTCTTTGTGTTGCTGGGTTTAAAGCAGATATGGATGTCGTGTTTATTAAAAATCCTTCCTTTTCGCAACACCCCAGGTACATATGGGAGGACCAAGTTATTTCTCCTGCCCTGTTTTCCACCTTCACCTGTAGTCTTGGTGTTATTGCTTCTTTTTCTACTAGTTGTCACAAAAAGCCCAATCTAGATACCACATGTCTTCAGGGCCCCTCTGAGATGGTGCATTTATCCCAAGAGATATGCAAGCTGTGCTGTGAAACTTCAAGCGACATTGTGCTAGTTGAATGCATGTGCTGGGGATTTTATATAAAATTAAAACATAAAGGAAAACTCCTTTTTCCAAGGAATGCTTGCCAATAATCAACCAGAATCAACTTTCCTGGGCTACCTAACATGTTGGCCACACACATTGAGCAAATGTAACAAGGCAACCAAGTGTTACCACTTCTGCAGGAACAAGAGACTGCCTCCTTACCAGTCAGCTAATCCTAACACAACCCATACCTTGGGTTAGGATTAACTGACAAGTAAGTGATATAACTTCAAAAGGACAAAAGGTGAAAAAAGAAACATTGTTGGATAGACACTTTAATATTCATGGCCATCAGGTGGCACAATTACTATGGCAAGTTTTGGAAAAAGCCTTTAAAAAGGCTATTACATCAAAGGGAATGCTACTGGATATGGCGTCTAGGAACTAACTAATCTTCTCTCCAAACTCTAGGAACTAAGTATCCTAAGGCATTGAACTAGGAATACAATATGTCTTTTTTTTTGTAAATAATTAACTATTGGTTTTATTAGTTTGCAGATGAATAGTCAATATACTGCTATTTAATCACGGAAAGTAGATTACACCCTGCATTGTCTTCACGTAGGGTAAGATATTTTAAATATCTACAATAGTTATATTACATTGTTTGGAATTGGGTATACATTTTGTATTAATGTCTGTACTGTTTTGATATGGTTTATGGATATTTTATTATTTTGGACTATTAAGGACATTGTTGCACTGTTTAATCCCTTTTATTACTCTAGTTATTCTGGCCACGACTGTGAAGTTAAGAATCAATATAGAAGAATGGAAAATACACAGAAAAAGATTTTCCATTGGGAAAACATTTTTATTGGAAAGCTTTTTAACTGATAAAAAATGATATTTTTGACTTTTTAAGTGATTAAGCACCAAATTTGGAAGTGTTTCTTTTGGAAGTATTAGTTTTCACGGGTTGGAGGATAATCAGTGGCTGGCATCACTTAAGGTGTTTCATTAGTCATGTGTGCCATTGGAATTTCTTGTCTGTAATCCTAACGGAAGGGGACGCCGAACCTTCTCCTGTGAGCACCAGACGACTCTGCTTAGCAAACGGGGTAGGGTGTGCAAGGACCAAACCTATTTACATGTGACTCAAAGTACTTCAGGCTAGGGCCTTCGCAGCATGGAAGATTTCCCAGGTAGAGTAGTTTAACTACATCTCTCACGCTACTTTGCTACACCAAATAGAAATTATGGGCACCAGGAGATTTTTGTGATGAACAAAATGAATAACTGTTTATTTGTACAAGACAAATGAGCCCAGGGTTTACTTACAGAGGTCAAGGCATACACAATGCCACACAGCAGGCTAAAACAGGTTACATTACACAGCAGAGAACAGTGACTCCCAGCAAGCAAGGTAGTCGAGTAGTACATCCATTAACTTGTGCAATATACCTCAAAGTGGTCCAGCTCCCACCCAGTTGAGTGGTCAGGGAGAACACCTTCTAATCCTGACCCTATCCACTGTGGCCTCTTTACGCTAGGCAATTCAAAAGCCTTGGGAAGATACTCCCTGCTACAATCCTCAATGGAGCTCCAGCTGCTCTTACTATCTGTCCTCTCTACCTTACTCTCCTATAGAGTCTATGACAGAACTAACCCTGTTTAGCTAACCTGCTCCCCGACTCAGACATTAGAGGACCCGGTCCCTCTAGGCACATGGCTTTTCTGGGCCTTGCTGTACCCAGGCTCCCTGGATCAGCATCCAGCAGCCAAAGAGGAAGATCCACCCCTTCTCTCTCGCTATACCAGAGTGTGACAGGATGTGGTGACAGCACCTCCTGGTCAATAGCATTGGATATGCAAATACTTAAACTAGATACATTAGCTTTTGCTCAGTAACTAGGGAAAAGGGATAGGGAATTAAAGCCATAGGGACACATTAAACTCTAGGGGTCCCTACATAACTATATCTATAGAAATACTGTACAACACGCAGAATTAATATAGCAAAGCCAAGGAATGTAATTATTCCTGACTGAGCCCCACAGCTGCATACCCCAACTACAGCTCTATGTATTCTCTAATGAGTTGCAGTAGCAGCAGCTCAGTGTCACAGACTGAATTTCAATTTAATACAGAGGATGCATCTTGGACCCAGGCTGACTTCCATGCTGCCTGAGTGACTACAGTGAAATTAACTGCAAATAAACAGCAGCTGCCCAAATAGTTTTACCCTCAAAGTCAACAGTATAGTGAGGAGTTAGTGTATTGATACTGCAGCTAATAACATTATCGAAAAGAGAGAGGTATGCCTCATGTTTAAACCTGCTCAGAAGATAAAGAAATGAACAGCTTCTTCTGTTAACATCACGCCTCTCTATTTCTCTGCCACCTGCCTCGCTTTCTCCTGCCTTAACTCATTCCTTCTCACCCAATCATAGCTCCATCTCATTCTGCCAATCTATTCATATAGAATGTGTTTGATCCCAAGGGCACCTAATTTAAAGCATCTGACACACTTTCAAGTATCACAACATTTGTAACATATAGAGAAAAAAATGAAATACAAGTTATTTTTTTTAAAAAGGCATGATTGTTTGTTATGTAAAAACGTGTCTACAAACTGTAGTGCCCAAAAGAAAAAATGGAAACTGTTTAGGCAGTCACTTACATGTTTCTAATGAACTGGACCATAATAGTTAAAGAATCTATATCATGCTGCATATACAGTAAGTATAACTTCATGGTCAGCGGCATAAAAACAGGGGGAGCAGACCACGCAGATACAGGGGCCTGAGGGAAGGGATGGCCCAGAGGAACAGGAACTATTGTTTTTCTTTCCTCCAGGAGAGAGTCATTTACAATCAACCTGGGAGGTAATAGATTTGCAGGTCAAGAGCAGGAAAAGCCTGAAGTATTTTCTTGTATGATCCAGGAAATTTAATTTACAACCTTGTGCATAACTGCTTAAATTGTTCTGTAAATGCTTAAAGTAATTGGTGTACTGGTCACTGAATGAATTTTAATCAGCTGGGTATAGGTGCCTGTGTGGTTAGAAGTAAATGCTCCAAGCACTGTTTGCTGGGAAAAAAGGACACAAAGTCTGTTCAAGGCAGAAGGCAACTAAATGGACCATTACAAGCCAAACATGACAATTTGATGTATCGTATACAACATTGCACTTGATCAAGTTATTTTTAATGAATTAATATTTTTTATGAACTACAAAGCATTGCCTCAACTTACTTATGTAAGTTGATGATGGAACAAATACATCATTTTATGATAGGCAAATTTATTGGCCATGTGCAAATTGGACACCGGCACCTATTTTGATGCCTGTGAATTGACACCAGTGTCAAAACCCGTGTTTCACAAATTTTTCACCATTTCATGAATTTCCCGCAAAATTTGCAAATTTTTCGGCAAAATGAAATGGGAAAAAATCGCCCATCACTAACGGCAATCTATTAAACTTCTTCATCTTGCTGCTGAAACTGTACCAGTAAAGGGGAGGTATTGTTATAGAACATTGACTGTTTGATTAAGACAAATTAAACAAGCAGGACCAACTTTCACATTTGTTGGAATGACACACATATGCTAGTCCCAAGAGGTCAGACAGACTTCAGAACCAGACCAGGTTGGAGCCTGCACTTTGCTGGATGAGGGAGAAGATAGGAGGCTAGTGGAAGCTTTCCCCAGAGGTGGGAAGCATTTAGGATTGTCAGCAAGGACATATGGCCCCAAGGAGGAGTTGCTTGGAGAATGGATCTGGGTGAAAAGGGCTGTCTGGGTGAAAATTGCCTGTCTGCATTTCAAATAAGAAAACCAGAGTTGAAGTGAATCCAGAGTTGAAGTGAAGGACACTGTGATCAGCTAATCACTGATCTCCTTGTCACAGCCTCACCTCTTAATGGAATTGAACAGCCCCTTGATGATACTCCCTGAACTTCCCCAAATCAAAAGGTAAAAACCCTACTGAGCTCAGTTCTTTGAATCCATGGGTTTTATGTGCCTGTCACAGTAAAGTTTTATCTAAAAATCTATCTAGTGACAGGAGCCTGCAGCCACAGGTGGCCCAGTTACATGTACGATGAGTACTGTGCCATTAGGAAAGTGTTTCTATTAATTTTCCATATGGGTTTAAATTGCCTTTGATACTACGATCTGGTGGTTTCCAGTATACAATGCACAGGCCAAATTTTAGAATACTAGTATCATCAGCTGAGAACTTAAGTGTGTTGCCATTATGCAACCATGTTGTTTTCCCAAAACTGGACAAAATGAATCTGTACTTAACTGTGCAGACTAGTTTTTCCTTATAGGCAGTACAGCTTTTCTCAATCTCAAACATGCTGCTAATTTGAGTATGAATCTAGTTCTGACTCATTTAACAAAGAATCATTATCTTTGAATCCTGCAATGGTTGTGAGAAAGTTTCCAGATTAAATTACAGTAGGTGGTTGATCTGGGCAGCCCCACAGGTAAATGTGGAACTATGTACGAGTAAAATTCTGCTTTCTTTGTAGTTTATGTACTACTTGTACCTGTGTCCCTCTATTAAATAAGTTTAGTGGTTAAAACTCACACAATGCTAAATTGATTGTTCCCTTGCCAAAGAAAAAAAAGGAACAAAAAAAACCTTATTTTGCCTAAGTAATTATGTGTTTTTAGTGTAGACAAAGAAATTATCACAGCATGAAAAAGTAATTATTTACTCATTGAAACAACAAGGCACAGCAGGTATGTGGTTTTTATTTAAGGCAACACTACAGAAGAGTAACAGTGAGAAAATGTGGTATTGCAAATAAACAGTATACAGAATATGTCATATTTATGTTTGTTAAACATCTGTTATCAGGAAGGAAAAATAATATTCTGATTTCAAAGCATAGCTTCTAAAATTAATAAAAATAAAAGTTGTCTGTTTAATAATTATTTTATAGGATTTCTAATAAGTAAGAAAAAAATTCCCAAGCATTAAAATAAAGTTAATCCGTTGAATGATTTAATCAGTTGGGACATGCTTTAAACTCTCAGTCTGATCTAAAAATTTCATGATATAATTCCATCCATAAAACATTGTAACAGATTTTTAATGCAATTTGAGCTTATTTCTGAATAGAATTGTGGCAGAGTTTCTTTGGCTTGCTGTAAAGTATTTCTACAGTGGCTGTAAATCATTGGGAGAAGTATTCTAGCAGCCTGCAATTTGCAAGAGGACCCTGGGGAGTGAAGGAGGAAGTCATATCTGCATTACAGCAGATCTTAAAACTTACCCTCCCTGCTTATAATTATACATTAATAAACACCACTTTGAAAACAGATTGTTAAGGGATCTGATATCACATTCACTGAGATCCTGAATGCATGTACTCTCACTAAGAAGGTACCACAGGTATGGGATCTTTAATAAAAAAAAACCCAGTCTCCAGAAAGCTTCAAATTACAGGACAGCCATCAAGTCAATTTTTAAAAATACATATGTTTTCTTAAATTTTTGTAATGGTAGAACAGTAACTTGTACTTGATCCTAATTAAGCTGCATAAATCTATATTAGTGGCAAAACAACCCTATTTGGTTTATCTATAGTAATAATAAGGAATACGTTTCTCTGTAGGTGTTTTGCTAGTCATCCGACTGGCTTTCTCAATTCAGAAATGTGTGTATTTAGCGTCGAAATGTTTTAGTAGACTTAAGGTACTGTATGGTAATTCAATTTTTTTTTTTGTGAATTCCAGTATTATGGAGTTTTAAACAGAGCTTTCAACTTAAAATCAATTATTTGGGGTATATACTGTATGGTTTCAGGGCTGCAACTAGGGGTAGGCAGAAATGAGACCTGTCTAGGGCACAAATGTGAAGGGGTGCCAGGTATTTACATCTTCTGCCTGGCTGCTTTAGTCTATAGCCCCTCATGGAGAGGATTTTTGCACTTTTCTCACTAGCGCAATCCTACCTCCCCCACCCTCCATGTGTTACTGCTGGAGTGTGCACACAATCGCACATGTGAGGGGGGGGTAGGATGATGAGAGTGATTGCCTTGGGCATGGCAATGACTTGGCCGAGCCAAAAGTTTTTAACCCTGAAGTGACGTAGACAGAAGTGATATCACTGCTCATGCACACAACTGTATCTGAAGCCTCTGATTTTGCACTGAGCATGTGCACATTTCTCCACTGACATCATTAAAAGCTTCTGCACATGCACACATTGGATTTTACCAGAGATCATAAAAAATCTGAGGATTACTCAATCATGACTGGATATCAGGGAAGAGAATGAAAAATGGGTAACTCCCACAAATATTGGGAGAGTTGATGGGCCTGGTCATATACTTTCAAACCTTTGTCATGTTATAGTCTGTGAGTGAGTTCTTTGCTTTCTTACAAGTACTTGTTTATCACCCAATTTTTCTCTGAAACCTGAATTCTTAAATCAGTAAACTAAGTAACTGCTCAAATGTAGATTGTGATTTATTACATACCCTGAAAGGGCAGAGTGAGCATAGGGGGAGGGAAAGGTACTGTAGTTCTCCTTCTTGTATAATAAATGCATCCTTATTTGTAAACCTGAGACACGTGCTGCAGCTGGGTGAAGGGGAAACTGTATTTATACAGAAGTTATTATATCTAGTTTAAAAAAAAAAATCTCTGCTTATTAAAGGGGTGAGAGGGAGAAGTAAAAGTTAATAAAAAAATTAAGTGCTTTATACATAGTTACATAGTTACTATGTACTGTAATGATATAAAAGTAAAAAAAAATGATCCAATAATGCTTTACAACTGAAAATAAAGGAAACCACTTTTTTTTACTATACAAATAGGCAGAGCACATCAACAAAAGTCCTAAATATGTTTCTGGTATTGAACAAATTTGCCTCTTTAAGAACTTCAGTTAGCTAATTTGTTCTTCTGTCCATATTATACTGTTTACATTTTTCTGTTCTATAATGTATGTTTCATTCAACAGAAGCTGTAAAGCATGTGCAAATCTTAGTAAAATAATGGTTATTGTTGCTGAATGTGCTAATTTAATACATTGATGATCTACGAATTGCTCCATAACTCCACACCTCTCCTTGCCTCTTTGATCTTTATAGAGCATTTGAATTTCATAGGATGAGTTAACAAAAATAATACTCTTAGTCAGTTTATACTTGGGTAGACTAGAGGAATTCTCTTGGCTAAATATGTCCATGTGCTTCTTTTATTTCTTTCCAACCTGTTGTCAAACTAGGCAATATGTAGTCCAATTAAATTGTGTAATTTAAAAAAAGTGCAAATGAACATATGGGTATTTTATTCACAGTAGTTACCTATAGCCCTAATAAGATGATAAATGCAGATAAAACAAATGGTTGGTAGTCCGAAGTAAAGGCTATGGGGGAAATGTAATAAAATTTGCAAAGAGAACACGTTTGCAAAAAAAAATTCTCCTGTCACTATATAATATTCTTCACTATGCTTTTATTGCATTGCAAATCTTAATTGCGCATTGCGAACCTTTAAGACCTGCTTGATGGTGGCATAAACTTTTGGAGTAAATGTAACCATCATTAAGTTTTATTACATACACTGCACACTATCGCAAACTATAAAATTCACAATCGCTATTCTACTGTCATGTGAGGGGCAAAGGGTAGTGATGGGTGAATGGCGAATAAATTCACGAAACGCCAGCGAAGTTTCGCCTGGCGAAAATTCGCCGGAAAAACGAGTCGCGCGTTGCGTCGTTTTCGCCGCGTCGCGTCAAAAACAATGCAACGCCCATTACTAGCAAAGGGTTACAAAAGCAAAATTCTTCACTTTATATGCATTGCAATCAATTTTTGCGTTAGCAAACAATATTACATTCCCCTTTATGACAAAATGTTATGAAATCATTGCATTGCATTGTCTACCTTGCACCTATATGGGGCAGCTTGCACTTGCCAATTTTAAAGGCTCAAGTGCTCCCTGTATGGGTACTATTGGGTTCAATTGTGTGCCACTTATTGCTTAACTCATACCATCGGTAAATAAATCCTATCAGGTTAAACCCTTTATGTTAATAGCAAGGCTTTTGCATTCTTGTTCCCAGTGGATCCACATAATGATATGTACATGACTAAACACAGGCAAAGTCAGTTCCAAAGCAACAATCACTTGTCAGATATTTACCACTGGTTGTTATATGTACAGAATGATGGGCCACTTATACATTTCAAATATACAAATGTTGGTATCAGGAATTTAAAAGCATTTTTAAAAACGGCTTCTCTTTTTTTTATCGTAACAAATATACACTAAATCATAAAAGGAAGGACACCCCTCCTCTAAATTGCCTTTCACATTTTTATTGTAAAATGTAATCACTTTATTTTTAAATGTTCATTGGCTTTTTTGACTTCCTATTGTATTTTGCATGCAAATTGCCAGGCTGTAAAAATGACAGTGACATATTAATCAATGCTCTGTCATCCCATGGACATTTTCTGTTACAACTGGTTTAAAACATATTCTTTCACTTTGCCTAAACAAGCAGCAAAAAGGGTATTTTTCCTATCTAATTGTTTTCTCTAAAGGTCAGCATTTAAATCTGATCCATATATATGACACCTTTTCCTTTTTATGCATAAAAATCCAATTGTTAGAGGCATCAAACTTGTTTCTCATTAAGTAATGAGTAAGAATTATATTTTAGTTACACATTTCAGCAGCAGCAGAAAACATGGAAGATTATATTTGCTCTAATACAATGTAATTTCCTGTGTATAATCTGGGAAGTCCTGGGTCTGCTGCTGCCTAAACTCCATGCCACCCCCCATTTACCTACCTCCCCAGATATGCTGGGGAAGACGGTATGCTGTCTACACATGTAGGTGATGCAGTGGCAATGGAGAGGAAAAGGTAAAAACAAACAATTTCAGCTAATCGGCACAGCATAAAAATGTGTAACAACCAGTCCTCGCACAATATAACATCATCTTGAACCTGGAGTGAGTCGTGGATTATACCCACAAGGAGAAGTATATACTTTGTATTACCAGCATAAGCTGCATGTTTTTATTCATTAAACTAATCAACCACGCGTATCTGACTGAAACAAACTTACATATGGGGACATCAGTGAGCTGGCATTACTATACATTTTTGAGGCTCAATAAACTCTGTACTAGCGCTACAGTACTTTAATGGACAGTGGTGTATGCACATTTAATAAGTGAAAAGGGTGCGCAAGTTTCACATACTTATTCAAAGCTCAATTAACAAGCCGTTTAAAGGATACAATGTTAGTAATGCAAGCTTATTTAAAAGCTGCCTAATGTATACAATATTTCCATGGTTCTAGATCAGTGATCCCCAACCAGTAGCTCACGAGCAACATGTTGCTCTCCAACCCCTTGGATGTTGCTCCCAGTGGCCTCAAAGCAGGTGCTTATTTTTGAATTAGTGGCTTAGAGGCAAGTTTTGATTGTATAAAAAACAGATGTCCTGCCAAACATTCTCTCCTGTAGGCTGCCAGTCCATATAGGGGTTACCAATCAGAGCTCTTATTTGACATCCCCATTGACTTTTTCATGCTTGTGTTGCTCTCCACATTTAAATGTGGCTCATGAGCAAAAAAGGTTGGGGACCCCTGATCCACTACAATTGCCAATAACTAGGAACAAATACTGTTATCATCTATATGTTGAATTAACCTCCTCCTGCCTAACTCTATCATTCTTTTACCAGGAATTATTTTGGACTTAGGAATTGATTCCAACCACTAATCTATTTATGGCGTTAAACCATTAATTAATTAAACCATTAATTAATACTATCTTTTTTTATACCATGTATTTAATGAAATTAATATATTTACAGTAATGATTCATTTATTAAATATAAAAAAAAAATTCATAAACAGTGATTAATTGAAATGATATCAAGTTAAATAAAATTCAATACATTTTTTATATTTTTTTAATATTTACCAAGTGCAATTTGAGACACTTAATTTTTTCTACTAAATCTCCACAAGAGGATCTCTGGTTTAAAAAAAATGGAAATCTGCCCACCAGTGATGTCTTGTTGATGCTCTAGTGAGCTTTTTGAGTGGAGGTCAACTTGTTCCACGGGCTTCACACACATACACACATTAAATCTCTTTTAGTAGCATTAGCAAAGGAGATCAATGGTGACCAAGAAGTATTGACTGACCATTATTTTCTGCTGGACAGAAAATTAACTAATTAAACTCCCAGAGGCCCCTTAGCTCTTAGAGAAGTAGGTACCAACTAGAATACTGAATCTTTCTGCCTCTTTCATTGCCACATACCCAACACTGTATGCTGACCTCCTCAGGCCCTCATACCCATCCATACCTAAGGTGCAATTTCACTGCCCTCCCTAATGCAAAAGCTGAATATATCTATCCCAACTTCATTGGGGTTAACTCCATCCTCCCTATAATACAACTGCTATCAACCAATACATAATACTTACCCTCCTAATGTCTGTTGAACTTATTCACAGCATTTTTTATATTCACCTCTTCCACTCCAGTGCCTTATGTGATTGTTCTCCTCTTCAAATGAGCCTGGGGACCATCTGAGACCAGACTAGACATCCTCATGCTTTCTAAGTGGGTACAAACCACTTTATGGTGTACTTCTTTTGCCACACCAATAAACAATCTCCTTCCAAGGATGACCCAGAATATATGAGTGTTCAAAAGCCCAGACTGTGCACCTGCCATTACATAGAATTAAACAAATTACAAAAACACCTTTCTAACCTGGAACTCGACCTCTGGCTGGCCTAGTTGTAGAAATAATCACTCTACACAATATGGGGCCTAAGGTAGGAATGGAATCATCTAGATTTCCATCTCCCTCTCCAAGCCTAAGCATGATGCATCCATGGCTGCTCCAATTCTAACTTTCCAAGTCCTTGCCAATAGCCATAATTTGCCCAGGCACTGACTCAATCTGAAATTTTGCCAAAACTGAGTCATCTTCAAGAGCAAGCAAAGAAGCCTTTGTGAACCCATAACACTCCCCTGCCTCGCTCATCCTCCTTTTCACTCATGGATTGCTCATTGACCTGGATGCTTTTAATATTTTTGGTATAAAGATGGTTTTAATTATACCTCCTACGCTCACTCATCCAGTTATCCAGCCAATGCCCTTTTTTTCTTGTTGCTTTGTGAACCCATAAACCAGAGAAAACATTGTTCCTGGCATGTAGGACAATTAGTCACCTGATGAAAGTATATCAACAAGCCCCTACCGGAACTCTCCATCTTGGAGTTAAACATTCTGATGTGAAGACTGGAACCATAACAAGCAACTAACTGTATGTTGGACTCATTCTCCAATCCTGTAAAAGACCAGGAGAGAGTCAAGCAAAACAGCTGAATCTCTTGTTCTGAACAGGAAAGACAATGCAGCCAGCATCTCACTTATTGCTATGGAACCCTGACTATTTAATCATGTGTAGACTAAATACCAAAGAAGCAAACCCTCCCACTCTACCTCACTGCTGCCATAACCTGTTACATTTTTCACATGTGGAAAGCACTAAGGACCACCTCAACAGGCAGAAAAAGGGCATCTGCTATGCCATTTGTCACTTCAGGTAACATATATTAATTTCTAGTCACCTTAAAATGAAATACTTATGTACATGGATCATTGGAAAGTAGCTGGCAGTGATGTGATTAATTGCTGAAGCATGTTTTCAGAAAAAACGACCCTACCAGACTGTCACAGCAAAAATGATAGGGAAAATCTCAAGGCATTCTTTGTCAAGCCTGATGAATGCCAATCCTTGGGCTAAATATCTATACACCAGCAACCCTTGAAAAAGCCACATATTAACCACCCAGAAGCATCGGTAAATAAATCTAGCTGTACATTTGATTGAGCCTCATCCATCCACATAAAGCAACTTCCAAGCCCTCTAATCTGCTTTATGTTGCCCATTCAGCTGTATAAAGTGAAGTGACTGCACAATCCCTGCTGTTACCAAGGCTATCCTTCTGCTGAAAAGAGTACCCACTGGCACTATCCTACATAAAAAATGTATCTTTTCTAAGAGAGACTGCCTCTGCCCAAAAATTTGATAATACAAGAAGGCTCCTCTGGTTTTCCCATCACTACCAGAATCTCAAACCTCTGGAATATACACAACAGCACCTGAAGCATCACTTTACACTCTGTTGACTCCACACTTAGGGGGTTATTTATCAAACTCCAAACTTATCTCACCATTTGCTGCTACAAAAGTGCTCAGGTTTTTTAGGCTTATTTATTAAAACATTTCCCAAACTTTTTCTTTGCAGGATTTCCATGATTTTTTTAGATTTCTTTTTCGAAAACTACAATTTTTCCGGAACACAAAAGCGCCAAAAACATTATGGAATTGCACAAAACCCAACATACATCAAAAAAATCAATGGGATTTCTCCCATTCACTTATATGCAAACTCAGCAGGTTTGAGATGCCGGATTTTAATATTTTCCATCACCTGGGTTTACGAAATTCCAAAAAGTTTATACAAAATAATCATGATTCTTTTGGAATTTTGACATTTTGAGTTAAATAACCCACTTAAACTAGTGCACAGGATATGGCACCCCATAGGCAAGCACCTATCAATGTATGCCATCCCCTCAAATTGTTACAAAATCTACACTATTAAAAAGATCTTCAGATGATTTAAATACCTCTGTCATCAGCAACAAAATGGACAACCAAATATTAGAAATGGGGGAACCTTCAATGGACCTGTCATTCTGACCAACTGGACATCTTTCAAATGTTTTTCACTGACCACCATTTAGTGTTCTCCAGGTTCACGTCTGGGCTGACTTCAAGTTCTTGCATTCAGTCCCTAATCGAAAGGA
>CM044439.1:122723451-122748113 GCA_024363595.1 Xenopus borealis
TGCTCTGATAAAGTTCAATCACTCTTTACTGCTGTACTGAAAGTTGGAGTGATATCACCCAGTCCTTTTCCCCCACCCAGCAGCCTAACAAAAGAACAATGGGTAGGTAACCAGATAACAGCTCCCTAACACAAGATAACAGCTGCCTGGTAGATCTAAGAACAGAACATTCAATAGTAAAACCCATGTCCCACTGCATACTATTCAATTACATTGTAATGTCACATGACCAGGGACAGCTGGGAAATTGACAAAATGTCTAGCCCCATGTCAGAATTCAAAACTGAATATAAAAAAAACAGTTTTCTCTTTTGAGAAATGGATTTCAGCACAGAAGTCTACTGGAGCAGCCCTATTAACTGATGCGTTTTGAAAAAAACATATTTTCCCATGACAGTTTCCCTTTAAGACCTATTATTACACTAACCACCATAGGCAGAGTTAGCTGCTAGATGTGCTGACTTCATTGGGCATTTGTGCAAGGAATCAATTAGGTTCTGAAATAAGCCCTGATATTTAGTGATGGGCGAATTTATTCGCCAGAGGCAAATTCGCTGCGAATTCCCGCGATTCGACGCTGGCAAATAAATTCGTGAAACGCCAGCGAAAATTCGCCAGAAAAATTTGCCAAAAAAAACCGGGTCAAAAACGACGCAATGAAAATGACGCGACGTGCGTCAAAAACGCGACTCGTTTCGTTTTGCGAATTTCGCCGGAAATTCGCTAATTTTTCGGCGAAGCGAAACGGGGGAGATTCGCCCATCACTACTGATGTTCTTCAGAACGATGCACAGCTCTCATTAAGATTTTTTATGAGCTCATGATGTTAGTCAGGTGTTCCAGAAGCTTGGTTAATATATACAGGTATGTGTGTGTGTGTTAACCAAGCTGATTAGTTCTATCGGTTGTTGAATAAGTACATCTATGTTGGTGGTTTTTGCTCCCACCAGTCTCCTATAGTTTAATTGAGATAACTTGTGTAACGCTAATCTGGGCTATCCAGAACAAAGATAAATGTCCAGCTATTGGTATGAGCATGGGTTACATTGGACTCTCTCTTCAGGATCCCGGGCCTTCGCTAAGTGGAAGCATTCCCTCTACGGTGTAGTGCAACTACAACACCCAGACACTGCGTGCAGCTTACAAAAAGGCTGGGCGCCAGGAGGTTCAAACTCCAAGATCGTTGCAGCACATCATGACACCCATTCCCTCCTGAAATGTTGTCCCAGGAAGCAGCCTCTACTCTGCATAGGGTTGCCACCTGTCCGGTTTTGAACCGGACAGCCCGGTATTTTGAAGGGCTGCCCGGTTCAATGCTTCCTGCCCGGTTTTCCATATAAGGAAAACCGGGCGGGATTAGCTTGATTGACACCGCGATCGGCCAATCGGCGATCGCAGCATCATAGCTCCGCCCCGTGACATCACGGGACCACCCACTGACATCACGGGACCGCCCACTGACATCACGGGACCGCCCCGTGACGTCACGGGACCACCCCCCTGTCCAGCTTGAGCCACAGAGAAAGATGGCAACAATAACTCTGCAGTCCCTCCTCAATGAGGTCCCTGCACTCAGGCATTTCAAAACATGTGGGAAGCTACTCCCTCTTGCAATTCCTTGTTGGAGCTGAGCTGCTCATGCTACACTTGCTCTCTCTGCCTTTCTCTCCTAGAGAGACTCATACAGAGCTATCCTGTTCTCACTAACCCTCATTCACAGGGTTGCCTGGTCCCCGACTTACCGACCAAAGGCGTCCAGTCCCTTTGGGGTTACATCTTCAGAGCAAAGGCCTTTCTGTGCCCTGGTCCCCCCGGGCACACCCTGCTGGATCAGCATCCAGAGGCCAAAAACTAAGCTGCCATTCCGTTCCCGGCATTATACAGTGTAAGGCAGGATGTGGTCACAGCGTCACCTGGCCAATAACTGCAGACATGCAAATACTTAAATTGCAACACAGACTTTTGCCTGGCAACTAAGGAAGGTAGGGATTTAACTCTATAGGTGCTGGTAAAACCTATAGATCCCTACATTTGGATAGTGCTTTGGTCTTTCCTCCTTGGACATGTTTTCTTTGCCAAGTAGAGGTTCATCTTGGTTTCCCAAATGGTTTGACACATTTTTGTGGGCTACTTTTGGGCTGTACCGAAGCAAAGAAAAAAATCAAACATTTCAGGGGCCTTCCACCCCCTTTGTTAGTGATGTAGTGCAATTTTAGGCTGTGGACAAACAGGTTGAAGGATCAGCTGCTCTCAGCCTGAGACTGTTTTACAGGGTGTGAGAAGCAGATCTGCTCCCTGCCCCTGCTCCAGTGATTTGAATCTGATCACCCTGCATGCGTGCACAAACACAGTTGAGCTGAAGCTGAGATCAGCCCAAATACACGAAAGAAGGTACCTCTGGACAAGCCTATGGCTCCAGTTTCTCTCAGCCTGAACATTTTTGCAGTCTGGGAGATGCAGATCTGCTCCCTGCCCCTGCTCCAGTGATTTAAAGGGCCAGTAACATAAAAAAATGAAATAGTTTTAAAGTAATAAAAACACAATGCAGTGTTGCCCTGCACTGGTAAAACTACAGAAACATGACTATTGTTTATCTAAATAAGCTGTTGTGTAGCCATAGGGGCAGCCATTCAAAGGAGAAAAGAGTTAAGTTACACAGCAGATAGCAGATAAGCTGTGTAGAACATAATGTTATCTGTTATCCATTACTTATCCTGTGCCATATAACCATTTTTCAATTTCCGCCATTGCTATTCAGCAACTTGTTTATATGAACTATAGTAGTGTTTCTGAAGCAATCAGATCAGTTAAAACAGTGCAGGGCAACACTACATGATATTTTCTTTACTTTAAAACACTTTCATTTTTTGGTGTTACTATTCCTTTAAATCTGATCAGACTGCATTTGTGCACAAACACAGTTGAGCTGAAGCTGAGATAAGCCCAAATACACAAAAGAGGGCATCTCTGGGCTGACCTCGGCTTCAGCTGAACAGATTTAAATCATTGGAGCAGGGACAGGGAGCAGATCTGCTTCTCTCAGACTGCAAAAATGTGCAGGCTGAGAGAAACTGGAGCCATAGGCGTGTCCAGAGGTGTATTTGGGCTGATCTCAGCTTCAGCTCAACTGTGTTTGTGCATGCATACAGAGTGATCTGATTCAAATCACTGGAGCAGGGGCAGGGAGCAGATTTGCTTCTCACAGCCTGAAAACATTTGCAGGCTGAGATAAGCTGGAGCCATCAGCCTGTGTGACTTTAGCCTTATATTATCCTCCATCACCACTAGTTCTCAGGTCACTGTAATTCTTAGATTATTATTAGGCCTGCATATTTTCTTTTCTTAAGTGATCTGTTTTCCTCTCTGCAATGGTCACATTAAGGGGCAAATTTACTAATAGTAGAGTTTCAAAGTGAAAAAACTTTGACCATAATTTTTTTTGGGGGGGGGGGGCATTTTTGATTGAAAAAGGACCTATTTTGATTGAATAGGTCTGTTTTTGATCAAATAAAAATCGTTCAAAACATTCGAATGCATCATTCAATTTGAATGATTTTTTTTAAAAAAAACTTTGAATTTCCAGGACTGTAAAGGAAAGGTTCCAGGAATTCACCCATAGGCTACAATGGCAATTCGCCAGCTTTAGGGCTAGTCCACGTGGGAAGATTCAGGGAGATTTGTCGCCTGTCAACCAATCACCGTTTCTTTGGGGCGACTAATCTCCCTGAATTGATTACCCTGTCTCGCACCTACTAGATTAGTCGCCCCAAAGAAGCGGAAATTAGTCTCCAGGCGACAAATCTCCCTGAATCTTCCCATGTGGACTAGCCCTTAAGGTGGTGAAGTGTAGTAATGGGCGAATCTCCCGAGATTCGCTTCGCCGAAAAATTTGCGAATTTCCAGAGAGATTCGCGAATTGTAGAAAAATTTGCTAAACGAGTCGCGGGACGCTTTTGACGCGTGGAAACTAAGCGACACGCCAAAGTTGATGCGACGCGCGTCACGTTGTTTTTGACGCGCGACTCGTTTTTCCAGTGGCGATTCGCGAATTTATTAGCCAGCGGCGAATCGCGGGAAGTGTCAAATTTGAAGTTTTTTAAAGAGATAATACTTTAAAATTCGAAATTTCTAATTTTTTCCATTCAAATCGAATTTTGGGCAATTTGAGAGTAAGTTTCCCATGCTCGATAGATTTTGATATGAATACTAAACAAGTTTCTTGAAACCTTCTATTATATAGTACACTGTATGTTGTGCATTCTCTACCTGCTTTGTTCTCTGTGGGAGATTTCAGTTTTCAGTTGGATTTTGCATTTCTTTCCTTCTTTCTTTCCCCAATCGCCTTATTTTTTAAGTTAAAAGCATGGGGAATTTCTAAGTGTTAGAAAAGGCAGGGGAGCTACCAGATTATGTTATCATATTCTAAACCCATTTAAATATTTTATCTGAATGAAATTTTTCTCAGCTGACTTGATGGTAAATTATTTAATAGCCTCTTCAGCTCTTCAGCGGATACCATTAGATTGTTTCTTTTGTTGTCAACAGCATGCACAATACGTTAACGCATTACCTTATGTTTTAAATTAATTTTCATATGGGACAAAAAAGGATTGCTGCATAAAATAAACTGGCAGTCTGCAAAGATACACGTGACATGTGTAGCACATTTTTCTAAGGAATGTAAATGTCCTCAGGAGAAAAACAAGATAAGGTGGACTAGTAAGGAGCATAATATATTCATATTGATGCCACATAACAACAGCATAGCAAGATGTGATAGAAGCAGTGGGAATTTCACCCATTGTTTTCATGGCTTTGGGTAAATTCTACCAGTTCTGATATCCTCATCATCATTGCATATAATCAGATCTGCTGAGAAGCCATCAGAATCTTTGAGGGATGCTTGGTGTCACTGGGAATCCTCAGATTTTGGGCCTAGGCCCATCGATCCTATATATGCCATCAGGGGACACAAGAACACATTAAAGCACCAATTTGGTCTTCCACTCATGGGAAATCAAACCCACCCCATGGGTATCTGGCCTATTTTCGGCCAGATATTAGTAGAGCAGGCCTGTTGACTGGCCCCATACATGGGCCAATAAGCTGTCAATTGATCCAGAAGGAAAAGGACATGGAAAAGTACTAATATAGCCCTGTTTAATTAGTACACAGAACATACAAGACTGTAATCTGTAGTAGGGGTAAATCCTAAGTCATTTTTGAAGTAAAGCAGAAATAAATATGAGTTAAATGGGTGGTTCACCTTCAAATTAACTTTTAGTATATTGTAGAAGGGCCAATTCTAAGAAACTTTTCAATTGGTCTTCATTATTTATTTTTCATAGTTTTTTAATGATTTGCAATTTTCTTCAGTTTCTTTGCAGCTTTCAAATGGGGTCACTGACACCATCTAAAAAAAAGTGCTCTGTAAGGCTACAAATGTATTGTTATTGCTACTTTTTATTACTTATCATTCTATTCAGTCCCTCTCCTATTCATATTCCTATCTCTTATTCAAATCAATGCAGGGTTGCTAGGGTAATTTGTACCCATGAAACCAAATTGCTGACACTGCAAACTAGAGAGCTGCTGAATAAAAAGCTAAATAACTATTAAACCACAGACAATAAAAAATGAAAACCAATTACAAATTGTCTCAGAATATCACTCTCTACATTATACTAAAAGTTAACTCAAAGGTGAACAACCCCTTTAATAACAAATACATATATAGGCCGCATTACACTATTTTATATGTACACCTTTTATTTTACACTGCTTTATACCTGTACAGTGTTGTCTGTTATGTTAAGTACCTCTGTCTTGATCACCTACAATTGTAACCTTCTAGCACCAAGGATTGGCTTTGTATCAAAACACTGTATTTATGTATATAGTCATTTAAAGTATTACTGAAAAATTGTAAAAAGAAAAAACTTGTTATGGACAATTGGAAGGACAGATTTACTAGTCCTCATTCTAACAAGCATTTATCTGAAATATGAAAAATAATTTAATGAAACTTACCGTGTGATAATCATACCATATTGTATTTGGGACATACACATTTACAGTTCTAGCACCCTAAAACAAACAAAATCATATTCAAAAATTTAGGGTAAGGAACACAAAAATGTATTCATATGTATTAATTATTATTTGTGAAAATATTTGTGCCATTATCTTTTTGAGACACTGAGGGACTTTTGGATTACACATACACATTAGACAGACTAACAGTTATCTAGCTTTTCAAATTTACTGTATTATGCATTAAAAATATAGCTTAATAATAGTGATGGTTGAATCGGCAGCGTTTTGCAGAATTTTTCGCTACTTTTTATTACTTATCATTCTATTCAGTCCCTCTCCTATTCATATTACAGTCTCTTATTCAAATCAATGCAGGGTTGCTAGGGTAATTTGTACCCTAGAAACCAAATTGCTGACACTGCAAAATAGAGAGCTGCTGAATAAAAAGTTAAATAATTATAAAACCACAAACAATAAAAAATGAAAACCAATTGCAAATTGTCTCAGAATATCACTCTCTACATTATACTAAACGTTATCTTAAAGGTGAACAACCCCTTTAATGTAATAAAATCATACTTACTATATGCATAAATTGAGGAATACATGAAATCCATGAACAGTTTTATTCATAAAAAATTTTGTTCTTCATGCTGTAAGTGGTACATTTAAAATAGCAGAATTTTTTATGTGCAGTAAATATAGGAAATTTGGTTGAGGATTGAGGTAAGGTTAATTATAATGCCTCTGTTTAACCTTCTGCTGTTCCATTATAACTAGTATTCTGCATTATTTATACAGCATAGAATGGTTATTCACCATTCAAAATCAAGCTCTGCCCCTGAAAAATGGTTCTTCCCATGCTCACACGGTTTGTGTATTTCATCAGGATCCAGTGTTCTTGCTTACATAATTTTGGAGTTCAACAATTTAAAGGGCAACGAAAGGCAAATAAAGTAAATCCCATTTTTACTTTCTATAATGAAAAAGAAATCTATCTCCAATAAAGTTTAATTAAAAAATGTGTACCGTTTTTATAAGAAACCTGACTGTATGCAGTGAAATTATCCACTCATTTAGTGCTGTGGATAGGAATTGTCAGACGGTCCCTAACTTCTGGCAGGGAAACAATCATACTTATAAACAGCAGGGGGAGCCCCTGCCTTACTTACCAGCCATGCAGAACTCAGCTTTGTTTTTTGATCATTTATGATGATCCCTAAGAAGCCCAGACCACACTGAGCATGTGTTTGTAGTCTAGTCTTACAAGATGACAGCCCCCTGTGGCCAACTTTGAAAGCATAAATAATTTGTTTGATTAGGTGCAGTTGTGGTGCAGTAAGTTCATGTTTATGTTTAGTATACAAAATACAGCATTTCTAGCCTTATTCTATTTTACACTTTCCTTGCCCTTTAACAATCAATGTATCATTCATGCCATTGAGATACAGTAACAGCTCTTCTTCTTGGCTTTTTGTAGATGTTTTGTTCCACTGTACTCTCAGATCCCACAATGTAACTATTTTTATCAGGCTATCATATTACCAAGAACAATTTAGGGGGAGGATTTATAAAAATTTGAGAAAGACTTCTGATTCCCTCTGGAATGTATTTGACAATTTAGTTTTTCAATAAAAGATCAGGCAAAATGAAATGGTGCCACTAGTGGTTGTTGGGACCCAAAGACATTTTTTTACCCCAGGTTAGATGAGGCAGAAGTGCTTGCAGACAAAGTGACCAGCTATTATAAGGATAGTATACATGTCAAATATTACCTGGTCACAGCTTCTGTTGGTATAGCATTATACAGATATATATAGATATAGCATTGCTTCATTTGTGTCCAAAGACCCAATCTTTCTGCACATAGCTTTGAGAAGAGTACAAAAAGTATGACAAGCCTAAGCAACTTTGCATATCATTCTGACCAATTTAAATATAATATTTTAAGCATAGTTTTCTAAGTGTCCTGAGAAAGAAAATGCATGTTCCATGTGACAAGTCCTGCTGAAATTATAAATGATAATGCTGAATAACCCAGAACATGAACATGATATGTAAAAGTTCAATAGTTAAACTATAGTCACCAATAACTTCTTTTATTTTCTAATGGCTTATGCTTGTTCCTTGTCAGATCTGAAATGTTACACAGCAGCAATTGTATTGTCAACAAACATCTATGGAACTTGAGTTTCATCATTTCATTTTCACATTTCAGATGGCAATTTGATATTACACAGTAATGGAGGCAGATATGAATTCCATATTAGGTAGTTAAATGAAGCACTTTTCTTTGTAAGGGAAGCTAGCGTTATATGCTACTCTGTGTATTTTAGCAGCAGAAATTTACAGTGACATTTTATGCACTGTCTTATCCTATCTGTGCTGTAGCTAAGTAATACAGGAAGACATTGATATGCCAAGCGGCTGTGCACTGCTTTATGACTCGGTACTTGAAGCTAATGTACAGTGTGACTGACATCTTTGTGGTTTTTGAATTGATACAGAGAAAGGGAAAACTTTATATAGTATAGTATATTGTGCAGTACACTTCTTCTGTTACAGCTATTGGCTCAGTATGGTAGTATCTGGGTAACTGAAACTGGGGGGGGTAGTGACATAATTCAGCTACTTTAATTGGCTAATTCCAGAATGACTCAGCATCAGTAAGTTGTTTGTAGTAGGCACAATAATGTTGTCTTGAGAAAGCCCACTAAAAAAACATTTATGACTTAAAAACTGTAAGACAAATACCAAAATCTATCTTGAGAAAAATAAAGTTTATGCCTCAAATACAGTTTAGTGAATGTTTTGTATTATCAATGGTTCCCTTTTAAGTGTCTTGAACTATGTCTATAGTTGAAGAAGGGGTATATTTATTTTCAAAGAAGATATGATCCAGCAATGGCACAGTCATTTTTTGTAAGATGGAATGCCTTTTAAGATTTGATTTTAGCTTATATACAGGATAGAGTTGGCCTATGCCATGCGACATGCAGCCACATGTAAATAAAACTCATAATTTTATTAATTCATGGTAGTCAATGTATCCAGTAGTACCTATGTCTTCAAGGGAATGTGCTATTATATTCTAGGCTACCGTTTGGTCCAATTAGCAGCTTTCCAAATTATTTTACATGTGCAAGGACATGCTGGGCATACCTTGTCAGATGTAGGTAGAAACATGCTATGGCTCATTTACTATTGTAAGGTGCAGCACTAAGTGGGAATTTTAACCTTGGAAAGTAAAACTTAGTCCCTGTGAAAAATGTATAATGAAGCAGTAGAATTCATAATGAATCTGAATTAGATGTAGTTGGCCAGCTGGAATATATTGCAACATATGGACAAACATTTCCTGTTTTGTTTAAATGGAATAGTATTTGTATGAATTTTGTGACCACAGCCTGATTGCACCTCTGCCTATTGGATTAAAATTTTAATGGTGAGCACAGCTTTCCATAGTTTACTAATTGCAGAATTGCAAGAGTCAAAATTCCAATGGAGCAAATTCTGATGATGGTAGGCTTACCTAAAGCAGAAAATGGTTGCAACCATGACTGGAGAAAATAAGGCCTTTAATTATTTATATGCACATATAGCTTGTTCTGTTATCTACCCTAGCTCATGGAAAGTGTTGAGTTGGCTTCTAGTTTTAGTCAAATGTAACCTGTGTTCCTCTTAGTCTACCTGGTATCCAGCCTTCTATATCCCCTTCCACAGCTCAAAAGACTTTCTATTTTTCTAAAATTGCCTCACAGGGCACCATTGGATAAATGGAACAATGCCAGTTGGAAATAAGCAAAGATTGAGTATAGGTTTAGAATTAGGAGAATGCGTTTTGTCAGCTCTGTACGTGTATAATAAAGACACTTTTGTAAGCTATACAGTGGCTTTTCTTTAAATAGATAAATATTGTTTGTTAAAATGATGTACAGAACATTGATTCCTATTTGCCATTATAGTTGGCCTTAAAATTGCTAAGTATTCCTGCTGCTGGCATTTGCAATGTGCCAAGTGCATAGCACTAGTTGTAAAGTGAGCATGCATTGGCGCTATTGACAATGGCTACTTGGACCAATACATTCAGCTAGCAACCTGTAGAAATACATTTTTTTTTGCAAGCTCTGAAGAATTGCATGCAAGCATACAAATGTACCCCAGGGAACTATAAAACTATAGTTAGCATGTATAGATCATTTCAATAAATATAATTGACTTAAAACAAGTAAGCTGGGCAATTATGTTATTAATGGCATTTGCCATATGTACAAATTACAAACAGCACATGCCACAAGTTGCACATGGTTTACTGCAACAGATGTTACTTTGAATCCATACTGGTGCATAGCCCAAAACCTGGTGGATCTCCCCAATGACCATGGAATTCTAGAAAAGTGCTTTATTGTGAATAAAAAAAAAATATTTTATAAATCACCTTCTACACTTTACATTCTCTTTGTTAATGAGGCAGTGAATGTTTATTTAAATTAAAATAAGATTAACATTGTTATTGATATATTTTTTATTTTACAAATAAATTTTGAAACATTTTTCAATGTTTTTTACCTTCTAAAATCATTAAACTGAATTGAGTTTTTTTATACCAGCACCAGATTATGCAAAGCTTTCCTAAGCAGTTTAATATGATACCAAAACAACACCTGTTAAAGATAATCTGATTTAATTTTAGTATTTCAATTCTTTCCCAGCTGTCGTTTCCATCTACAAATCAGCATTTCTGGTAGACAATGAATTGAATTATTGAACTGGTTATTGCTGTATACTTAACTTCTTTGTTGCCAGCAACTACTCTAAAGCATAACAGCATTAATGTTGAACCACATTATCAGCTTTCGGTTTATGTTATTCATTTTCTACATCCAATGCACATAGTTATTGCCCCAGAACCTCACTATCTTTAAGACTGTACACAACACAATACACCATTTTAATTTAGAAACATTGCTTGTTTCCTTTATATACAGTATATGTGTGTCTTTACCATTTATTACTTTGACTGTGTGTAGACATGTTGCATAAGCATGCATAAATATTGTTGGGTTTGTTGAAAAATGAATTCTCCAGCTTGAGAGAGATTTGATTTCTTTTCAAATCAAACTTGTCATTTTGATCTGTGTGGTGCATTCACACTAAGAAAAAAATGCCAGAAAAATCTAGCTTGTGCTTAACATTAATCATTTCTAAGAATTTTATGAGAGTTCCAATAGAAGGTATTTGTTTGGTGCTGCAGATAATGGCATTAGAACCACAGCTTTTCCCATGGGGCAGATACCGGGCACTGGATATATTTACTTCTTAATGGTTCTGGGCTTTGTATGTTCAGGTAGCAGGATGGTTAAATTCTGGAATTCTGATGTTCAGTTGCATCATAAGAAATGTGTTATGGAAAGCTTACATTTTGGTTGTCTTATCTAATCCCCAGAGCGTTCCTGATAAAAAAAAATGGAAACTCATGGGGAGAAAAGTGAATAAAAAAAGAATATTTTTTTTTTCTAGGTGCAGCACTATCATTCATGCCATGTAAATTGTGTACCAAAAACATACTTCCAAAGGTACAAAAGCCACTATGTCAATTTTCTAAGTTGAGGGAAAAAACAAGTAAACAATGTGGACAACTTTTTTCCTGCTATTGCATATATTTTGCCTTGAGCACAGGCTTATGTAAAAAAGAAAACATGACAAAACATGTACAGTAGCGTTGTTTCATGGAACAAAAGTTGCACACAAGTGACTACATATTCATTTAATAAACTGAAAAATAAATAAAGTTGTTGATTTTTGTTGCCATTTGACTTCTCTAGAAACTCACTAGCTTCTACTTCATTTGATTGTTCACATTTTTAATTTGATAAATTGCTTGAGGTTTCACAAATAATGTGGGCATATGTTTGTAAATTTTAGCCATGCTTGTTCAATAAATTGAAAAAAATCACAATCTCGGATTTTGATAAATTTGCCCCTTAGAGGCCTATTTATCAAAATTGTAATTGCTGATGTTTTTTTAAATTGAAAAGGGCTAAACATTTTACCAAACTTGATTGTTTGCTTATTTATAAAAACTTGAATAAAACTATAAAAAAAAAACTGGAATTCATCAAATTTGTATTCTACTCATCATTTTCAATGGGTCTACCACATTCTTTCTATTCAAAATTGTTTTAAAAACTAAAAAATTTTTTTGAAAAATTCGTTTTTTGCTAATCATAACTTCTACATGATCTTGGCAGCTTCTAGATAATGACTTTTAGCATTCTGGTTCCATAATTTGAGTTTTTGAAACTCTAATTTAAATACGTGCATTTTAGCTTAAAAAACATGAATTGCTTCATAAATTTGAACCTTTATAAAGCAACCCCTTAGTGTAACGGCATGCAAATCGCAGATTCAGACAAAATGCAATTTACCAATTTTTGTTTACACCATTTATTTTTAATCATGAAAAAAAAAGAAATAAACTCCAATAGGATTGTTTATCCACTTATATGGATTTATGACGCTTAGAAATATATATGTATATACATATATGTATATGTACAGCGTCGGACCCACCGGGGAAACTGCCCCAGGGCCCCCCATGGTGGCTGCGCGCACACCTCTCTCTGAGTCTCTTCCCCCGCCCCACGTGAACGCAGTGACCGTGTCTTCATCAAGGTGCGCAACTGCACAGGAGGCCACAGCAAACAGGCAGGCACAGCAGCAGCCAGACAGAATCAGGGAGCGGGACCCCAGGTGGAGTAGTAACAGCGCTGCGGGGCCCATTTCCATTAGTTTGGAAGCGCAAATATAGGGCGCAAAACCAGAGCCCTGACACAAAAAATTAAATAAAGTGTGGACTCATGGGGCCCAAAAGAACTGGGGGGCCCACAAGGACCGGGGCCTACCGGGAAAACCCCCGGTGTCCCGGTGCGCCAGTCCAACCCTGTATATGTATGTATAAAACGTTCAAGGTACTGTTTTGGATCCTATGGGGATGGCTCTAATATTATTCAGAGCTTTCTAGATATTGGATTACTGGGTAACAGATCCCATAAAACCCTAATGACTTCTCACTGTGAAAGCAAAAGGACTAACAGACAGTAAGGGTCATTTATCGCTACTTGGCAAATTTGCCTGTGGGGAGAAACCCATAGCATTCAATAAATAACTGGCTTTTTTCAGCCAGCTGTGTGTAGAACAATTAATGCAACAACTTTATTGGTTGCCATAGGTTACTGCCCAAATGGGCCCAGTGTTGATAAATTATTCCCAGTGAATGTAATGCCAGGGAGTTAAATTAGAAGAGAGAGAGCTTACAAAACAACAAGTACACGGATCTGTTTTGGACCCTAAGGGGCAGATTTACTAAGGGTCGAATTCGAGGGTAAAAAACCCTCAAATTCGACCATCGAATTTTAAGGGAATTAAAATCCTTCGAACATCGAATTAGAAGGATTTTACCGCATTTCGATCGATCAAACAATCGAATAGTAACTATATTTGAACAATTCAAACGATTTTAACCATTTGATTGAATTTTTTTATTCGATCAAAAATAGTTAAAAGCAATTCGGTAGTTTTAATCTGGCGAACTAGGCAGTCGAATTAAAAAATTAAAGCGCAAGTAATTCGACTGTCGCATATTCTAATATTCAAATAGAATTTTATTCAAATTATTCGAATCGTTTGATTCGATCGAATTTTCAAAATTCGATGGTCAAAGTGGCCTTCAAAAATATTTGAAAATTCAAATTCATATCTTTTTGAAAATTCAATTGAATTTCGAATCATTCATGTGAATTTGATAAATCTGCCCCTAAGGGTAGGGTCCTTAAATAATTCAGAGCTATCTGAATATTGGATTTCTGTATAAAAGATTACATACAACTATAATATCTTCTTATTATGAAAGCAAAGAGACTGACTGACAGTGAAAGTGAAAGAGGCAGTGAAAAAAATTCCCAGCCTGCATGTTGCAGCAGACACAAATCAGAGATCAAACAGTGCATAGTTATTGAATAAATCATCAGAAAAAAAAACCTGTATACATATAGATAGATTGATTCTATATAATTAACCAAAGTTTCCACTAATCACACCACTGATGCACATTTCACAAGAATAGTGTGTGTACTCCAGTTTAATGCATATATTATTTTACCATAATTTAAAGTAGGTAGTGTCCAATGTTGCTACTTTTTGTTACTGAATGGGAAAAAAAGAAAGCAGGGATAAAGTTTTTAGCGGTGCTTTCTATGGCTCTTGTTACCATTAAGCTCAATTAAATAAGGCAGCCTGCCTGGTTTTCAAGTGTGAAGGAATAACATCCCATAAACTGCCACTAAACACAAAAACAGGCGAAAAGGGTTTCATTAAAAACTAATTACATTTCCCCCTTTCCCATTCACTTTGATATGATTCTTAATGGCCTCTGCTTTATTGTCTGCATAGCTTTCATAAAGTCACTAAATGTAACAAAAGAACAAATTATTTTAGCATTTGATGCATATGCCTGCTTTTGTAATACACCTAACCATGGTTCCAGCAGAAAATGGCACACATTAACAAGCTTTGTGAATAATGATAAAATGGGAGCTTGGACAAGCTTTCCTTGCATGCAGGAAAATGAATGGTTGGAGAGATTTAAATTCTCAGCCTACTTTATCAGCCCTTGTTTCTAATTATACACAGTAATAGTTTGCTGTTCTATCAATTTCAGGGTCTCATTTTACCGAGTCTAGTTTACAAGTTAGAGTTGTTTCAAGACTATCATTTTGATAATCAAAATAGTTCTCATAAACATTGAAGTGTTTAAATACCTAGCAACTACAGAAAAGTTAGTAAAGTCCAACTATAAATAAAATGACTGAAAAAAAACTATTAAAAAGAACTTGTTATTCAAAGGACTCTAAATTGCAATTAAACATAATTCTATGTGTTACATAATAATGTCAGAACTAATAAACTGCATATAAGCTATTATGCCTAAAATATGTGAATTTATCAAATAATACTCTTTTAATATATTTTGAAGGAGGAATTTGTTTTCTGCCTCATTTGCAACTGCACAGGTTATAGGAAAATAATATGAAATAGACAAGGACAACAATTTTGATGCCATTTGCTTATTTACAAATGCAGTGGGATGTGCAAATTCTGACACAAACATCATGTTTTTTTAGGGAAGCTCTGGAAATAAAAAGCAGGTTTAAGGTAACAGTAATTGCCTTCCATTTACCTTCATAAACAAGCCCTTGAAAGTCAACAATTCCATTCAATACAATATAAAATAGATGTATTCTTAGCTGGATAGTCACTAAAATCCCTTTCTCTACGGCTTCCAAATTTACCATTAGTAAAGACTAAAGTTTTTCACCATGCAGCAAAATGGCAGTTAAGAGACCAGATGTAACAATGGGAAACAAATAGCATGGACAGCTGAGCCCCCCCCTTAATCATAAAACAGTTACATATTTTAAATGCAAATTGAATTGGCCACAACTTTATTAATACACACGCACACACAAAACAATGTTACACCTGCTGCAGCCAATTGCAGGTACACATTGACAAATGATCCCAGGGAAATCCAGCAGCCACATGTGGACCTAAGCCGTAAGCTACAGATCCTTGACTGCATAACCCACCATCGCCTTTACCATGGCCTTTGCATTACTACACCAAAGAAAGCTGTGACAATGAAAAAACATTAGCAAAATTCAAAACAGTGTAATAACTGATTGGCAGGTAGGAGGGAACTTTTTGTTCACAATCTTTTGGTTACTGCTTTAAACCCTCAGCCCTTTTGAGTGCCAGAACCAATAAGGTCGGTTCATCAATTAATCAATTATAGGACATGACCCTTTTTTTAACATATTTATTGAATGTATATATTTATTTACTTATGATTGGTCCCACAGCCATGGCCCTGAGTTCCCTATAAGGACCTATTTGTGATCCTTCCACATTTTGCCATTATTGGAATGAGACAAATGTTGTTATTTAGATAGATAATATATTGTGCGACAAGAATAGTTGCCCATAAACTGGAATTTCAAGGATTTTTTACCACTTTTTCAGCAGTTGCACAAATTTTTCAGCAAAGCGAAATGGGGCACACATTAAATTTTTCACCTCTGTGACCAAATACTGACATGGTAAATACAGTATGGGCTCAATTCTGTTTAATGTACATATGAAGGCTTTATAATCCCATTAAAACCATAAGCTTTCTGTACTGTAAAAAAAAAAACAATATTCTAATTAAGCTGTGCTTGTATAATGAAAGGTAAATAATACATAAAAAGACTGCTGGATCACTGTGGCATCATGACAGTACATAATTACCTGGTGGGTCTCAGGTTGGTGTAGTTAATGAATCATCAGTTCCCCATACTGAAAGCTACTAGCATACATTCCTGTAGACTTTTTTTCTCATTAAGTTACTACATCATTCACTTGTCATAAATCTTACATTTTAATTGCCAAACGTTGCTTGTCATGTGTTTTTTAGCACACGTAGAAGGAGTGCTGCAGGTTTTGTATGCATTTTTCTCATTTCTAATTTATTTATGCTAGATCCTGGAGAAACTTTTTTCATGTTTTTCTTCAATTATGGGGTTTGCCATATAAAGGGTCTTGCCGTAATTTGCCTCTCCATAAATTAATTCTATTAAACAATCATTAAAGCATTAATTCAACTCAATAAGATTGTTTTGCTTTTAATAAAATAGATTAATTTTAGTTAGCATCCAGTACAAAGTTTTGTTTTATCATTATTACAGGGAAAAAGGAATTAATTTTAAAAACTTGAATTATACCATAAAAAATTAGTCTATCGGAGATGGCCTTCCCATAATTCAAAGATTAATGGATAATGGGTTTCCATATAACAGATCCCATACCTGTAATATTTGTGTATCTTAAGCAGCAACAGCTATTTCAGAATGGTACCCCCTAAGGTACTGTTGTACCTTACGATTAGTCTTTGAAACGGTATCTAAAAATGGAACCATATTTAAACCATGAGTGCCTGTAATAGAGATCAAAAATATAATTGCAACTCATTTTACTTTATTAAATTAGGACAGAGATTTTACTTTATAAATGTCAAAAAACTGACTGAGAATAATTCTCTGTCAATACAGGCGTGATGAGGCTTCTTTTTAGTTTGCTATGGCTGAAGTCAATACATGTGCCTTTCAATGTGTATATATAATTTAATTGAATTTCATAAAGATCAAAGTATTATTGAAATAAGACAAACGTGTTCATACAGTACATTGCATTTCTTGTATTTAATACTTATGGGCACAGTAAAGATTGTCTATGTGTATCCGGTGAGACACTCTTCCCAAGAAAATGTTTGTAATTAGAGAACAATCAGCTTGATGAAACTGATCAGGAGTAAATAAGACAATATTTGATTGATGTTTTTATTTCTATAAAAAAGGGTTACTTGAAAAATACCTGGAACTTAAGTGGGTACTTTAGTGTATATAATTCCAGAGAATTTAATCCATTGTACACGGAATGGGGGAAAGTGGATTAAATATATTCTCTTAAATGCTTGTTTATTGCAACGTTTGTCTAAAGAAGTAGCACTTCCCTGATAATCATACTGGGCTAGGCATGCTCCAACAACCAAAATAATATAATCAAAGTAAGAACAATAGATACCGACTATATAATGTTAGGTACTTGTTCCCTCAATCCAGAATAGATATGAATCAAAACTATATTATTATTATTATGACTATTATTAATTTTATCCTCTTTTTAGACAGTGCCTAAATATTTTTATCCAGCACTTTAACCTGATACAGTTAATTGAGTGTCTATTGATTCTGTCTTCTAAGTGTATATGGCTTTAATTTTTCATCATCTATCATGATCAACATCATGGAGGAAAATGGTTTTACCCTGCAAAGATATTGTTATTGTGCATTTATTATTAAGATGTATATCTGGTAATTACCAGGGCTAAAAGGTCATAAGGGCTAGGAAACAGGAGCCAAGGAAAAGCACATTATCAAAAGGGTTAAATAAATTGGCACAGGGCAGGCAGTAATCAGGATTGTCATGAACAAGGCAAGAGTCAATAAACCAAATTATCAAATGATATAGATATATAACTCAAATGATTTCTCCAGAACTTGGTGAGTAGAACCTAAAGTGTGTTTCCCTGGGGTCCTATTATTTTGTATTGTGATGAAATCTGGACCTATGTGGCTCACTGATGCCACTGGGTCATGTAAATTAATAATGTGCAATACATGTCATATAGGATTTATAATCTGGGGCCTTAGGTGTATTGATATTTAGTGATTCACCAATGTTCACAAGGAGTTGTCACCAGTAGTGAGTCAAGTAGTGAGACATTTTCTCTGCAAACCTAATCTCTACACATATGTATAGATACATAGACCAAGTTCAGGCTCTAGGGCCAAGTATACAGTATATCATTTGGAGTGAGAAGTTAGTCAGGTTAACTGTATAAAGTTTTGCTGCATTTGTGAGATATGGCTTGCCATAAGGAAAGGAATATGGGAATCAATTACCCAGCTTTTATTAAATCAGTAAGTTGTTTGTGGGCTGAGGACTTCTAATAGAATAGAACAGTAAAGTAAATAAACCTTCTCTCAAGAATATTTTGATAATTTATACATATTTTTAACCTGGAGGGGTATTGAACAAGTACAGTAATGGAGTCTTTTATCAGGAATGCATGGAACCTGGGGTCTTTCAAATAAGGGATTTTTATGTGATGTGGTATACCATGCTTTAATGTCTTCTAAAAACTTTAAATAGCAAAAATACTAATAAGATTCTTTCACCATCATCACAGATTTATGATGGCTTAGTTATCATCAAGAACAAGAACAAATCAGTCTTAAATTAACAGTTGGTTTTATAAACAGAACACCATAAGAAATAGAACTACCATATATCAGACGTTATTTCTCTGGATAAAGAGTTTATAGATAATAGAATCATTTTAATTAAGTGAACTTGATCTGGGGGGTTATTAACTAAAATCTGAATTAATATATTATTTTATTTGAAAATACTACAACCAAATGGCCATGCCCATTTTTAGTTTATTGATTCATAAAAAAAAACTTGAATGAAATCAAATCGCAGAAAAATTCAAACTAAGATTGCTCAAATTTTTTGAGCTTTTTTCACAAATTGGTGATTTTTTTTTAGTTTTTTCCCAAAAACCGAGAAAAGATGAATTTCCAGGCTAAACCTAGGGCAGACCACGAAAACTTCAAATTGAGATAGATGCCTCTCCCTTTGACTTATACAAGACCTCGACAGGTCTGAGATGCGGATTTGTGGCTTTCTGCAGCATCATAGTATAATAAATCTTGAAAAATTCTAGGTTTTTTTCTCTAAAAATCATGTTTTCAGCTGAAAAAAGCAAAAAAATTTCAAGATTTTAACATTAGGATTTTAATAAATAACCAACTAAATATTGTTTTCACCAAAATGCAAAGCTGATGAAATAGGTCACATCCAATTGTTTCAGAGTAATATTAAGTTCCTTTTTTTGAATTCAAGTCAATTTTAATGGAACTCGAAATGAGTTTTATCGTTTTAGTTTTAGGTGGTGTCTTATTGAATTTGAGTTGTTTTCAGGGTCGAGGTATGAAAAACCTTGTCTGCAGCAGGCAGGAGGTGGCATCACCTGCTAGCTCAGAGCTGGGGGACAATCCATCCCTCCTTTTATTTGATCCTGAGATGGACCTGGGCCCAGACACCCAGGATCTTTTTGATGATCAGGCAGGAATGGGGGAGGGCATTCATGTCTGATGAGGAGGAGGTCATGGCACAGCCCGCATCACCAGTAGGGGATATTGGGCAGGGTCCTCTAATGGCAGGGCAGCAGGCCCCTGGTGTGGGTTCAGACACCAGCATGCTGGATGTGGGAGTTGATTCCATGTATGAGGCAGGGTCTGGTCTGGGGGAGGATGATGACAGGGACAGATCCTGGGAGCTGGCTCAGGAGGATAACAGCAGCAGTTCAGGGAGGAACTGTTGGTTGTTGATGATAGGGAGGATGAAGAGTAGGCTCCACCAACCACTGCTAGGGGGGGCAGGAAACAGGGCAGCACTGCACCTTGGCCCAAAGTCTCTGGGCATATGGGTGGGGATCATCCCCAGCCCTCCATAGCAGGCAAGGCAGTGGCCCACACTCCAGCAGTGTGGGCATTTTTCACATGCCAAGCAGAGGACCAGATGGTAGCAGTGTGCCAGATCTGCCGGCAGAAGGTTCGAAGGGGGCAGGCAGGGTCACATATGGGAAAATCGGCTTTAAGTTCCCATATAAAATGTCATCACAGGATGATGTGGCAGCAGCACCAAAGTGGCAGGGCACCAGGGGGCAGTGGCGTTTCCCGTCCACCTCCTCCCATTCCTCAGGGAAGAGGTGCTAGCTCCCCACACCCTGCAGCAAGGGAAGAGGATTCTGAGGCTCACAGTCGGAGGCAGCCACTGTAGAGTTCAGCCTCTTCTGCATGCCTGTCTGGCAAAACTTCTGGCAGTGCAGCTGCAGACACCTTCCGACAGCTGATGCCTTGTGCTGCCCCTAACTGGCGGATCCTCAACCACCATTATTTTGCCGGGAAGGCCATCCCTGCCCTCCACCAGCAGGTGGTGGAGAATGTGTCCCTGTCGCTGGATCATGCTGTCGACATGTGGACCAGCAGGCATGGGCAGAGGAGGTACATATCCTACACTGCAGACTGGGTTACCCTGATAAGTGCTGGGGAGGGTGCAAGCAGGGGTGCAAACCTGACACGCCCACTTCCTCCTCCTTCTCTGCTATGGATGAAGCATACCTATAGTTATGCTTCAGTGCAACACAAGCAATGTCAGGCTGTGCTGCAACTCGTCTCCCTGGGAAAGAGGAGTCATACTGCACCTGAGCTTATGGCCACCTTCCAGACTCAGGTGCAGAGGTGGTTCTCTCCCTGTCAGCTCCAAGCAGGCAATGTTGTTTGCGACAAGTCCTAAACCTTGTGGTGCAGCGCTTCCTCAAGATCTACCAAGGGTTGGGTGACAAGCTGGAGAAGGCACATAGGGTATGTGGCCATTTTCACAGGTCCTCCAGCACATCTCTGGCATGGATGCAGCGGCAGCATAATCTGCCCCCCCACTGGCACATCTATGATCTGCTGAGACTCTGGAATTCCACCCTGCACATGGTGCAGCATCTTGTGGAGCAGCGCTGGGTGGTCAGCAATTACCTGTTGGAGCAAAGTGTCAGGGGTACTCAGGGGGCAGATTTAGGGTACTTCAGTGCAGAGCAGTGGCAGCAGATGAGGCAGCTCTACCAAGTACTTGCCCCCTTTGAGCATGCCACACGCTTTTCTAGCAGGGACAATGTGTGTGTTAGCTATGTCATACCCCTGGTGTTCCCCATTGGATGGCCTGCTAGAGGAGGGAGATGTGCCTGAGGAAGAGGAGGAGGATAGTAGGCCCTGTAGGCAGGCAGAAGGGGCTGGGAGGCAGGAAGAGGAGGAGAAAGTGCCCACTGAGGAGGATGAGGGAGAGGGGGACTGGGTGCCTGCTCAGCATGGGGAGAAGGGAACACACCACCCAACCACCTGCTACATCTGGAGGGCAGTCAAGAAGAGCTTGGTCAGGAGCACCTCTTCTACATGGATGCCCATACTTGCCTCCGGAGCGATCCCCAGGTCTTCCATGAAAGACCGGGATGATTATTGGGTGGCCACTTTGCTTGACCCACGGTACAAGAGAAAGTTGGGGGAGTTCCTTGTACGCAGCCAGAGAGAGAGGAGGGTGGGTCAATTAAGGTGGGCTCTGTGCTCAAAACTAGTGGAGGCATTCCCCCAGTCTGATACATCTCAGGCCTCCATTACTCCACACACCCAACAGAGATGGGCCTAGCAGCAGCAGAAAAGGCGGAGATCTCATGGGTGTGTGGAAGAGCTTTTTTGGAGCCTCAGCGGGCAGCAGGCTCGGTCAATACAATAAAGCCACCACCAGCAGCAGGTGGAGCATATAGTGGCTGACTACATGTCAGTGTGCAGGACGCCATTCACCCTGATGATGACCCCATTCAGTTTTAGCTATCAAGGCTCGACCAGTGACCAGAACTGGCACAGTATGCTCTGGAGGTGCTGGCTTGCCCCCCTGCCAGTGTCCTGTCAGAACATATCTCTGACCTGTCAGTGCCGCAGGTGGGGTGGTCACTGAGAAGTGGACATGACAATCCACTGGCAGCATGGATATGCTGTCATTCATAAAAATGAATGAGGCCTGGATAAGATGGGATATCCAAGTGCCCACTGCAGACAGCAGAGACTAGCCTCCTCTCCTCCTCCTTTTCCTCCTCCTCTTCACAGATGTAGCCTCCTCGCTCTATTGCTGCCTATACTTTCCTCCTCAGTTGTATTGCCTATTGCCCATCTGTCTGCACCTGCTACTGCCTGCTACTAGCCCTAGAAGTACTGCTGCTCTGCTACAAATTTTTTTTTCTGGTGGGGCCTATCATCAAGGCTCCTACTGCTATCGCAGATACTACTGCTGCATTGTCTGCAAATTTTTTTTGTAATTGAGGTCTAACATGGCTTCCAAAGAATTATACTTCTAATATTGTCGCTTAGTTGGCTAATTTATTATGGTTGAGGCCTATTATGGCTTCTAAAAATGTTGCTTCTAATATTGCAACTTAGTTGGCTAATTTTCTATGGTTGAGACCTATTATGGCTTCTAAAAATTTTGCTTCTAATATTGCCGCTTAGTTGGCTAATTTCGTCTATCTGAGGACTGCCTCATGTAATTCTTCCAATTCTAATTTAATTGATTCAAAAACTACTGCTGCTGTTGCTAACATTTCCTCATTATTTGGGAAATGTCTGCTATATGAGGCCTGCCTCATGTAATTCTTCCAATTCTAATTTAATTGCCTCATTATTTGGAAAATGTCTTCTATCTGAGGCCTGCTTCATGTAATTCTTCTGTTCTAATTTAATTGATTCAAAAACTACTGATGCTGTTGCAGGACTGGACTGAGAATCAAAATAGGCCCTGGCATTTCAGGTACACAGAGGCCCAATCAGCCCACATAGAGGCCCAAACAGTCCCCACCAGCCCACTAAATACTGACTTTCTATGGCACCTTATAGCAGCCCATCTGGCATTTGCCCTAACCCACAGATTGCCAGTCCGGGCCTGTGCTGTTGATAACATTGCCTCATTATTTGGCAAATCTCTTCTATCTGAGGCCTGGCTCATGTAATTATTCCACTACTAATTTAATTGATTCAAAAACTACTGATGCTGTTGATAACATTGCCTCATTATTTGGAAAATGTTTGCTATCTGAGGCCAGCCTCATATAATTCTTCTGTTCTAATTTAATTTATTCAAAAAATACTAATGCTGCAGCTGTTGTTGCTAACATTGCCTCATTATTTGTAAAATGTCTGCTATCTGAGGCCTGCCTCATGTAATTCTTCCACTTCTAATTGAATTTATTCAAAAACTACTGATGCTGCTGTTATGTTATATATACAATATAATGAATTGTCGGGACACTAAATTCATTAGCAGATTCATCAAATTATGTGTTGTTATTATGTGGTGTTTATACAAATGGCCTGCAGGTGTCACTGTGCATACACAGGACTTTCTGTACAGCTTTAAAGTGAAAGTAAGACTTACTGCTGTTATGTAATGGCTGCATGAACCTGCTAATAAAGCATTGTTATACCCTCCTCATCCTTGGCTACCAAACACAACAAATGGCGACAAGGATGTCTTTTCTACCTCTGCAGCAGCCTGCACCTTTTCTACCAAACCCTGGTGAGCCTACCATACCTTTTACTGCTTGGATCCGTATGTTTGATAATTACATTATTGCTGCTGACCAAGGGGAGATTTCTGCAGCTAGAAAGCGTGCTTTACTTATTCATTGCCTGGGAGCAAAGGAACAGCGTATATTCTATACATTACCATTACCTGATGATACTTATGAAACTGCTTGCTGAAATATATAAATTCCACCAACGAGGACAACGTAATGGAGAATCCACAGAACATTTTGTAGCAGCTTTGAGAGAGCTGGTTGTTACCTGTGAGTTTGGTAATCTAAGAGATGAAATGCTAAGAGACCAAATAGTGGAAAAAACAAACTCACCACGTATTAGAGAGAGACTGCTCCTAGAGCAAGACTTAACCCTTGCAAAGGCTATTACAGTTGCTAGCCAAATTGAAACAGCTGTGGCAGAGGCTAAACCTCTCAGTCAATGAACTGCTGGGAATTTACAGATTGTGAATTCAAAACTGTGGCCTAGTGATGCGCAGTCACAGGAAGGATACAGTGCTAGGGAAAGATATTTACTGCAAAATCGTGAAACAAATACAAAAAAAAATACTGCTTTCGCTGTGGTTCAAAACAACACCTTGCAAACTATGCTAAATGTCCGGCAAGAGCTATACAGCGCCGCAAATGTTTAAAGTCCAGTCACTTTGCTATGGTCTGCCGTAGTTCTAATAAAGATGTTCATGAGTTCACTACTACAAATGTTACGGTATTTAGTGTGGATAAAGCTGGTACATTTATTCCAGACAAGTTTATATGCACTGTCAAT
>CM044439.1:122749456-122760869 GCA_024363595.1 Xenopus borealis
GTTCGCAAACTTTTTTTCCGCGGTTCGCGCCATCCCTAATTGCCAGCGGAGTGGATCCAAGATCCTGATGGAGGGGCAGAGGGAGAAGCAGACAATGATGCCAGAGAGGAGGAGGAGGCAGCAGAGCCTGCTGCGGCTGCAAGGCCACTACCACTATCGCCTCCACCACCGGCAGAGGTAGCAGCAGCAGATGATGGTACACATACAGAGGAGCAGAAGAAGCAGAAGCAGCAGCAGCAGAAGCAGCAGGCGGAGCTCTTACAGCAACTTCAGCTCCTGGTGCAGCATGAGAGAGAACCCTCCTCCCCCCCCTCCTGCAATCACAAACAGAACCAGCCTATTGGGTTTATTTAGAGGTTCATTTATCAAAGTCCTAATTTATCTCAATTTTATTTGACAGAAAGTCTGAATCCAAAAATCCGGCATGTCAGACCTTCCGAGGTTGTATATAATTCAGTGGGAGAAGTCCCGTAGATGTTTTCATTTGTGCTGGGTTTCGTGCAATAAGCCGAAAATTTTGGGGTTTTCGGTCAAAAATCTGTGTTTGATTAGTTTTTCACAATAGTTTTGTGTTTTTTCGCACAAAATTTTTTTTTTTGGATAAGTGTAATAAATAAGAAAAAAAACACTGTGTAGATTTGGTCAGAGTTTTGTCAAATAAAGTATAGGAAGTATATATCACGTCACATTGTTTTCTATCCTTGGAGTATAATACAGTACATCCTGAAAAATTTGTGGGGGGTTTTCACTCAAAATTCGGATTTCATACTAAACAAACACGGATTTGGCATTCAGAGTTTAGTAAATAACCCACCTTAATGTTTAAATCATTTTCTATGAAGATCCAAATTACAGAAAGATCCATTATCCGGAAAACCCCAGCTCTGGAGCATTCTGGATAACAGGTCTGATACCTCTATAATGATTACACCTTTTTCATGCCCATTTATAAAAAGAGGCACAATGCAAGGCATTGGAATGGCTCAAATTTTGTATTTATTGGTACTGATACTATTTATTTAATTCTACCAATAATTTTATGATGAGTGCTACTCTGAAAGGATTGCCAAACAGAATTTAATAAGCAAATCACATTTCATTTTTGGGCAATTCTGAATGGTAGTGATGTTTGCTTGCTTTACATTCGGAAGTTGAAGTTTTACCTTGCAGTGCATCTTTTCTCTGTTTGCATCTGTTGCATATTGAATCTGAACAATTCTGGCTTTAGGGATCTTTGCAATTATGTCCAAATCTCATTCCTGGTTAGTATTCAGCAGCACCTTATTCTGAAGCATCTCCTTTCCTCCCAGAACTGATTATTCAACACTAATCTGCATAAATCAGCATTTGCTATTTCTTTCCACAGGTACTTCAATGATCTATGCTTTTTTTATAGGCAGCTGCATCATTCTTCCTTGCTTTTAGGTTTACGTTAGGTAATTATTTATGGCTGATTGTAATTAAATCTTTTAGATGCTGCACTTCTCTCCAAAATGTGTTTTAAAACATATTCTCAGCACTGAATGAATTACTATTTTCAACATTGATGTTTCATTTTATACATTTCTCTTAGAGTTAAATGAAGATGGTTATTTAAAAATAATACAATTAGTTAGCTTCTTTTGTTTTACATAATGTCAGAACAAGTCATATGCTCTGCACAGGGTTTTTATGATGTAAAACCAATAAGTAGAACTAAAGTAAATCCAAATGTCAAAAGGCTGACATGAAGAACAGCTGCAAACTTCCTATTGCAAGAAAATGTCTTGTAGATTTACTGGAGGTCATACATGCTTCTGTTTGATAAAGGAGTGTGTGATCTAGCCATTTCAACATTAATGGGTTCTATATACAAAATTTACTTCCTATGTAAATTCTTTCAGATAACAAATGCAAAAGTTTTCCACATGCTTTAAAACCAAATATTTGTAAACTCACATAAATCTGTAAAATTAGCACAGACTGAGATAGAAAAGTGCATATCTTATAAATACACACAATCAAAGTTAGTAGTGGAATGGGAATAACTGCTGGAGTATGTAAGGATGCATATTACTCCCCTAAGGACCTATACTTAGTTGTGCTCTTGAAAGAAGGTTTCCCCATTGGTTTATACCCTATCTGTGCATCCCTGATTTAAATTTTTGTAGGAGGTCAAATGGCATAAGTGGCAATACTTTTTCATAGGAAGTAACATTGACACCCAGTGTAATTTAAAGCAGGTCTGAACCTATGTTTTATTCACAGCAGGGTTTTCCACAAAGCAGGATACCTTTCTTTATAATTCTATACAGTATATGCTGAGAAATAAAACTACAACTCATTCTTTTGAAACAAAAATGGAGTAGTCTACTGGTAGTGCGAATATAGGAAACCTTCCCTGGATAGTGTCCCATTCACTATTAGTATAAATTAATCCAAATAAAGATAAATACGGATTCAGTTATTATTTGAGCACAATTTAAACTTGTGCTGATGCCATATGTTTGTATCCATCAGCAGTGCAATGAGGTTATGACTATATTTTTACAATCATAGAAACAACTGATTCCTGTGCAATTTATATGAAACAGAAGACAGCTTTCCACTTTATTTTATGATGCCTATAATGTTCAATAAATAAGGAAACCTTTTTGAAAAGTAACATTGTGTTGGAATTTGGGAAGTGTCAGACTGTACATTAGAACAGAACTAGCCAGATAAGGTATAAGCCTAACATGGCATCATCACATTAATAATAAATAGGTAAGGGTGAACTAATACCTAAGTTAATCATTAGCATTATAATAGAAATAAACAACATATTGATGTGCATGTAAGAACATAAGTTGAATGGTAAAGGAGATGGTAAGTAGAAAAGAGTTGGAAAGCTAGAAAAGTAGGGAGAGAGACAAAGCTAACAGATACAAAGTTAGATATGGTATATATGAAATTCTTATGGGTTCTTGAGAGAGTGGAGGTAGGAGACCCAAGGCTGCCACGTCATTATAAATTTATGTTGTTTTTCAACAAGTGAGGCAGTAGTTTCCTCCATCAAATACATGTAATCTACACTAGCCATCCATGGCATACAGCATATTGTTATACAGTGAACAATCCAACCCATTTCAAGCAAATAATAGTTTCACCACTCATCCAAGTGGCTTCTTCAGTTCAACTGAAATGGTAGGGAATTCCCCTGGCATTTAACCCTTGAGGGTAGTAAAGTCACAGACATCCAATCGCAAACTTCAATAAGCTGTTAGCTGATCCAGTCACAATTGTTCCATGATAGTCTATCTAATATAAGTAACTCTAAGGCTTATACCACACAGGAAGATCCAGGGAGATTAGTCACCTGGCGACTAATCGCCACATCTTTGAGGCGACTAATCTCCCTGAATGTCTTGCTGGCCAGGCAACTAATCTCCCTGAAATCTTCCCGTGTGGCCCTAACCTAAAACAACTGGACCTGTTGAGTAATCATTGAAGACGTTTCACTACTCATCCGAGCAGCATCTTCAGTTCAATTGACTGGTGCGGGAAGTTATCTGCATATAAACTCTTCCACTAATCCAAATACAATGGCACATTATAACTTTTCAAAGAGGTGAAATCTATAATTTACAGAGGTGTTGATTCTGTTTAGTTACTGTGATAGGATTACCAATGTGTCATGCAACTCCTAGAAACAATTGTTACCTGTGAGAGTTCTATGAATGGATGTATGAAGATTTCTCAAACGACTGGGGTACAGATGTTAGAACAGCATTGTATGTAGCAGACAGGTAGTGTCGAAGGGTCTGTTCAGGGATGGTTTCTTCCCCTTGACATAAATCACTTCTTTCCTGCCTCGTAGTTAAAATGTGCTATTGTGATTGGATTAGTGGAAGAGTTTATATACCGAGAACTTCCCACACCAGTGGAACTGAATCACATTTTAACACATCTGTGAGTTCAGCCAACACCTTAATAAAGTTCAATGGGACCATTGTGATTGGATATCTGTGACTTTACTACCATCAAGGGTTTAAATGCAGGGTAATTCCCTACCAAGTCAGTTGAAATGAAGAAGCCACTCAAATGAGCAGTGAAACATTTCAAGAAAACTTTAAAAAGTCCAGTTGCCTTTGACCTAAGTCTACCAGATACTGTGTTTCATTGCTTGTAATATCTGTTCACATCTACATTTCAGGCCAACTCTTATGATATCTCAGCAGTTGACATTTGTAATTAGTGATGGGCTAATCTCCCGCGATTCGCTTCGCCTAAAGATTTCTAGAGAAATTCGCGAATCGGCGAAAAATTCTCGAAACGAGTCACGGGACGCTTTTGACGCGCGTCGCGTCATTTTCGGCGCGTCGCATCGTTGCATTTACATAATCTCTGATGTCTTTATCCAGTTGGTGGACTGACTTAGAAACTGCAAATTGGTATATTTATAGATTAATTATTTCATATCTAATGTGGAACCAGTATTTCTTCACAAGTATATGGTCAATAACATTAAACAATATTAAAACAATATAACAAAGATCAAGTAAGTTGAACAAAACATTGATTCGAATAAAAGTTCTTACCATTTTTAGATAATGAAGTATACTGTATAGTGTACATAATTATACATTTATGCAAAACTTTAAAATATGCAGAGTAAGTTCATAAAATTACAATGCAATAAAAATATCAAAACTATTCAGCATTGGAGTGAGAAGAGATTTAACTCTTGCTGGAGCAGAGAGGAGCAGTTATGGGGATGGATTCATCCTTGTTGGTAGAAGGTCTGAGTTAATGGATTCTAGAGGACACTATGTAGTGGGGAAGGGTGCCTGCTACTTCTCCTCTGTTGTGAAATGATAAGGAATGACCTGGGTTTTCCATATTTGGAAAGCCTTATCTATAGTACAGAACAAAACACAAGTACACATCTGTTATATCATATATTCCTTACTCCAAATGAAGTTCTGATGTTTTTAAGATCTTAATGCGATTTCACTGAGCTGCTGTACATTCCATTATCACTTTAACAAGATAATGCATTAAAATTTGCCCTGTTTGCACCAGTTCTAGTAACCTATAGCACCAAACCAGTGGGTAGCATTTGCTAGTCATATATAAATTAAAGATAGTATAATCAGAGATTGAAGCGCCCAATAGCGCAAAACACAACAGGAGAAAGTGGCTGAAATGAGATAGACAGACTGGGGGGAGATACTGCATTGTGGTGTGCTATGCTAAAACCTTTGTTTGCATATATCTGTCACTAATGGCACCCTAAATCCAGAACCCAAGCTAAGCTCCCTGGTCTCGACTCTCACTTCTGCCTATAACTGCTACCTTTCACCTCTGGAGGAGCCCTCGGCTAATTGGATGCCACCATGTCTTGTTTAAGAAGAGCAAAGCTATAGGTTCTGGGCAAGAAAAGGGGCATGATCATCTCACCAAGAATACTGAATAGAAGAACACTATCAGATGCCACAGAGTGGAACAGGCAGGCCGGGCAGCACAAGCAGAACAGAATCTTCAGACAGACCGGGATCAGGATTAGACAGATCAGAATAGTCACAGGCAGGCATGGGCCAGGATTGAGAGATCAGAGTAGTCAAAAAGGCAAGCAAGGGTCAGTATCAGAAGATCAATCAGGAATAACAAAGATTAAACACCCAGGAACTCTACTAATAGAACCTAACAACAGGCAATGTGCTGAAACCTAAATTCCCCTTTTATATATTTGAATTTCACTCCATTGCACGATAACATCATCACACCGGCGCATAAACCCAGAAGTGCACACGTGCCATAGGTGTCAGGTACTCACTTTTTTCTGGAACCTGTGAGATGAGAGAAGCCTCTCCTACACCTCCCACAATGAGACAGACCCCGAGGTTAGTAACAGGACTGGTTACGTGGAGGAGTGGTAGAAGTGCTATAACAGGAACACTTCCGATAGTCGTGGTACAAAAATGTTAGGCAAAGGCAGGGTCAGGAACAGGCCGAAGTCAGGAGGCAGGCAGCGAAGAATCGTAGAACCAGGAATCAGGCAGAGGTCAGGCAAGGAGCGAAGTAGCAGGGAATCCGAAATTCAGGCAGGGTCAAAACGGACAATCAGAGTGGTAGAAGGCTTAGAGTCACACTGGTAGGTAATGATCACTTCGCAAGGAAGTGCAGGCCTCAGCGTCCTTTTAAACGCAATGTGCTGGAACCAGAATCGTCTGCGCGCGTGCTAAGATGAACGCACACCCGCATCACGACGGACGCGTGCACGCGCTGAAACAACGGCTTTAGTGCGCCTATGGCGAGAACCACCAGCGCTTACCTTACAATAGGGGAACCGGGCACAGGAGGAGAAGCACCAATGCAGCGGGTGTCCACACCAAAGGAGTGGAGGTGGTCCCCGCTGCCCACTAGACCACCGGGGTGAGCCACTAGACCACCAGGTTAAAATGTATTCCTTACATTACCCCCCCTCAAGGAGTGGCCACTGGACCCTCAAGCTTATCAGCAGACTTGGGATGGGACCGTCTCCTTAGGTGGTTAACCCTGGCATCAGATTTGAGCAGACTTTTCAACGACACTGGAGGAGAACAAACTTGCTGATGGACCTGGGTGGTTGGTTTAAACATAGATAAACATAAACATAACATAAACATCTCAGGACAGACAGTTGTTGAGTTCACAATCTCCACAATAGGGTATGGACCTATAAATCTAGGCCCTCGCTTAAGGAATGGGATTTTAAGATTGATATTCCCTGTAGATAGCCAAACCAAGTCCTGAACCTCATATTTGGGTACCTCCATATGGGGCTTATCGGCTGCTCTGTGTCTCCCACCCCCCTTCAACATCTCTTTCACCTCGCCATCTGCTTCCCCTCCGAGTCTCTCTCCCCTCATAGCATCTCTATTCCCCCTGACCTGCTCCTCTTCTGATCCCCCCATCTGTGTCCCCCTCCCTTTGTGCGGCAGCTTGCACATATATTGTATATGAAGTTGTGCATGTGCAACTGACTTTAATGCGGCTGGGCGGCATGCTGCCCCTGAATTTCTGCCGCCCTAGGCCCTGGTCTATGTGGCCTTGCCACAAATCTGGGCCTGGCCACAGAGTTGAACAGGCAGGCCGGACCAGCACAAGCAGAGCAGAATCGTTAGACAGGCTGGGATCAGGATTAGAGAGATCAGAATGTTCACAGGCAGGCACAGGTCAGGATTGACGGGATCAGAGTCAAAAAGGCAAGCAAGGGTCAGCAATTCCCCTTTTATACATTTGAATTTTGTGCCATTGCGCAATGATATTGTCACGCTGATGCATAAACCCAGAAGTGCGCCGGAGCGCAAACCATAGTGGGACTGGGCACAGGAGGAGAAGCAGCAACGTGGCTGGCTTCCACACCAAAGGAGTGGTGGTGGTCCCCACTGCCCAATAGACCACCAGGGCGAGCCACTGGACCACCAGAGTAAACCTTATTCCTTACATTATCAATGTGAATTTTACCATGAATGAAATGTACTAATAAATGTTTTATGTAAGATACTGCGGATGTCTTTAATGTATATGTGGTTGTGGACCCGTGCACAGTTCTTGCTACTAAGATAGCATATACCCACAAAAATGTAATTATATCTAGCATTGAATTTACATGTGGTGGTGGACCCATGTACAGTACTTGCTACTAGGATAGCGCATACCCCAAAAAATTTAATTATATCTAGCATTTGCTAGTCACCTGTTTGTGAGCAAACATCTAAATGGTTGCCAGGGGAGACTAGTCTTGTCTGAAACTATTATTATGTCCACTTCAAATACTGGTGCCATAAGAAGAGGTGTATTAGATGAGTAAACAATAATTCCTAAGGTATTAAATAAGTTTGGACTCGGGCATCCATTTTTGGATGCCGGCAGTGGACGCTGGCATCCAAAAATAGACACCAGCATCCAAAACAAGACGATGTGAATTTTGCCAGCCGAAATTCTTCTGACGTTTGGCGAATTGCATTGCCTGCGGCGAATTGCGGGAATTCGCCCCGATTTCACCCATCACTATTAATAAACAGGAGTCTCTATTCCCAATAAAATAATGTATTGTGTCAATTAGGGCAATGTTTTCTAATTTGCACCCTCTACTCTAGTGGAAAAGATGAGATGCTTGTTGGCCATTGCCAAGCCAATATATTAATTTCCTACATAGCCTCTATGTATATGGAATAGTTTCAGTAAATCATACCCCTTAGAACAATCACCCTAACCCGTGCCAAAAAGTACAGAGAATTTACATTAATTTCAAAGAACCTGATTCAGGCCCAATGAAGAACATACATACCGTATGTGTTCATTATATGAAAGAATTTACATTAATTGTATGACATATTTTATGTTTATCAATATAGAGTTTGTGCTTTCCTCCAGTTTTCTTTTTTAAACTTTTCTATAACTCATACGTTCCTTCTTTTTAATATGTGACTTCCTCTCTGGATCACGCATAAACACTTTTTGTACTCAAATGTTGCTTCTAGTACTGTATCTTCAGTTCTGCAAAGGAACTCATAAAAACACCAAATCCATGCTATACTTTAGCAAAACTCACTTCGTGATATGGATTTTTTTTTCCTTCCTGTGACTTTCCACTTACAAAGGACTCCTAATTTTGTGCTTACTTACCCTGCAGAAATGTAATTATAAAGCAAAATATATTCACTGTCAGTGGCTGAGAGCTCATCAGAACATTAATGTATCTGTGACAGTGAGCACTGTGAGCTTGAAGGTTTGTTGATGTAGGCATTATTATGGCAAGAGTAGATGAATCTCAGTTTTTCCAACCACCAGCTTCATTGATTTATTGACATTAGTAGTCAATTTTGTCTCAGAATTATTAAACGTTAATACGCTAATTAACATGACACTGAGTGAAATTAATAAACTCTTTTAAATATATATATATATATATATATATATATATATACGAACAAAATTGCATGTTCATGGTTTGTATAACCCCAAGGTTGCTTAATGCAAATTTCTCCATCAGAAGTAGAATTTATTGTTTGACTTTCCGAACTAGTGACCTTGAGTTTCACATACAAGTCTTCAGTCTTTCTCTTAACTGTGAGATCTATGCTTTTACAGGTATTAATTATTATATGTAGACTATGTTTCTGATATTTTTTCTTTCTGTATATTAGTTTAATGTGCAAAAGTTTTTTGAGGCCCTAACAAAGGAGCCCTATACAGTTTTTAATTATATTCTTAGTCATGTTTCAGCTATTTGTCATACATGATGTCCTTCTATAAGCTCTCAATTTATTATTGCATTGAACTCTGCATAGATTATCATTCTGAGTAATACATCTCAGGGCACATTTACTTGGATAAAACAATGAGGAGTATATCTCAAAAAAGGGCATATTTATGTTATAGGTACTCAAGCTGCCCATACTGTATATTGAAAGATCCGCTCATTTGGTGAGGAGGTCAAACAATGTGCAACCAGATCAGGCTGACTAGATTAACACTGGATCATTAACTGAATCATAACATGATCCTCTACAGCCCAGTCAAGAAAGAACCACAATAGTGGTTTGATATTGTCCTTGCCTGATGGCCTTTTAAAACCTACAAGCTATACCATCTAGCACTTCCAACTAGTAATGCATAGGCTGAGTCAAAACCAGAGGGACCAACGAGAAAGGGTTTCATGCTGACCAATTACTAATACAGTGTGTTGTGGGCAGTTGGCAGACCTAAATTTGGACCAATGCTCTCCTTGCCAATGACATCCATTTGAAGCCTAGCTTCCCACAACCTTATCACTGCCTGGTTCCACTCCATCTGTCAAATGCTTTTTTTATAAACTGAATTTCAGGTAGCAAGCTTTTTATTTTTAAAAACACATGAGAAAAAAATTTCCAAATGAGAGAAAAAAGTCATGAGTTCAAGAAAACATTGTTCTTCTATCATTTTGTCCAAACTCAAATGTTGATGGCTAATAAACCCCAAAGCTGTATTAACAAAATACTTTGCAGATCAGTATTTTGCACTCAAATTAGCATTCATAAAAGCCTTACATATTACACCTACATTTATAGAGTCACACCCACCTGACTGCTTTCAGCTATATACTCTATGCCCAGTCACAAACTTAAATTAAGACAGGGTCTCAGGACATTGTAGTCTGAATGATCTATTATAATGATAGTATGTCAGCCAAAAAGGAAGGGGCTTTAGTAATTCTATTATACTTCCCTATGCAAGCAAATTGTAAAAATTAAATTAAATATTTCCTCAACATTAATCTAATTTGCTATACATTATATAGAACTTTATTTGTTTCTGATAATGTCCATTAATAATGTTTTGATATTTTTCACAATTGCTGCTATGCTCTACCTGGTCGCATCTGTGAACATCAGAAATATCGTCTTTGCAATTCAGTTTCTAGAATAAAACCTCGGCACACACTGGGGCAGATTTACTATTGGTTGAATTTCGAATTGAAATTTTTTTTTAAATTGGACCATGTGAATAGTTAGGGAAGTAAATTCCTTTGAATTCGAATATCAAATTCAAATTATTTTACCGCTATTTGAATATTCGAACGATCGAATAGGAAAAAAATTTTTCAAAAGGAGGAAGTACTTCGACCGTCAAATATTCGAATATTCGAATGCAAATAAATTTGATTATTCGAATTATTCGAATCGGTCGAATATTGAGCATTCAATGGTCGAAGTTGCCTCATTTGCTTATTCGAAAATTCGAATTGTAATCTATTTTGAAATTCGATCAAACTTCGAATCCTTCATGTGAATTTAGTAAATCTGCCCCACTGTATTTGTGTATTTGCATGTAGTTAATCTCAATTTATGTTGGTCAACACTGGTCAACCCATGCACAGTCATGGCTTATAGGACAAACTGACATATCCTGTATACTGCTTTGTTTATTTTGCAGTATTCTGTTGAAACTACAGGAAATTATAAGAAGCAGCAGAATTTATTTTGGACAGATAATCCTCGATCTTTCAAGATTGCAGGATTAAAGAGTAATCCCTTTTTTCATGGCAGATGTTCAGATGGAAGGGCAATCAAATGTGGGCATGTATGATCAACCTTATTCATGAATGAAGAGAATAATAGGAGATCATTTTATATTCCTTGTGCATATTGCCTATTTTCTCTTTTACTTACTTACTTTAGTGTGAAGTTGTTTGCACAAAGATTTAATGGTCATTTGTGCATCTACCACATAACAAAAAAATCTTGTCATGTGTATCGGAAAGTCAGTGCAGCAGCTTGCATCACTATGATGGGCACAACATACACTCAGTAATTAATAGACTCCATAGATTTAGTACTATTCTAGATTTAGCATGTCAGAGGGTCACAAAGTTCATGCACTAATCGCACGTATCCAATGAAAAGAGCCCTAAGGAGTGGAAAAT
>CM044439.1:122764730-122828296 GCA_024363595.1 Xenopus borealis
GGGGGTGTTACCCTCCTTCCCCCCTACATTTCCTGACTAGTGATGGGTGAATCTCCCGAGATTCGCTTCACCGAAAAATTCTCGAATTTCCAGAGAAATCCGCGAATTGGCGAAAAATTTGCGAAACGAGTCGCGGGACGCTTTTGACGCGCGTTGCGTCGTTTATGATGCGCCGCATCAAAAACGGCGCGCGACTCGTTTTTCCAGCGCATTTTCACCCACAAATTTTTTTTTTTTCAACCTCCTATCCATTGTAAATTAGCCAGCGCAAATTTGCGCAATTCTACGGACACAGGGACTATACACTTAATGGCTTGTTTTCTTCATGTTAAAAAGTACATTTTTGCCAGTTAAAACCATGATGTATTTAACCTAAAATAGAATGTATTGTTTGTTAAAACAATGTTGTTATGTTGTTACAGTTACAGAATTGGTTACTTTAGATGCGTTTTATCATTAGAAATATGTTTATATATTGGTTTGGTTTCATAGCTCTTGCATGAAAAGGGGATCCAGGAAACAAAGTGGAGTTTGTCTGTGTTGCAGCGTAGGCAGCAGGTAGGAGCTCCGAGGGTCACGGGGTCGCCTAATGAATATTAAAAGCCACCGATGAGTTCATGTTTTATTGTATGGGAGGTCTGTACCTGTCACACACAATACGATGCCAAGGAGCGGACGCGTTCTGTCTTTAACTATCGATTGACGTGAAGCGCCGCTCAGTGAGAAGCAGTGAGAGGATCGGATCTGAGGTCATTATTCCTGTGCCCGGAGCAGCACTGCCTTATACCGGCGTACCCCGCCACTGGCAGGCAATCAGGGATCTGCAGCAGCTTTTATCTATAGGATACACACAGGGACTGCCTGGAGCTGGATTACTGCAGCGCACTTTGTGGGCTCTTTGGCTTAGGATCACAGGCGCAGGGTTGTCGAATGACGGGTCCCCTTGTACCAGTGTGGCCCATTTTGCTACCTTAGGATACAGTGCGTGTGAGAAGGAGTTTTCTGTTTGGAGTTGATTAGTTGGCACAGCGCATTCAGGGGTTACTCGTGCCTCAGTCACAGCCACTCAGGGAGTTGGATATTCCCCACCGCCGCCGGTTGGACTCGTGTCTGTCAGGGGATCGCTGGCTTTGACGGGTCTAGTGATTGTTTCGGGGGTAGCCCAGATAATGGCACTGAGCGGGGACTCGGTGTGGAAGTACAGCCTAGGAGTTTGGATTCTCTTGCTCAGGACTGTGATCTCCTGGTCCACAGTGCTGGATCCTATATACTGGAACTCATCCAACGCCAGGTAAGTCCCGAGCTCTGTTACCTCTTGTGTCAGTCTGTGGGACAACAAACAGTGCGACGCTCTCGCCCACTAACCCGTGTCATGTGGAGAAGTGCTAGATATCATGTCCTTACCCTTTAGTGGGGGAGTTTAAACACCGTCCCACCGAGCTCCTGAAGTTCACCGGCAGCTGGAGGGCCGTAGTCTGCAGTTTGCATGTCGCTGCCCCAAAACGATTCCTATAGGAGAGATGACTATAGAGCCTTTTATTCCGGGGTAACCGCTGTTACGCCAGCGTAGGTCCGTGCGGCACATGCGCAGTAGCGCATTTCCACGGACACAGGGACTGGACGCAGAGACACTTCAACTTTATTATATAGGATTGGCCTGCTCATTATACATACTTGCAGTGGAATACCAACACTTCATGCATCTCAGTTCATCTGCAGAATTATTAAGTCAAGCAGTCTATACTGATGTGCCATATGGTTTTAAATTTAAAGAATATAAAAAATATAAAATTACTGAGGGTGGCCAAGTTGTTATGCACCCTCTAGTGATTATAATATCTTACCTGGTACCCCAAACTTCAAACTTGTTCCAATGTCCAAGGCACTGAAGCTGGGCGCCAGCTGGCAGTATGATGCTTCTCAAACAGTACCCCAGGTTAGGGTTCCCCAACCTATGGTAACAGTTAAGTAATAGAATCACAGTAGGGTGCCTAACTACTTGGCATGGCCACAAGTGACTTTACCTTTGCGTTGACTGTAAAAAGATGTACTTTGGTACTCATTATCTTACTCTACTCATGGAAGTCGACTTCCATCTCTTCCATCTCCAAATTAGCTTTTCATACACTATTTTGACTAAAAGTTAGTGTTGAATGACTGAATCTCTTGAGTATATGCCTATCTTCATCATAAGTAAACTATGTTACTATGTAATTAATTAAATGGAGGAGAGCCAAGAGAATTCCATGGGGAGATTACTGGTAATTCCATGCTTAATGACAGCTGTGCCATGTACAGTATTAGCCCTAGTATTGCAAGACTCACTGGTCTCCTCTACTTTTATTCCAAAAGTAGAGCCTTTAAATACATACTCAAATGCCTTGACTTTAGAAAACTGGGCTTAGGGTATAGAGGTAAAGTTCCAAGCAAAATTACCTTAGAAATTAGTTGATACTTGTTTAAAAAATGAGATTACAATGAATGAAATTACAGGATGTGTAATAGAATTGAAAATTGCTAGTGCTGTGGTTTTTCAGTACAGAACATTTGAATGTCACTGCATGTTATATAATCCCCATTGATTTGTATGGATTTTTGCAGACATTATAGCTTTTTGCACAAAATGGACATACATATTGCACCAGCAAATGCAAAGGTAGAATGTATTGTATATAATAATCTACAGGAAAACACAGCTGTTACTTTAACATTCAAGATGCACTTATCCTGGAGCTGCTAGAAACATAACATTGATTTTTAACCCTTAAGAAGTGTGAGCACAGTTTTTAAAAAGTTATTTGCATCACACACAAGAGAATAATTCCCTATACTTTTAGGATAAAATCTAAACAAGGATAAGCAAAATAATTCACCTGAAATGATTTTGCGGCAAAATTTTTCCCATGGCAACATTTTTCTCTAACCAGCATGAAAAATTCATCATGTGCCCTGTTTCACCCAGTAAAAAAGAGACTAGAATATAATTAGCCTGAATGGAAAAATGAGAAATAAAATTAGCAATAACAATAAATGTGTAGCTTTACAGAGCATTTGTTTTTGGATAGGGTCAGTGACCCCCATCTGAAAACTGGAAAGAGTCAAAAGAAAAAGGCAAATAATTAAAAAATAAAACAATAAATAATTGAAAATGAAGACCAATTCAAAAGTTGCTTAGAATCGGTCATTCTATAACACACAGACTTAGAGAGAGGCCCCCGAGGCCTGGGCCTAGTGGGGCAAGATGTTTAGGGGCGGCAAGGCGGCGCCCCAAAAGCCCCAAAAGAAAAAAACAGTATTAACTTCTTCTGGTAGAGCGTGCAATGATGTCATCACATGACCGCACTGTGTGTGGGCACAAAACGTCGCAATGTCACTCTGCATGCGGCCGTGCAGTTTGTGTCTGTGAGAATGAAGTGAGCGAACCACAGATCTGTGCACAGCACGCACAGGATAATTCTGTCAGATGCAATTTGAGAGTAGGACTGGCCAGATATGGGATGACTTTGACGTAGTTGGCCAGCTTAAATATATTGCAATATATGGACAAACAATCCCTGTTGTTTAAAGGGTAAGGCATTTGTTAGTAGCTGTATGCACAAATTGTCTCAATGTCTTAAATATATTGATAATGGGTTGAGTGCAGAGGACCTTTTGTATTTGTCTATATGGTTCACCTTCATGTAAACTTTTGATATGCTATAGAATGGATAATTGTAAGAAACTTTTCAATTGGTCTCCATTATTTTTTTTTATAGTTTTTAGGGTTTGCTGTCTTCTGACTCTTTCCAGCTTTCAAACAGGGGTCACTGACCCCATCTAAAAAAACAAGTGCTCTGTAAGGCTACACATGTATTGTTATTGCAATATCCCTCTCATAATACTAACAGTTCATTTAAAGGTGAACAACCCCTTTAACTGCCATTGGAGCACAAGGACAGGCGAAGTTGGTGATAAAACTGATGATCTGGATATTAGATCCAAAAATATCTGATTTAAAATAAGAACACATCACTGTGCATTCACATGATATGGTCTTTTGTCTGCTGATATAAAGCTACTACTGAACTTACATAAACAATCCTATGCCAGTAAATGGATCTTCAATAAAGACATATGTGGACAGTGGATGTACTGTAATGTTCTAAAGAGATGTTAGAATATTTGTGGGACAAACCCTTGGATGCTGATTGTAAGGCCAGGGTCAGACTGGGGGGGGCTGCTGTCCAGGGCCTTCTCCGAACCCCTCCGATTGTCTGCACACCACTACGTGTGTGAGCGGCGCTGCAGAGTGTTTGTTCATATACACTGTTGCGCATGCAAACTTAATTTTATATGCAGCGCAGCAGGAAGCAGCGTTAAAAATTTTATTTTCCCGGTGTCCCGCCTGGCCCAATCTGATACTGTGTTAGGCACATTATGCTGGCTGGCTCTGTTGTGAATTTATCCTATTTAGGAATATGTGGGGAATATCTATACATACACAGAAATATGCTGTTAGGTTGAAAAAAAGACATACATCAAGTTCAACCTTAAGTCTATATGCACCCTGTCTAACTGCTAGCTGATCCAGAGGAAGACAACAAAAAAACCCATTTGAAGCTTCTCCAATTTGCCTCAGAGAACGAAAAGTTCCTTCCTGACTCCAAGATGCAATGGAACCAGTCCCTGGATCGATTTGTACTATGTATTATCTTCCATAACCCTGTTTTCCAACTATTCAACCCCTTTTTAAAACGAATGTATCAGCCTGTACCGCTGTTTTTATTTTTTTCTGTTTTTATTTTGATTAATATTCGCATGTGGTGGGGGAGCCACAGGAGTTGGGCCTAGGGGAGCACCAAAGGTAAATCCGGCCCTGATAACATACTAAAATTTTACTTAAGGTTAAGGTAAACCACCCCTTTAAGATGATCATACATTCTGTCTAAACTATTTCAGAGCATCTAGAACTTACACAGTATGTTTCCCATTTGCACATTTCAGTTTTCCCTGAGCCTAACCACTTGAGTCCCTAACCTGACAGCCTTGTCACCGCAGTGTGCTAACTAAACTGTTTGTTGGAGCCTTAGCTGTTCACTAAATTTCCTAAACCAATCTGCCACTTCTATAGGGATCTATGACAGTTTCTGACCCGACACTTGCTTCCTATATTGAGATCTACCTCCACCTCAGTCCCTCCAAGCCACACACCACCTCCTCCAGCTTGCTTATGCACCAGAAAGAGGTACAACAAATGAGAGCATCCCTTTTTATAACCTCTGGGAACTACTCCCCCTACTCTCTGGGAAAAAGGACCCAGCCTAGCTGACAAACTAAATTACTGGGGTACAGAAAAAGCTTACTGTCTAGTCACTGACCTTCCAGCAGAATCATTTCACATAGGAAAAATGAAACAGCTTCCCTTCTAGAACCGAGGATCCAATCTAGCTGACTAAGTTATGCCCAGGGGAACAAAAGACCTAAAGGTTCCCAAATGCAGTTAAGCCATCTTTCTTTCTGTACCTTTGTCTTCCCACAGTCCTATTGACGTTATTTTGTAGGAATGTTATTTTTGTTGGCACTTACAGTACATTTTTGGTCACAGTCAATAATAATATACTTTTGTATCAATTACTTTTGTAAACTTGTTTTTTATATTTTAAGTGAAGGGTCCCAGGTTTGTATGTAAGTGGACCACAGAACACTGCCCTCTTTTTCATGAATTATTCATTTACCACTGAAGGAGATGTTCAAGAAAGGGTTGTATCTTTGGCTCATGTCTCTGTTTTAATATGTGATTTAAAAGGAGAGTCCTAGAGAATCTAACAGTGTCTATAATAAATCTGCAAGTAAAACCTTAGCTCAGCAGGTGTCCTCCATATGGAGTTCTCACTTTGACCCGTTGAATGATAAGGGAATAAAGTGTACTTAAAAATCAGCAATTCACTAATGTTATTGTTTAAGCAACAGGCAATTACTGGAAAACAAACTTTTCTCCAGGATAAATAATGACCCTTCTAAGCAATAAAGTCTGAGCATTCAAATAATTATGCTTTTTATTTTATTAATAGTGATGGGAGAAACTATCCAGTTTCACTTCGCCCAAAAATGTGTGCATTTCCAGCGAAATTCGGAAATTGGAGAAAAATTCGCGAAACGAGTCGTTTTTGGCGCGCATCGCGTCATTTTCAGCGCGCAACTTTTTTTTTACGTCAGCGAATTTTCGGCATAAATTCGCCCATCACTATTTATTAATTAATATTGTAATTTAGTGAAAGCAAAGAAACAATGTTGTACTGTAATATTGAAGATGTCCAGTGTAATTTATACAATACAGCCTGCACCAGTTGCATAACTAATTTGAGTTGAAAAAAGAAAAATGCGTCATAGCATCCCATCTAATTATAACTTATTTTTTATTTGGTTTTATCAAATTTTTACATTCGGCATTTTAAACAGTTTGTGCAAAAGCATTACATCTAGTCAAATAGAACAATATAAAAGGAGAACAAAAGCATATATGTTATATGCAAAAACATATAGCAATAACAATTTATAGTAATTCTACCAGCCAAAGACATGTAAATATATCTTTAAAGGACATGTAAAGCCTACATTTTCCTACCCTGTATATAAGTTGGGCATATCTTCCACACCCAAACTGCATCATTTCTACTGCATATACCCTCTCTGTTTGGCAGCACCATCACATTTTCCTAAAACAAACAGCAGCTTTCACCTGGCGGCCATTTTCCCTCTGATACATTATCATCTGAAATAAGACATGTATGCTGTAAAGTAAAGTCCATGTAATGCAGAATGCAGGTTTACACAGGCACAACATACTTTGATAAAAAAAAAGTTCTGCTGGGTTTGAGCACTGTCATTATGACGCTGAGCTCAGGAGAGGTGGTTAGGAGAAAAAAATAGCATCAGACAGTTTCTATGGTAACCAGCAATGCTCTCTCTTCATTGGCTGTTAGTTTGTAGGGTGTGTTATGTAATCTGAGCTGAGAGGAACTGAGCATGCTCACTGAGCCAAGAGCCAAAGGAAATTCCTGAGGTAGGGGGCAGAGTGGTTTAGTGTAGTAGAAGGATTTGTAGCTGTTTAAGGGGATACTGCAGCCTTACTGTTAACCTTTTAATAACCAGAGTGGTACTTAGCTAAAGATTTCAGAGACGCTGTTCATTGATTACATTTTTGTGAAAAGGGTTGACATGTCCTTTAATCAAAGAGTAATCGGTATCCTTTCCAGGATTGGGTATCCATTGTGTTTATATTTCCGATTTGTGTTGTTTATGGTTTAATCTGTGGGCTTTTTGTTATGAGGGAAACTATTGTACCCTGAGAGGCAGAATGTCCCAATTATACCATATTTTGTCAAAGTGTTCAATTGTGGGATTTCTCACAGCTGTCAAATAGTCCATTCTCCTGACGTATTGAATCTTTTCTGTTAGTTCTTATTCTGTGGGGGTTGTTGGGTCTTTCCAGTGTTTTGCTTTTAGTCCTCTTGCCGCTGTAAGTATTGAGTTTGCTAGTGTTTGTGATGATTTATTTATATGTTTAAATTTGTCCCCCAGTAAAAATACTTTGGGATTTTTCCAAACTTCTATCAGGAGAACTTTGCTCAGCTTAGAGGTGACCATATCCCAATTTTGGTTTAACCCAGGGCATTCCCAGAAAATATGGATTAACAAACCTTCAGCTTGTTGGCAACGCCAGCATTCATGCGTAGATGATTATCTTATAAATTCCTTCTCGTGTTGTTGCACAAACGGATGTTTTTGTTGCATTGTCCCAGATCCTTTGCCATTCTGCTATAGTTATTTTTGTCTCCAAATCTTTTGCCCACAAGTTTCAAGAGCTCTCTCTCATAATAAGTTGTATAATGTAGATATCAATTTATTCTGGGTGTAACCCCTATTACATATTTCCTCTATGCGATATATTTGTACTCTTTTTTTACATAAATTAAGAGAATCTATATAATGCCTTATTTGTTGGTATAAGAACCTGGGGAATGATTTCAAAGATTCATTAGCTGTTATTTCTTGATGTTGTTTTATTTCACTAGTTCCTGGTTTTATAAAGCTCTCTATATGGAAGGTATCTTCTCCTATCCATTTGCGTATTACGTTTTCACTTGTTTCTGGCAGAAAGTTTGGGTTTCCCCAAAGTGGTATTAGAATGGATCCCTGTATGTTACACTTCAGTGAATGTAGCAAAAGTTTAAATTTTTTCATTGTATGCAATGTAGGGTTAGGGATATTCCCTCCTTTTGGGAGATTATGTGTGGTCCAAAGCAGATGTTTTTGGCCTAAACTTTCCTTTTCTATTTGAGCCCATTTAGTGGTCGGGTTGTAGGTCGTCCATTCTATTCTCTGTGGTGCCATATAGTATTTTAAGAAATTAGGTATTCCCAGTCCTCCCTGATTTTTTTGGTTGTGCATTGTAAGTTTAGGGATTCTATGTATGTCTCTTTCCATCCCAGATAAAGTTAAATACCATTATTTGATAAGACTGTATGACATTTTTGGGGACCTCTATTGGAAGGGAATCAAATAAATATAGTAACCTGGGTGGATGATTCATCTTTACTGCTGCTATTTTACCCAGCCATGAGAGGTTATAGGATTGCCAAGTCTGCAGTTCTTTTTTCAGTTGAGAGAATAATGATGGGTAATTATTTTTATATGGTGAGTAATAGGTAGTGGTGAGGTAAACCCCTAGGTATTTTATTGCATGAACACTCCATTTAAAGGGAAAATTGAGTTTGAGAAGCTTCTTTTCTGAGGGAGACACATTCAAGGTGAATGCCTCTGATTTGTCATTATTTATTTTGGGGTAATGAGGTTTGAGGGTGCGTTAAAGTTAATATTACGTCATCTGCATATAGTCTTATTTTGTAATGGGAGTTTGGTATTTGGATTCCGTGTACATCTGGAGGATTTCTTATTGCTGCTGCCAAAGGTTCTATTATAATGGCAAATAGGAGGTGGGATAGGGCGCACCCCTGTTGTGTGCTATTTATTAATGAAATGGTGGTGGAAATTACCCCCGAGGTTTTTATGTTTGCTGTAGGTCTTGAGTATATTGCCCGTATTGCATTTACAAATATGCACCGGTAATTCCCATTTTATCAAGGGTTTGAAACATAAACCCCCATCCCACACGATCAAACGCCTTTTCAGCATCTAAGCTTAGGATCAGGTTGGGGGTTCATGTTTTGTAAGCCACATCTATAAGATCTATGACTCTTCTAACGTTGTCTCCAGCCCTTCTTCCAGTGATGAACCCTACTTGGTCATTGTTTATGAGCGAGGGGAGAATAAGGTTCATTCTGAGAGCCAATATCTTTGTGAATATTTTAAGGTCCGAATTCAGTAATGCAATTGGTCTGTAATTCGGGCATCTTGTGTGATCCTTCCCTTCCTTAGGTATCACTATTATGTGAGATTTAAGGAAAGATTTTGATGGGGTAGAGTTATCTAAAAAGCGTTATATAATTCGGCCATATATTGGAGTACCTTATTTTGGAAGGTTCGAAAATACTGATATGTGAACCCGTCTGGACCCAGGGATTTATTGGTAGGCATTAACTTTATAGCTTCCTTTATTTCTTCCTCTGTAATAGGTTTGTTAAGACTATCCAAATCATGGACACTAATGATTGGGAGGTTTGCTTTTTGGAAGGATTGTTCCAATTTGTTCCTGAGAGATTGGGAGTCTAAATTTGGTTGAGAAATATTATATAGTCGTTTATAATATTGTGCAAGTTCCTCTGCAATTTCTGTTGGAGAGATTAGTGTTTTATTGTGCATATTTAAAAGTATTGGGTGTTTAGTGCTTTTTTAGCTTTTATTTTTCTGGCCAATAATGTATGGCTTTTGTTAGCATGTTCATAATAGCTCTGTTTAGTCCATCTTAATATTTTTTCTGCTTCTGTTATTTGTAAGTCTTTGAGTGTGTTCCTCAGTTGTATTACTTTTGCCAGAAGTCGTGTTGTATGTTTTGCATGCAGTTGCTTTTCGGCTTTTATAAGTTGCCGTTTGATCATTTGGACTTGATAGATTCTATTTTTTTTAAGTCTTGTAGTTATAGATATACAGTGTCCCCTTATGACCACTTTATGTGCTTCCCACAATGTTTCTAAAGATTTTACTGTGCCCTCATTGAGTTGAAAATATGAGTCCAGTTGGGTTTCTATTTCTTGTCTTAGTTCAGGGATCTTAAGAAGGAGTTCATTCAGACGCCAGGTAGCTTTGGTGAATGAATGAGCTTTTATCTGCATGTTAAGGTCCATTGGTGCATGGTCTGCCCAGCTAATATTATGGATAGCTGAAGAGTGTGGCATTTGGCACATCTGTGAAGAAAGAAAAAAAATATTCTATCCTTGTATGACTCTGATGGGAGTGTGAGAAAAAGGTATATTGTCTAGAGATGGGATGCTCAACGCTCCAGACGTCTATTAATAAATGTCTTCTCATAAGGGCTCTAAATTTTTTAGATATTTGTTGTCTGTTTTGTGGGTGAGCTATAGGTTTATGACTTTGTCTTTCCTTGGTTTGCAACCATATCATATTGAAATCTCCGCCCAAGATGATATTCCTAATATTCAAAGTAGAAAATTTGTTAAGAACTTTTTGGAGAAAGGCCAGGGGTCTCCTGTTAGGTACATATACATTCACTATTAATATTGGGGAACCCTCCAAAGTCCCAGCCACTCCCAGGTACTGCCCCAAAGGGTCTTCTATTATTTGGGTCTGTATCCAGCGTAAGTCTTTATGGATTAGTATGGCCACCCCAGCTGTTTTATTTGGTCCTGACACTCTATAGATGTTTAGATACATAGAGCTGTTTAATAGCCAAGGCTTAGATTTCTTATGATGGGTTTCCTGCAATAGAACTACATCTGCTCTTTGATGTATCAATTCCTTCAGGACCAATGTTCTCTTTAAAGGGGTATTTAGACCATTTACATTCATTGACACTAATTTGACCATTATTCATGTTAGATAATCTTATGTCTGTGGGCCTCCACCCAGGGAAGGCCGGGACCCTTCAGAGAACACCCCATACAATAAAGCATTTTGATACATTGATAATTCAATTATAATATCTATACCCATAGATATTTTCGTTCCACCATACCTATGTGCTCTTATACATATATCTATATTTAAAAGCTTCATACACCATTCTTTTTGAGATTGGTTGTAAGACTTATGCCTTTGATTCTTATGCTTTTGGTTCTTATGTAGATAATGCAATCAGTACAAAAATTACTTTACTGCCAACAAACATATTCAAATATATAACTCAAACTTAATAACTTATGATTACAATTAAGTCCAACTGCCTATTATCCTGTTGAAGAGGAAAAAAAATGAGTAAGTTGGAGGGGTAGTCCCTTCTCCGGGGGGTGTAATGGGGTATGGGAAGATTTTTGTTCCACATATATGCTTCCGGACCCGTAAAAAAAAGTTTATGTTTCCAGGGTGTCCCATGGGAGAGAAAAAAAGGGGGGGGGAAATAAGGGGAAAGAGAAAGGCAAATGGGAAGTAACAAACTACTGTTCCTATAATAGTTCCACAAGATAGGTGAGTGAGGGAGAAGTTGAGCCTCCAAGGTTTGAGATCTTTGATTTTTTCGTTGATATCTGTTTGATAACGGTTTGATAGGTGATGCAGATGAAGTGATGGTTCTCATTTCAGTAATCCCAAGCTGCGTTAAAAACTGAGGAGCAAATTATGTGTTTTGTAGGAAGTATTGCCTACCATCTTTCGTTGCTATGAGTCGGAGCGGGGTACTCCAACGATATAGGATGTGATGTTTTTGTATTACTTCATTTTTCTTTGTTTTGCTAAAAAAATCATTGGGGATCCACATCTTCACCCAAAAAAAAAAAAAAGAAAGGAATTTTTGATGAAAAAGGCAAAGAGGTAATGGACAGACGGCTATTCAGAAGATAGATCTTCGGTTTCCTTCCATGAATGAGTTCCACTTGATGGAAGATTTTATTTTCTCATAGCCAATGTAAGTGGTTCAATCTGGTCTTGCAGGGGATGTGGGAGAGATTGAGCCTCCAGGATCTTTTAGGTGAAACCACACTTCATGTTGGAGGGCTCCTCGGTTTGGTAGTAGATGCAGATGAAGAGGTGGTTTTCCTTTCGATAATTCCCAGCTGCATTAAAAACTGAGGAGCAAGTTGAATGTTTTGTAGAGAGTATTGTCTACCATCTTTTGTTGCTATAAGTCGGAAAGGGAAACCCCAGTGGTATGGAACATGATGTTCTATCAGCTTTTGTGTTACCAACTTCATCTCTCTACATTTTGCTAAAGTCACTGGGGACAAGTCATTGAAAATCTGAATCTTCACCCCTTGATATGTGAAGTGGTGTTGGTTTCTTAGCTTCTGGATAATGGATCCTTTGCTTTCATAGTAATGTAGACGAAGTATAACATCCCTAACCTGATTTGGGGATGACATACTGTTACCCAGTGCTCTATGTGCTCTGTCCATTCTCCACGCTTCCTCTGGCAGGGTTAATTGTGGTGAACAAGGTGTAACCCTTTTTTGGTTACTATTTCTTTAAATAGCAACTCACCCTTGCAATCCAGGGGCCCTGAGTCCCTTTTGCATATGAAAAGTACTGGGAACTGGGAATTACAGCGCAGTGCCTCCACCTAGGGAACACTGAGGAACACACCTCAGGGGGAATTCCACAAGGAATAATAAAACACACACAGTTGCAAATTAACAAATTTAAACTTTATATAAATGTATTAAACTTGGACAAACTAATACTCCATGCACTCCTACACTGGGGAAACCGTGGGACACTACCTAAATCACTTTAAGGTAATTAACTGTTGCTCCCACACAGTCCTTTGTAATATCAAAGTCCCAGTCCACTGGAAGGGGTTAATAACCACACTGTTCAAATAAAATGTCCCTTCCCCAGAGCTCTTATTCCCAAGGTAGCGCTACCTTTTCCCAAAAGTACCTCTCCCTTTGGAATCCAGCAGCAGCTTCCGTGTAGCAGGCAATTATAAATGAGCGTGGGGTCCCACGCTTGTATCCTTTGCCAATATCCTCCCTTGGGTGGCTCACACACAGGGGTTCCCTCAGAAGAAATCACACAGGAGATTACAGCAGCTCTGCAACAGGATAAATCTCCACAGTGGCACCTTTCTCCTTCTGAGTCTCTAGCAGATTGGTAGGGAACAGGCTGGGCTCAATCTGTACCTCCACAGATTACACAGAATTAACAGCTTCTCTGTACTGGACAGTCTCATAAAAATGGGTGACAGGGGAAGATGTAGAGGAGCTATTTCGCTGGGGGGTTACCTCGTTTTCGCCATGATCCTGCTCTGATTGAGCTGAGTCCTCTGATATTGCGGACATGTCCGGGGAGTGTGGTGCATATGCCTGTGCTCCGCCGCCATCTTGGATTCTCTCTGCTCCGGACTGTCTCCTGTTTAGGTAAGGAGAGATTGTGCCGCCGCCTCTCTTTGCTTCTTCTTCCCCATGTCGGGAAGGTCCCTTGGAGATAATTGAGCCGCCTGACAAAGATATTCTCTTCTGTCTGCCTTATGTGCAGCAAATTGCACGGGTTAGGAGCGGAGCTCTGGAGTTAAGTGGCCATCTTCCAGCATGCCAAGCATGCATCCCATTTAATTAAAGTGTTCACCATTGTGAACAATGGTGCTTTGGTATGCTAATGAAATGCATTAAATGAGTTAAGATGACTTTAGATAACACAGTTTCTTCAATTAGCCCTGAGTCACAAATCCAAGTGGCTTCATTTGTATCTATCTATCTACCTTTATATATATATATATATATACATCTATATCTATATCTATCTATCTATCTATCTATCTATATATATATTGAAGTGACTGTCAAAGTTAGGGCTGTTTTCTCTAGCCAGGGGTACGGTTGCCACCAGTCCTGTTTTGACCGGGAAAGCCCAGCTTGTTGAAGTGCTGTCATATCCCCATCCCTAATGTTATCGGACAAACTCGGCACATCATTGGCTCACCCCACCACGTGATCAGCCTTCCCCCATTACACCACCCAGAGTTACTACTGGTGAGAGGTGGCATGGCAAGTGCACATCCATAAACCAAACAATTAACCTGGGTGCTAATCCAATATATATATATATATATATATATATATATATATATATATATATATATATATATATATATATATATATATATATATCTCCTTGGTTTTTATTTATATTCTATTTCTCTTGGATAAGCACCCAGGTTAATTGTTTAGTTCGATAACATTAGGGATGGGGATATGACAGCACTTCAACAAGCTGGGCTTTCCCGGTCAAAACAGGACTGGTGGCAACCGTACCCCTGGCTAGAGAAAACAGCCCTAACTTTGACAGTCACTTCAATGTAAAACAAAAACAGCATAAAAACCCCTGTAAGCAGTATATATTAGTTTATTAATGTGTATCATAAGAACAGGGAAACATCTGCTTCTGTGGTTGTATTTGGAAGAAAGTGGAAATACAGTATACATTCCTATAAAATAACATCTGATCTGAATAATGCAACATGACTATTGTTATTATATGCTATAGGCAGTATCCCTAGCTGCCTATAAATACAACAGCTAAGCCCTTCTCTTGTCTGCCATGTCCAGTCAAACTCATGTTGAATTCACACCTTATGTATCTTATGTGCACAAAATCGGGACAGCTTGTGATGGCTTGAGACTCTGTTGCATTGATATTTTCAAAGGAGTCTTGTACTGTACGAAGTTTTGGTTTATACAATTCATATTTTTGTATTTACAGTTATGGGATCCCTTATCTGGAAAAAAAGAAACCACCAAATTATAGGAAGGCCATCACCCATGTGAAAAGCAAATTATTCGATTTAATAAATTTTTCTCTGCAATACTAAAATAGTACCTTGTACTTATTCCCAACTTGAGCTGCATGAATCCATATTGCAGTCAATTGTTTAAATATCTTTTAATAGACCAAGTATATATAGACAATATAGACAAATTACAGAAAGCTGGAAAGCTGGTTCCAAGGGTTGTGGACAATAGATCCCATACCTGTATTAAATTTATTATATTCTATATATACTCATTATACAGATTATATTAGGTATATTTAGATTTTATGGGTTTAAGGTCATTTATAGTCAAACATCACCTCTTCTATGGATATCTAGTACAGAATATACAATGTTTTATGAAATCCTCTTAAACCTGACCCACAATTTGGTAGCCTATTTACAGTATGTATCTTCCACATTAACTTGGTTATTTATCAAGAAACGAATGTTAGAGCTTTGTGAACTTTTTTAGAACTTGAATGAACTCAAATGAGCTCATAACTCAAATGGTTTCTAATTTGAGAAAAAACTTGAATGTAAAAAACTCGAACCAGTGTGGGTGAAAAACTCAAATACTTGAATTGATCGAGTTTTCTCTGAAAAAAAAACTCAAAACCCATAGAAAAGAACTTGTGAAGGCTAGTAACATCTTCAAATAGTTCAATAGACCTCTGCCATTGACTTCTACAACATGACCTTGACTGGTTTTAGATGGTGTATTCTCAGATTCAAGCTATTTCCAGCTTCAAGGTGTAATAAATCTTGAAAAATTCAAGGCTTTTTAGAAAAAAAATGAATTAGCACCACAATGAGCGTTTTGAGTTTTAAAAACCTCTAAAGCCATGAACGAAAGGCTGAACAATAGGGAACTTCCATTGACTTCTACATGATCTATTATTTTCACACTTAAAATCATGACAGAATCATGGATTAAGTAACTATAAAAAATGTTTTCCTTTGTGCTAAGAAGTACTATTTGGAGAAATAAACTTTCAGAAATAGGTACTACACATTTATAAGGTACCCAAAGCATGTGACTACATTGTCATAAATATTCCAAAAGCAAGATCGTAAAGAATTATGGCTGAACATGCCTTTTCAGATAACTAACACTAATAGTGGACTGTTAAATTGGTCATTAACACAAAAAATCATTCACAATTTGTTCCCAATGCAAATAAATGTTTGCAAAGTGAACAATTTTGCATTTGCACTTTTGCCCCTCACGTGACAGAAGGATAGCGATTGTGAATTGTATTGTTTAGCGTACAGTGTACAGTATGTATTAAAACCACAGTAAATTAGTGCAATTCACAGCATTTTGACTCATATTAGTTCTTTGTTACACAGATAAAATGTTCTATCATAGTCAACAACTCCTGCAAATTAAGGACTGTCTGTTTTTTATGCATCACAAAAAACATTACTTGTCAGGTAGCCAGAGGAAAAAAAAACATGTACTTACAAAACACAATCTGCAGACCTTAAAATGCCACAGATAAGTTCATTGCTAAAATAAGTATTTATTTTTATAAAATCTACTCAATATTGGAATTATCTCCAGAATTCTCTTTGATGCATAGCCAAACCATCATGATTATAACTAGTGATGGGCGAATTTATTCGCCAGGGCCGAATTTGCGGCGAATTCCCGCGATTCGCCGCTGGCGAATAAATTCGCGAATCACCAGTGAAATTTCGCCAAGCGAAATTTCGCCCAAATAAAACGAGTCGCGCATCGTTTTTGACGCGATGCGTCAAAAACGACGCGAGGCGCACCGAAAACGAAGTGACGCGCGTCAAAAGCGTCCCGCGACTCGTTTCCCGAATTTTTCGACGATTCGTGAATTTCTCTAGAAATTCGCGAATCTTTAGGCGAAGCGAATCGCGGGAGATTCGCCCATCACTAATTATAACTGCTATGAATCCACAAAAAGCATATATTTTCCTAAAGCATATACTTCCTTCTATACTTCGTTCTATGTGTTTTGGGAAAATATCAGATATTGTACTAATGGGCATTCAACACTAAAGCTCTAATATTTGCCATAATACTATGAAAGCCTCTGTTCCTTTAATAGATATTTTAGTTTCATTTCCATGCAGAAACATATACAAGTATGGGACCTATAATCCAGAATGCTTGGGATTGGATGTGGGGTTTTCCAGATAACATATCTTTCCTTAATTTGGATCTTCATGCCATAAGTCTACTAGAAAAATATTTAAATATTAAATTAACATAATAGGCTGGTTTTACTTCCAAAACGTATTAATTATATCTTAGTTTGGGTCCAGTGAAATGTACTGCTTTATTAAAAAAATTCATTATTTAGATAAAATGTAGATGACCATTCCATAATTCTGAGCTTTCTGGATCCCATAAGGTATTATTAATTAACTTACTAATTCTGAGATTTATTTGAACTATGGTTATTAATGATTATTTATTTGATGTATATTTATTGGCAGAAAGTTGTAAGGAGGTGTACTGTGTTTTAAAGTTTAGTACAAAATATGTGTTTCGAGTCTTAAGCTGCAAATTAAGTTGGAAGGAGGAGGAGATAAAACCTTAAAGGGGAACTATCTCAAAAATGTAATATAAGTTTCATCATATTAAAATAAAACATTTTATAAACATAATCAATTACAAATTCTGGCCAGTTTCTAAAATAATCAAGTTACTCTTTGCTCTCCTCATCTCAGCATCTGTTTTTCTACATTCAGTCTTCATGCAGGAGTTGGATTTCAATATTTTGAATGTTTCCCAGTATAACTGCAAGCTATAACAATCACAAGTGGAAGCAAATAAAAGCTGAAACTTGGTTAAGCAACAGATCTTCCATAATTCATATTTTACATCATAAACAACCCCAACTTGGCCAAAACTGAAACTTTCTCTACCCTTTACCTGCTCAGCTGCCCTCTCAAATCAGTAATATTCTTATCATGTGATAAATATTGTAACAGAAAAGCAGAGATCAAAGAATTTTGTGACCTCCTCCCACAATGATTTGTAAGTTCTGTTTTTTACTGACCTTCTGGAAGACGTGACCAAACCTCTCCATTATTTTGCATGCCATTAGCCTAATTTTTGAGTACATCAGAACATCCGGGACAGTTTAACTCTAGCTGCATTTAATGGTGACCTTTCATTTATCAAGCTGCCTCATGCACAACCATAATAGAAAGGCTGGAGCTAGTCACATGTTTACAATTGATCTAGGTCAGGAACAATTAAATTAGGTAGATAAATTAGAATTTTAAAGATTTTCAAGCCTGTAGCAATGTCCTCTATTAACCTTTATTCATGTTATTTCCTTAGATGCTGCCTTAAACTAGAAATATTTAAAATGCACATTTTTATTGCACAGTCATTTAATTTTTTATGACATAGAATAATTGACGTAGTTTATAGAATGGTTTGCGCTTTGTTAATGATTCTGTATACCCTTTGCTCATTTTAGACATGCCTATAGTAATGCTGTCCGTATTATATTGTTAAGGTTTAAATGAGCATTTATAAATAATCATTCATTATTTTTAGATTTTGATGGTTAACATGAACCACACACAATATAGCACAATATAATTTCAATAATTTATCTCTTCCCCTTGATATTTCTGAAAATAATGCAATGCTAAGCTGATAAAATGTTTGAATCTATATGATAACTATGAAACTCTTTGGGGGATGATGTCGGTAATATACAGAATGATATACATAATGAAAGGATGACGGTTAGGGTTTTTTTTTACCTTGAATGAACTCGAAACTCAAATGGAATCTTATTAAGGAAAAATTTGTATGGCAAATACCCAATTCTGTGAGTTTGTTCAACTCATTCAAGTTTTCAGGCAAAGCTCTCTGAACACTTAAATATCATACAGGTTGTTCAAGGGACCTCTGCCATTGACACCTGTACATGACCTTGACAGGTTTTAGATGGTGTATTTTCAGATGCAAGCTATTTCTAGGGTCAGGATATAATAGATCTCAAATGTTTGATAATTTGAGTTTATTTTTACTGAAAATTTGAGTTTTGACCAGAAAATATAAATTGAAAACTGGAATTTTCATGGAAAACACAACTCGAACTTTAATTAGTCTGCCCATCAAACTTTAGTTGATGTTTGATAATTCTTTACACAAAGCTTCTATTATTTTTATTTCTAGTTTTTGAGATTTAATTGGCTTGTTTCCTTAACTATACATATGTTCCTGCTGCAAGCATAGAGTTAAAAACCATTTACCAAAAACCCTTCCTCCCACTGCTTGCTGGAGATAAGTGACCTGCCTGCAGTAATAATTTGACCAAAATGCACATTTAGGTTGGTGAATTGACCTGAACTGTAGTCCATTTAGGCCAAATTATTACAGCAAGTGAGATGCTTGTCTCCAGCTACTACATGGCAGATAGTGTTTTTTGTATAGCAGACACATACTGTAACTGGCAGCAGCATGGAGGAAGGCAGCTGGTGAAAGGCAAAGATGGGAGTTTAAGGCATACAATATGCCTTAAAGTCAAATCTGAAATTGATTATATTTCCAGAATAATTTTATCTGCGTCCTGAAAGCATATGTTCAATTTCTTGTAACAAGGAATTTTTCCTACTTTGAGTCATTAAAATAGTTTTCATCTAAAAGATTTAGCTGAAATTAAAACAGTTGTCGATGTCTAAATGGAAAGTTCATTGGAACAGTGAAATGTTACTAAATTCCCAGTACTTGCACAACATTCTAATGACTTTGGCAGAATTAGTGATCAGCAAGAAAATAATGTTGACAAGGGGACTCCACAATTAATCCTTGCCCTTAGTCATCCCACTAAACCCCATTGTTACATACCTTAATGAAACACCAGAAATGGGGTAAAATGGCCACAGCATTTATTCACATTTTATCAACTAAATAGGACCTTGCCAGCCTCACTCCTAGGAAATATTCTAAAGTCAGAATTCCACAAGAGAATGCAACTATGCTTAATGAAGACTTGAGATCAGCACTATGTCATAATATCCACCACTGAGCATTAGGCTCTCTCTACATACATAGAGGATGGACCCAAACTCTGCTACCTGCAGCCCTGCTGTTGGTCCTTGAATCTGCATTGTACATTGATAGGAAATCCAAGCACAGAGGCTCCTGGTGTGTTCATACAAAGACACTGTTGTTTTTGCTCCCGTTTTACATTGCCTGATGAAGCAGGAAATGCCTGCGAAACACGTTGCAATATTGTTGTGAATAAACTATTACTGAAAATTACCACTTTTGTTGGTGTCTGCCTGGAAGAAGTAAGTTCACTACTACCTCCTCTGAATTACCCATTGGGTTTTTAAGTGTTTTTAGCTAATTTTATCCTTTTGGCGCCTCTGTTTTATCTTATCACTATACCGAGTCCACCCCAAGTAGAGGGGTGTTATCCCCATTTTTCTTCCTTCTACAGAGAGCGACTTCTTATTCCTGAGTGGGGTCAGGATAATCTCCCCACCTGCCTATACAGTGGTTGCCTATTGGTAACCCTGGCTTGTGAGTATTAATTTGTTTACTCTATCATTACTCCTTGTAAAAACATATTACACTATTGGGGCTCTTGGTTTTCCTTTTTGTCTTCAGGAAATCCAAGCAGGCTGTCACCAGCACATGTGGTAGTAGCATCTGTATCAATCAACCCACAGTGCAGTCACAGGAGAGAACCTTCTTTCTTCCTCTTCTAAAATTTCCTGTGCAGTACACAGGCATGGTCCTACTACTGCTGTGACAAAGAAAACTTAAAATCATTTATTGAATATCCATTGTTTTTATCCAGAGGTAGGCAAAAAACTCAGCTTGAAGACAGTGCCAATTATACCCCATAGGCGATCGGAAACATTTCCTGAATCAAGCATTCAGAATGAACATGAATGAATACAATGCAGACTCTCACATGTACAGATGCAGCCACTGGGATTTGTGAGTTAAATGCGTCATGACTCAGGGTTAATTGAAGAAACTGTGTTATCTAAAGTCATCTTAAATCATTTAATGCACATAAACTTTTCATTAGCATACCAAAGCACCATTGTTTTCAATGGTGAACTCTTTAATTGGATGGGATGCTGTGACACAATATTCTATGCTGAGTGGGATAAATGGGATAGATGAGTTAAGTTTTTCTGTGTCAAATGCACAATCCAAAGTGGCTTCATCTGTATACTGTATAAAGGTACAGAAACCACAATTTGCATTCAGTGCACAAGCATCTACATCCAGTTATTAATAGATAATATGAGAACATGAAGCCAAACTCATGACATTTTTGCAAAATATACAAAAAAGGGGAGGGTAGAATGTTTCTACCTTCTCAGAAGATACGGAAGTAAACTGCTTCTTCCATTGACATCACATCCCTCTATTTATCTGCCCCCAGCCTGGCTTTCCCCTGTCTCAACTTATTGCTTTTCACCCAATCAAATCTGCATCTTATTCTGCCAACCCCTAAACATAAACCAATGTAATCTGGCTGCTGGTCATGCAGATCCCTTGTCATGTAGCCCCTGCAGGGCTACAGGGCTTTCCTTTCCACCAAAACCTGTAATGGTGTGGGGCATGTCTATTCTTTATCCATTTGGTACAAATGCAATGAGCTCTATCAGAAAAAAGTAGTGATGGGCGAATCTATCCCGTTTAGCCGCAAAATTTGTGAATTTCCAGCGAAATTTGCTAATTGTCAAAAAATTCGCGAAACAAGTCACGTTTTTGACGCGTGTTGCGCTGTTTATGACGTGTCGCGTCATTTCGGCCGCGTCTCTTTTTTTTTTTTAACCCAGCGAATTTTCATTGACGTTTCGCTAATTTATTCGTTGGTGGCGAATTGCGGGAATTCGGCGCAAATTCGCCCATCACTAAAAAAAATTAATAGCTCTAAAGTAATTGGGCTTTCTGAATAATCTTTATAACATGTACCAAGTGTGTTAGCTTCATCAGCTTAACTAAAATCCATTTGCTTTAGACTGCCTTTCTGCTGTCTGTGGATGTTACAGCACCAGCTGAAACAGAATATTTCTAAAACAGAACTCATTATACTGTATTTTCTCCAAGATCCTCCCCTGTCCCTCAGATCTCACTCACAGTTAACAAAAACCTAGGCATGATCCAATTTTTTCACAGAGCTTCACAGCAGACGTTTACAGACTTCAATGGGAGAAAAAAATGTTGCACATCAAAAGAGAACTTGTGTCAATAGACTTTAATGCATTTTGGTGAATTTTCGTCAGTTGCAGATTTTTATGGAAGCTAAAGGAGTCAAATTCGCCCATCCCTGAACATTATCTTTCACTCAAACATGCAGACACGATGTATAGGAAGTATCTCAGACTCTCATCTTTCTTTTTCACCACACATCCAAACACTCACAAAATCTTGTCATATTCAACTGCTCAACATTTCTTAAATACAGCTGTGTCTCAGTTAAGATACAACCAAAACAGTTATCCAGTCTCTTACCATCTCCTTCCTTAATTACCACAACCTACTTCTTGCAGGTTTTCCAATAAGTCTGCTTTCACAACTCCAATCTGTTCTAAATGTTGCTGCTAGACTCATTACACCACAACATCAGCTGCTTCCCTATGCATTGCAATTCACCAGCTCCGAGTCTCCTCTAGAATTGAATTAAAACGATTAACATCTACATTCAAGGCCCTTAACAATGAAGCCCCTCCCTACACTTCATCTCTGGGCTCAAAATATTTTCCTTCAGGAAACTTTCACTCTGCTTTCTTCTCCTCATCACTTCAGCCCATTCTCATCTGCAAAATGTTTGCTTTTCTCTGCAACTCTCTGCTCTTGAGCTGTAAGACTTTCTCCTTCCTTCCAAACTTTCAAACGCTCCCTAAAGACCCACCTGTTTAGGGAAGCTTAGTCAATGTATCTTAATTAATAAGTCATTTTATAAACACAAATTTGTGTCTATAATACATATGTCTTAATTGTACTCAAAGTGTACAGCACTCTGTCACCCTTGAAAAAGTCAGGACATGATGAAACACGTTGAGGTTGAGGTGAGGTACAACTAGGGTTTCTTAGTGTAGAGTTCCAACTCCCTGCCTAAGAGTTATATGTCCACTTGTCTAACCCCTACGTGCGTGATCAGTAGAAAATGTTTCCCCGAAGCAGCCCACACCAGCCATGAGTTACTACCACATTAACATGGTAAAGGCCAGTTACTCAAGTTGCTTAGTGATATCGATGGCAGATCTTTTGGCTCTTGAACACCGGAACCCAATGCATTAAATAAAGACTTGTACTGAGTTGTATTGAATAAAATTCTTATTAAATATTGATTTTTAATCACAACCAGTAACATTGATTGGAATTTATGTTCGTACATCATTAAATTAAAGTACAGGTATGGGACCAAAATGCTTGGGACCTACTAAAAAAATCAATAAAATATTAATTAAGCCCAATTGGATTGTTTTGTCTCTAATATTTATCTTAGTTGGGATCAAGTACCAGGTTCTGTTTTATTATTACAGATAAAAAGGAAATATGCTTTAAAATTTTGAATATCAAAATGAAGTCTATGGGAGATGACCTTTCTGTAATTCAGAGTATTCTGGATAAGAGATTTATGAATATGGGATCCTATACCTGTAGTACATTGGTTTTACATAGCTTTTTTGTTATTGTATCTATTATACTGTACATACCTAAGCATAACATGCATTACTTATAAATATAATATAAATGTATATGTTTGATATGCATAATCAGATAAACACGTTTGATTGGATATATATGGGTCGGGTCCTTCTGCAATATTATACGACATAATTTGAGCCTGCACCTGCAATCAACTTGTGATCCGGTAAGAGTGCGAACACTGTACATAAAGTGTATATATGTTCTTTCTTTCTGGAGATATATATATATATATATATATATATATATATATATATATATATAGACAAATACAAGAGGTCCTCTGCACTCAACCCATTATCAATATACAGTGGTGTGAAAAACTATTTGCCCCCTTCCTGATTTCTTATTCTTTTGCATGTTTGTCACACAAAATGTTTCTGATCATCAAACACATTTAACTATTAGTCAAAGATAAGACAAGTAAACACAAAATGCAGTATTTAAATGAGGGTTTTTATTATTTAGGGAGAAAAGAAATCCAAACATGTGTGAAAAAGTAATTGCCCCATGAACCTAATAACTGGTTGGGCCACCCTTAGCAGCAATAACTGCAATCAAGCGTTTGCGATAACTTGCAACGAGTCTTTTACAGCGCTCTGGAGGAATTTTGGCCCACTCATCTTTGCAGAATTGTTGTAATTCAGCTTTATTTGAGGGTTTTCTAGCATGAACCACCTTTTTAAGGTCATGCCACAACATCTCAATAGGATTCAGGTCAGGACTTTGACTAGGCCACTCCAAAGTCTTCATTTTGTTTTTCTTCAGCCATTCAGAGGTGGATTTGCTGGTGTGGTCATTGTCCTGCTGCAGCACCCAAGATCGCTTCAGCTTGAGTTGACGAACAGATGGCCGGACATTCTCCTTCAGGATTTTTTGGTAGACAGTAGAATTCATGGTTCCATCTATCACAGCAAGCCTTCCAGGTCCTGAAGCAGCAAAACAACCCCAGACCATCACACTACCACCACCACACTGCGTTCCGTGTTGCTGCGTTTAGCCGCAGGGGAGCGCAGGTAAAAACGCCCGTGTGTGAGGGCCCTTACTTATATAATTATGGGAAACCAGAACATGAGGTCACCTGGGGTTAGTTTGCATTCATAGATAGGCCATCCATGGCTGGGCTATAGCCTCATGGCATTAATTATAGAACCAAGAGTTAATATACCAATATAAGTAAAGTTTTACAGTCCAACTAAAGTAGAGGAGCCCATTGTGCTTGTCTCATTTAACTAATCATTTCCCTGAGTTCAAGTTTAATGTGAAAAGGAAAGGTGTAGAATGAACTGGTAACATTTATGAACAGTTTTGTGAAGCACCATGATAGTTTTAATAACATTATTGCTTTTAATAAATGATGTTTATGTTCTGATATTTTGTATACAAATTGACCGGATGAAATCATATTGAATATTTAATTGATGTTTAACTGTAACTCTAAGAATGTGATATGGTTACAGCAGGGGGATTTTCCTGCCAGTGTTTAAAAAACATGGTTTTAATTTTATTTGGCAGAGGAGTCATCTGAAACATCAGTCTGTTGCTAAATAAATGAAGTTCAATTTTTAAGACCTGAAAGGTGCTGATCTTCTTTGCAAGTGTTTTGAGAGATTTTTGATCCCTGTGGATTTGTATGTATATGTGTATGTATATGTGTGTGTATATATCGACAGTACCCCTCGAACAGCAACAGATCCAGTAGCAGGACAGGTCATATTAGGAGGGGGGCAAGAAGCACAGACGCCAAACCCCCATGCAGAGGGAGGAGCAGAATATAGTGATCAACTTATCCAAACACATATTGACTATGGGGGAAAGTAGTTTATTGAATCGAGGCCTAAAGTTTGTCCCTACTAATTGGGCCAAACCTTTTGAGACATATAAGGATATTCATAGACTAAAAAGGAATCTTAAACTTAAAGACCACTTTAAGGATCAACCCCAGGCACAACCAGTGAGATTCAAAGCCAAAAGCACATTTGAACCCCAAAATACAGCTCCTTCTATTGCTACGTTCACACAACTGCTGAGCAATGATGTGGTTAAAATACAAAACTCCAAATTGAAACATTTCCCAAATCTTACAGCTATGGAGAGGGAGGCCATTAAAACATTACGAGCTGATGATGGGATCATCATCCGACAGGCTGACAAAGGTGGGGGATTGTGTTGTTGGATAAGACTTACTATATCGAAGAGATTATGCAACAATTGGCTGACACAAACACGTACACAAAATTGAAGGGGGATCCCACGGAAAAGTTCAAACAATTAGTGGATACATTCATACAGACTGCAGTTATGGCGGGTTGGATAGATGAGAATACCAAACAGTTCCTTACAACTGATTTTCCGAAAGTTCCACTGCTATACACACTACCCAAGGTGCATAAATCACTCACTACTCCTCCCAGGCGTCCAATTATCTCGGCAGTAGGTTTCTTGTTTCAGCCTGTTGCGGTGTATTTAGATCACTATCTACAACCTACTGTACAAAACATGGAGTCTTATGTGAAAGATACTACACATTTGTTGAAATCATTGAGGGGTTTATGAATCCCTACTGACAGTTTATTAGTGACAATGGACGTTTCAAGCTTGTACACAGTAATTCCCCATGATAGTGGGGTCTCTATCTGTAAGGCAGCCCTCACAAGGACACACAGGGGCTCACCACCTGTAGATTTTTTGATTTCTTTTCTCGACCTGATCTTAACACATAATTACTTTATGTTTAATGACAAGTTCTTTTTGCAGATAGCTGGGACTGTGATGGGGTCCAATGTAGCTCCTTCCTTCGCTAACATTTATATGGAGCACTATGAGACTAATTGGTTGCACCACTTGGGTGGAGATAAGATCATTGGTATGCTAATGAAAAGGTTAAATGCATTGAGTTTAGATAACAGTTTCTTCAGGTTCAGGACATGATGCATTGGTCAAACAAATCCATATGGCTTCATCTGTATCTTTGTATATTTTATATAAACCTGTTTGTACCATTTTATACAGACATTTACTTCCACTGATTTGTGAGATAGATCAATAGCATTTGCCTCTTTTTTCCCATATTCTCCTCAGATCTCCTAAGAGATCTTCACAAAGCTTTTTAGAAAGTGAGTCAAAGCAGAGGTTGCCTGAGGCCAAGGACTAAGAGACTGGCTATTAAGTGGCTCTTGATATAAGTAAGGATAATGTGAGAAAAACACAATTTTTTACTGTAACAGAGAAGAACTTTGGCGCTTTGTATTCTCCTGTAACTACATTGAAACTGATGATTGAAAGTCACATGGGCTGTTTGGGCTTACTTTTCGTTGTGAGAAACACAGGCATACCAATATTAAGTTACACACATACTGTGGTCACCTTATAACTGACTAGTAAATGGGATATCCAAATCAATTCTTTACCAATGGAGTTTTTTCCAATGGAAATGCTAGCAGAGAATAATATTAAAGGATAAAGAAAGCCTAAATAGAGTAGTGTGTGCAGGGAAAGTCATACCTCAATACAGGCTAATAGTGTAGTAATTTTACTGAAGTGTGCAACCATTAAGAATTTCTTTAGCTGATGATTTGACAAAAGTACTACATAATGCATAGAGATAACAGAACCCAAAATGCATCACTCTGCCCTCAAGACCAAGAGTAGCTTCTCTGTCAGGAATCAGCACAGCTATGCCTGCCCTTGGACAGGACATAAGATGGGGGTGCAAGATGAAATTACTGCACATCAAAATGGTATTTTAACAAAGTCAGTTAGTGATCTGGAGAACATGAAGCTACTTGTTAAATTATGCAAGAAATAATGTAAAACATTTACTTGTCCTTTAATATTAGTCTTCTGCTTGTTTTCCCAACAACAATATGAAGAGGGCCGTGGGTGTAAAAAAGACACCTGAAATATAATATAAAGCTTATTTCCATAATGTATTCTTGAGTATAGTGAGGAGAAGCATTGCTGGTTGTACTTTTAGAGGAAAATCTGAAAACATTGCTCTGCATACCGATATAGAAACCTATATGCTAAAACTGCCTATAATGACAGCCAGTCAACCAAATTTGAACATAATTTGAACAAAATAATTATACAGTTTTCAAGACAGCATCATCTTTTGAGATTATCTTGTCTGGTTAAAATCACTACATTTTATTTGCAATTAGTGGAATAAAGCCCTGCATAATAAACAGTCTGAACCTAAAGCATATTGCTTTCCAGCATACTTTTAAAGAATGTCTGAATGAGTCAATATCAGGCTAGAGTCTGCTTAATCATCACATTTTTGTGATGCTGATAGCATGATGTCAAACATTCCTTCAGACTATTATGAACTAGAATACTCCTTATTTGTTAACAGAGTTTGGGCTATTAAAATAACAGTACTCTAGATATCATTGTCATAGCACTTAACAGCTACAGACTCTAAAATACCTAAAATATGTAAGGAACTGAAGCTGTACATTTATAGTAGAACTGACTGAAGCAATTTTATTGTCCATGTTTTCCAGATGTATTATATGCAATATTCAAAAATAGACACAGTTTAAGTGAGTACTGTACACATTTTGCTATTTACAACAATATTACAATTGCAAAAATGCACAAAAATAAACCAGGATAAGGTATTGTGTTGCAGACTGTCACATAAATATATCAGATACATAGAAAAATCTTGCAAATATCTCTTGCTCCAGCCTTCATGTAAAAATATGTTCCTTCAGGCCTTCCAAGAGGTATACTGGAAATACTGAAGGTAGTATGTTGTTTGAGATCTCATGCCAGTGATATAGCTGGATATCATCATACAAGTAGGGTTGCCACCTGGCCGGTAAAAATGATGGTGGATTCTAATGTTATTAATAGGGAAAAAAGCTAATTATATAGAAAGGCCAGTATTTTTTTCCAGAAAGGTGGCAACCCTACTTACATGTGATATACAAAGGCAAATGATTAGTGAGGTATCCAAAAGACAAAAAAGATGGAGAGATAAAACAACAAAGAGCATAATACAGAACCCTGAGGCACCTCCATGCTAAACTGAACTGGAGAAGGATTTTTTTGTATAAGAGGCAGAGAATGATCAGTTAAGGGTAAAGTCACACTGGGAGATTCTGGAAGATTTAGTCTACCGGCGACTAGTCACCTCTTCTTTGGGGCAACTAATCTACCCAAACTGCTTCTGCCTGCTAGAATGAAAAATCACCTGTGGCATGGCACTCGCAGTGCTTTGTTTTCTGAAGTCGCCCAAAGTTGCCTCACAAGGAAACTTCTGCTGTTTTCGGAAAACAAAGCACCGCGGGTGCCATTCCTCAGATGATTTTTCATTCTAACAGGCAGAAGACAGGGGGAAGCAGTTTGGGGAGATTAGTCGCCCCAAAGAAGAGGCCCCAAATCTTCCAGTGTGACCTTACCCTCAAAGTGTAAGAAGAAAACGAGGATGCTGTTTAATTGTAGATACCAAGGGAATGGACACTTTATATTACAATGGTTAACAGTATGAAAGTGTGAGGATAAAGGCAGGAGAATAACCTGTAATGTTATTTGCAACTCTACATAATCAAAGAAGGAAGGCTGAGGAAGGGTGAGATACTTGATGTCTGTATAAATGGATATTTGATTGTGAATGGCATCTACTTTTACATAAGTTGCCACGTCTTGGGAAAACTGTAGAACGATGAGTAATTCTTTTGATGATGGATGTATTTGGAATGCATATGGACACAAAGCACATTGACCGTTGTTATTACATGTGACCATATTTTAATATTTGCTATCAACTTTGCATCTTTTACATATGCATGTGTTTGACATATCCCTAAAACTCTGAATATATTATGTGCTATAGAAATTATGCAGAATTAATTTTTATGTAAATGCAGTTATTCTCTTGGTGTCTACTCATGTTACTGACCCTTTCAGGAAAGAGGAATGTTTTTGGCAATAGGGAAAATGTGTTGTAGAAAAAATTTCTATGAATTAAAGGTAAAAAGGTTAACATTAAAATAAAAATATCAAGCATAAGCAAATGGGAACAAGGGGAAAGCAATTAAAAGTCATAACTGTTTTCCTTTGGAGGGGGATTTTCCACTTTATGTAGAATGATATACAGTATAAAGTCTCTTCTTGTAAATGGTGGAAGAGTTTGCAGTGGTACTAAAGTATACAAAAGTATTGAAGTATACAAATTACCTTTCTTTCTGGTGAACCTGTTATTTTTGTGCCCCCCAAAGATTAATTTAATGTTCTTTCATTTGTGTGTTTTTTACCATAAAATTTCATGCAACTAAAATTAAAAGTAATAGAAACTTATGTGGTTTATTAATTTCCCATTTTTTGTCATCATTATTGTCTACAAATGTCCTCAGGTATTTATGCTATGCCCTTTCAAAATCTATCATATATAGATGAAGAACACATATTTCAATATTTTGTGAAAACCAGAGAGACTGTGAAAATATTGACACAAAATGCATTTTGCCCTGTTATCTCTATACTGGACAGATCCAAAAAAACTCTAAATACTGAAGAGCCTACATCTGCTTCATAGTGAAAAATGATTTTCCCATTGCAGGTTGAATTTTGGAATGGTCATCTAATGTAAGTCAGGAGTCATTATTTTAATCTACAGTATACCAACTGTACCAACAATTTTCCCAGAAGTGCAGAAGAGACTCCCACTCTTTTTTTTTTTTTTTATGGCAATTACCCATATAACCATATAACTAAATCAGAGCAATGTGACCAATCAGATATAGTCTTATGGAGCGAGGCTATGAGGGGGTGCTGGATTGGTTCTCTTGGACTCTTCCTGTCGGGAGATGAAAACTCAGCCCAATGGTCTATCACAAATAACTTTACCTCATCAAATCTATGTTTTGATACACAACCTCCTAACCCCTTACTTTCTTTTCTTCATTTCTTACTTTTCTTTCTTTATTGTATGAACATTTATTTTTTATTTCACATTTACAAATAATTTATTGGGAATCTCATGTGCCTGTACACAATAATACATGATACTACATGCTCTTGTTTTTTTTACGAAAACTGAAAAATCATTTTAAAAAAGCTAAGGTTTGAGAAGAAGTCATTCTTACACCTCTTCAAAACTTTACCCCACATGAAAGCTTCCAGCTTTACACTCAAGTGAGGTGGACTTCCATATTTGGTGCCTGTTGGAATGGAGGCTTTGGAGCAGTGCTCCACAGACCAGGATTAAAAATCTGCATTTTTTACCTCCTTGTCACCTGTGTCGATCTTTTTGGGGTGAAGGTGGTGGTTGGAAGACCTTGGAGAGAGCGGTTGTTGTGCTGTTGGCTTGGCTCCCGGGAGACAGTGAGCTGGCCATAGAGAAAGTACATTATTATTAGTAGTAGTACATTGGAGCCATTTTCTGCTTATTCCTGTTAATTAGAAGTTCAGGGCTGCAGTTACTTCTCTCGTCTGCCGAGCAGTGCTCACTTTCATCTCGAGTCTCCACGGTGACCCCGAAAGTTTAAGACTTGTTCTTTTATTCAGTACTTGAATCTTAGTTTTGTGACAACTTCTCCTTTGCTTTTGGAATTTCTCAATTTCGAGTGGATATTCTAGTAAAAACAAAAACATACAAAAAAGAAAAAAAAGAAAAAAACAATAAAGTATAAAATCTGCAAAATAATTAAATAAAAAATAGAAAACTAGAAAAACTTAACAAAAAAAAGAGGGAAGGTGAATTCACTCTGTGTCTCTGTAAGTACAATGTCATCCAAGCTCATTGGTAAAACTTATGAAAAACAGAGTAAGAAGAACGCTAAGCAACTGTTCCCTAACTCAGGACTCAAATGCTGAAGAGCATGCTTCAATTGCTTCTGAAGTGTTGAGATTATTAAACCCAGTAATTGAACACTCCATTGATAAAGCAATAGGAAAACTGGGTAGTCATGACAAAGTTTTCTGAACTGGAATCCACAGCTTCTTCCATCTATGATGACTAATATAGGAAACAGAAGAAAATTGAATCTCCAGAAAAGTGTTCTATATATAGGATTGGGCTTTACTCTTTTTATTCTAGTTCTTATTATACTTAGTGTGATATTGAGAATGCTTATTTTTACTTAATTTTTACTTTATATCTTTAAAATTTGCTCAATCTAGATGTGCTAGTTTGTTCTCTTGCATGGTGGTCCTTAGTTACTACAGATACAGTCACTTGGATTTGTAAGTTAAATGCGTTGTGACTCAGGGCTAATTGAAGAAACTGTGTTATCTAAAGTTATCTTAACTCATTTAATGCATTTAACCTTTTCATTAGCATACCAAAGCACCATTGTTTTCAATCGTGAACTCTTTAATTGGATGGGATGCTGTGACATATATGTATGTATGTATGTATATAATATTCTGTGTTAAGTGGGATAAATGAGATAGATGAGTTAAATCACGACGCATTTAACTTACAAATCCAAGTGACTGCATCTGTATCTTGTATATTGTTATTTTTTATGTCAGCTCGTCTATATACTAATGTTTCCTACTTAGCAATATGTCATTAAATTTAGTCTCTTGGAATGTGAATGGTTGTAACCATTACATAAAAAGGAAAAAAATATTACAGCAGCTCAAAAAGCTGAAATGTGATATTGTGCTCTTACAAGAAACCCATCTTAATGAGGCGGATAATGGTATGATGCTTAGGGATTGGGTGGGAGATACCGCCTTGTCTCCAGCCATTAAGAAAAAAGGGGGAGTTACAATTCTGTTCCACCATAACTAGTGATGGGCGAATCTCCCGCGATTCGCTTCGCCTAGAGATTCGCGAATTTCTAGAGAAATTTGCGAATCGGCGAAAAATTCGCGAAACGAGTCGCGGGACGATTTTGTCGTGCGTCGCGTCAACTTTGTCGCGCGTTGCGTCAACTTTGATGCGTCGCGTTTTTTTTGTAAATTTCGCTGGTGATTCGTGGATTTATTCGCCAGCGGTGAATCGCGGGAATTCGCCGCGAATTCGACCTAGGCGAATAAATTCGCCCATCACTAACCATAACTTAAATGTCCAAATCCTTTTGACACATAAAGATGAGCTTAACAGATTTGTGTATGCAGAAGTGTTAATTCAGGATACAATTCTATTTATGCTCCTAACCATGCTTTTGTTGATTTAATGAAGATAATTTCTTCAATCCAACAGTTAAATTTTATTGATTTCAATGAAACTCGTATGTGGGCTTTAGATAGGACTAATTACAAAATTAATAATACAAGGAGAAAGTCTAAATGGATTTTTTTTAAATGTTCTGGTCTGATGGATATCTGGAACTGTTACATCCCACAAAGACTTTGCTCATTTTTCTTCACAACATGTTGGGCACCAGATTTGACTATACATTTGTCTCTAACAATTGCTAAAACTGTTTCTGTTGACATAGGTCCTATTGATCATTCTGACAATGTTCCTGCATCTGCTCAAATCATCACAACCAAAAGTGTCAAAGGCTATGTACCACGGTCTTTTTCAGTCAATTTAGCAGATCAGCCTGAATTTATAAAAATGGTTCTTGACAGATGGGATATGTTTGTAGCAGATTATTGTGAACATTCAAACAATCTTCCTCTCTTATGGGATACTTGGAAAGCTGTGTTCCAAGGGGAGATTTTCACCTTAAAATTTTGTCTTATACATAAATTAATAACAATTTTTGAGGCTAAGCACTCAAAGAGTTTTATACTTGTCTGAAAAGCTTTCCCTCCCAATCTAATTGTAAAAAATATAAAGAAGTTTCAGCCTCCTGAAAGGCTTGGATGACTTTAAAAGATTCTCTCTTTGCCCAGTATTCTAAAGCTAACTCTAATGTAATTAATAAAGCTAACAGTGTATTAGTTAATCTTTCTAAATTTTGGAATAGGAAGTCCTCTCTCAGGGATCCCTAACCAATAATCCTTTAAAACTAGTAAGTATTTTTAAAGATTACTATGAAATATTCCTCACATGGATCTAGTTCTAATGAAATTAAAGCCTTTTTAGATCCCCAACATTCCTCTAAACAACTTGAAGATCTCAATAAACCAATCTCTATAGAGGAAGTTACCTCTACTATCAATAACTTAATGCGGAAAAAAGCTGGTGGTCCAGATGGTCTCCCCCCAATCTTCTATAAAACTTTGAATCTAAAAATTAGCCAATTTCTTACTAACCTATTTAATGACATCTTATTATGTGGAAAAATACTCCCATCCAGTTCCCTTTTCAATCAGATAATTATCCCTAAAGACGGAAAAGACCCTGCTCTCTCTGATTCTTATAGGTCTATCTTCTTATTAATCCAGGACATAAAAATACTCTCCAAATTTTTGACTGATAAATTAGCCTTGATTTTACTATCAATTATTTGTGTGGCCCAAAATGGATTTATGAAAAATTGTTTGGTATTAAAAACATTTGAGCTTTATTACAAGCTGTCCATTTAGTTAATAGTAATAAGGCACCATGAACTATAATAAGCTTAGATACTGAGAAAGCATTCAACAACAAAGTTTGGGAACATCTATTTAATGGTTTGATTCTTTTTGTATTGCTGGGCCTTTTAGCAACTTCATTATATACCTATATTTCAGTCCTATTTCTCAAATGTTCATAGTGAGTGCAAAATTTACTCCATTCAAAGTTTAGATGGGAACTAGACAGGGATGCCCACTATTCTGTTCCTGTTTAATGTTGCATTTGAGCTCTCAATCAGACAAACTAGAGTTATTTTAAGGTATAAAAATCAACAAACTACATTTTAAGTTTGTTAACTTTTGCTGATTTATTATTAATAGTACAAAATGCTAATAATTCATTATTAGACATATTTACATATTTACATAGTTACATAATTTCATCTACTACAGGAGTTTGGTACGGTCTCTGGGTATACAATTAATTCACATAAAGCTGAAATTATAAACATTAATACTTCATTGTCAAAATCCCTGCTCAGAAAACTGAATCTCAATTTACCTAAACCACAGCTTAAATACCTAGGGCTTTTCATTTCCAAAGAGTTAAAAAACCTTTAGTCTCTAAATTTCCCTTTACCCATTAAGAAAACTTTAGCACTGCCAGAAATGGATGGATGCCCCTTTGAAGCTAAAAGGAATGGTTGCTCTCTTCAGGATGTTCATTTTTTCCTAAGTTAATGTATCCTTTAACAAATTTACTGATCCTGATTAAACATGGTACTCTGGATAGAGCATTAAACTCTTTTAAAAATTGCCTTAATTAAATGATGTGCTTCCTATCAACTATGAGAATTAGATTATTTAATCTAGCCTCAATTTCTAGATACCTCATGGAGTGGGTCTTAGGTGGTGAGAAATTCAAAAATCCTTCTCTGGAATTTTTGTCCACACTCATATATATTGAAATGGAACATTCCTCTTGAATGTAAAGTTAACACGCTGTTTAGGGACTCAATTTTCACTTGAAAATTTTTATTTTCCAGTCATGGTTTCAGTCATATGTTAACACCTTTTATGCCTATCAAACTCCTTTGGAAAAAATCTAAACCAGTTTTTTCCTACTTTTTCTCTTACCAGAAATAGTCAACCATTTCTGATTAAAGTCTTTGTTGATTCTGTTAATGTGAATCTCCTGTCTTGGGCAAGTCTAAATAATCAATCTGAATTGAAAATGTCTGATCACTTTATATATTATACTTAGAAGTGCTTTCTCTCAGTTTCCAATGCCAATTTGGTCTCCAGAAACAATGGGTAGCTGATGTGATATCTAATCTTGGTGACAATTTAGAACTCTTAAATACTATCTAGCATGCACATTTTGAGATCTTTAAATATAATAAATATTTTTCTTTGGAAGTCCATAGAGCTCAATACCTTAAACTAATCCATCTTGGAAATGGAAAGCTTTATCCTTCCTATAATGGCTTAAGTCAGTTATTGCTTTGCCTTAATGCATAAAGGAAAATGTGAACTTTTTCCATTACCGTTGGAACTGTCCTCACATTACCATAGTATGGCAACGTTTAGGAGTCTTTATCTGCTCTAAGTTGAAAATAAACTTTTTACCCCGGTTTATGCCCTTTTAAACATTGGTTCTCCTTCTCTTACATTGAGTAAACATTGTAATTCTAACCCCAATATATCTCGAAATTAAAGGGGTTGTTCACTTTTGAGATAACTTTTAGTATGATGTAGAGAGTGATATTCTGAGACAATTTGCATTTGGTTTTAATTTTTTATTGTTTGTGGTTTTTGAGTAGTGATGGGCGAATTCGCGGCGAATTCCCGCGATTCGTTGCTGGCGAATAAATTCTCGAAACACCAGCAAAAATTTGCCAGCAAAAATTCGCCAAAAAAAAGAGTCGTGCGTCGTTTTTGACGCGACGGAAACGACGCGCCGTGCGTCAAAACGATGCGCTACTCCTTTCGTGAATTTTTTCGCCAATTCGCGAATTTCGCTGAAATTCGAGAATTTTTCGGCGAAGCGAAAAGGGTGAGATTCGCCCATCACAATTTTTTAGTTATTTAGATTATTATTCAGCAACTCTATAATTTGCAGTGTCATCAAATTTGGTTTCTAGGGTACAAATTACCCTAGAAACCCTGCATTGATTTGAATAAGACCCTGGAATATGAATAGGAGAGGGACTGAATAGAATGATAAGTAATAAAAAGAGGCAATAACAATACATTTGTAGCCTTACAGAGCATTTGTTTTTAGATGGTGTCAGTGACCCCCATTTGAAAGCTGCAAAGAAACAGAAGAAAATTGCAAATCATTAAAAAACTATGAAAAATAATAAATAATGATAAATAATGAAGACCAATTGAAAACTTTGTTAGAATTGGCCCTTCTACAATATACTAAAGGTTAACTTGAAGGTGAACCACCCCTTTAATTTCTTTTCTTTCTTTATTTCTGTTCTGGATTTGAGATTTAACCCCCACCATCAAAGATATTTTAGCACAATTAAACCAGAAGTACCACATCTTAAACTTTTACTGACAATTGGTCTCTTTATTTCAATAGTTGTTACAGGTTTAACTATTTTAATTATTGGGCAGCTTAGTGGCTCTATATTATGAAGTTTTGGCAAGTTCACCATGCGAGATTTGGTTTTATGTCGGTGTATATTTATATAATTATTATATATTCTTGTGATGGCAGCTGCTTGACATTTATGTACAGATGCAGTCACTTGGATTTGTAAGTTAAATGCGTCGTGACTTAACTCATCTATCCCATTTATTCCACTTAGCACAGAATATTGTGTCACAGCATCCCATCCAATTAAAGAGTTCACAATTGAAAACAATGGTGCTTTGGTATGCTAATGAAAAGGTTAAATGCATTAAATGAGTTAAGAGTTGGATAACACAGTTTCTTCAATTAGCCCTGAGTCACGACGCATTTAGCTTACAAATCCAAGTGACTGCATCTGTATTCTTATTGTGCTCTACATGATCATTTATTTAAAATGTAAATCTTTTATGCTTTGGAAAATTCAATAAAAATTATGAAAACAAGTGAGGCCACATGCATATCAATTAAGCTAAAAAAAGAGGAGGATCCAGGAGATCTTAAAATATGTGTTGGGTTTGGAAATACATTAAGAGCCTGTGCCACTGCATAGAGGTGCTTATATCATAATGTCCCACATTTGGTGCCAACATGGATGCAGATTAGAGAGAGGATGCAGGATTTGACTTGAAATTCAAGTTGAATTTGCTCACAAGTACCCTGTCCAATTGTAGGCTTACATGGTGGTTGCTCTTTGTTGCCTTTTTTTGACTTATAGCCTGTCTCTTGACTTGACTGCTAAAAATGGACACTAGCAAATATTACAAAATTACATTTTGATAGAATATACAGTTGCCACATGGAGATACAAAAAATTAACTCTACAGCGCTACGCAACAAGTTGGCGCTATAGAAATACATGTTAATAATAACTCTCTACTGTGTTTGGTCCATGTAAAAAATCAAGAAAAAATACAAAGCAGAGCTGAAAAAAAATAATGAAACTTTGATTGCCAGAATTACTTCCATTATTTTTATTGTCATTGCTATTATTACAGTTATGTTGTTTTTTGTTATGTTCCTTGTTTACTGTTCATGTATTTGTTGTTCTTAATGTGTATTGCAGACAGACTATTTAAGCAGAAGGACAGTAAATGCTCTAGCCATTCTAGTGGTGAGTAATGCTGGAAAAGATTTTTTGCTACAAAGATGACTACTGTATCAGAGATTAGGAAGCGGTTAACCATTATGCTGGATTACTGTACTGTTGTTTAAATGAAAACAGATAAAAATTAAATGCTTCCATTTGACCCTTTTACATGGGACCTTCAAAACCTGTATGTATGTTTAAAATCCAAAATACAGAACAAGTGTTAAATAAAAAACACTGAAAATATACAAAAATTGGTGCAATATGAGCGCATTAGGTAAGATAAGACAAATCTCCATCACGGTACCTTTCATAATTAATTATTAATAAATAATAATATTTATAATACATTTCCATTTCAATAACCTAAAATATATGTCTTTTAGTGCAGAAAGTATAATTGTTCTTTCTGTACTAGAGATGCAACCCCCCTTAACCCACACTGGCACAGAATAAGTAAGGTGGCAACAGCCCCAAGAGTTCCCTCTGGCAAAAATTAGGAACAGTATTGTCCTCATTATGCTACACATTAATATTAAAGTGAGCATGGTCTTAAAAGGAAAGGATTGCCTTTAGTGGGCAGATACAAAGGCAGGTCTCTTCATATGTGGCACTTTTTGAGACGTTTCAGTGGCTTACTTACTTTTTCCAAGAAAGCAAGTTCCTATATAATTACTTTAATGGCTGTTTTTTTATATGACTGGACTAATGTTGTCTTTCATGCTTATTTGAATGTATGTAACTATATTAGTGTCTCTCCAACAATGCTGAAGCAGTTTTGGTTTTAGCCTACCCAAACCCTTTCCGTATCTCCCCATACTTCCTATGGCACATATGTGCCCGCAAAGCTGTACTGTGCTAGTAAAAAATCCAAGGAGATTGCATTGTTTCAGTTATTAGGTGACTGGTATTTCTTCAAGATACACTTGTTTGTGATTCAGGATTAGACTGAGCTAATAATACAGATTGGTGGGCTTCTGCCTTTATAAGCCCCGTCAACACGGACCCACTCCCTGTGGATGCCCCTTCACAGCTGCCTGTTCGTAGCAAGAGGAGGAAGACAATATAAGTTATTTGTGTGCTGTACAGGTGAAGGAGGAGGAGAGAGGCCGGGGCCAGGATGGGGCCATTGAGGTCGCAAGGGGGGCCCTTCAGTTGACTTCCTAGATGGACCACAGACACACCAGTCTGACAGACATGCTGGTGTGATTCATTCAAATTGACTAGGAGGAATGCCAATGGGAAAGATACAGTATTTGAGAGTTCTACTGCAAAATATAAATAAATATACTGTTTATTTTTTAAATCAGTGTTCACATTATAAAATCTAAAGTATATGCTGAAAACTAGACAGTATTCCTTGCAGTACTGCTTATTTTGTGAATCGCTGGAACAATTTATTGATCTATTCAAAACAATAGTAAATGTAGTCTGATTGTACTCCTACTCAGCGATGATAATCCCATTCAGTCGGTAATGTGTTTGGCTTGGTATCATCTGCTAAAACTGTTCCATAAATTGTGTGGGCTTTTGTTCTCCAGAACATGAAGCCAATTGAGATATTTAGACAAATGTATTCACTTGTAGGGAATACATAAATAGTGTAGGTATAACAAAACATGATGCTTTTTTTCCCTCCTCATATTCGCTAAGCCTTCTCTGTTAGTAAGTAAGACAGTATGTTAGGTTGAAAAAAGACAAGTCCATCAAGTTCAGCCATTTAGCAAAACATATGAAGCCTCTCTAATTTGCCTCAGAGGGGGAAAAAGCTCTTCCTGACTCCAAAATGGCAATCGGACTAGTCTCTAGATAAACTTGTACTATGAGCAATCTTCCATAACCTTGTTCATCCAATTCAAACATACCCAGTATACATTTATACACATACTTATAAAGATCTATCTATACCCTCACATATATAAACTATATACTGTATACCAATGCCACCAATGCCACACCTCCCAACATTTTGGAAATAGAAAGAGGGACAAAAAGAGTTGCTGCACATAATTTTTTGACCATGCTCATTTTACAATTACTTATTTACTTATCTCAAAATTGGTGCAAAAGTATCTTCGTGCACCTGATGGCTGGTCTGGGATCTCTACCAAAAGCCAATTAAGTTAGAAACGTTGTATCTTTTTCTGGCTGCAAGATGACATAGTGCAGCTAAACAAATATTCCCATTTCTGAATTCTCTTGCATCAGTAAGTATGTTTTTGGTCAGTAGAATACTCATTTGTGAATTGTGTGCAATTAAGTTTTTCATAAACTTTCATTATAGAGAACTGGGGGCACAGTGTTTTATGGTTGGTTTTAGTGTTCCTTTAAACATGCCATTGACCATGCAATGGCCAGGCTCTTTTTTTTTGCACCAAGGGAATATGTGCTGCCAATATAGTGTCCATAATGAAACCACATGCATGATGTTTACAGACAGATACATGCCCCTAATGCTAATGGCACATGGGGGTTTTCTCTGCTTGTGGAAATATGATAATAATTAGTTGAGTAAGTTTAGTTACTGAGCTTTGGATAAACAACCACCTCCTTTACCTTTTATTGTGTTAGAACTTACAGAAAAACAGAAGCTAATTATGAAGGGGATTATCTGTGCACTGGTGATCTAATCATCCTCACAAGAACCAAACATATAGTAGCTACAGTTTCCCTGTTTGACTTCATTGAACTCATGGTGATTAAGGTTTTATACTGCCAAGCTACAGTAGTACAAAGTAATAGTGACCACTTTTACTGTGATTATTCTAACCCATAAGCAATTGCACCAATACGCCTACTCTTTACCTAGTCCTTGTCATGGCTAAATTAGATTCAAACGTTTTAATTTCTATACATCATACAATGTTATTTTTGCTGTGCTCTGGCTCCTTTTTCATAGTCATAAAATATAAAATAAACATCATATTCTCATAACCTTGATCCATTAAATGAACAGGTCATGTACATCTCCTTATGAAGCAGCAGTTTCAAAGAAGATAATCAATCCTGCCACAAAAATTCCATAATTATAAGTCATTCTTAATTATAATTTACACCATGCCAAAGAACTGTGCCTATCTTATTTCATTTTTGTATGATCGATTGCAAGCCCCTTGTTCTTCAGTTTCAGTATTTACCATTAAATCTTCTTGACCATCACTTTGTGCAATAGCCTAATCTTTACCGCCTCTAATTAACACACATGCATACAAATGAATACAATTATTGAAAAGCCTTAGCTATTTAAGTGTCCTTTTAAAGGTGATTGCAAAGTCACTGTCCCAGGTGGAAAATTAAATAAATTTCTTTCTCATGATGTTCATTTATTCTGCTATAGTTTCACTTCCTGGGGGTCATTGATAAACTTTGAGTAGTGCATATTTATTTGCATGTTTCCAGAAACTTAAAAATTGCCTTGCTATGAGCATCTTTCCTTTTTATGCAAATTGTAAGAAGATGTAGATGTATTTTTGTCAAATGGCTTGCAGATAAGATGGATTTTACATGGCCACACACACACTGTATGGGTGTTGTGTGCAAATATAGGTTTGATGGTAATTTTTACACAAACTGTTTAGCATATGTATTTCTCTGCCACAAAAGTTGTGGCATAACACATATAACCGACTTGAAAATTAAATATTCGCAATTTGCAATTATGCCATATTATAAAAAAGCTTTAAACTTTAGCAAATTTAGGTCCACGAAAAGGCATACCTTTATCCTCTTTTAGCATGCTCCAAATTCACATAACTTTCCAGCCATTTAGCAGTATACTATTGTCAGTTAAAAAAAAAAAACACATAACAATAACTTGATTTTTTCTCACTATGTGGGAAATTCACTAAGATCCGAAAAATCGCCAGCGCAGGCTTCAGTAGCGTTCGCCGCACTTCGCCATGTGAATTTTCGTCAGCGCTACTCAAATTCACTAAAGTGCAAATTTACGCTTAGATCAGCGAATGGTAGTTGCGCTAGTGTTACTTTGCTAGACATAGCGCAATTACGCTAGTGAAGCCTAGTTTGCATACGGCGCGAATTTCAAAATATAATAGAAGTGTATGTTACAGCCACTACGTTGCACTACACAAGCCCAGGAAACCTTTAATAAAAAAAAATAAAGTTGTCCTATTGCCCTACATGTGCCCCCTATATAGTTGTGTTGCCATATGTTAGGAAATGTAGGGTTGAAGGAGGGTAAACCCCCCCAAAAAAACGATCTTTTTCAGACTATCACCCACAATGGTAAAACACGCAACAGAGTTTTTTGGGACTTCCAACTCCTATCTTTTCTATTGAACTTCGCCTGGTCTGAGCAGGCGTAATTACGATCCCTCGCCTGGCGTAAGGGTGCAAAGTTGCGCAAGTCTTTCTACTTCGCTAGAGTAAATTCGCCAGAGCAGGTGTTAGTTCCGTTTTGACATCACGCTGGCAAATTAGTGCTAACGTTAGACGCTTCGCGCTTTAGTGAATTTGCCCCTATATCTCTATAAAGGCATCTAAGCCTTATTTGAAACAAATATAATCACAATGTCAAGAGCCCCTTTCTCATTCTAAGATGAAACCTCCTTTCTTCTAATCTGAGAGGATGCCCTTGTGTCTGCTGGAAGGATAGACTTGTGCAAAAAGCATCCAAGAGTTTATTGTATATTCTCTTTATATATTTATACAAATAACTAAAATCTCCACTTGAGGGCATCTTGCCCATTGTATACAACCACAACTTAACCAATCATTCCTCATAACTGAGACCTTCCATACACTTTATCATATAGTTCTTCTTTAGACTTTCTCGGTTTCATTAATATCCTTTTTAAGATCTGGAGACAAAACCACGCTGCAAATTCTAGACGGGGCCTTAGCATTGCTTTGTAAAGAAAAGGTATGACCTCTCCTATGTAAACCACCTTTCTGGCCCTTTCTACTGCTGTAATATTGTTTGTTAAAAGTCCCCAGGTACTTCTTCATTGAGAAGTTTCAAGCCCCTTATTTGCATAATTGGCTTGAAACTTCTTCCCAAATGCATAACCTTACATTTATCAACATTTCATCTCAATTGCCACTTAGCTGCTCAGTCTACCAGTTTGTTCAGATCTCCCTGCATGGATGTCACATCCTAGATGGAAGTAATTGTCCTGCATAGTATCTGTTATCAGCAAACACTGATACATTACTTACAATACATTCCTCCAAGTCAAAGAAGAAATAAAAGTAAAAGCTGGCCCAATATAGAACCGTGCAGAATGCCAAGAACCCTACATTAAGCACTATAGATAATGTTTCATTGACAACCATCGTCTACACAATCATTAATCTAGAGTTCTATTTGTGCAAAAAAGGATTGCTAATTGCGCTTGGGCATTTTGATGAATCAGATGAAATTGCGCACACAATTTACTGAGTGGGGGCATGGTGTTAAAATTAGCCCACAGCGGGAATCCTGGAAGTGGAGGTAGGGTTCCCCTGTGTCAGTAGGTGTGTCACGGTCGGCACCCAATACCAGAACAAGTGCCAAGCACCCTGGTCTAGGCTCGTGCTTCACCAGTATTGTGACCGCCTTTGGCTTCGGGAGGAGCCCTCAGCTACTCAGATGCCACCTGGACTTATACGAGAGGTGCAGAGCAGGAGTTCTGTAGATAAAGACTGTAGATAAAGTCTGTAGAGACTGTAGATAAAGTCTTTAAGGCCGATGGTCACAGTACAGATAGGAATAGGCAAGTTCGTGGTCAAACAGGCTGGGTCGAGGCAGGCAGATAGCGAAGAGACGTCAGGCAGGCAATGGGCCAAACCGGGTGATCAATCAGGTAGGATTAGGCAGAATCGGTAGACAAACAACAGGCTTGGGTAGGGATACAGATAATCAGAATAATCAAAAAGCCAGGCAGGGTCAAACACAGGAATCAGGAACAGACAGAAGCTAAATAGCACAAGTACAGGCACCAGGCAATGAGTTTTGACCAAATACCCCTTTAAATATTTAAACTTGAGTGGGGGCATGGTGTTAAAATTAGCCCACAGCGGGAATCCTGGAAGTGGAGGTAGGGTTCCCCTGTGTCAGTAGGTGTTTCACGGTCGGCACCCAATACCAGAACAAGTGCCAAGCACCCTGGTCTAGGCTCGTGCTTCACCAGTAGTGTGACCGCCTTTGGCTTCGGGAGGAGCCCTCAGCTACTCAGATGCCACCTGGACTTATACGAGAGGTGCAGAGCAGGAGTTCTGTAGATAAAGACTGTAGATAAAGTCTGTAGAGACTGTAGATAAAGTCTTTAAGGCCGATGGTCACAGTACAGATAGGAATAGGCAAGTTCGTGGTCAAACAGGCTGGGTCGAGGCAGGCAGATAGCGAAGAGACGTCAGGCAAGCAATGGGTCAAACCGGGTGATCAATCAGGTAGGATTAGGCAGAATCGGTAGTCAAACAACAGGCTTGGGTCGGGATACAGATAATCAGAATAATGAAAAAGCCAGGCAGGGTCAAACACAGGAATCAGGAACAGACAGAAGCTAAATAGCACAAGTACAGGCACCAGGCAATGAGTTTTGACCAAATACCCCTTTAAATATTTAAACTTTGGCGCCATTGCGCGCTGACGTAAAGACGCCAGCGCGCCTTCGCCTATAAAAACCGGGAAGGCGCGCGGCGCGCACACTAGGGGGAAGACCTGCAGGGAGAGGAGCGGCGCGGCAGGCGTCCCCGCCGCACCACTAGACCACCAGGGTAAGTGGATATTACAAGGTGTACTTCAGCTCAATTCATCAGTAAAGACTGTGCAGGCACAATAGTGTTGGGCACAATTACAAGTGCAGGTATTGTGCTTAGGTGCAAATACCTTAAATAAAGGGCATCAATACACAATTGACAGCATTTTGTGCAACTGAAAATGTGGCTGTAGTTGTAAATATCTGAAAGAAATACAGACACCCTTTCCTTTAATAATCACAAATTGTTTCTTGATAGTGAATTTTTATCCCACCATCAAGAATTAACCATTTATATCTTCAGATCAAAACTAAATTCTTGCCTCTAGGAGTTCTAGTGAAGAAACTGATACAGTTTTACAACTCTGAAACCATGGCCTGTACATGTATATCAATAAACCAACTGCACTACAATTGACATGGGTCTTCTTTAAACATGTCTTCTTTACAAAGAAATCTATCACAATACTTTATCTACCTCACTTCTAATGCAATAGCTTATAAATGTATTATAAACTAATTGTATAAATTTATATGTACATTAATACACATACCTTCCATTAGTAAATAATATATTTAATTTATTTTTCTTATACCGGATATCAAAGGTAGTAAATTGTATGACAAAACTAGGACTGGCTTCACTGATGACATGGAATCATTTGACATATGTGCAATATTGATTCCTGGAAGGGCAGCCTTTTTTGATCAGAGACGAGAAGGTCAGACTGGATAAATGAATGACTTTTATCTGTTATTATATAATTTATTTCAATTATTTCTACTTCACTGTGCTCAGTAATGAGTTCAGACTCAAACTCTACCCCTTTAGATGAGTTGCTGTTTCTTTATCAGAATGGGTTGCATAAACCCCACCTAAACATTAATGCCAATTCTGGAAGTTACCTTAAATGAAAATTGAAAGCCGTATCAACATCAATCTATTTTGTAAAAATAGGATTGTCACATGTTATTTAATATTCTATACATCAACCAATGCCTCAACACAAACATAGCAGGTAATACTCTATGGCATCTTTGCTTAGAACTCAAGTTAATCAATATGATTAAATAACTGTCATCGCATCTAAAAGAGTTTAAAAGAACACTAACACTAAGATTCAACCCTGGAAAATATTTTTTCTGATATCAGGAGCACATTGAAATAGACACCTTTGATGTTAAAATATTACAGTGGATGTCAACTTCTTTCTTGGTTTGCTAATTCTTATTTATACATACAGATATGAATTTTCATTGTTCTCATCTGTTGTTGTAGTATTTTTCTTTATAAGTAACTGACAGAATGCAATCAATTCATGAATAACTTATTTACTTAACAGAATGTAACGAAGAAGAAAAAGAAGCTAATTAAACACACTGAAGACTAAAGTAAGGAACTGATGATCCTGCTCATCTAGTGCACCTTTGCAACCAATTAGATCTTTGTTTTCATATTCATATTCATATTCTAACTTAGTATACTGTTTAAAACCAATTGTTTATTGATTGCTATGGGCAACCGCTGTTGTGTAACGTAGCATTTGTGTTTACAAATTACACTTATCTACTGAAGCTCTCAACTGTAAGTTCACCATGGTACATTTTAAATGGTGAGAGATAGGAGAGAGACCAAGCCAATATTCAAATCCCTTTACAGTTCCAAATTTACCTTATTTAAGAATGCCTGTGCCCTTGATACACAAACATCTTTCTTGTAATACTAACACCTTTGCTATTAATAGTGCAATACATAGAAAATGCATTCTGAAATTAAATTTAAATGCATTATGCCTATTCTTTTAATTTAAAAAAATGTGGAAAAAAAATGTTGCCATTAAAAAACACTAATTGGATACAGTTTATTTTAGTGAATGCCTATCCTGCCTCTCCCATTATAAAGAAGGTAATTTGAAAGTATGTTCAAAACCAGCTCTTATCATTGAGCTCAGGTTGAAATGTTTGTATACTTTCCTTTAATGAGAAAAAATGTGTTATAGAATACTGCAGTGGCTAAAGCACTTCTGATTCCTTATTTACTCTAGATCACATATGCCGAACTCCCATAACACCAGTTTAACATAAATAAACATGATTAGGCTTTGTAACAAAGGCTAAGGCAAAGTACTTACATGTTTCCATTACAGCATCAGACCAGAAATTCATTGCTTGCTGTATGTGAACAATGTACACATTTAAAAGAGATCAGTTATCACTTGTCTCTGCACTGCAGAATCTAATAGAAGTTGCTTTAGCTTTCATGTCTGCCTAACCTGGTTGATAATATTGACTACTTATGCATATATAAGAACACTGATTAGATTAGCCTTTAAAAGAGTAATTTACATGGCAGCACTCCCAAGGCAAAAAGGCAGAAAAAGCAAACATAGTTACAGGAAATTTTAAAACAGTAGACTAATATCCTGTAGTTCTAAATAGATTTATAAATTCTGCAGTATTTCAATAAATATTGCAATGTAATAATGACTTGGAAGCAAAATAAACACTGAGATTATATTTTTGAGGTTGTAGATTATTTGTACCTTCATTGTAATGCTTGAATTTTTGTGGATTTACACATCTAGATTCTTACAGTACATCCGTACAACCGTACAACTGATTTGAAATATAAATTGTATAAAAGCTAGATCATAGTCACCTTGTTATGACTGAGGGGCATTGGTTCCTCTGTAAGTATCAAAGTTATTTTTATTTGGACCTTATGCTACTTATGAAGACCTGATGAGAAGGATATTCACATAACCAGTCTGAGATTAGGCTGAAATGGCAGGTGGGAACAGCTGGATGGACCAGGTACAGTGTAGTGCACACTGTGAAAGTCATTGGGAAGCCACTACACAGTGACTTTAACTTTAACTTTTTCAATGTGCTTGGGAGATTGGGATATTAGTATGAAATAGACTATGTTGGAAAATTTCTGAGCTAACTAACTACACCTTTTGCCTAGGCAGCAGGTGGTGGGCATGTCTATAACAGTAAAAACCTGCTGGCTAGATTTAAGCATTGACTCAGCAGAGAGTCCAGTGAAGACAATAGCAAGAGCAGCCGTGGAAGCAGAAGCTTGGGGTGAAAAGAGGGTGTTGTGGACCATTCATCATACCACCTTGTTCTGTTATCACATGCTTTCCATTATCAAGGCTTTACATATAATATTAGCAACTGTAGTAGCCAAAAATCCCAAATTGCAGATCTACATTAGATGTTTGTCAGTCCATCTGTTTGCTCTATATAGAATCTGGCACATTTTTCTCTCATTTGTTTACATATAATAATATTCAGTCAGATTAGCAACTGGAAATCCTCAGTGGGAGCATCCTGTTATTTAGCTGGACATGATATTTATATGAGAACGCAATCCTAAACCTATTTTTCCTTCCTAGGCAGCTAATTTGACAGTAAACCATCTATTTCACAGCTATTTTGCTCTACAGAAAGAATCACGTCTCTTATAATTGCATTGCCTCAAGTTATTCCGAATTTGGTATTAAAACCTTTTTTGAGATTCACACTTAAACTGTTTCACAAGGTAGCAACATACCTATATGTGATGTGCGTGCTCTGATTTGTTAATGGATTCACATTAAATAATCAAAATTATCAGCTTAATGAATGACACAATAGTCCTGTCAAAGCTTTTATTTCGGAAAACTATACCCCCCGGGCAATGTAGGTCTCTATAAAAAGATACTGCATAAAACAACTCGAATGTAAAACCCTGCTTCATGTAAATAAACCATTTTCATAATAATACACTTTTTTAGTAGCATGTGCCATTGGGTAATCATAAATAGAAAATTGCCATTTTAAAAAATAAGAACAGCCTCCTGAGATCCTAGGATTCAACTGTGCACACAAACATACCAAACAAACTATAAAGTTAGGTCATATGAGCCAATTAACAGACAGAGTTGTGTCTTTTGCTTCCACACTTCTTCCTGTTACAGTTAGAGTTGAAATATTTCTGGTCAGGTGATCTCTGAGGCAACACACAGACCATCACTAAATGGTGGTTCAAGGCAAGAGATGCAAAAGGGCAAGATTTACTTAAATACAGATGCAGTCACTTGGATTTGTAAGTTAAATGCGTCATGACTCAGGGCTAATTGAAGAAACTGTGTTATCTAAAGTTATCTTAACTCATTTAATGCATTTAACCTTTTCATTAGCATACCAAAGCACCATTGTTTTCAATGGTGAACTATTTAATCGGATGGGATGCTGTGACACAATATTCTGTGCTAAGTGGGATAAATGGGATAGATGAGTTAAGTCACGACGCATTTAACACACAAATCCAAGTGACTGCATCTGTATATATTCCAGTTTGGCAAGATTCTTTAATATGCCACTTAATTTAATCTGTTGCTCAAGTATTCATTTTGGGGGTATAGTTTTCCTTTAAGCTGTTTGCTTGTCTATATGATGTTGTATGTTACCCCTGCCTATTTCATCAAATTTAATGTAACATACCCAGGATTTGGTTGAAAATGTGGCCAAATTCAAGTACTTTCAGCAGGATTTGCATTTGGATGAATCCTACATATTATCCTAACTGGATTTAAAGTCATGTAAATGTAAAGCTCTGAAAAACTTAATGAAACACTTTTTTGTTTGCAATGTAAGCTATTTTCTCCTCTCTTACTTATATAAATAAGGCTTTGGAATTTGACAGATTTTTTTGTGGAGAATTCAGTCAGGAAATTTTTTACCTTTTTAAAGTAAGTCAGCTTTTCTACTAATTGTTGCTGACAATGCATTCAAGAAGTTGGGGCAAAAGTAATGTACCAGAAGTTCAGCAACATATATTATTCAGAAGCAGACCAGGTTTAATAAAGCTTACTATCTGGATTAATACAGCTAAATTACAATCAAGTCCCAGGTAGTGTATTATTATTATTATTATAAGAACATGGGACATGAACTTGGAGATTTCTGGATATCAGGTTTCCAAATAAGTCATCCTATTTATGTATTATGATGAGCAGTATCATCAGTATAAAACATTATTATCATGATGATCAAATAAAAGAAAAACCCAGAAGTTGCAGAATAAAAATCAAATAAAATATTATCTTGCTCAGAGTATTAGTTTCTGTAAGAAATTATCTCCTGCAGGGCCTCTGCTGGTTTTGAACATGTTAAGTGGAACATTATGGCATTTTGCCTTTACTTGTACTCTATACAGACAGGTTAGAAGTATAGGTTTTTCCTGTACTGAGGTTTTCCTCTGTCAGTCTGTAGTCTAGTTCTGCTAATTGCTCCCAACTGTTCTGCATTAACTGACAAATCCTCCCAGCAAAGATTACCATATATGAACACACTGATCTGGCATTATGCCTTGCCAGTTCTTAGGTCCATTTTCCTGCTGCTCTTCATGCTGGGTATGCACTCCAACTTGATTTCTTTGAGCTCTATCAGCCCTGAACCTTGCCTACCTATACCAATGCCTACATTCTGCCTCTGTAGAGTAGAAGTAAAGGCATCAAGTGCCAGGTAACAGGTTCACATCCAGCAGTGGCCAAGACAGGCTATCATTCCTTACATTAAGAAGGCATTGTGTAGGCAGAGTCCGGACAAGGTTTAAGGTTGGCAGAGCTCAAGGAAATCAGAATCTGGTTCAAAAGCGTCTACTGAGCATGGGGACTTGCAAGAAAGTAGATCTAGTAAGGGATAATGTCAGATCAGAGTGTACAAATAACATAATCTCAGATGGGAGGTCCCTAAGGATCAGCTGCACTCAATTAATGCAGAGCAGCAGAGAATAATTAGCTGAACCAGGAATACATACCCAATACAGGAATAATCTATACCTCTAGCCTTCTATGTAGAGTAGAGGCAACAGCAAAAGTCCATAATGTTATAGGTTCACTAGAGGCCAAAACAGGAGATAATTTCCTTATATTTGTAAACCACATAAGACAGATAAGGTCATATGAGCCATTTAATCAATATTAGCAAAGTTTGGAATACATCCTTTTTAGTCCTGTGTCAGTGATCACGATTGATGCCTGCTGTCAATAAAAGGATGCTGTCAGATCTATACTGATCCTAAATGGAATTTGCTTAAATGTAATCACTAACGCTTGCTTTTGAAGCTCCAACTTATTTGCATTGCCTCCAAAAGGGAGTTCAATTAAATTTCTTAAGTCATTTCTTCCAATAGTATCTTGAAGATTCCAAACCTCACTTTTCATGCTGAGCCCCACCCTCTGCACAGCACCCACCAGGGACACCATCATTATAGTCTGGTAAGCACTGATCTTGAAGACAGGCACAGGTCCATGGAAATAAACAAAAACTAGAGTGTGCATAGGATCCTGCATAATATGGAAGGGTGTGGTAACTTCATAGTTCTGTATTTCTATGTAATTACATTTTTAGTGGTCAAAGTCAACTTTTTTTGCTTATTTATGGATATTGGAGGTGATTGCCAATACTTGTTAGCAATGATGAAAGTGCTAAATTGCTTTCCTCTACATATAATGGAGAGTAGAATATAGTTCATGATTATAGATTAGACATTTTCACCTGAAGGTGCTTAAGGGAATAGTAGGCTACTTGTGACATTTAGTAATTGCAAAATCCCCTGTTACAATATCCAGTATTTCACGGCATAACCCTTGTCGGTTCATTTTTGTACAGTGTTATGGTGGCCATACACGGAGAGATCCGCTCGTTTGGTGATGTTGAGCTCTCCCCGATATGCCTGCAGATGTGAACAGATCAAGGCAGAGATGCGGAAGCAATCCAACTGTATTTTTAGTCCTGTCCGATCAACATCTGGCCGACTTTCGGCCAGATATCGATCAGGGAAGCCCATACACGGGCCAATAAGCTGTTGTCTGTTGGCAGCTTTTATTGTCTACCTTTAGTGATTGTGCTGTTCTTTAGATGTATGATTTATAGCTGATGTATTTGATGGTTTAGGTATACGATATATTTTCCAGAATGCTTGGGACCTGGGGTTTTCAGAAGAAGGGGTCTTTCCGTAATTTGGATCAGATTATTCTGCAGAATTCTTTACCATTAGTGATGGGCAAATGTATTTGGCAGGCGCGAAATTCTTGAAACGCCAGCAAAAATTCACCTGGCGAAAATTTGCTGGAAGTAAAAATAAAAAATGAGACGCGCATTGAAAATGATGCAACGCACCAAAAACAAATCATTTTGCAAAATTTTCGCCAATTTCCCAAATTCCCTGGAAATTCACAAATTTTTTTGGCGAAGCGAAATGGGATAGATTTGCCCATCACTATTTACCATTCCTGAGTAAACAGCTCTAGAAGCTCTCTCTGTTTGTTCAGGATAGCAATTGCCACATAAGCTTGGTGTAACATCACTTCCTGCCTGAGTCTCTCCCTGCTTACTCAAAGATCTGGGCTCAGATTACAGCAGGTAATGGAGGGGGGAGAGCGAGAGAGGAGAAAACTGAGCATGCTCAAGCCCTAGCCCTGGAGGTTTATGCTGAAAAAGGAAGTATGATACAGAAGCCCGTGTACACATAATAGAAGGAAAGATATGTGGTGTTTTGTCAGAGGATTCAGAGCAACGTTACTTTGAGGATTTACTGGTGTATTTATATAGACCTTTCTGATAAAGCTTACTACATTTTAGCCTTTCCTTCTCTTTTAAGTCTGCTAAAAATTTAAATCGTATGTGAAACAATGAACTTACAAAATTTTAATACAGGTGTTTATGATTTGGTCCCTTTGCACATTTTTTTCCCGAGTAACACTATGCTACCAGTTTCCAGCTTTCTAAACAAATATAGAGGCTTTGCACTGCTGTTTGGTAGTCTATGATCAGTTTGGTATATACATGCTCCTATGCAGAGGATGCATACATAGTAGATTGTGTCTGCATACATTGCTGAAATGACAGTAATGATTTGATCTCTGTTTTCGAAAATATTAGTTATTTTTCTTGCTTGGTGAAATATTTACTAATGCTAAATATTACATTCAGACAGAAGGAAATATACAGTACCTGTAAATGGAACTTGAAAATGGAATTTGCATCACCTACAAATCATTGCTCTTTAATGCGTTGTCAGTAAAATCCCTATGAGTGCTATTAAATTTCCTAACTCTTTATGTAATTCTCTCTGGATGTTGTTGGTAAGTCATAATGCAGTCTTCATCGATCTAACTTCTGCACAAATTACACTTTTTCCTCTTGTTGATATTCATAGGGATGTGTGGTGTAATATTTATACTTAGTCTGTAACAATGCACTTAAAAGTTTAAGGGAAGGGAGGATAATCCCTGTAAGGAGGTAGTGCAAGTGATGGAAACAAAATTGCATTTTTTAATCTTGGAGTTTTTATTTCTAGTAAAAATGTTGTTTGTTGTGTAATTATAATGATATAAACCTGAGTGCTTCCTATTTTTTAACTGTGCCATGGATTGCAAAGGCGCAAAGGCATTAGGATTAGGAATGATGATGCGAAGAATTTAGCCAGGTTAGGCTGACATGGGCTAAAAGTAACCAAAAAGCCCCAAAAGTGCACACATCGTACGGACTTCTGAAAAAGAAGGTATTTACTTGTCTCATGCCATATATATAGCACTCTTAATACCAAAAATGAGAGTTGAATGCGCACTTTAGGCATTATGGGCGGAGGCATGCAAATCACTCCTTTAAAGGAATTGTTCAGTATAAAAACTGGGTAAATCGATAGGCTGTGCAAAATAAAAAATGTTTTCAATATAGTTAGTTAGGCAAAAATGTAATGTATAAAGGCTGGAGTGACTGTAAGTCTAACATAACAGAACAGAACACTACTTCTTGCTTTTCAGCTCTCTTTTGTTTACACTGACTGGTTACCCTGGTTACAAGGCAGTAACCAATCAGTGGGGAGGGAGGGCCACATTGGTCACAACTGTTGCTTTTGAATCTGAGCTGAATGCTGAGGATCAATTGCAAACTCTGAACAGTTATGTCCCATGTGGCCCCCCTTGAAGTCGCTGACTAACTCAGATTTAGAGATCTGAAAGCAGGATGTTCTGTTGTATTCTGTTATGTTAGACATCCACTCACTCCAGCCTTTATACATGACATTTTTGGCTAACTAACTATATTAGAAACATTTTTTTATTTTGCACAGCCTATCTACCCAGTTTTTATTTTTACTCTGAACTGTTCCTTTAAGTCCCTTTGACCAACTATGCATCCAGAACCACTGGTTTTAGAGCACACATACAGCCCAATAGCTCAGAACGATATATCCAAACTTGTACAGCCAGTTTCGATTTTGTTAGATCTCATCAGTACAAGATATTGGAACAAGGCTTGCTTCTGAAGTAGTGAAGCAAAGAACCTAGCCTGATTAGGGTGAGACTGGCTGAAAGGAATGATGAAATGCAAGTTTGCTAGATATCAAACACAATACATTCAGTATTGGCTAAATTACCAAGGAAGCGTTATTTGTGTATGTAAGACAGTCATGTTACCTGTAACTATTTATTAAAGAGGAACTCCCGCTTAATATGATACATAACTCTTAGCACATTTCCAATAGACATTGATTAAACATCTTAACTTCAAAGTTATTTGTAAATATTATTGTCATTGAAAGTATATTCTTTCCTACTCTTTCACTGCTCATTCTGAGTACATGTAATAGAGAGCGAGTTAGAGCTAATCCAGTTTATTTCACAATGCATTGCATCTCTCAGCGATTCTTCTTCATGTCTGCCTCACTACTTACAGTGAGTAGTTTCAGTGTGTACGTACTCAGGAAACACATTGAAGGGAATAGTTAGGAACAGACTGGAATGTCTTTCACTAGCAATTACATTTACAAATAACTTTACAATTATTAACAATTTTCAATAAATATGCATTGGAAAGTGGTTTAGCATTATACTTTCTTTTTTCATGTATTTGGCTAGAATTCCCCTTTAAATACAAGCAGGCCAATCAAGCCTACAAAAAAAGCAATCTTATAAGCAATATTTAAAGGTAAAAAAAGGCTTTACTGAAATGAATCCTAACTTTCAGTTCTGCAGTTATGTATCAGATTAAAAATATGATGCAAGAAGCAGAGCACAGAGTTTACTGGTGCACTTAAAGGACAATGAAAAAGAAATATATCTCCAATATACTTTAAATAAAAAATTGTACTGTTTTCATAAGAAACCTGACTGTGTTCAATGAAATTTTCCCTTCATTTACTGCTGTTTATAGGAATTGTCAGACAGTCCCTAACTGCTGGGCAGAGAAACAATCATACTTATGAATAGCAGGGGAGCCCCTGCCTCACTTCCCAGGCATGCAGAACTCCAGCAGCTTGCAGTTAGCAACTGTCTAGAGATTTGTATTGGTTTTATTTTTTTCCTTTACATCCCCTTTAATGTTTTCAAAGATCATGGAGCCAGATTTAAACAGATAAACTGGGATTCTATTTGGAGGATAATTTTGCTGCAGCCACTGGTTCTGCAGAGTTGGAGAAAGTTTGTATTAAACAATACAAAAACTACAGTATAAAACCCACATTAGATCACAACAACACAGGGCCCAGTGCAGTCTGTATATTCTGATTATTAATCAGTCTTGCTGTATCGGCTTCTGGAAGATATTATTTGACTTGTGCTTTATTGATAATTTATGACGATCCCTAAGCAGCCCAGAACACATTGAGCATTTGCACAGTCTTGGTCTTGCAAAGATGTTTAACAAAGCTACAAGATGACAGCAGCCTGTGCCCAACTTTGAAAGCATAAATCACTTGTTTGATTAGGCTTGTGGTGCAGTATACAAAATACAGCATTTCTAGCCTTGTCATTTAACACCGGCACACATGAGAACCTCCTGCACTTACGGTATGCAAATTGAAGATATATGGCACATGAAGATAGATCACACATTGCATCTAAAGGTGCCAGGCAAGATGCAAAGGTTTGATCCCATTATTGAACCTTGGTCCTGTATTGTAAATGAAATCCCTCCCTCATACATGCTAACATTCCCTTGTGCAGTTATAGAATGTACTTAAACAACCATCAAAACGTCAATCCAGTTATCATAGCAAAAGTGTCCCTTCCAAGTTTTATATTTTCAATCTTTATAAAGGCACACACTTGTGTTGATAGTAGTAAATAATAGTGGAAAATCTCAGGTTAGTATGTAAAACTCACTACTTGTGAGAAATGGTCCAGGTGCATCACGCTGAACCCTCAGCTTGGGGAGCGGATCACCGTATAAAGAAAAAAAGGCAGGCACTTGCAAAGACCAATCTTCCATGCAGGTTTGTCAAATCATCAAGTAGTTTATTTCAGTGCACAAGGATACAGCCTAATGCGTTTCATATCATCCAGATACTTAATCATAGGCCTTTCAATTTTCAATCTTTAGTTGTTTATATATCCTAGAAACCATTCAGTCTCTAAAATTGGCAGCTTGACTGGTCTACGTTTTCCTAAATAAAAAGGATTTTATATCTCCATTAATGATATATTGTCATGGGGAAACATATTTTTTCTCAAAACACAGCTAATATTGTTGTTCCAGCAGACTTCTGAACTGAAATCCATTTTTCAAAAGAGCAAACAGATTTTTTTATATTCAATTTTGAAATCTGACATGGGTCTAGAAATATTGTCAGTTTCCCAGCTTTCCCCAATCTTGTGACTTGTGCTCTGATAGACTTCAGTCACTCTTTTCTGCTGTACTGCAGGTTGGAGTGATGCTACCCCTCCCAGGAGCCTAACAAAATAACAATGGGAAGGTACAGTAACCAGGTTACATAACAGCTCCCTAATACAAGATAACATCTCATTGGTAGATCTGAGAACATCACTCAATAGTAAAAGCTAAGTCCCACTGAGACTGACGCAATTACATTGAGTAGGAGAAATAACAGCCTACCAGAAAGTAAGTTCCATCCTAAAGTGCAGGCACAAGTCAAATGACTGGGGGCAGCTGGGGAACTTACAATATGTCTATCCCCATGTCAGATTTCAAAATTAAATATAAAAAATCTGTTTGCTCTTTTGAGAATTGAATTTCAGTGCAGAAATCTGTTGGCGTAGCACTATTAACTGGATCCCTTTAAATATAAAATTATTTTCAATCTGGAAACTATAGACTCGTAAATCTGGCAGTATTCTGTATTTACTCTTTATTTGGGGTGGATGGACAAATGTTGGAGGTCAAAATGACCAAAACCACCACTAACCAATACAAGGTACAGGTAAAGAGGCAAGAGCTTGCAATCTATAAGGAAAACATTTTGAGGCACAAGAAAATGGGCAAAATCAGAAGTAAATTTGAGAGATGTAGCCTTGCGTGTTGCCTTTAGGTGCATATAGTGCATCCTGAAGCTAAGATAGATAAGGTTAAGCTTCTCTAAAGAAATGTGTTTTAAGAGATCTTTTGAAGTCAGAGAGAGTGGAAGAAAGTCAGACAGAATATGGGAGAGAACTCCAGAAAAGGGTTGTAGAACTTGCAATGTGAGGAGGTGATGCAAGGGTGTAAGTGGGTGGAAAGTGATGGAGTGTTGTATGCGGGAATGTTGTAATCTTTTTGTGTGACAAAAATGTGCATGTATGTAAAGTGTATAAATGTTTGTGTGTTGGATGTAATTTCTGGGAATCACCATTAGATGACAATAGAGTTCTTTAATTTAATTTTAGGCGTATTTTTTACCCTGGGCACCAGGAGCCATTGTGGGACAGAAAAGGGCTATAAAAGGAGGAAGCAACATCACCTGGCTGGGTAAGTGGAGACCAAGAATGGCAGATAGAAGTTAGAGCAGAAGTTAGAGCAGGAAAGATTCTAAGTAAGTGAGCCTTAGTTGCACAAGATAGTAAGGATATTTAGTAAGGGCAGTTGTGACCCCATCAAGGAGGAAGTGGAGTTATTCTCCTACAGGCACTCCTTAAGTAAGGGAAGCAGTGACAGTCTAGGACTAGGTAGGAAGGACACCAAGGCTACAGGCCAGCATTTGGATAACAAGGGCCTAACCTGCAAGAGTGATGGGGAATCACCCTGAAGGTATTGGGCCACTGTTGGAGAGTGGGGGTGGAGTAGGCAGTTAGGAAAAATCTGTGTTTATAAATGTAAGTAAAGGCTGCAGTGTGTATGTGCGCCTGATTGAAAAGCCTCTGGTGTGTTAATAATAAAATCTTCTGTTTTTCCATCGTGGTCTGTCTGGTGAGTACTGATGAGGGTTACTTTCCCTTTAAAAATCTGGAAGACCCTTCCACAAGGGGAAATAAGCAATCACTTTGTGCATTATATTTGTGATATCAGGTCTTCAGGATAAACAGCACTATCCAAGAAACTTAAAAGGACATTCTTAGGGCTTCAGGCAACAAATGCAACATTTCAGGCTTCTATTGGCCTTTTTTTAATAAACAGATGTACTAGTCAACTTTATAGGTTATATAGCATTGGCACTTTCTGGTATGGTCAACACTAAAAATATTTACCAGATACATCTTAATGAATATTACTTTCATATTACTGTCAAATAGTCTATTATACAAAGGACTTGTAAATACATTAAATAAATGCAAACAACACATTTGTTGTAAAACCAGTTTTATCAGAAAATGTCATGCAACTCTTATTCCCTATTAAGTAGGTGTACCAACATTGCATGCAGGAAGAGTACCACCTAGTATCTATTTTTAACAGCTGTATACTTTTTAGGGCCCAAGTATGATACTCCACATAGCATTTAACAAAATAAAAAAACATACAGTACATTGTTGAACAAGTATATGTTTATGGGGATGGCTTTTCAGGTATTGTATGCTACATCATGTATCTGGCAACTCAAACAGCCACTGCAACCGAGACACATTATTTTTATCATGGTAACTGTATTCAATGTTGAACATAGCAGAAGATGGCACTGTTATATAACCTGAACAGCTTTCTTCTATACACATTCATATCTTTAAAAAGGACAACAGCAGACTGAAATATTGCAGTCTGGAATTATAGCCATTTTTCCAAGAAAGGCTTTCTTAAAGTGGACCCATCACCCAGACACAAAAATCTGTACAATAAAAGTCATTTTCAAATTAAACATGAAATCCAATTTTAAATTTTTATTAAAGCATTCATAGCTGTTTTAAGCTCATTTAAAAATCTCAGCTGTCAATCAAATATTGTATTATAGAGACGGGGCAGATAATTACTTTCACTTTCCATTCAGCACTTCCTAGATGCCACTGCTCCCCACACATTCCTCCAGTTCTCTTAACCATTTACTTGTGTAGCCAGGACATGGGGATAGACATTGGGTCCCCCATTCTGGTGCACAAACAAGATTCTGAGATGATTCAAGGCTTGCAGTGTCCACAAAATGGCTCCTGTCTGTTTGCTCTAATTATGAATTCCCAGACTGAAGAAAACAAGATTCAAATAATTTATATAGTGTAATTAATGTTCATTTTGCTGGACTAATGTGATAAAATATGATTTTGAATATTTTTTTGGGGTGACGGGTCCACTTAAGTGTTGAATTCTGCTGTTTGTCATACATGCTATACATTTACTGGTTGACTGTGAAACAATGCACCAATTTAAGCTAAGCTAGTGTGAATGCTGACACTAAATTCTAAGATACTTGGTCAGCCCAGAGTCACTGGAGGTGATACACAGAAAGCTTTATCTATTAACGGTTTATAGTGGGCTATAACTGCAGGGTTTCACATGGCTCTAAGGTACTAAGGAGTGCTAGTTAAAGGGCTACTGTCATGGGAAAACATGTTTTTTCCCCCAAAAAAATAAGCTAATAGTGCTACTCCAGTAGACTTCTGCACTGAAATCCATTTTTCAAAAGAGCAAACAGATTTTTTTATATTCAGTTTTGAAATCTGACATGGGGCTAGACACTTTGTCAATTTCCCAGTGGCCCCTGGTCATGTAACTTGTGCCAGCACTTTAGGAGGGAACTGCTTTCTGGCAGACAGTTGTTTTTCCTTCTCAATTTAACTGAATGGAACGCAGTGGGACATGCGTTTTTACTATTTTGTGTTGTTCTTAGATCTACTAGGTAGCTTGGGCGCAATGGGAAATTGACAATACAGATGCAGCCACTTGGATTTGTGTGTTAAATGCGTCATGACTCAGGGCTAATTGAAGAAACTGTGTTATCTAAAGTTATCTTAACTCATTTAATGCATTTAACCTTTTCATTTGCATACCAAAGCACCATTGTTTTCAATGGTGAACTCTTTAATTGGATGGGATGCTGTGATGCAATTTTCTGTGTTAAATGAGACAAGTTTGAAGTCTGAGTTTAGTTATTCTGTGTCAAATACACAATCCAAAGTGGCTTCATCTGTATGTCTGGCCCTTTTTCAGGTTTCAAAATTAAATATAAATAAATCTGTTTACTCTTTTTGAGAAATGGATTTCAATGCAGAATTCTGCTGGAGCAGCACTATGATGCATTTTGAATTTTATTTCCCCATAACAGTATCCCTTTAAGGGACATGCCAGAGGATACCTATAATATGCCAACCTCCTTCCCAATAATATGGATACAGAAGCTGTTCCAAACCTTTGTGCTCATTTTGTGAGACCAAAGTGTTGATCCTATAAGAGATGACCCTGCAAAAAGAAAACAAGTACAATTGTATTTTGTAGTCTGTACGTTGCTTTGAATCATATATATAAGCCCATTTGTGCAAATTAATACCCTATACAATATTTAGTGGCATAGTGTTCACAATATTTATTTCTACTTTTTAATCTAGAAAGACTTGATTGTACTGTAGATATTTAGAAAATATGCACCATGCAACAAACTCTATGAGAGGTTACCCTGTGTGATATCTGCTATATAAAAAGACTACAGGACAACTCAAAAACAATCCTTTCAAGTTAGTGCATGGGTATTTATTTACAATGGGGACAAGCTTATGTCATATTATTTTTTGACTCTATAGTCCTTCACTGAAACTACACATGACAAAAACATTTTGTCCTATACAAAAATATTTTTGTAATAATGAATATGTTTTAATACTGTTGTGCAGAAATATTTATGGTGGATGTTCTTCAAGCATTTTCTTTGTTTGTAAATCCTTACAAAGGTCTCTTTATTATTATTATTAACGTGTATTTATATTTTGTAGCGCTGTAAAGTAAATGTGTCCAAATTGTGTCCGTAAGTTACCCTCCCATTTAGACTGTAAGCCCCAAAGGGTAGGGTCCTCCATCATCTTGTGTCCTCAACACTGTGTAATTATATTTTATATTTATGCAAACTGTATTTATAATAATGCACTTATTGTTACTAATTAATGCAGTGATCCCTTGTTTGTTACTACTAAATTATTGTTGCTGTACAGTACTTTGCCCTCAAGGAGCGCTATACAAATAAAAATATACATACATGTGTTTATTCAATTATATAGAATATATGGAGTTACTTGCATCACAATCAATACTGGAGTAGTGATGGGCGAATCTCCCGTGATTCGCTTCGCCGAAAAATTTGCGAATTTCTAGAGAAATTCGCGAATCGGCGAATAATTCGAGAAACGAGTCGCGGGACGCTTTTGACGTGCGTTGCGTCAACTTTGACGTGCGTCGCGTCGTTTACGGCGCGTCGTGTCGTTTTCGGCGCGTCAAAAACGATGCGCGACTCGCTTTTTTGGAGAAATTTCGCTTGGAGAAATTTCGCTGGTGATTTGCGAATTTATTTGCCAGCAGCGAATCGCGGGAATTTGCCGCGAATTCGGCCCTGGCAAATAAATTCGCCCATCACTACTGGTGAGGAAGGCCCTGTGCAGAAAGAGCTAAAGGGAAGAGGATAATACATAAGGTGTGGGAGTGGGCAAGATCAGAATTAAGTGGGTTAGTTTCAAGTTGTGCAACATTATGTAAAAGCAAGACCACATGATGTCAGTCCCATCTTCAACACTATTCCACAACTACGTAAACATAATCAATATACCCCGACAGACTGTCAAGTTAATTGTCAAGTATGTTAGGGAGTTCAAACAGCTTAGCATCATTGATCATCATAACCTAATGCAATTGGTTCCTCTTAATTGGATTCTGGTGATGGATGAGATGTCAAATACCTTATGAGTTTGGTGTCATTTGCCACATACATTTGTAGGCAGAATCAATATTATCAAAATCACCCATCTTTGAAAAATGTCATATATTCTACACATTGCATCTATTCATTGGCTTTATTCAGCCTAGGAACACTGGTGGTATATGGGTTCCAACTGTATCCAAAAACAGTAGTAGGATTCTCTCTGGCTGACATCTTTTTACACTGTTTATCAACCCAGCTGCCTTGCTAACTATTCTGGAAAATGTGCATAGCTTTGAGTGCAGACCAGGAAGAGACCTCCCCTTTCTGCCCTTATTGTTTCAGGACACAAGAATGGTGTTGGACTTCGCTGTAAAATTGCTAGGGTTGGACACTATGGTCATTTTCCTTGATGGAGATCTGTTGTATAACAGTAATTTATGACCAAGATATTTTACTTTTCACCATGGACAGAGTGCAACAAATTAAGCACTCAACAGTGGAGAGACCAAATACATAGCTCAACTGCAAGAGTTCACAAGATTATCAAAACATTTTTATATTGAAATATATGCAAATTATACTTTTTTAATAATCTGATTACCATCAAGGCATCCAAATAGTATATTCCTTCGTTGAAGTATGCTGACGTCTGCCCACTAGTGTTAACTGAATCTGACCTGTTTTGCTCAAGTCAATGGGCATTTTTTCACACAGCTTTTTTCAAACCACACAACATTTTATTTTACTATACATTAGAGTCTATGGTCATTTTTTCACAGCAAAACACAGAAACATATTTTGCTCATACCTGGTGCATAACTGCAGGTGATGTCTTGAGGAATCTGAAACAGTTGCATCCAAGGTTTATCAAGTCTAATGTCCCTATTGATGGCGAAAAAGTGAACCTTAGAATTAGCCACAGCTTGAAGGTGGTGGTGGTAGCTTGTTAGGAACTTGCAGTAAAACATGTCATTAAAAAAGACCGCTCAAGCTCCCCACATTACCTTTGTCCAGGTGCTCATTCCTCAGTGTCCCCACTGTACGACTATAACAACTTTGTTATAGCTTGTTAGAAAGATGCAATTTTGCCAAGTACAACTATAAAGTTGAAAGGCGTATTTTTGGATAAATACACATATACATCAATATTTCCAACAAGTTCAGTTTAGTGCAACTGCACTTGAATCAGCTTTTGTAAATCGACCATATGATCTCTGACTATAGGTTAGTCTCTCCTTGTCATCCATACTTAGGTTCCCAGTAGGAATCTTGTATCATGGATTATGGAAGACAGTTGCCAGTGTTACTCCTACTCTATCTGCTCTGCTGTAGTGATGGGCGAATTTGCGGCCACCGGCGAATGCATTCATGAAACACCAGGAAAAATTTGCCTGGCTAAAATTTGCCAGCATATCATTTTAGACGCAGGTGTCCATTTTTTTTATTCTGACAATGTGTGCCAGCGTCCAAAAACGGACATCCAAAGCAAGTTGCCGGCGGAATTTTGAAATTTTTCGCCCTTTCGCAAATTTCCTGAGAATTTCATGAAAAATTAGGCGAAGCGAAACGTCCCAGGTTTGCCCATCACTACTCTGCTGTTAATCACCTATAGAAATAAGCAGGCCTTCTTTTGCTGCACTTGTATCATCAAGACTTTCCCCAGTCATACAGCCTTCTGTTCCCTGCAGAAATAATGTATTTCCCTGGTCACTGAGTGGATGAAAACTTGGGATACATAGTTACTGTACATAGTTAAATTGGGTTGAAAAAACAGAATGAGCCATCACAACATTACCTGGCAGGGCATTCCACAACCTCACCGTCCTGACTGTGAAGAACCACCTACACTGCTTCAAATGAAAGTCCTTTTCTTCTAGTCTGAAGGGGTGGCCTCTGGTGCCGGTGATCCTCTTTATCGGTAAAAAAGTCCCCTGATATTTGTCTATAATGTCCTCGAATATATTTGTAAAGGGTAATCATGTACCCTCGCAAGCGCCTTTTTTCCCAGAGAAAACAACCCCAACCTGGACAGTCTCCCCTCATAATTTAAGTCTTCCATTCCTCTAACCAGTTTAGGTGAACGTCTTTGCACTCTCTCCAGCTCATTTACATCCCTCCTAAGGACTGGAGTCCAAAACTG